>CM060913.1:59227309-59927309 GCA_030737875.1 Allium sativum
TTGGTTTGTCTCTTTTAATTTGCTTCAAGTTGAATGGCGGTTACTCGAGGTTGTCCAACAGTAGCATGACGGCTCTTGGTTTGATTATTAATATGATTTAGGGTTGAGGTATTAGGTTGCTTATATAGAAGTTTGATTTAATAGGAACCATCAGATTAACCTAGAGCAAATCAAAGCTATTCAGACAAGATAGAATAGCCACATCAGCCCTAATGACTCAGCAAGGAGTCCATAAGAACCAATCAGATGCTACATCTGCCTTAGAGCGAATCAGCCTACGGGTTGATAGCCAAACACCTTGAATCAACCCCTAGTTGATCCAGCAGGGTTTGGGTCGACCTCAAAAATGGGCCGGTTCAGTTATTCCCCCTCCCTATTCAATGTTTTGAACTTTTTTGCATATTTATTTATTTAATTTTTTTTTATATATCTATATATATATATATATATATATATATATATATATATATTTCTCATATGCATATAAACTTCAAGGCTTAATAACTTCTTCATAAGGTATCTGTTTTATGCAAACCAAATGTCTATCTTGAACAAAATTTTGAGATGAACGTAATAGCACAACCCATTTCACTTAATTCTTCTTCTAAAAATTAAGTGTTCTTGAATTTGTTAATTTTAATATTATCAGAAAATTTGGGGTGCTACATTTTCCCCTCCTTAAAGGATTTCATCCCCGAAATCTTTAAGTTAAGAAGAATGCATCTTAACATCCTATCATCCATCTACTCATCCATCACCCACAAGCATCCATTGTCCTTAAAAGACTTCTAATGCCATATGAACATATGTAGAGTGTGTGTATATGTCTCTTATCTAGTGCAAAATTAGGTGGTCTACTGATCCAGTTGACCTCCTTAATGCGAGTCATGAGAGTGCCATGAGTCCATTATGTATGCAATTTTTCCTATTCATAATTCTAAATGAGTGCACAATCATTCATACCAACATCCATATGATAACACATCAAGTTTCAATCCACATACAATTTCATGCGTTCATATGCAAATGCAATATGAAAGTGATTGAGCCGATCTAGAACCTAATGTGTATGTGCATATGCATCCACGAGCAATCACTAGCAACCACTTGCAACCACTTTGCAACCATCAACCATAACATGTTTCAAATACATGTTTACATCCATTGATTTCTACTAAGCATCAAGAAATAGGACCGATAAGATAACTAAGCATGAATAAACTTATGATAAAGGAGAGGTCAAAGATGTACCCTCAAAAAGATAAGGGTAGGCTGCGCGTATCTTTCTTTCAGTCTCCCAAGTCGCGTCTTCTTCATTGTCACTCCATTGTACTTTAACAAGCTTGACTTCACGGTTGCGTAGCTTTTGGACTTCCGTTACCATGTTTCGAGTTGGGATTCTTCTCACTATTGCTTCTCATTCCACTCCTACCTCTTCTAGTATCTTTGGCTCCACCACTTCCGTAGGCTCATGTAAGCACTTCCGTAGGTGAGAAACATGAAAGACATTGTGAACTCCAGCCAACTTTTCAGGTAGCTCTAATCTATAGGCCATCGTCCCAATTCTTTCAATGATAGGAAATGGTCCTATGAATCTAGGTGCCAATTTCCCTTTGGATACAAAGCGAACAACATTCCTCAAAGGAGATACTTTAAGGAGCACTCTGTCTCCAACCTCAAACTCAAGGTTGGTCCTTCTTTTATCTGCATAGAACTTCTGTCTATCTTGAGAAGTCTTCATTCGTCTTCTTATTAGGTCCACCTTTTTTGAGGTTTCCCTAATCATGTCTGGCCCAAGTATAAGCTTATCTGTGGATTCCCATATCGACACGGTCTCCCGTATAAGGCTTCGAAGGGTGCCATGCCTATTGTAGTGTAATGACCCGCATTTTTACTCTTGAATAATTAATTAATTTAATTATTAATTATCGATTTAACGATATCGATAACTCGAATTAAATAATATTTATATTTAATTAATATAAGTAATAAAATAATATATTTTCGGAATAATCAGGAATAACATAATCCATTATATGGTGTGAATTAGTAAATTCAAAATATATAATTCAGTTTAAAGTTGAATTTTTATAACGAATATATTATTTAAACGAAGTTTGAACATATAATTGTATTATAATTAAAATCGAGCTTGAAATGGCGCTGCAGTTCGTAATTTGGCGATTTGAACTTCAATTGAATGTACAGGATTCGTTCTAAGCCGGATTTCTGTGAAACAAGAATCGTTTAGAGCTGGTGAATTATATTTTTCTAATAGAAGAGAAAAAACGGGATTTCGTCATGTAGATTTTGAGTTATTTACAAATCAAATTTTAGAAAATTCGCTATGGAATTCTTTTATAATTTATAAAGGAATTAATTATATTTTTAAAAGGGATTTCATTATAAATCGAATATCGATTTAATCAGGGTTTAAATATCGAGTTAGAAATTCATATAGGAATATTGTGGAGCTGTATGATATTCTGTTGTGAATATATACGAGAATATTTATTTTTAAATATTAAATTTAAATGTTTTCAAATATATTTATATATATAAAAGGGTTATTTAGAGCTTTAAAAATAGCCAGTTTTGCCAACGACCTCGGAATTTGACGAAACTAATTTTGTTGGATCCGCAATATTAAATTATTGCTAGATTTCAATTACCGTGATTTTTGAAGTAAGTATGTGGCCATACCGATTTTTAATGTGAGAAACAGTCGATATTTTAACGGTTAAAAATACGCTGTGTGAGCAAACGAAGTCGGAATTCAATGAAACCAGTTTCGTTGGGACCGTAATGTCGAACTGTAGCTACATGTCCAGTTTCATGATTTTTAGGTATTGTGTGTGAGCACATGGATTTTTAGAAGGCGGATACATTAAAAGTAATGAGAAAAATCAATAAAATAACAAATAAAAAATATCCTAAATTTTTTCTGATCAAAAGCAGACCATGTTACTCTCTCTTAGCCTCACCTTCACGGATATAAACGCAAGAAAAAAATACGTCGCCACTCCTTTCTCTTCTTTCAGCAACATTTGTGAGATTTAAAAATCTAGAACAAATCAAAAAAATTCCTATAAATCAAGTGTTTTATATATTTGTAATCACGGAAGGATGCTCTTCATTTCTGTGTCGATCTCTTGTGGTGCGATGTAGTTTTTGGTTTCGCCATTTTTAGGCAGTAAACTAAGGTTACAGTTCGATCTCGTTTGGGGCAATGGTTTGTGAAATGGTGTTCGGATTTGGTTTGAGGAGGAGACTTAGCATCATGTTTGTATTTTTTGGAATAAATAAAAAAAGTGTCGATCTCTGTAATGGGGGTGCATGCTTGGTCTGAAGCCGCATGACAATGGTGGAGTGCGAGATGTTTGAACTTGGTGTCGAGAGGAAGAGTGGGTGACGGGAAGAAGATTGGTGGAATCGGGCTGAAGAACCATGAAGAAATGATGGTGTCATGGAGGGTAAAGGAGATCGAGAATGGACATTTGCAACTCCTGGAGCTCACAGGGAAATTGGGGAAGAAGAGGGGTGCGGGCCTGAGGGGTTAAAACCGTACTGGGCCAAAAAAAAGTCAAAGAGTGAGGCCCATTTAAAATTTAAGTTATTTTCAATTTAAATTGCATTCAAACTTTAAAAGTGTGTAACTTCGTCGTACGATATTAGAATTAGACGAAACAAGATCCGTTGTGTAACACCCCACACCCGCTAAGGTCACTCACAAAGGGAATGCCTTAACTTTGGTGGAGCATTTTAAGTGAGTATAGAACAGAAAAATTACAACAAGACAGATATAAATACTTGAAAATTTAAAACATCATTTCATAGCAGCAGAAGGTAAACATGTTTAGTTACAACACCATAAAGAGTCAAGTACTAAATATCCATCCTGATAAAAACATAAGTACATAATCCCACTACATAAACAATAGCCATAAAAGAAGAGATAAGCTGGGCTTTACATCACTGTCCAAGCTCCAGAAGATAGATGAAGAAATCTGATCAAAGCCCACTAGAGCTAGGCCCAACCTGAGGACCTGATGGGGAAAAAAGATAAAAACAACGGGGTCAGACATAAGTCTGAGTGAGCTCTATAACTTTAACAACACAATTATTAAAGTAATTAGGGTATGATATAAACTTGGTACGGGATGACTGGGGATAAATGACTACTCTAAGTAGCCAACTAGACATAGGATGAACTAAGATAACGGTAAAGACGCATCTACCCACCCAAGGGTAATTACTAACTGCACCACACAAGTCATTCCTACTTAAAGGTTGATCCCTCCCAAGGACTTAGAAAATTTACCCAGTAGTTTCGTGTACCCCTAGCCGACTACATAGGTGTCGTCTGCCCCTATCTCCACTAGGTGTACCCACTACTCCCAAACGATCGGCTCCCTACCGTAGATACCCGTGCTGGCCCCACAATGGGGTGTATCACTCCCCAAAGTGGCAACCCGATACAACAAATGGTGCACGGCTTATACCTACACGATGCAACAACGTCTTACCTACCAGCCCGGGTCCACACACGCATATGAAACCCGTTGGACTTGCGTTGCCACCGCTAACCCGTTTTGGCCTTTTATAATCAAGCCCAGTACGCGTGTCCCGTCCTCGACATGGGTCGAGCCCAATAAGATACATATGGGTTACTAGTTGAAATGGGCCCCCCACAAGCTACCACCTAAGCTTGTCATTTTATCTAGTGCATCCCACTTAACCCTTTAATCATGTTTAATTACATGTTTCCACTTGGTTAAGTATTCTAATCGTATTTTCTATTGCCACCCAAGGCAACCCACTAGATTTCCTCATGCCACCCAAGGCACTTACTAGATTTCTACATGCCACCCAAGGCACCCACTTAACCCCTCATGCCCACTACATGCTTATCTGGTTAAGTGTTTCTTAATTAATTAAAAACGTAACCGTTGTAAAGACCTCTCACATTAGACTATCTTTTATGGCAGCTGGATTTGCCGGTTGGGTCCGGGCAGCCTTACGCCATAACCGAGTCTAACCTCTTGTCTATACACTTGTCACGTATTTGGTTTGTGCCAAAGACCTCTCACATTGGGCCAATCATTTGTAGCCACTGGATTTGCCGGTCGGTTCCGGGCAGTCTTATGCTACAAAAGGGTCCAACCTCGTGTCTTAGTCGATTAATTACACCTAATTAATCACCCCCGAATTAATTTTCCCTAATTAATTCCAATTTTAACGATGTACATAATTGACTCAATTATGTCCATCTACTTTATGGTATGCATAATCATACCAACTTCACACCATTTCATTAACATGTATATTAACCCTATCGTTCCCCACGTAATTCGCTAACATGACTTAAAAGGGAAGATTCATCACAAATATAATGGGTTCAACTTGCATAACATTAGCATCAACATGGGTTTAAAGGTGTCAACATGCATATAGCATCAAACCCAACTAGCATGAATAATCAACCCAAACTTACATGAATCACATATGTCATAAGGAGGTTAACTTGCATAAGTTATTTATGTCATACAAAGGGGTAAACTTGCATATGTATGTATGACATACAAAGGGGTTAACTTGCATATGTATGCATATCATCAAACACCAAACTTGCATAACATGTCATATATGAACATGCATATAATCAAACACCAAACTTGCATAACATGTCATATATGAACTTGCATATAATCATACACCAAACTTGCATAACATATCATATATGAACTTGCATATAATCATACACCAAACTTGCATAACATATCATGTATGAACTTGCATATAATCATACACCAAACTTGCATAATCATGGTGTCATAATGGATCAATGTTTATCATAACAACTAGCATCATGAACACTTGCATAACTTGCATAACATCATGATCATATAGCATATAGCTTGCATAACTTGCATAACATCATGAACATGTAACATATGACTTGCATAACTTGCATAACATCATGAACATGTAGCATATGACTTGCATAACTTGCATAACATACACAAACACATAGCATTTAACTTGCATAACATGCATAACATCATTAACACATAGCATATAGCTTGCATAACATGCATTGATCCACATTCATAGCCATAACCTCATTATATCCTATCATAATCAATTCAATAATTGGTCATTAAAGCTATAGAAAACTCACAACTTGTTGATTAGCACTCCTAAGAAGAAGATTAAGTTGATTAGAAGTTGATTTGAGAAGCTATCTTCCTCTTTAATTTGATGGAGGCTCCTTCAAGTTGCATTTTGACGGCATAACGGTGTTGTAGCTATTTTTAGTATGAATTAGGGTAGTCTTAGGGTGTATTTATAGAGTAGTTAGGTGTTTTAGGCCATTAGATTAACCCTAAATTAGATTGGAGCCGTCAGATCTCGTCCTAGCCACCAAAACACAGCCCAAAAGCCAAGCTGATGCACCCAGGTCACCTGGGCTCGACCAGGGAGGTCGACCCCCAGGTCGACCCTAGGGTCGACTCCCCATTCGACCCCCTGGGTCTGGCGGGAATTTTCCCGCCACTTCTGAAATGTTTGAATTTTTATTTTTAAACCTGTTTTGAATTTCTGAAAACTTCTTCGGGCCTTAAGTGGGTCATACGGACTCCGATTTTCTAAAACTCGGACTCTATTTCGCGTATTTTTCCGAGATGAACGCAATGGCATAGCCCGTTTCCCCTGATTCAGATTTTAAAATTTAATTCTGCCCTATTTTATATTATAGCAAGTTATTCAACATACGGGGTGTTACATTCTCCCCTACTTAAAGGATTTCGTCCTCGAAATCTCTAAGTCAAGAAGAACGTATCCTACCAACCAAACAACCATCTACTAAAACCATCAACCACTGGCATCCATTGTCCTTAGAGTTTCTAATGCTGTATGAACATATGCAAAAAGTGTGTGTATATGTTCCCTGTCTAATGCAAAATCAGGCGGTCTACTGATTCAGTTGACCTCCTTAATGCAAACCATGATAGTGCCATGCATCCAATATGTATGCGAAAGAACCCTATCGACACATACTATTTCTACATGAGTGCACAATCATTCACCAAAATGCATCATCCATATGATAGCACAACCATTATACATCCATTAATATAGCTGCATACACACAATTTTATGCAATATGCAATATGAAGTGATTGAGCCGATCTAGTGCCTAGAGTGTGTGTATATGCATCCACGAGCAACCACTTGCATCCACACGCATCCATCAAACATAACATGTCTCAAACACATGTTTCAACCATAGGTTTACCCTATCTAAAGGTCAAAGGTACTAATGAGAGGACATATTAAAGATAAGATAAGTACTAGACAACCGATAAAGGAGAAGTTAAAAGACTTACCCTCAAAAAGGAATGGGTACAGTGAACGCATCTTCGCTTCTGTCTCCCAAGTAGCATTACTCTCATCTTCTCCCCATTGCACATTGACTAGCCGCACCTCTCTGTTCCTCAACTTCCTAATCTCTGACCCAAGGATGCGGGTAGGAGCTCGTCGAATAGTTGCATCACGCTCTACCTCCACTTCTCTTAGCAAGCTCGGCTCTACCACCTCTACGGTCTCATGTAGGCACTTCCTCAAATGTGACACATGGAATACGTCATGTACCCCACTAAGTCTCTCGGGTAAATCCACTCTATATGCCATTCGTCCAATCCTTTCCTTAATAGGAAACGGTCCTACAAATCTTGGAGCTAACTTCCCAACGGACCCAAAGCGAACTACATTCCGTAATGGAGATACTTTGACAAAGACCATGTCCCCAACATCAAACTCAAGATCCGTCCTCCTCTTATCTGCGTAAGATTTCTGTCTGTCTTGCGCTGCTTTCATCCTTCTTCGAATCAAATCAATCTTCTCCGAAGTCTCTCTAACCATATCGGGCCCAAGCAAGATCTTATCCGTAGATTCCCACCAACATGTAGGTGATCGACAAGGCCTTCCATAAAGAGCTTCGAAAGGAGCCATACCAATACTGGACTGAAAGCTGTTATTATACGCGAACTCCACCAATGGAAGATGCTCTTCCCAAGTACCTCCAAAATCTAGGATACAAAGCCTCAAATGGTCTTCCAGAACACGATTCACCCTCTCGGTCTGGCCGTCCGTCTGAGGATGATACGCGGTGCTCAAACACAACTGAGTCCCTACCGCCTCTTGCAAACTCCTCCAAAACTCGCTAGTGAAGATAGGATCTCGATCACTCACTATGCTAGAGGGTACCCCATGCAATCGAACTATCTCTCGAAGATAAACTGAAGCTAGCCATGGAGCAGTCCTCTTGCTCTTCACGGGTATGAAGTGGGCACTCTTAGTAAGTCTGTCTACTACAACCCAAACTCCCGTATTACCCTTCCTCGATCTGGGTAACCCGTCAATAAAATCCATCGAGACGCTATCCCACTTCCATTGCGGAACTTCCAATGGGTGAAGCAACCCACCTGGTTTCTTTTGCTCCGCTTTCACTTGTTGGCACACCAAGCATCTAGCAACATACTCGGCGACATCTTTCTTCATACCGGCCCAAAAGAAAACTCGCTTCATGTCTTGGTACATCTTGTCCCCACCGGGATGAATGGTCATCCTAGAACGGTGTGCATCATCAAGAATAGCCTTCCTCAAACCCTCGTCTTGCGGTACACAAAGTCTACCGTCTCTACGCAAGCACCCCCTATCGTCTAGGGTGTACCTACTCAAATGGCTGGACGACTCCCCCTTTATGAGCTTCTCTACCAACTCAACCAACTGTGGGTCATCCCTCTGTGCCTCGCCAATCCGCCCCAAAAGAGTAGGTCTGACCTCCAAGGATGCTAGCAAACCGGGTATATAATCAACGGAAGGTCTGAAATCAAACATCGAGATAAATTCCAAGTTTCGTCGTTCCACGAACAATGGACTCAAGGACAACCTTTTTCTACTCAAGGCGTCCGCCACCACGTTACCCTTGCCAGGGGTATACGCTATCTCGAAATCATAGGATGCTAAGAACTCCATCCACCTTTGCTGTCTCAAGTTCAAATCCTTCTGAGAAAACAAGTACTTCAATGATTTGTGGTCAGTGAACAATTCGAATCTCTCTCCCAGAAGATAATGGCGCCAAATCTTAAGCGCAAAAACAATAGCGGCCAACTCTAAATCATGGGTAGGGTAATTTTTCTCATGCTTTCTCAACTGCCTTCCACCATAGGCTATTACCCTTCCCTCTTGCATTAAGACTGCGCCCAGTCCAGTCCCACAAGCATCGGTATAAACAACAAATGGCTTACTCCCATCTGGCAACACTAAGACTGGAGCTGTGGTTAAAGCTCTCTTTTACCGTCGGAACGCATCATCACAATCTACGTCCCATACGAAGACTAGGTTCTTCTTCGTCAAGCGAGTTAATGGGGCTGATATCTTCGCGAAGTCCTTGATAGACTTCCTATAGTAGCCAGCCAACCCCAAGAAACTCCTCACCTCGGTAGCATTCTTCGGAACCTTCTAATCTTGAAGGGATACTACCTTCGTGGGATCCACAGCTATCCCTTCCTTGGAGACCACGTGCCCCAAGAACCGCACTTTCTTCCTCCAGAAGTGACATTTATAGAATTTAGCCTTAAGGCTATGCGCTCGAAGAGTCTCCAACACTTCCCTAAGATGTAGGGCATGCTCTTCCTCATTCTTAGAAAATACTAAGATGTCATCGAAAAAGACCACCACGAACTTATTAAGGAATTCCCTGAACACCCTACTCATCAAATCAACAAAGTATGCAGGGGCGTTCGTCAAACCAAATGGCATTACCAGCCACTCATAGAAACCATCCGGAGTCCTAAAGGCAGTCTTGTCTATGCTATCCTCAGCCACCCTCAACTGATGAAACCCCGTAGCTAAGTCCAAATGAGAAAATACTGAAGCGCCAACCAACTGATCAAAAAGATCATCAATCCTCGGCAATGGGTGTCTATTCTTCTTTGTGAGCTTGTTGAGTTCTCTATAGTCTACACAAAGTCTGAGGGACCCATCCGCCTTCGCGGCAAAAACTACTGGAGCACCCCACTACGATATACTTCGTCTTATGAACCCCTTCTCAAGCAACTCCCCTACTTGCTTATGGAGTTCCCTCCTCTCACAAGGAGCCATGTGGCGCACTGGTAAAGATACAGGTTTAGCATTATCCACCAGATATATTCAGAAGTCTATCTCCCACCTCGGAGGTAAGCCCTTCACCTCCTCAAACACATCCGAGTATTCCCGGACCACTCTAACAGATCGCAAACTCTCAACCGAAGCGTCAAGTGATTCAAGGTAACTTAGCATAACAGAATCCATGGGATTACAAGAAATCTCGAGAGTGTTACCCAAACGGGTCATGAGCCTAACAACTCTCCTTTCGCAATCAAGAACGGCACCATTACTGGATAACCAGTCCATGCCCAAAATCAACCCATAGCCCGTGAAGCCCAAAACAAAAGCATCACATCTAAACTCCACGCTAAGTATAGAAATCTTCAAACCCAAACATATCATGGACAAATAAGTGGAGCCCCCAATTGGGTTTGAAACAACCAAGGGATCATCTACTAGACTGGTGTCTAAGTGCAGTGACTCAACTAATGATGATGAGATAAACGAATGCTACGCGCCAGAATCAAACAATGTACGGACATGATGATCAAATAGAAAAACCAGACTTTCAACGGAAATAGTTCTACCTCTTTCCTGAATCGGTGGAACCACGAGAGCCTAAACTTGCCCCCTAGCCTGACCCGGTGCCATAAGAGCTTGCACCTGTCCTCCTAAGGTAGATCCCGTCCTTTGCCCCTTCTTAGGGAAATCCTTCACTAGATGCCCTGCTTCACCACAGTGGTAGCAGCCAGTCTTTTTCTTCTTCCGACAATCTTTGCATAGGTGGCCTGGTATCCCGCAATTGAAGCACTTCTTCTTCCCCTTGCCACCGTTGCCTTTCCCACCCTTGTTTTGCTGTTGCTGTTGAGGTCTGTTTTGATCTCCTTTCTTCTCGGGTGCCTTATTAGCATTGGGACCCTTCTCTTCCTCATGCATGAGTGCCATGTCAACTAGATTCTCAAAGGTGGCTCCCATAGGGATGTGAGTCATAGCCAATCCATGCATTGGTTCATTCAAGCCCTTAACGAACCTCAAAGCCTTCTTCTCCGGTGTATTCACCATGTCTATGCCAAACCTTGCCAATTGATTAAACTTGTTGACATATTCCTTCACCGAGAGGTTTCCTTGCTTTAGAGTCAAGAACCTTTCCATATACAAGTTTTCCTCCGCCCTTGAGAGAAACTTTGCCACAAATCTTTGCCTGAAATCCGCCCAAGAGTCAACGGGGCGTTCTCCATTAGTGACCTCCCACCAGAATGAGGCCTCTCCCTTCATTAACCATGCAGCCAACTTGACTTTCTTTCCTTCTTCCATCTCAAAGATATCCATTAACTCTTCCACCTCCTTAAGCCAATCTCTAGCCTCTACAAAAGTTTCTGATCCTTGAAAAGGTTTCCCTCCCATAGCTTTAAATTCCTTGCAAGTCTTAGCAAAAGTATCCGTGCGAGGAGGAGGAGGGGAGGAGGAAGATCGGGTGCTACGGTTGGTGGAGGAACATTTGCTGGACCCGCAGTGGCGGCCCAAGCCTCCATCAATCTCCTATACCATATTGGTATCGTCACACCCTCCGGAAAGTTAAGATCTTCAGCCATGCTGAAACGAAAAGGGAAAGATTCAAAACGTAGAATTCGAAAGACAAAGATATGGCTATTGGGGATTATGCTTTTCTTTCAAAAACTTTTCTCTTAAAAGACATGTTTTTGAAAATACTTCTTCCAAAAATGTTTTTAGAAAAATAATTTTCTAAAAATTTTATCTGTTCTGGTAACCTTTGCTCTGATACCACGTGTAACACCCCACACCCGCTAAGGTCACTCACAAAGGGAATGCCTTAACTTTGGTGGAGCATTTTAAGTGAGTATAGAACAGAAAAATTACAACAAGACAGATATAAATACTTGAAAATTTAAAACAACATTTCATAGCAGCAGAAGGTGAACATGTTTAGTTACAACACCATAAAGAGTCAAGTACTAAATATCCATCCTGATAAAAACATAAGTACATAATCCCACTACATAAACAATAGCCATAAAAGAAGAGATAAGCTGGGCTTTACATACGGTCCAAGCTCCAGAAGATAGATGAAGAAATCTGATCAAAGTCCACTAGTGCTAGGCCCAACCTGAGGACCTGAAGGGGAAAAAGATAAAAACAACGGGGTCAGACATAAGTCTGAGTGAACCTTATAACTTTAACAACACAATTATTAAAGTAATTAGGGTATGATATAAACTTGGTACGGGATGACTGGGGATAAATGACTACTCTAAGTAGCCAACTAGACATAGGATGAACTAAGATAACGGTAAAGACGCATCCACCCACCCAAGGGTAATTACTAACTGCACCACACCAGTCATTCCTACTTAAAGGTTGATCCCTCCTAAGGACTTAGAAAATTTACCCAGTAGTTTCGTGTACCCCTAGCTGACTACATAGGTGTCGTCTGCCCCTATCTCCACTAGGTGTACCCACTACTCCCAAACGATCGGCTCCCTACCGTAGATACCCGTGATGGCCCCACAATGGGGTGTATTACTCCCCAAAGTGGCAACCTGATACAACAAATGGTGCACGGCTTATACCTACACGATGCAACAACGTCTTACCTACCAGCCCGGGTCCACACACGCATATGAAACCCGTTGGACTTGCATTGCCACCGCTAACCCGTTTTGGCCTCTTATAATCAAGCCCAGTACGCGTGTCCCGTCCTCGACATGGGTCGAGCCCAATAAGATACATATGGGTTACTGGTTGAAATGGGCCCCCACAAGCTACCACCTAAGCTTGTCATTTTATCTAGTGCATCCCACTTAACCCTTTAATCATGTTTAATTACATGTTTCCACTTGGTTAAGTATTCTAATCGTATTTTCTATTGCCACCCAAGGCAACCCACAAGATTTCCTCATGCCACCCAAGGCACTTACTTGATTTCCACATGCCACCCAATGCACCCACTTAACCCCTCATGCCCACTACATGCTTATCTGGTTAAGTGTTTCTTAATTAATTAAAAACGTAACCGTTGTAAAGACCTCTCACATTAGACTATCTTTTATGGCAGCTGGATTTGCCGGTTGGGTCCGGGCAGCCTTACGCCATAACCGAGTCTAACCTCGTGCCTATACACTAGTCACGTATTTGGTTTGTGCCTAAGACCTCTCACATTGGGCCAATCATTTGTAGCCGCTGGATTTGCCGGTCAGTTCCGGGCAGTCTTATGCTATAAAAGGGTCCAACCTCGTGTCTTAGTCGATTAATTACACCTAATTAATCACCCCTGAATTAATTTTCCCTAATTAATTCCAATTTTAACGATGTACATAATTGACTCAATTATGTCCATCTACTTTATGGTATGCATAATCATACCAACTTCACACCATTTCATTAACATGTATATTAACCCCATCGTTCCCCACGTAATTCGCTAACATGACATAAAAGGGAAGATTCATCACGAATATAATGGGTTCAACTTGCATAACATTAGCATCAACATGGGTTTAAAGGTGTCAACATGCATATAGCATCAAACCCAACTAGCATGAATAATCAACCCAAACTTAAATGAATCACATATGTCATAAGGTGGTTAACTTGCATAAGTTATTTATGTCATACAAAGGGGTAAACTTGCATATGTATGTATGACATACAAAGGGGTTAACTTGCATATGTATGCATATCATCAAACACCAAACTTGCATAACATGTCATATATGAACATGCATATAATCAAACACCAAACTTGCATAACATGTCATATATGAACTTGCATATAATCATACACCAAACTTGCATAACATATCATATATGAACTTGCATATAATCATACACCAAACTTGCATAACATATCATATATGAACTTGCATATAATCATACACCAAACTTGCATAATCATGGTGTCATAATGGATCAATGTTTATCATAACAACTAGCATCATGAACACCTGCATAACTTGCATAACATCATGATCATATAGCATATAGCTTGCATAACTTGCATAACATCATGAACATGTAACATATGACTTGCATAACTTGCATAACATCATGAACATGTAGCATATGACTTGCATAACTTGCATAACATCACAAACACATAGCATTTAACTTGCATAACATGCATAACATCATTAATACATAGCATATAACTTGCATAACATGCATTGATCCACATTCATAGCCATAACCTCATTAGATTAACCCTAAATTAGATTAGAGCCGTCAGATTAACCCTAAATTAGATTAGAGCCATCAGATCTCGTCCTAGCCACCAAAACATAGCCCAAAAGCCAAGCTGATGCACCCAGGTCACCTGGGCTCGACCAGGGAGGTCGACCCCCAGGTCGACCCTAGGGTCGACTCCCCAGTCGACCTGGTGGGCAGGTCGACTCCCCAGTCGACCCCCAGGTCGACCCCCTGGGTCTGGCGGGAATTTTCCCGCCACTTCTGAAATGTTTGAATTTTTATTTTTAAACCTGTTTTGAATTTCTGAAAACTTCTTAGGGCCTTAACTGGGTCATACGTACTCCGATTTTCGAAAACTCGGACTCTATTTCGCCTATTTTTTCGAGACGAACGCAATGGCATAGCCCGTTTCCCCTCATTCAGATTTTAAAATTTAATTCTACCCTGTTTTATATTATAGCAAGTTATTCAACATACGGGGTGTTACACGTTGGGATCGTATGGACGGTGGCTACACCATGGAACTGATTGGAAGTGGATTGGGGCTAGTATAAATTCATGGCAAAATAAATTGTTTGATTCAATTCAAACAAACAGTTTATCGTTCTTTAACGATGAACTGCCAATGTGAGTAAAACTCACCAACTCTGAATAGCTATATTTTTATAACGTATTCTTAGAACTGATAATTATTTGTTGATTGTTGTGTGCTGACTGTTTGGTTGAATTGTTTGTGTATTGGTTGAAATCATAGATAACGATATATATATAAATCGTAATCAAATATTGATTCTGTTTAGCAGAATATTTCATATTGAAATGAAATCGATGTTAATTATGTTGTTTAACATCTGTGATGCAGGGAAGCAGGTTGGAGGAATCCAACTGGATTCCTCAACATTTATTTTACTGTTTTTCATATATTGTAATATATGATGTGATATAATCTGTTTTTGATTATGTGTGTTTGAATGATATTGATCATGGTTATTTGGTATTTTAAATACCGTAAGAAATACTAGGACGTAAAAAGGGGATTTTCAAAGTATATTTTGAAAATAAATTATTTATATAAAATCTATGGATTTTATATATAAAAGGAAAAAAGATTTTATATAAGGAAATAATTATAAAATAAAAAGAAATTAAAAGGAAATATATTTGTAAAACAAATATAAAGGAAATTATTTGTAAAACAAATATAAAGGAAATATATTTGTAAAACAAATATAAAGGAAATTATTTGTAAAACAAATATAAGGGAAATATATTTGTAAGACAAATACAAAGGAAGATATTTGCAAAAACAAATAGAAAAAGGATATATTAGTAAACCATAGAAATAAAAAGGATATATTTGTAAACCATTTACAAATAGAAATGAAAAGGGTATATTTGTAAACCATTTACAAATAGAAGTAAAAAGGATATATTTGTAAACCATTTACAAATAAATTTGGAAAGGGAATATTTGTAAAACATTTAAAAATAGAATTGAAAAGATAAAAGAAATATTTATTTGTTAAATAAATAGGAAAGATAAAAGAAATATTTATTTGTTAAATAATTAGAACTGAAAAGGGAATAGTTATTTGTTAAGTAAACAAATAGAAAAGGACATAATCCAAAGGAGATAATCAAAAGGAGATCATCAAAGGAGATAATACAAAGGAGATAATTCAAAGGAGATAATTCGAAAGGAAATGATTCAAAGGAGTTAATTCAAAAGTGTAAATCGAATATTAGTTATTCGATTAGAGTTAACCGATTAGAGTTAGAATTAATCAGTTAGAATTAATCATTTAGAATTAATCAGTTAGGATTAATAAGTTAGAATTAATCAGTTAGAATTAATCAATTAGAATTAATCAGTTAGAATTAATCATTTAGAATTAATCGGTTAGAGTTAATCAGTTAGAGTTAATCAGTTAGAGTTAATTAGTTAGATTTATCAGTTAGAATTAATCAGTTAGAGTTAATCAGTTAGAACTAATCAGTTAGAATTAATCAGTTAGAGTTAATCAGTTAGAATTTATCAGTTTGAGTTAACTAATCAGAATTAATCAGTTAGAGTTAACCAGTCAGAATTAATTAGTTAGAGTAAACCAGTTAGAGTTAGAGTTAACCAGTTAGAGTTATCAAATATAATTTGTTCGAAGAGGAGTTATCGAATATTGGTTATTCGAAAGGAGTTATCGAATCTAGTTATTCGAAAGGAGTAATTGAATATAATTTATTCAAATAGAATTAAAGGTGTAAATCGAATATAGTTTATTCGAATAGAATTAAAGGAGTATATCGAATATAGTTTATTTGAATAGAATTAAAGAAGTCAATCGAATATAGTTTATTCGAATAGAATTAAAGGAGTATCGAATATGGCTTATTTGAAAGAAGTTATTAATGTTAGTTTAATCAAAAAGAGTTAATCAAATAGAGTTAATCGATTAGAGTTAAATCAAAAAGAGTTAATCCAATAGAGTTAATTGATAAGAGTTAACTGAATAGAGTTAATCGAATATGGTTTATTCGAAGAAAGGTTTTCAAAACTAGTTATTTGTAAGAGAGATTATCAAATATAGTTATTCGAAGGGAGGAGTTATCGAATAGAGATTATTCGAAAGAGAGTTACATAAGGAAGTTTGTTAAAGATTTAAAAGGTAAATTTGACTATCTCGAAGTTAAAACGTTGTTCAGTTAAGGTCTGAGAGGTAATTATACCCCAACTTGATTGACTTCCTTCTTAACTAAGGAATGTTAAGGTTTGGTAGTAGAATGATGGTTAAGTGAATTTAGTAAGTGGTTGGAGTTGGCATAGCGATGTTTTATTTAAACATCTGTTTAAATCCAATGAAGGAACTTCGGAAATGTTTTCCAAATAAGAAATCAGAAATGTTTTCTAATATAGGAAACAGGAAATGGAAATGTTTTCCATTGCTAATAACGAATATTTTCTAAAATTAGAAAATAAGAAATGTTGAATATATGGAAACAAGAGATAAATAAAATTAATGAACTAAAGAGATAAATGTTGAATGATGATTGGAAATAATATCGTTGGTTGCACACGTGTTTCTCTTTGATAGTTAACTCACCGACTATCGAAGTTTTTGACCATTTTAACGTTGTTAATATGGAGAGACCGGTTGGATTATTATCCGAAGAACCACTCCGTATTGGCATTAGCGTTGCGAATCATATATGCCAAGGATAATTGAAGACGGAGTAAAGTGCGAGGACTGTTGTATAAATCTTAGATAACAATTGCCTAAGATGGATGTACTGAATAGTGCCTTCGGTTTGTCTAGTCCCAGGACAACTTGTACGGACGAATGTCTGATAGGGTATATTTAGTAGATCGCGTAATTGATCTCTTCTAATGTATTTACGTTTGGTGGCAGAGGAATTCGTTTCTCTTAACTGTATACCCATGGTATTTTTGGGGAAATTAATTTGTGATTTGGCGGGTATGACGATGTGACATTCAAAGCGAATAAATGTGTGATCTATCAGAGATAAGCGTGGCCTCTAGCCTCACATCCGGAAATGAAAAAAGTCGGACAGGCAGCATGGCTATGTAGATCGCACCTATTAAGGTGTATAATCACCTGATCTAGAGTTTCATTTACTTCTAAAAATCCATTGTCGATGTTGTCCCATTCGAGAAACGGTTGCTGATCCCAACCAT
This sequence comes from Allium sativum, assembly GCA_030737875.1. Classification (NCBI taxonomy): domain Eukaryota; kingdom Viridiplantae; phylum Streptophyta; class Magnoliopsida; order Asparagales; family Amaryllidaceae; genus Allium; species Allium sativum. The sequence continues at coordinate 59,245,353 of CM060913.1, forward strand.
TGGTGATATACATTCGATACACTCAGCGAAATGAGTGGTCGGTTATGTGTGGCCGAGTTGCAAGATGTTCTTGTTGAACCCAATGTATTCCTCTCTAGAGGTACACTAGCGAAAGGTGGTTCCATACATTGTTATAGTTGGAAATCCGTTACCCAATATGTGCTTGCAGTTTTGATTATATATTGTATATGTAGAATGTGAGATAAAAGCATTTCTGCTAGATGACTATTATGTTGTGGTTGATAGACACTATTATAATATCAATGAGTTTTGATATAAAGATATTTTGGATTCTCATAAGGGAAAAACCCGTTCCGTTATATGGCGTAGTCTTATGAGATATCGTTTACTTGTTCTCAAAATGTTTTAAACTGTTTTACTCATACCAGTCCCATGACTGACCTGGAGTTTATTTTGTTTTGTTTTCTCTAAACTCTTGGGTGCCCAATTTTATACGGGCAGTCAAGTAGTCGGGATTTACAGATACTTGAAGAGCTGGAGCAGGAGGCTTCAGAATTATATAGCTATGGTTATTTTCCGCTGTGTTGTAAGTGTTGTACTTTGGAAATGATATGTATATTCAAGTACAGATTTATATTTCAAAGTTATGTTATATATTATATGTTATTCGTTTCGCTGTGAGATTCGTGTTACTCTGATGTTGTGTTGTTCTTCTTCTACTATTCTAAGTTTCTATCTTATCTATTCTCACCCTCTAATTTATTTCATTAACTACCGGTATTTTTCGATGTTTGGTTAGTCGTCATTGAGTTTATGTCGAAAACCAAAGTCGACAAAAACCAGGTTGTTACATTTGGTATCAAAGCTTAAGTTTATGTATTACCATGGCTCTATGGTGTGATTCCGTAGAGATAGAGTTAGTAATACCCTAGATTGAGTTGAGTGTATATATACGAGTGAACATATTTGTTATTTGATATAAAGTGATTTTATATTGTGAAGATTTATTGGTTGAGTTGTTTGTGAATTCTGGTCAATCAGTTTGGTCCACTATATCGGTAGGAGTTTCTGAACACTCGAATACGATGAACCTACATGGTATGTTTTGGAAAGAGGGTAAACGAAATAATTTTACCCAAAGTATATTTTGATATAAAGGATTTATATCGGAGTTATTATAATATATAGGATATATTGGTTGTTATTATAATTGAATAAGACCATAAAAAGTGAAATGGTTATGTAAATAACCAATCAGAATTCATATAAGTGAAATATATGAAATCGAATTGAACTAAATCTGAAATTAAATCAGAATTTAAATCAGAATTGAAATTAAAACCTGGAAATTTGAATAAGTGTTTGTAAATGGATTTGAAGTGAATATATGAGAATTTTAAAATCCTGGGAGATTTTAAATTGTTTTACAAACAGTGTGAATGGTATTTTGAAATAATTTTCAAAATGGAAATATTCATAAATGGTTTTGAAAGCTGATATAGTATTGAACCACTTCGATAGCTGGGAAATAACCCTGATGATGAATCGCGACATCATTAGTGTTCATTTTCGAGTGGTAAGTGACGGATTACTACCAAGGATTTTGTTTTTGAATTGTTTTGAGAGAAACAAGTTGTTTGAAATTCAAAAAGGAATATTTAGTTTTAGAAAAGCAAAGATGTTTAAAAATCCTAGGAAGAGACTGTTTGAATTAAAAACAAATTTAAATAGAAATTTGTGAAACCGAGCTGGAACTGAATTGAAACCAATTAACTGGAAATTGAATTGGATACGATATATCAAGTAGAATCAGATTTTGAATTGTGAGATAGAATCTGAAATGGTATTGGATTGATGATTTAAGAATTTAAAAAATCGAAAATGGAACTTTGATTTGAAATTGAATTCGACTTAGGTATAAGCGAATGGTTGGATTTGTGGATAAAAACTGATTGGAATTTGGTAGGGATGACCCTTGTTTCTGCTGAATTGGAAACAGGTGGAAAGGATATAATGATATGCCGACAAAAAGGTACAAGTTTATATTTCTATTGGACATAAGATTTATGAGCCGAATTGGCAAGCCGCTTGGCTGTTTGATTTTTCTTTTGGGTTGGAGAAGGCCTAGAGAGGCGAGCTATGGTTTTACCGATAGGGCTGTACAAAGGAGGTTATGGCGAAATTTTTCGAAAATTAAAGGTGTTAGAAAATTTTCAAAATTTTTTAAAATTTTCGTAAATAGGAATAAATTAATATTTAGTTGAAATTAAATTGGTTCAGCAAAAACCGAAGATAAGAAGTGAACAAATAAGTTCTAACCAGTCAATAGGGTTTGTTTTCTACCTTAGCAATTTCGAGGATGAAATTATTTTAAGGGGGAAAGATTGTAATAACCCGCATTTTTACTGTTGAATAATTAATTAATTTAATTATTAGTTATTGATTTAACGATATTGATAACTCGAATTAAATAATATTTATATTTAATTAATATAAATAATAAAATAATATATTTCCGAAATAATCGGAAATAACAGAATCCATTATATGGTATGAATTGGGAAATTCAAAATATATAATTCAGTTTAAAGTTGAATTTTTATAACGAATATATTATTTAAATGAAGTTTGAATGTATAACTATATTATAATTAAAACCGAGCTTGAAATGGCATTGCAGTTCGTAATTTGGCGATTCGAACTTCAACTGAATGTACAGGATTCGTTTTAAGCTGGATTTCTGTGAAACAAGAAACGTTCAGAGCTGGTGAATTATATTTTTCTAGTGGAAGAGAAAAATCGGGATTTCGTCATGTAGATTTTGAGTTATGTACAAATCAAATTTTAGAAAAGTCGCTATGGGATTCCTTTATAATTTATAAAGGAATTAATTATATTTTTAAAGGGATTTCATTATAAATCGAATATCGATTTAATCAGGATTTAAATATTGAGTTAGAAATTCATATAGGAATATTGTGGAACTGTATGATATTCTGTGGTGAATATATACGAGAATATTTATTTTTAAATATTAAATTTAATTGTTTTCAAATGTATTTATATATTTAAAAGGGTTATTTAGAGCTTTAAAAATAGCCAGTTTTTCCAACGACCTTGGAATTCGACGAAACTAATTTTGTTGGATCCACAATATTAAATTATTGCTAGATTTCAATTACCGTGATTTTTGAAGTCAGTATGTGGCCGTACTGATTTTTAATGTGAGAAACAGTCAATATTTTGACAGTTAAAAATACGCTGTGTGAGCAAACGAAGTCGGAATTCGACGAAGCCAGTTTCGTTGGGACAGTAATGTCGAACTGTAGCTGAATGTCTAATTTCGTGATTTTAGGTATCGTGTGTGAGCACACGGATTTTTAGAAGGCAGATACATTATAAAGTAATGAGAAAAATAAATAAAATAACAAATAAAAAAATATCCTAAATTTTTTCTGATCAAAAGCAGACCACGTTAATCTCTCTCAGCCTCACCTTCACGGATATAAATGCAAGAAAAAAATAAGCCGCCACTCCTTTCTCTTCTTTCAGCAACATTTGAGAGATTTAAAAATCTAGAACAAATAAAACAAATTCCTATAAATCAAATGTTTTATATATTTGTAATCACGGAAGGATGCTCTTTATTTCTGTGTCGATCTCTTGTGGTGCGATGCAGTTTTTGGTTTCGTCATTTTTAGGCAGTAAACTAGGGTTACAGTTCGATCTCGTTAGGGGCAACGGTTTGTGAAATGGTGTTCGGATTTGGTTTGAGGAGGAGATTTAGCATCTTGTTTGTATTTTTTTGGAATAAATAAAAAAAAGGTATCGATCTCTGTAATGGGGGGTGCGTGCTCGGTCTGAAGCTGCACGACAATGGTGGAGAGCGAGATGTTTGAACTTGGTGTCGAGAGGAAGAGTGGGTGACAGGAAGAAGATTGGTGGAATCAGATTGAAGAACCATGAAGAAATAATGGTGTCATGGAGGGTAAAGGAGATCGAGAATGGACATTTGCAACTCCTGGAGCTCACGGTGAAACTGGGGAAGAAGAGGGGTGCGGGCCTGAGGGGTTCTAACCGTGTTGGGCCAAAGAAAATTCAAAGAGTGAGACCCATTTAAAATTTAAGGTATTTTCAATTTAAATTGCATTCAAACTTTAAAAGTGTGTAACTTCGTCTTACGTTATCAGAATCAGATAAAACAAGATCCGTTGGGATCGTATGGACGGTGGCTACACCATGGAACTGACTGGAAGTAGATTGGGGCTGGTATGAATTTATGGAAAAATAAATTGTTTGATTCAAATCAAACAAACAGTTTATCGTTCTTTAACGATGAAATGCCAATGTGAGTAAAACTCACCAACTCTGAATAGTTATATTTTTATAACGTATTCTTAGAAGTGATAACTATCTGTTGATTGCTGTGTGCTAACTGTTTGGTTGAATTGCTTGTGTATTGGTTGAAATCATAGATAACGATATATATATATAAATCATAATCAAATATTGATTCTCTTTAGCAGAATATTTCATATTGAAATGAAATCGATGTTAATTATGTTTTTTAACATCTGTGATGCAGGGAAACAGGTTGGAGGAATCCAACTGGATTCCTTAACATTTATTTTACTGTTTCTCATATATTATAATATATGATGTGATATATAATCTGTTGTTGATTATATGTGTTTGAATGATATCGATCATGATTATTTGGTATTTTAAATACCGTAAGAAATACTGGGATGTAAAAAGGGAATTTTCAAAGTATATTTTGAAAATAAATTATTTATATAAAATCAATGGATTTTATATATAAAAGGAAAAATGATTTTATATAAGGAAATAATTATAAAATCAAAAGAATTTAAAAGGAAATATAATTGTAAAACAAACATAAAGGAAATTATTTGTGAAATAAATATAAAGGAAATTATTTGTAAAACAAATATAAAGGAAATATATTTGTAAAAAAATATAAAGGAAATTATTTGTAAAACAAATATAAAGGAAATATATTTATAAGACAAATACAAAGGAAGATATTTGTGAAAACAAATAGAAAAAGGATATATTTGCAAACCATTTACAAATAGAAATAAAAAGGATATATTTGTAAACCATTTACAATAGAAATAAAAAGGGTATATTTGTAAACCATTTACAAATAGAAATAAAAAGGATATATTTGTAAACCATTTACAAATAGGTTTGGAAAGGTAAAATTTGTAAAACATTTACAAATAGAACTGAAAAGATAAAAGAAATATTTATTTGTTAAATAAATAGAATTGAAAAGGGAATAGTTATTTGTTAAGTAAACAAATAGAAAAGGAGATAATCCAAAGGAGATAATCAAAGGAGATAAGCCGAAGGAGATAATTCAAAGGAGATAATTTAAAAAGAAATGATTCAGAGGAGTTAATTCAAAAGTGTAAATCGAAATGAGTTAATGGAAAAGAGTTAATCGAATATTAGTTATTCGATTAGAGTTAATCGATTAGAGTTAGAATTAATCAGTTATAATTAACAGTTAGAGTTAATCTGTTAGAATTAATCAGTTAGAGTTAATCAGTTAAAGTTAATCAGTTAGAACTAATTAGTAGGTCTTAATCAGTCAGAATTAATCAGTTAGAGTTAATCAGTTAGAGTTAACCAGTCAGAATTAATCAGTTAGAGTTAACCAGTCAGAGTTAATCAGTTAGAGTTAACCAGTTAAAGTTAACCAGTTAGAGTTACAGTTAACCAGTTAGAGTTATCAAATATAATTTATTCGAAGAGGAGTTATCGAATATTGGTTATTCGAAAGGAGTTATCGAATCTTGTTATTCGAATAGAATTAAAAGAGTTAATCGAATATAGTTTATTCGAATAGAATTAAAGGAGTATCAAATATAGTTTATTCGAAAGGAGTTATCAATGTTAGTTTAATCAAAAAGAGTTAATCAAATAGAGTTAATCGATTAGAGTTAAATAAAAAAGAGTTAATCCAATAGAGTTAATTGATAAGAGTTAATCGAATATAGTTTATTCAAAGAAAGGTTTTCGAATCTAGTTATTCGTAAGAGAGATTATCAAATATAGTTATTCGAAGGGAGGAGTTATCGAATAGAGATTATTCGAAAGAGAGTTACGTAAGGAAGTTTGTTAAAGATTTAAAAGATAAACTTCGACTATTTCGAAGTTAAAACGTTGTTCAGTTAAGGTCTGAGAGGTAATTATACCCCAACTTGATTGACTTCCTTCTTAACTGAGGAATGGTAAGGTTCGGTAGTAGAATGATGGGTAAGTGAATTTAGTGAGTGGTTGGAGTTCGCATAGCGATGTTTTATTTAAACATCTGTTTAAATCCAATGAAGGAACTTCGGAAATGTTTTCCAAATAAGAAATCAGAAATGTTTTCTAATATAGGAAACAGGAAATGGAAATGTTTTCCATTGCTAATAACGTATATTTTCTAAAATTAGAAAATAAGAAACGTTGAATATGTGGAAACATGAGATAAATAAATTAATGAACTAAAGAGATAAATGTTGAATGATGATTGATCGATAGAATTTCCATCTGGAAATAATATCGTTGGTCGCACACGTGTTTTTCTTTGATTGTTAACTCATGGACTATTGAAGTTTTCGACCATTTTAACGTTGTTAATATGGAGAGACCAGTTGGATTATTATCCGAAGAACCACTCTGTATTGGCATAAGTGTTGTGAATCATATATGCCAAGGATAATTGAAGACGGAGTAAAGTGCAAGGGCTGTTGTATAAATCTTTGATAACAATTGCCTAAGATGGATGTACTGAATAGTGCCTTCGGTTTGTCCAGTCCCAGGACAACTTGTGTAACAACACTTAATTTTAGGGTAAATTTAAAATTTTATTTTAACTAATTTTAATGGATTTTGATATTTAAAATAATTTATTTTAAATAATAATGATTAAAAATTTATTTAAATCGAAGTTAGGATGAATAATTTAATTTTAATTATAAAAGGAGTTAGAAATAGCGCGGTAGTTTTAAAAGTCAAACTTGAACTTTGACTAACCGTACATGATGCAAAATTTAACGGATTGTAGTGAAACCAAAAATATTAGAATCTCTTTTAAAATATCTTTCCAACGAATCCGAAAAATCAAAATTTTATAGCGGGAATCAAAAGTTATGCCCAGTTTAAAATTTATATTATATATAATATATAAAGGTCAAAAATATTACTTTTTGCATACGAAGGAATTTGGACTCGAAACCACTTCCATTGAGTTCAGAATGACGTTTCTGCATTTAAGAAGTATAAACACTTATATATTTCGAGTTTCGGAAACTATTTGTTTAAAAAATTATTTTTAATATTAAATATATACGCCTTGAAAATTGAAATTTTACAAACGGCCTCCAAATTGAACAAAATTAATTTTATTTGGTTCGTATCGTCAAAAAAAAGCTAAAAATTATTTTTCGGTAATTTTTAGAATTAATATATAATTATAATTGATTTTTCAGTGTAAACGGACCATTTTTGACTTTAAAAATTCATACAGACTCGAAAATTTACGAAACCAATTTCTATATGTTCATATTGATTAGGATTCACTGTGATCCAAATTCCATCGAATTTGGAATCAGTATGTGGTCATACGGTTTTTAAAACTGCAAAACGGATGTAAATAATTACACTAAAGCTATAATTAAAATGGGCTAAATTACATATGGGTTAAATTAAAGTAACCCCTATATAATATCTCATAGACCAGCCATAACCTAATTCTGAAAACCTAAACATAACCTAGCCTCCATCTTCTTCATCTTCATTTCCATGGCCTCCTCCTCAAAAATCTTCTTTGCACAAAAGTCTCTGAAACTGAAAAATTTATATCTCCAAATCAGAACCAAATCAGCACAAACCATTTCTGGGTTTTGTTCATCTCTATAAACACTACTCACCATGAAAAATTCAGCACCTATCATCGCACGGATTCGCCGAAATCCGAGTTTTAACACAGAAAACTGATTTCAGATTTTGGTGAATTCCAGCCAAACCGTCAAGAATTAGGCGATGGCCCAATTAGAGAAAATGTAGCCAAGACATAAACGAACAACTTTGCCTTTAAGCATTTCATCTGAAAATCGAAGGAAGGGCACAAAAATCGAGAAAAACCAAACTGAAGCAAAACAGCAAATAAAATTCAAATCGCCAAAATTAAAGAATCAAGGTGAGAAATCTTATCTTTTTTATAAATAATTATATTTTAATTATTGTTCTCGCCTCTGAATCGTTATATGTATATTATTCTACGCTATGGTAATTTAGGATTTATTTGTTTATGTATTTCTGTTGTGTTTGATATATTCGCTTGGGTTGATACGATTAAAATATCATATTTATTGAGATTCAAATTTATGTTCTATATTCGCGATGAAATTTATTATTAATTCCAGATCCATTATTTCAGATCTGATGTTGCGCTGCTATTTACTTCTTGATTTCAGTTCTATTATTTCAGTTTTATCAACGCCATCAAAATCTCATTTTTATTGAGATTTATATACATATATATACGAATGGTTCCTTAGAATTTGTGTGTTTAAAATTTGCATTTGTGTATGTCGGAAATTAAAACCAGATTCATCATATTTGTTTATTGAATTGTTGGGAAGAATTTTTAATGTCTTTCTTTTTGTTTGTATTAAAAAGATTATCTTTTTAATATCGCTTTGTTCATATTAAAAAATATCGTTTTGTTAAAATGAATAGATTGAGTTTTTAACATCATTTTGTTAAAATGAAAAGATTTGATTTTTAGCATCGTGTTGTTATAAATAAAAAGATGACATTTTTTTAATGTCATGTTGTTTATAATAAAAAGATGAAATTTTAATGTCATTTTGTTTCAAAATAAAAAAAGCAAATTTTAAGCGTCGTTTTATTTCAAACATAAGTATCATTTTTGTTATAACATAAGTATCATTTTTGTACGTTACAAAAGAACACATTTTCGTACGTTATAAAAAGAACATATTTTTGTTCGTATTAAAAGAACGTATTTTTGGTTCGTATTAAAAGTACATATTTTTGACTTTAATAAAATTACATATTTTTGACGTTGTAAAAAAGCATAATTTTTTAAGGACCCGTAACTTCCCCGGTACGGAAAGAGCGAATACTTTGAGAACAACACACAAAAGGATGCAGACAGAAGAACATTTCATTGTCTATTTCAACAATTCCATCAGATTACAAGAATATACAGAGTATAAACAAATATTATACAACAGAAAATATCAGAGATTACAATAAATTACATAGCAGCAGAAAAAATAATGTAATACATAACTGAAAATAATACACGGATACAGAGCTTTCCGAGTATCGTTCTAGCTATAAATCAGGATCCAGTGAATATAAATCTGCAAAACCAAAACTACTAGCTTCCTATGTCAAAATAAGGGCACCCAGAGTTTAGGTTAAAAACAATAAACCCCAAGTCAGTCATGTGACTGGTGTGAGAACTGAAACCGTTATTTAAAACTTTGCTTTAAACCAGATATATCAAGGGACCGCGCTGTATAACACGGAACGGGTTTCCTCCCAAGAATACCAGTGCATATAACAAAACAGCGGAATGCTTTTTGGAAAAAATGAGGCTATTATAAGACCCAGGTCCTATCACACAATGCAACGCAAGCCAGGGGATAGGGTTTTCGCTTGTAGTAGCCAAACATGCTTAGTACGTTTAAAACAAATCATTTGATACTATTATCAGTGCATAGTGTATAAAACAACTTCAAATCATAAGTATCAATCATAGACGACATGGGTACCATATATCATGTCGCCATACTAGGCTCTACAATCAAAACCGCAAATGTCACATATTTGGAAATTGGATTTCCGTCTGTAAACCAAGGCAAAAGATAGTCCTCTACCGATTCGAGACAATCTAGCCCATGTCTCAGGTCAGAGCTCGAGTGACCTTTGGATCGTCAGGGCCGGTCCACCGATGTGGATTAAAATGCCTGAACACTATGTTTCCCCGCCCTTTGGGGCGTAAATGAGCCAACGAATGACTCCATCAGTTTCACATAGTCACCGATATATCCGAGGCGCCTCGCAACAGCAACAACCACATAAGTCAAACTCGCCAGGGCGTGTAAAACCACTGACGCCGCTTTTAGCTAGAAGGAAACGCATGCCCTCCCTGAGGTCCTCTCCCGTTTTTGGTTCACAACCAGGGTGTGAGGCTCGCGAATTCACGTTGCACAAAGCTATGCCACATAGGCCGTGCTTTGATCATCAACCACAAGACTTTGATTTTCAAAAGAAGCCTTGATCAATTGCCACTTAGGCATGCCACACAGGCAATTCACTCCATGCGTTTGATATCCATCAATATATAACCTCTGAGCTTGTACGTCTCAGAGAAGGGCGTTAAGCAAGAGAATAAATTCTCCGTCGCCAAACAGATATATATTTAATAGAAATCAACCACATAGAATAAAAGCCAATGTCAGACACACAGTCCATTTACAAGTTTGTTATGGGTCTGAACAAAACCGGAGGCACTTTGTACCTCGCTTATCCATCGATCTCCAAGTACGTTTGGACGACCACTAACTGATTCTCTCCTATTGGGTGTACGGCCTAATCAAGATCATTAGTAACAACCCAAACGATGTGAAGACCTCCGGTTTTCGACCACCGTCTTCATCTTCGACTTATCGTCGAATCAGTTATTCAGAATGGGATAAACCCGGTCTTTCTGAATAACTCGCGTATATAATAAACAAGTGTTACACAAACACAACATACGCCTCATTCCAATTCATCAGTCACTAACCGCAAATTAGCAAGAGATTAATTCCCTAAATATTAAACCCGAAGGCCGAAACCAACATCAGATCAATACCCAGGAAACCATTCTGGTTAGCTAACCTACAGTTAGTTTCTAAATTTCACATTCTTAGGGAAAGGTTCCCATTAATTTTATCAAAGATAAATTCTTTTAAATCTATTCTTTAATCTTCCTTTGAATATCACTTCAAACTAGTCGGGATTAACGAACCTTACCGAAGTAATCATTTGTTTTAATTTCGTAATACCAACCTATTCATCCCATGAAGTAAAACTGATAATACTTCATATCTAACACCACGTTGTTATCGGTAAATTCAATTACCATTTCACGTTCAAATCTAATTATAGATTTAACTATCGCCTGGAGCAAAACTGGTGATACTCCATTCTCGATCTTTTCAATCTAATTAAAGATTCATTAAAACTCCACTTAGTTTTAATCTTTAACTAGGTTAAATAACCGATGTCATTTAAAACACGGTTCACGATAAACCCAAAAATCACATCACATTTCTATCAGTCCCTAACCGCAAATTAGCAAGTGAGCAATTCCCTAAGTATTAACCCCGAAGGCCGAAACCAACCTCAGATCAATACCCCAGAAACCATTCAACTTAACTAATCTCCAGTTTGTTTCTGATTTTCTTAACTCCTTTGGGTTTAAGAATAGTATTATTGAAGATATCATTCACGACAACCCAAAATCACATTCCATTAATTATTGGGTTAAAGAACAAGTGTTATTTAAAACACTGTTCACGATAAACCCAAAAATCAATACCAATTCAATTCCAAATAAATATTTTTTAATTGGTACACTTCATTAAATCTAAATAAAAAGATTTAATCTTTTTCTCAACTGGGCTTAAGAACAGTGTTAATGAAGACGCCATTCACGACCAAAATCACATTTGATATTAAATACGAGGATCTGAATAGAAAATATATCGGCTTATATCCAATATAAAATTCTACGACTGTTGACGCCAAAAAGTGGTCATCAACGGCCAAAAGTCGAATTTGAGCGTGATTTATGAAGAAATATCTGAAAAACGAGAAAAAGGAAGAAAAAACAAGAAAACAACATTTTTATAGTGGTTCGGCGTTAATGAGCCTACGTCCACTTTATAATCTTATAATAATGTCATAAAGTCGGAGATACAATGAATGAGATCGTCAGGATCTCCATTACTTAGTCATTTTTGAGGAGTGTAACAGGTATTTCGTGATGATAGTGGTTGGCAGCCATGATTGAGTCATGCATGGGCCAAAGAGTTAGGCTCTAATCCGAGCTGAAGAAGAAGATGAAGGTCCCCTCTTTGTTGTATTGCTTGGTGTATTTATAGGCAGTAGGCTTCAATAGTTGGAGGCGCCATGTGTCGGTTGATCCATGTGAATATCGGATAATGGAGCTGAGTCTTGATTACGTGGAGAAGTTCCCTTCAATATGTGGCATCATAAATGTAGTTAGATCCGAGTTTATAGGCTTTAGAATAGGTAGTTGGACCAAGTAAGTAGGCTATTAAATAGATCTCATAACCGGATCATTGTTGTAGTGTAAGCTGATCTCATGACCATCGAGCCTAGGTCTATAGGGCTGAAGTGCTTCTATCCGAGATCCCCCGAGCCAAGGAGCCTCGAGCCAAAAATGTATGGGCTTGTCCAGGCCCTGCTCGAGTCCTGAGTGATCCTGTGATGGGTCCATTGGTTGACGGCCTTGCCAAAAGGCAGGTCAACACTTTGCCCCCCAAAGTACATCGTGTGGCGGACATGATGTACTTTGAGTAAGTCGAACTGTATCTCTTTGGAATGTCATTCATCTTGGGAAAGAAATGTCGAATTGTCATGTATTTGGAAGTAGTCTTGAAGCTTGAATTCCTTTTCTTTTCTGCCTTGTCGAGTCAAGAGGTCGAATGAAATCATCATAAGTCAAGTTGGGCCACTGGCTTCTGCACATTGTCGTTCATAAAGAGTCTTCGCCAAATGGTGTCATCTTCTTATGCAAGTTGAGGACATGGTCAAGTGTAAGGTCAAGTAATGTCGAACTCACAAGCAGTCTCTATTGAATGAGTCCAGTCATGTCGAACACATAAGCATTCTCTCTTGAATGTTTGAGTAAGACAAGTCGTGTCATGGTCCAAAGGTATAGTATATATTATTTGAATCACGTGTCAAGTCAAGGACGTGTTCAAAGTCAGTCTGTAAGCTGACGCTCATGCCCACAGCGTCGGTGCGAATAAACGAAGCCAATGCTCATGCCCCCAGTGTCAGTGTGGGTCGAGCTAAGTCAGTCGGGCGTCTAGCCCTTAAGCCTTTATATTATCCGTCATTGTTTCTGGTTAGAGTTGCGGGTTTGGAGATCTTAGCCAACCTAAGTCGTTTTGTACTTTCTCTCGAGTCAGCGAGAGTTAAAGTTGAACACGCAAACAGTCAAATCTCATTTTCCTAGGCATCGTTCCTTCACTTTAGTCAAAAAATGAGGATCGCCTCATCGAGCGTCAGTGAACTTAGTTACTCTTATATGAATAGTCGCAAAGTCTAGTAAGTTCACGAAAATGCAAGAGAATGAACGTTGCTAGGGTGTTAGTCGAACCCCTTTGTTCATGTTTCAACATAGTCCAAAATAGTCAACATACTCTTGTTGAGTTTGCTCCTCATGCTCAGTTCTATTGAGGTCATCCTTTTGGTTGTAGTTTGAGATCCGGTTTCTTCTCTCCCATCCAAGCTCTGAGGATCGAAGTTGGGCTGCGAGAGGTCAGATAGTTGTCACTTTAAATGCTCTTTTTATTCCCTTTCCAATTGGGAAGTAGGTTGGGATCAGTCAATAGATGGACACTCTACACCCTTTCGTGGTCCACATGCAGCCTTCCAAATGCTCGAGCTAATGCATCTTCTATTCAGTGTACTTGCAATGTGAAAACTTGTCATTGCTCTTGGGCTATAGTCAGTCACATATGGGTATGTGTGTTGATTCTAGATATCACTCCCGAAGCCCTCTTTCAGTTGTTGCCTTAAATTGTGTGATGTGTTATTGAACATCCCACTCTCAAGGTCTCCTTTCGGTTATTGCATTGAGTCGTGTGGGAAGCTTAGCATTAGAAGTCGACGTCATTACTTCGAACACGACCTCTTTGTTGTTGTATGTGAGTGTGTCCCTCGTGTCTTTGCTTTGTATCTGTACATAATCTTGCAATTCGAAAAAGATTAGTTAGCTTAGTCTTGCAAGCTACTAAGTCAATCTTTAAGTCACAAGCAATTGTAGCTCGAAATGAAAACATGTTGAGTGCTAATCTATCTAGCATAGAATTATTAAATGTCAAAGTGTCAGGTGTCGTAGTTTGGAGGTATAGTGTCTGTAGCCTCCATTTAACTTTGAAACACGGGTCGCGTCCGAAGCGTGTTTGAAGTTAATTCAGAAATCTATGCCCGTGCTCCCAGCGTTGATGGGAACTGGGTTAAGTCATTCAGATGTCCGATCCGTAAGTCCTTTATAATCCTAACCTCAGTCGGAGGGCAATGAAGATTGCATGCACGTCGCAGCATTGTCCTTTATACTCTCTCCCAAGTCGTGAGAGTTAGAGTTATGGGTTTAGTGGTCTTAAGTCATGGTGCACCATTCACAATAACCTAACAGATTTATACTCTCTCTCAAGTCGTGAGAGTTAGAGTTATGGACGTCGCTGTTCATCCTTTATACTCTCCCAAAGTCAGTTTGGGTTAGAGTTGTGGATCGAGTGGTCTTAAATCTTGGCGCGCTTGTCACACTCGTCCTAAGTTTATACTCATATCCAAACTCTGAGGATTAGAGTTAGTCGGGCAAACAGTCGGGTCACATTTGTCTTGGCATCGTCCCTTTGCTCCCATGTCAAGGGCAAAGGTCGCCATCGGGATGATCGGTTCTCACCCCTATTGAGTTTATACTCCTCTCTTCCGAAGCATGGGAAAGAGTTAGATACGTCGTTAGAGAGCGGTCGAGTCATACTCATCCTCGTCTTAACATATCTCTTTTGCCCCCACTTCGAAGGTAAAAGTTGATATCGTTCATGGTATTATACCCGTCACTGTTTCACTCTTCCCATCTGATCAAGGGATAGAGTCGTCGATCTACCAAGTGGTTATGTCACACTCGAATACATTTCTATGTCTTGCGTGGCGAATCAATGGATAGTTGCTGAGGAGGCCTCATTAATATGTCCATATATGGATAACACACGTCGAACTCGTGTGAATTTACTCTCTTGCCCCTGCGTCAAGGGCAAAAAGTCGGTGAATGAATGGTCGAACTTCATTTGCTTTAGAATGTTGTCGTTAGGCCAATAGTAAGCGGGTGAAGGGTCGAATCACGTTCGCCAAAGCTTTACATTCCTCCGATCAAACTATGGAAGGAGTGGTTGGTACCAAACCTCGGGTACCTGCAACATTCATATACGAATTTGCATGAGTTAATCATGTCAATAACTCAAGAAGTATGTAAAGGCAAAATGCATGATTGGAAAATAAGTATGTTGATGGGCGATGCTGCCTCTTCTATTGGAATCCACGAAATCCGATGATGTCAAACATAGGATCTGGCCATATGGATTGTCGAACCACGTCCATTCTGAGTCGGATTTGGACTTTGAAATGCAATGATCGATGCACAATTGTCTAGAATCGTGCCACGCATGAGCCGAGTAGTGGATGATCATGTCAGATCCACCGTGAGCTGTATAACTTTCCTCGGACGGAGGGCATGGTTTCGTAAACGAGCGGTTCAGTCGGGCTCGTTATGGTAATGCTCTGACTCTGGATACCCTTTGCTAGTCCATTCCGTTTTTTCCTATTCCGAACTGGTGATGACCGCTGAAGTTTTAGTTGATGAAGGGAGTCTCTTCAAATCTTTGTGGGGCGGCAATGCCAAGAACGATCGACCTTGAACCGGGATATTTGGAAAATAAAGGCAATCAGGCGACCTTTGTGGGTGAATGATGTGGGTGTGTTTCCTTTGAATCGCCTTCTTGCCCCCACATCAAGGGCAAAGAATAAGGGTCAGTTAGTCAGATCAGAACCGCTAATGGCGGTATCTCATCTTGTGGGTGTTAAGGTTTTTGATTGGCAGAAGAACAATGGATCCATGCATATAGAAGCTTTGTCTTTTCCATGCCAAGAAGTGGGATATGGAGGGTAATAATGTAGACATGCCTCGTCCATCCGCGTTTATGTCTTTGATTCCACGTTGGGGAACGAGAGCCAATATATAGGCAATCAATCAACAACCTGGCTTAAGTGTTTCAAGCTTTTAACTCGTCGATCTTCGGGCAAGACTGAAGCATTCGATCAGGATTGAATAACCTCAACAAATGAGGGTGATGGCTCTTGGAAGAATCCCGATCGTTGCCATCTTGCTGTTGATATTCTTAGACCATCCATCGAATCTTAGATGCTAATTCTTTATGATTATTGTTGGCTAAAATATATGTCGAGCCTAATACAGGCCATCAAGCGGGTCCGGGCGCAGCGCTGGTGGGGGTCCAGGGCCCCATAGTCCCGACGGCGATCGACCTATTCAGTTAGGTCGAAAATGCGGGCACCGCACAAATTTTTCGATTTTGGAAGATGGAGCTTTTTCTGAAACGATCAGAAAAATGCAATTTTTCTGAAAATGACCTTGTCTCAGGTCGATGTGCAAGACTTTAGAAATGACTAGTAATCCAGGCCGATATATCTGAAAAAGTTGGTTCGAAGCAGGTCGACCTAGAGTTCTTCAGAGGAGTCGGTCGACCTGGAGAGCTTCAGACGAGTCGGTCGATCCGAAGTCGGTCGACCTAGACTTGAATATCGTTACGAGGATGGCTGTTCGAACTGATCTCACCTCGACCCATGACCTTCTCTAGGGCAAACTACATACTGGGAGCTTTCCAAAGTGCAATTCCTACTGGCTGGTTCTCTGGTCGGGTCGATGTCGACCCAGGAAGGGTCAACCCGACTAGGGTCGAACCCAGAACTGAAAAAAAAACAGTTTTTTTTATGTAGATATTGCTACTTTTGCTTTCCAAAGCATGTGCAGAAGTATTGGAAAACATAGCTATTGAAGATGACTGAAACTAGGATTTCGTCTTGGACTTGGTGATCCAAAAGTTAAGCAAAACCCTTAAGACGTTGAGAATTCAATTCTCAGTGAAAGCACCAAACTGTTGATGCCAAAAAGTGGTAATCAACGGCCAAAAGTCGAATTTGAGCGTGATTTATGAAGAAATATCTGAAAAAGAGAGAAAAAGGAAGAAAAAACAAGACAACGACATTTTTATAGTGGTTCTGCGTTAATGAGCCTACGTCCACTTTATAATCTCATAATAATGTCATAAAGTCGGAGATACAATGAATGAGATCGTCAGGATCTCAATTACATAGTCGTTTTTGAGGAGTATAACAAGTATTTCGTAATGATAGTGGTTGGCAACCATGATTGAGTCATGCATGGGCCAAAGAGTTAGGCTCTAATCCGAGCTGAAGAAGAAGATGAAGGTCCCCTCTTTGTTGTATTGCTTGGTGTATTTATAGGCAGTAGGCTTCAATAGTTGGAGGCGCCATGTGTCGGTTGATCCATGTGAATAGCGGATAATGGAGCTGAGTCTTGATTACGTGGAGAAGTTCCCTTTAATATGTGTCATCATAAATGTAGTTAGATCCAAGTTTATAGGCTTTAGAATAGGTAGTTGGACCAAGTAAGTAGGCTATTAAATAGATCTCATGACCGGATCATTGTTGTAGTGTAAGCTGATCTCATGACCACCAAGCCTAGGTCTATAGGGCTGAAGTGCTTCTTTCCGAGATCCCCCGAGCCAAGGAGCCTCGGGCCAAAAATGTATGGGCTTGTCCAGGCCCTGCTCGAGTCCTGAGTGTTCCTGTGATGGGTCCATGGGTTGGCGGCCTTGCCAAAAGGCGGGTCAACAACGACCAAAAAATATCGTATTGGAAATAACGATATATATATATCTTTCAAATTTCCCTAACAATATCTGTATAATCACGAAATATAACATCGAAATACGATTCAAATCCATTCCAATTCAATTATTGGAATTTCTAGTTATTTTCTAAACCATTTCAAATCCACTTTATTTATTTTAAAAATAAATAGAATTATAATTCTAGTTCAAAACTAGTTCATTTCGATAAAAATCTATTTTTATCTTCTCAAATATGGGAATATTTCATCCCAATTCTTCCCAAACCATTTCTTATGATTTTACACAAATTATTATTATTTTTAATAATTTTATCATGGCCCGTACATTCGATCTCCATCAACGGCCATCGAACTGCACTTACAGCGACCTTTTCCAAATTTGATTTGGACATAATTCCAAATCCAACCATTAGAATTCAAATCCCTAATATTCATTGGAAATGTCTTTTCGATACGAACCCAAAGGTTCCAGTTTTAGGAGAATCCGACAGTCGGATCTCTCGTAATGTCTGTTCGAAGTCAATGGTCGAAATTCACGAACTACCGCAGCGTGGCGCGTTCTATTCAGGCCATTATATATATAATATAAATATATTATATATATTTCGTCGATTTCCTTTTAAAATGTATTTTATAAATCGTTTTAAATTCGTTTTCAAAACGATTTCAACTTCATTTCAAATTCAAATAAAAATCGAACTTTTCCTTATAAATTCGTTTTAAATTCATTTCAAATTGATTTGAATTCAAATCGATTTTTAATTCAATTTCAGTTCAATTTCAATTCAGTTCAATTTCAATTCGAATTCATTTCTATTTTCAATTCAATTCGAATTCTAATTCGTTTCAAAATATCAGATTTTGAAATCACTTTCAATATTCATTATAAAATGAATAAAATCGATATAGATGTCGTTCACGTCAAAATGGCGTCAATCTAATCAACACGACTTTTGTTCAACACATGAATTTTCTTTACAATTCAATAAATGAATTTTCTTTACAATTCAACAAATGAATTTTCTTTACAATTCAACAAATGAATTTTCTTTACAATTCAACAAATGAATTTTCTTTATATTTTTCCAAATTGGAATGAGGCCCAATCAATTACCATATAACGTTAATTATATGGATTCCCTACCACACATGTATATAATAGCGACGACAAATCATCAACCATCATCCAGAGTGCATTCTACACTGTATAAGCATCAAATATAAATATTCAATGCTCATAACAGTCTGTCAATCAATCGATCGACATACAACTAATTATTGGGATAAGTGTATGTCATATATCATCCCAATACCCGTGTGGGGTTCCAAACAATCAAACACATATTTTATTTGTGCAGTTGGGCGATGTGTAAAATTTATCGTCCCAATCAATATCAGTCAAATGTGTGTATATAAACAAATCGTTCGATTTGATTATATTAATTTCGTTTTAAATACACGTTAAAAATTCTACTTTCAGCTATAAAATATTTTTATCTATATAAATATTTTATTTCATTTCACATCACATCACACAATCAATCTACACATCAAAATCAAACAAACAAGCATACAAGCCGTCCATGGTCTGTGGACGACGGGTGTCGGGTGCTACTAAACACCGTCTGCATCCTAGTATATATTTCAAACTAGAAATTTAAATTAAAGGTGAGGAGTTCTCACAAATTAGCTAATCCAAACGCCACGACTCTTTTTATGTAGAAATCTTCGTCGTGCTCGCCTTTTGTCAATTTCATTTTCCGTAGCCACTACATATATAAAAATCACATTTTTATAATGTTGCTATGTATATAAAAATCACATTTTTTTAACCACGTTATATGGATAAAAATTCTATATTTACACCGCTACTATATCGATAAAAATTCTATTTTTATATAGCTACTATATCGATCGAATTTTTATTTTCATTCCTTCATGATAAAAATAATGTTCATATTTTTATTTAACTTCATGTACTGTAAAGATTGCATTTTTCTTTCACTTCTCATATAATAAAAATTATATTTTTATTATGCTACATATATAAAAAATTTATTTTTAACTCACTACTTATATAAAAATCATATTTTTATCTTTCACATATGATAAAAATCATATTAAAAATCACATCTTTGTGATGTTAAAAATCACATCCTTTTTCATTTCAAAAACCACTTCTTTTCATCTCAAAAATCCCTACTTGTTCATTTCAAAAATCACTTCTTGAATGGAATAGAAAATCAGTTCTTTAAAGAGATAAATGTCAGTTCTTTAAAGAGATAGATAAAACTGAAATAAAATAACTAAAATAAAACAAAAAAACTTACTATTGAAAGGGGGCCTGCGCGCTCGTGATTTGGGATGGTCGGAGGGTTGTGTCGCGGCGGTGGGGGGTATTAGGTAGCGGCGCAGGGTGGTTGGGTGGTGGCGGATGTCGGCGTCGGGGATGAAGCGGATCGAGGGTTTGGGGCTTTCCACGGGTTGGGTTCGAGATGGAGGAGGGGAAGGCGACGAGGAGAGGCTGGCCGTCGGAGGGGAGGTGGCACGCGCGGTGGACGGCGGCGGGCCCCGACGTGGGTGGCGACGAACGATAGATTTAGGTTTTTTTTTTCTGATTTGAAAAAGGAACGTGGAGAGAGAAATAGGGAGAGAGGGAGGTTTTATATTTAATTATTTTATTTTATTCTCCTCTAAAGTTGACTTTTAATTCCAACACCAAACGAGACCCAACGCCTGTCGTCCCTAGCTAATTACCCCTATTCCAAACACAATGGGATATGTTTCGTATCCCAATTCGACTGTTTCGATCAGTTTCTGTTGAATTTAAAATATAAATCTTTATATATTCAATTTAAACACACATTTCAATTTACCGAGACCACATACAGTCTCTTAAAATTCCAGAAAAATTATTTCTAGCTTCGTATTGACGATACGGTCCTAACAAAACTAATTTTGTTAAATTCCGAGATCATTTGAAAAATGGCCATTTTTAGGTCTATCGAAATTGACAAAAACACGTTTTCCTTTGCCACGATCACATATTGATTTGAAAAATTATGAATTTTGGAATCTAGCAATAACTTGACATCACGGATCCAACAAATGTAGTTTTGTCGAAAACCGAGGTCATTTGCAAAATGGCTATTTTTAAGGGCCAGAACTCAACAACGACTATTCTGAATTTTCAACTGGGCATATCTTTTGATTCCCGCTATGAAATTTTGATCTTTCTGATTCATTGGAAATATATTCTCAATTAGATTCTAATATTTTTGGTTTCGCTAAAATCCGGTTTATTTTGAATCCTATACATTCATTTGAAGTTTGAAATCGAATTTTCGAAGTACCGCGCCATTTTCAATTCCTTTTATAATTTAAAATAAATATTTATATTCTAACGACGATCTATATAAATATATACGTTCGAATTCTATTCAAAATAAATTTCTCGTCGATATTATTTAAAATAATCATTTTAAATATTCAAAATTCGCTAAAATTGCCAAGATAAAAAATTTAAATTGGCTCGGATTTCCGGGTTATTACAATCTCCCCCATATAAACTTTTCGTCCCCGAAAAGGAACAAAGCCGAAAGTTGTTTAACCAATCAACTCAACTTTCATTATTTTCATTACGGCTTAAGTTCTTCAACTTTTCAGTTTCTAAGAACTTTCCAAATTTTTCAAAAATTTGGCTAACACTCTAAATTTTCAAAAAAATTCGCCATAATCTCCCCTGCACCGGGGACTTCGGGATATTACATATAGCCTCCCATGGCCTTATTCAATCCAAAAGAAAAAGAAAAAGCCAATCGGCTCATATAATCATCATCACCCAAACAAAACAGCAAATTATGGTAAACATGTACCTATTTGTCGGGCAAACAATTTTATTCTTCTGGTCTAGCCTCCTTGCTATGACCTGTTCAATGTATGTACATGTATATGCATGCAAATACGCCAAATTTTCAATACAATTCACTATTTGGTACAATTTGGCTAAAGGTTCAACACTTAATTAATTAAACAATAACCAAACAACACGACCAACAATCAATCAGTTGATTATCATTTCAAATTCATAACTCTGATACATAGTCAAAAATTCATGTTTTTGATGCCAAATCACAACAATAGGTCCTATCTAGTTTTGTTTCTCACACCAGTCAATAGGAAATATATAGATATCACACCTTTGAAACTCGAACACAAACTGCTGATGCTACGTAGTCATCAACAGAATCATCTTCGGGCGACTAGAGTGTGATTCTATATCTATCCAATATATTAAAACTTCGAATACACGTGGATCAGATGTATATACAAAATCTTTATATACTGGATAGTCCAAATCAATATAAAATAAATAATCAAATACGAATAATTGATTTTAAATTTTCAAAACAAAACTTGTTTTCATTTTAAAAACACACTCTTCACACTCGTTCTAGGATACTACTGATCCCATCTCTAACGAGTCATTCCCGTTGGATATTACTAATCCGATTTTTGATGAATTCTTTCATATGGTTCTAATGTGTCTTGTTCTCTGAGCATTGTAAACCAAAGCTCTAACACCACTGTAAGGACCCGTAACTTCCCCGGTAAGGAAAGAGCGGATACTTTGAGAACAACACACAAAAGGACATAGACAGAAGAACATTTCATTGTATATTTCAACAATTCCATCAGATTACAAGAATATACAGAGTATAAACAAATATTATACAACAGAAAATATCAGAGATTACAATTAATTACATAGCAGCGGAAAAAAATAATATAATACATGACTGAACGTAATACACGGATACAGAGCTTTTCGAGTATCGTTCCAGCTGTAAATCAGGATCCTGTGAATATAAATCTCCAAAACCAAAACTACTAGCTGCCCATGTCAAAATAAGGGCACCCAGAGTTTAGGTTAAAAACAATAAACCCCAGGTCAGTCATGTGACTGGTGTGAGAACTGAAACCGTTATTTAAAACTTTACTTTAAATTATATATATCAAGGGACCACACCGTATAACACAGAACGAGTTTCCTCCCAAGAATACCAGTGCATATAACAAAACAGCGCAATGCTTTTTGGAAAAAATGAGGCTATTATAAGACCTAGGTCCTATCACACAATGCAATGCAAGCCGGGGGATAGGATTTTCCCTTATAATAGCCAAACACGCTTAGTACGTTTAAAACAAATCGTTTGATACTATTATAAGTGCATAGTGTATAAAACAACTTCAAATCATAAGTATCAATCATAGACGACATGGGTACCATATATCATGTCGCCATACTAGGCTCTACAATCAAAACTGCAAATTTCACGTATTAGGAAATTGGATTTCCGTTTGTGAACCGAGGCAAAAGATAGTCCTCTACCGATTCGCGACAATCTAGCCCATGTCTTAGGTCAGAGCTCGAGTGAACTTTGGATCGTCAGGGCCGGTCCACCGATGTGAATTAAAATGCCTGAACACTACGTTTCCCCGCCCTTTGGGGCGTAAACGAGCCAACGAATGACTCCATCAGCTTCACGTAGTCACCGATATATCTGAGGTGCCTCGCAACAGCAACAACCACATAAGTCAAACTCGTCAGGGCGTGTAAAACCACTGATGCCACTTTTAGCTAGAAGGAAACGCATGCCCTCCCTGAGGTCCTCTCCCGTTTTTGGTTCACAGCCGGGGTGAGAGGCTCGCGAATTCACGTTACACAAAGCTATGCCACACAGGCCGTGCTTTGATCATCAACCACAAGACTTTGCTTTTCAACAGAAGCCTTGATCAATTGCCACTTAGGCATGCCACACAGGCAATTCACTCCATGCGTTTGATATCCATCAATATATAACCTTTGAGCTCGTACGTCTCAGAGAAGGGCGTTAAGCAAGAGAATAAATTCTCCGCCGCCAAACAGATATATATTTAATAGAAATCAATCACACAGAATAAAATCCAATGTCAGACACACAGTCCATTTACAAGTCCGTTCTGGGTCTGAATGAAACTGGAGGCACCTTGTACCTCGCTTATCCATCGATCTCCAAGTACGTCTAGAGACCACTAACTGATTCCCTCCTCTTGGGTGTACGGCCCAATCAAGATCATTAGTAACCACCCAAACGACGTGAAGACCTCCGTTCTTCGACCACCGTCTTCATCTTCGACTTATCGTCGAATCAGATATTCAGAATTGGATAAACCCGGTCTTTCTGAATAACTCACGTATATAATAGAAAAGTGTTACACAAACACAACATACACCTCATTCCAATTCATCAGTCACTTACCGCAAATTAGCAAGAGAATAATTCCCCAAATATTAACCCCGAAGGCCGAAACCAACATCAGATCAATACCCAGGAAACCATTCTGCTTAGCTAACCTATAGTTAGTTTCTAAATTTCACATTCTTAGGGAAAGGTTCCCATTAATTTTATCAAAGATAAATTCTTTTAAATTTATTCTTTAATCTTCCTTTGAATATAACTTCAAACTAGTCGGGATTAACGGACCTTACCGAAGTAATCATTTGTTTTAATTTCCTAATCCCAACCTATTCATCCCATGAATTAAAACTGATAATACTTCTTATCTAACACCACGTTGTTATCGGTAAATTCAATTACCATTTCATGTTCAAATCTAATTAAAGATTTAACTATCGCCTGGAGCAAAACTGGTGATACTCCATTCTCGATCTTTTCAATCTAATTAAAGATTCATTAAAACTCCACTTAGTTTTAATCTTTAACTGGGTTAAAGAATCGATGTCATTTAAAACACGGTTCACGATAAACCTAAAAATCACATCACATTTCTATCAGTCCCTAACCGCAAATTAGCAAGTGAGCAATTCCCTAAGTAATAACCCCGAAGGCCAAAACCAACATCAGATCAATACCCCAGAAACCATTCAACTTAACTAATCTCCATTTAGTTTCTGATTTTCTTAACTCCTTTGGGTCTAAGAACAGTATTATTGAAGATACCGTTCTAGACAACCCAAAATCACATTCCATTAATTATCGAGTTAAAGAACAAGTGTTATTTAAAACACTGTTCACAATAAACCTAAAAATCAATAACAATTCAATTCCAATTAAATATTATTTAATTGATACACTTCATTAAATCTAAATAAAAAGATTTAATCTTTTTCTCAACTGGGCTTAAGAACAGTGTTAATGAAGGCGCCATTCACGACAAACCCAAATCACATTTGATATTAAATACGAGGCTCTGAATAGAAAATATATCGGCTTATATTCAATATCAAATTCTACGACCAACAAATATCGTATTGGAAATAACGATATATAAATATATATATCTTTCAAATTTCCCTAACAATATTTGTATAATCATGAAATCCAACATCGAAATATACCAAATACAATTCTGATTCAAATCCATTCCAATTCTATTATTGGAATTTCTGGTTATTTTCTAAACCATTTCAAATCCACTTTATTTATTTTAAAAATAAATAGAATTATAATTCTAGTTCAAAACTAGTTCATTTCAATAAAAATCTATTTTTATCTTCTCAAATATGGGAATTTTTCATCCCAATTCTTCCCAAACCATTTCTTATGATTTTACACAAATTATTATTATTTTTAATAATTTATCAAGGCCAGTACAATCGATCTCTATCAACGACCATCGAACTGCACTTACATCGACCTTTTCCGAATTTGATTTGGACATAATTCCAAATCCAACCGCTAGAATTCAAATCTCTAATATTCATTGGAAAGCTCTTTTCAATACGAACCCAACGGTTCCGGTTTTAAGAGAATCCGACGGTCGGATGTCCCGTAAAGTCTGTTCGAAGTCAATGGTCGAAATTCACGAACTACCGCAGCGCGGCGCGTTTTATTCAGGCCGTTATATATATAATATAAATATGTTATATATATTTCGTCGATTTCCTTTCAAAACATATTTTATAAATCGTGTTAAATTCGTTTTCAAAACGATTTCAACTTCATTTCAAATTCAAATCAAAATTGAACTTTTCCTTATAAATTCGTTTTAAATTCATTTCAAATTGATTTCAATTCAAATCGATTTTTAATTCAATTTCAGTTTGTTTTTAATTCAATTTCAATTCGAATTCATTTCTATTTTCAATTCAATTCGAATTCTAATTCGTTTCAAAATATTAGATTTTGAAATCACTTTCGATATTCATTATAAAATGAATAAAATCGATATAGATATCATTCATGTAACACCCCACGTCTAAGTTCTGTGGAGCATTTAGGGTAAAAGATGCAGATAAATTACAAGACAGACAGAAATTAAACAGCGGAAAATAAAACTTTTCTTTATTGATAAAATAGTTTGTACAATGGTTTCTTTAAAATATCAGAGTATCATCTGTCTTACAAAATAAAGAAGCATAAAAACAACATTTATATTCCCCGATTTTTAGCAAGAGCCAGCCATAGCATCTGAAAAGAGAATCCAAGCAAACTTCGACAAATCTTCAAGCTGGGAAAGAGTGGCAGCCCAACTTAACCTGAGCTAACTATTCCCTCCTTTACTACCTGGGGGGGGGGAACGGAAGAAAAGAAGACGAAAGAAAAACAGAGTTAGACATAAAGCCTGAGTAAGTTCAGTAACTTATAGCATGTGAACATGGAAAAACAAAACGACATGAATTAACTGAATACAAGATAACACCATGATGATAGGGTCAGTAAGATTAGACATGGTCAACATAAGATATGCTAAGATAAGATAAACTGGATGTTCTCTAATACTTTCGTCGCTTCGCCATTTCCTTGTTATACGGATTTCTATTATCTCTGCACCACCTAACTAGTGTCCCCGACTAGTAACGCTAACGTGATCCCAATCCTTGTATTTTACATCGCCTTCAGGCATCCATTTATTTATTTGTTACCTAGATTTAATCTAGGGTTTTCTACCAAGTGCCGTCTAGATTCAACTAGAGTTTACTCTGTCTGCTGAATGCTTCTCGGATTCAGGATTTATGCCACCTAGTTCAACTAGGAATTATGATACCTATCGAACGATGCCCCCAAGTCTAGGACACTCTACCTAGAGTGGTATATGTTCCTATACTTCCCCACGTATGTATCGCGAATCATTATCGCTTTTCTAGATGCACATGTCCTGTAATGTGCGGTCCGAGTCCTGTGACAGGGCACATCAAGGAATACAGAACTCGGTCGGGAGCTTTCAGATATCTGCCGATGCAGATGCTAAGGTCTGTTTATATTCCAGTGGCTATGGTCCCACTTGACCCCTCCCTCAACTAATGAAAGGCACACCTTGTAAAATGAGAACTATACGCCGGCCCCCGGTGCCCCACTATCCTATGGCCATCCTCACCCATAACTAGATAGCAAGTATATGGTCTTTTGGAGTTCTCCGCCTTTCCGCTTCACGTATCTCGATTGACTCAAGATGGATGGTAGACGACGAGTCGCTATCACAGGGCTACCGTTTTCTCGCCGAATCACGTCGGTCCATCCTAGTCTTTAGGTTGCCATGTATTGCAACCAAGGCATACCATTGGTTCTTCTACGCAGACCTTAACCTCTATGGGCCCAGGCGGATTATCTGCAGCCTCACAGAGGGATACCAAGAGTACCCTCACGTCCCCTCGAAGCCTCGGGCTTCGTAATCCAATTCATTTGAGCCTTCTTTCTACTCATACGGACATTCGCTCCTTCCCGTGTTATACTAAGAATTACTACTTAGTTTTACTAACTAAGATTTACCACTTAGTTTCCGGAATCGTTGTTTTCTTAACTAAGGTTTACTACTTAGTTCCCTTTCCCGTCAATTGGGATTGGTTAAGTGTCATTGGTCAATTCAAGCCAACTTAACCCTCTTCATTCATCCTGTTATACCGGTTAAGTGTTATTAGTAATTCATGTTGACTTAACCCCACCACAAACCAAGTTATATTGGTTAAGTATTTCTTATTACTTAACCCTACCCTTTCACCCTGTATTGGTTAAGTGTTCCTTTTTAACTTAACCTTGCCCGTCTGTCTTAACTAACATGCTATTAATGGTTAGGTATTATCCCTTCATGTTTTAGACTTAACCTCATTCCTTTATCACAACCTGATGGTTAAGTGTTCCGGTTTACTTAACCCTACAGTCTAGCCCAGTTAACATATCAAAATTGGCTAGGTGTATTAGATTTTACTTAACCCCAACCTCTAGTCTAGTTAACGTATTAATTTGGCTAAGTGTATTAACTTTACTTAACCCCTACAAGTCTCGTTTTGCTACCTTGAGTTTGGTTAAGTGTCTCTATGGACTTAGCCCTCCCATTCTAGCTCAACTGTGTTAAGTTGGTAAAGTGTTCCTATGGACTTAACCCTCCCATTCTAGCTTAACTGTGTTAAGTTTCAGTCTAAACCTAACCCCACCCATCAATCTAGTTATCTTGGTTATCTTAACCCTTCCATTCTTGTTCTAGATTTAACTAAATAAATTAAAGTCGCTACCACTCACGTTAGACAGATATTGTTGCGAATACTGGATGTGCCGGTTGGTTCCGGGCAGGTTTACGTCGCAACTCAGTCTAACCTCGGGTTAGGCATATTCGTGTTTTCTAAGTTCAAAGGGGTTTTGATTAGTTTTCAAATCAGGTTTTGAAAGTAACCATCCCGTCCGTCAGATCAGTTAGGGATAGCCAGGGAGAGCAGGAAACTTGTATTTTCCAAACTCAAGCCTAGACACTATCCTCTCTGTCACCCTAGAACTTTCTGGCTTATTATTAAAAGAGATGTCATTAATAAACCTTTAATTTGTCTAAATTCACATTTCCTTATTTAGGCCAGATTCTATAGGTAAATTATTCCTAATTTACTTATTTCCCAATTACTCTTTTAATGTAAATTTTCTACATTTATTTCTATGGCCCATTTCCCTTCCTAAATCATATTTATGCTTTTTGGTATGTAAACTATACCAAATTAAGTGTCACTAACCATGACTTTTCTAAACCTGACAGTTATTCTCAATTATGGCCAATTTCACATTTATGCCAATATACTTACCGTGCCAAATTAGCTAATCCAATTCCGATTCAACATTCTAATTTACGTCAAACTAGACTTATTACTCTAGTTCACTATTCATGTAAATGCTAGATTTACATGTCAATACTAGATTCAAATTACACATCTTATAATTCATGTCAAATTTATCCAATTTGCATTCCTATGAACATTCCATAATTCATGTTCCTAATTTATGCCAATTTCCAAGTTAAACAACGTTTTTAGTAAATTTCATATTTTGCCCAAACCGCATTCCCACCGTTCGTATAATCGTGATTATAGATAAATCTAGGTTCGTAGAAAATAGGGAATGAACCAAAGATGCTATGCAAAGGATAGACATACTAACTGGCATAAAAAGGGTTGAATAACGACGTCGGTTCAAGAACATGGGTAGACCTAACTTAATAGGTAAATTCCCAAGGTCTAAAAACAAGAATAGACAGAATAAAGGCGTAGGTTCAAGAACATGGGTAGACCTAACTTAATAGGTAAATTCCCAAGGTCTAAAACCAAAGAAAGCCAAGAACAGACAGAATAGATAATCAGGTTTGGACCCAATCTCATAATCACAAAACTTAAGCAACACTTTCCTAGTCATGAATCATAGGTGTTTAGTCACAGTTGTCATTGTTATGTCATGGGCAATAGTTCATGTTTTCTAATCAAAGGCGTAGGCTTAGTCAGGGAAATAATTCTCATAGTCACAGTCATAGTCATAGGCAATGTCCATAGTCATAGGCAATGTCCATAGTCATAGGCAATGTTCATAGTCATAGAGGCATATGGTTCTAAGGTCCATAGTTTCATAGTCACAGTCTTATTTGTCCTCGAATCATAACAGTTCTTAATTTGGTCCAAATAAATAGGCACTGATTCAAATAGAAAGAATTGGCATACTCTTTTATTCCTTTAATTTCATGTCACGAAAAGAGAAACTTTCAAATCTAGAAATAATTGACTTACAGAGATTAGATTAGAACAAAAAGATGGCGTTGCTATGATTCGTAGAAAAACAGTCGTTGAAGTCGTTTGAACCTCCTCTTGAATCCTAGCTTGACTTGAACCTTTTCTTGAAAACCTTTTAGCAGCATTTCCTCGTCTTGATTTATTTTATATATATTATTTATTTAGTTAAGAAGAGAGGAAGAGGCCATGTTTCACCAAGAATCTTTGCAGCATAAGGGTAGAGGAGAATTGTGAATAGAGAAGAAGACCAGGGCTGTTTATATAGTGTTAGGCGGACGAACCTGGTCAGAATGGCGTCCAGATACATCAGAATGAACAAGGTGCAGAAAGCTGGAAAAACAGGGGGGGTCGACCCCCAGGTCGACTATGTAGTCGACCTGGGTGTCTTGGGCGGGAAAATTCCTGCCCTGGCCAATCCGGCTCGATTTTTGAAATTTGAATTTGTTTTTCTGTCTGTTCGAATTTTAAACTAAACTCTGAAACTTCCGGAGGCCATATCTCCCTCATACGGACTCCGATTTACGCAAACTCGGACTCGTTTTCATGCAGAATTCCGAGACGAACACAATGGTGCAGCCCGTTTCCCTTGATTTTGATTTTTAAATTATAATTCTGCCTTGATTTGTGAATCTTAGTGTTACAGAATTACGGGGTGTTACAGTTCACGTCAAAATGGCGTCAATCTAATCAACACGGCTTTTATTCAACACATGAATTTTCTTTACAGTTCAACAAATGAATTTTCTTTACAATTCAATAAATGATTTTTTTTACAATTCAACAAATGAATTTTCTTTACAATTCAACAAATGAATTTTCTTTACAATTCAACAAATGAATTTTCTTTATATTTTTCCAAATTGGAATGAGGCCCAATCAATTACCATATAACGTTAATTATATGGATTCCCTACCACACATGTATATAATAGCAACGACAAATCATCAGCCATCATCCAGAGTGCATTCTACACTGTATAAGCATCTAATAGAAATATTCAACACTCATAACAGTCTGTCAATCAATCGATCGACATACAACTAATTATTGGGATCAGTGTATGTCATATATCATCCCAATACCCGTGTGGGGTTCCAAACAATCAAACACAGATTTTATTTGTGCGGTTGGGCGATGTGTAAAATTTATCGTCCCAATCAATATCAGTCAAATGTGTGTATATAAACAAATCGTTCGATTTGTTTATATTAATTTCATTATAAATACACGTTAAAAATTCTATATTCACCTATAAAATATTTTTTACTATATAAATATTTTATTTCATTTCACATCACATCACACAATCAATCTACACATCAAAATCAAACAAACAAGCATACAAGCCGTCCATGGTTTGTGGACGACGGGTGTCGGGTGCTACTTAACACCGTCTGCATCCTAGTATATATTTCAAACTATAAATTTAAATTAAAGGTGAGGAGTTCTCACAAATTAGCTAATCCAAACGCCACAACTCTTCTTATGTAGAAATCTTCGTCGTGCTCGCCTTTTGTCAATTTCATTTTCCGTAGCCACCACATGTATAAAAATCACATTTTTATAACCACGCTATATGGATAAAAATTCTATTTTTACACCGCTACTATATCGATAAAAATTCTATTTTTATATAGCTACTATATCGATTGAATTTTTATTTTCATTCCTTCATGATAAAATAAAGTTCATATTTTTATTTAACTTCATATACTGTAAAGATTACATTTTTCTTTCACTTCTCATATAATAAAAATTATATTTTTATTATGCTACATATATTAAAATTATATTTTTAACTCACTACTTATATAAAAATCATATTTTTATCTTTCACATATGATAAAATTATATTAAAAATCACATCTTTGTGATGTTAAAAATCACATCCTTTTTCATTTCAAAAACCACTTCTTGTTCATCTCGAAAATACCTTCTCGTTCATTTCAAAAATCACTTCTTGAATGGAATAGAAAATCAGTTCTTTAAAGAGATAAAAATCAGTTCTTTGAAGAGATAGATAAAACTGAAATAAAATAACTAAAATAAAACAAAAAAACTTACTGTTGAAAGGGGGGTCTGCGCGCTCGTGATTTGGGATGGTCAGAGGGCTGCATCGCGGCAGTGGGGGGTGTCAGTTGGCGGCGCAGGGTGGTTGGGTGGGGGCGGATGTCGGCGTCGGGGATGAAGCGGCTCGAGGGTTTGGGGCTTTCAATGGGTTGGGGTTCGAGATGGAGGAGGGGTAGGCGACGAGGAGAGGCTGGCCGTGGGAGGAGAGGTGGCACGCGCGGTGGACGGTGGCGGGTCCCGACGTGGGTGGCGACGAACGATAGATTTAGGTTTTTTTTTCTGATTAGAGAGAAATAGGGAGAGAGGGAGGTTTTATATTTGATTATTTTATTTTATTCTCCTCTAAAGTTGACTTTTAATTCCAACACCAAACGAGACCCAACACCTGTCGTCCTTGGCTAATTACCCCTATTCCAAACACAATGGGATATGTTTCGTATCCCAATTCGACTGTTTCGATCAGTTTCCATTGAATTTAAAATATAAATCTTTATATATTCAATTTAAACACACAGTTCAATTTACCGAGAACACATACAGTCTCTAAAAATTCCAAAAAAATTATTTTTAGCTTCGTATTGACGATACGGTCCTAACAAAACTAATTTCGTCAAATTTCGAGATCGTTTGAAAAATGGCCATTTTTAGGTCGATCGAAATTGACAAAAACACGTTTTCCTTTGCCACGATCACATATTGATTCGAAAAATTAAGAATTTTGGAATCTAGCAATAACTTGACATCACGGATCCAAAAAAAGTGGTTTCGCCGAAAACCGAGGTCATTTGCAAAATGGCTATTTTTTAGAGCTAGAATTCTACAACGACTTTTCTGAATTTTCAACTGGGCATATCTTTTGATTCATGCTATGAAATTTTGATCTTTCGAATTCATTGGAAAG
Source organism: Allium sativum (assembly GCA_030737875.1). Taxonomy (NCBI): domain Eukaryota; kingdom Viridiplantae; phylum Streptophyta; class Magnoliopsida; order Asparagales; family Amaryllidaceae; genus Allium; species Allium sativum. The sequence goes on from CM060913.1 coordinate 59,278,135, forward strand.
ATATTCTCAATTAGATTCTAATATTTTTGGTTTTGCTAAAATCCGGCTTATTTTGAATCTTGTACATTCATTTGAAGTTTGAAATCGAATTTTCGAACTACCGCGCCATTTTCAATTCCTTTTATAATTTAAAAAATATATTTATATTCTAACGACAATCTATATAAATATATACGTTCGAATACTATTCAAAATAAATTTCTCGTCGATATTATTTAAAATAATCATTTTAAATATTCAAAATTCGCTAAAATTGCCAAGATAAATTTTTTAAATTGGCTCGGATTTCTGGGTTATTTCAATTTTTGACGCAATAAAAAGAACACATTTTTAGTGCGTTAAAAAGAACACTTTTTTTGTTAAAAAGAAGATATTTTAGTGTCAAATTGTTTATGCTAAAAAGATGTATTTTTAATGTAAAATTGTTACATTAAAAAGAATGGATTAAAAGTTTATATTTTATTGTCACTTTGTTTTCCATAAAAGATGTAACATTAAAAATTCCATTTATAATGTAATATTATTTTCGTTCAAAAGAAGCAACGTAAAAGATCATAATTTTATTGTTCATTGTTTTCAATAAAAAGAATGTACATTTAAAAATGACATTTTTGATGAAATTTAGATTACGTTGAAAAGGTTATATTCTTATTTTCATTTTGCTTCAATGAAAGATTTTAAAATAAAGATTACACCTTTATTAAATTGTTGTGCATTAAAATGAATAGAAATTTAATACTGCATTTCTATTGTAATTTTGTTACATTTAAAGAAATGAACTAAAGATGGATAAGCATTTACATTATTAATGTAATAAGTTAAATTTTACATTTTTATGTAACTAAATGAAATGGAAGATTTACATTTTTATTAATGTAATAAAGAAAAGAAAAGGAAAGATTTGATTTTAATGTTATTTATTTACATTAAAATGAAAAGAATTGAAAGAGAAGTATATTTTTATCAAAATGAATGTTTACACGTAATTTTGTTATGAAATGAAACTATATATTTTAAAGTATGAGATGTAATGATATATTTTAATGTACGAAAGGAAATGATATATTTTAACGTATGAATTACATTTATAATGTAATTAAGATGATGAGGTATGAATCTTACCTTTATTAATGTAATAAGATATGAATACTTACATATTTATTAATGTAATCTAAATTAGAATGATAACTTACATTTTTATCAATGTAATAAGAAGGGAATGAGAAAAATACATTTACAATGTATTAAATGAGAATAGAATATATATTGTAAACTAAAGTTACATTTTATTATGTAATTAAGAATATGATATATATTGTAAATTAAAAGGACATTTTATTATGTAATTAAAGATTAAAGTTTTGCATTGAAATTAAAATTACATTTTTTTTATGTAATTAAAGATTAAAGTTTTGCATTGAAATCAAAATTACATTTTTTTTATGTAATTAAAGATTAAAGTTTTGCATTGAAAATAAAATTATATTTTTATATGTAATGAAATAATAAGAATTTGCATAGTAATAAAATTTCATTTTTATATGTAATGGAAGTATACAAATTTACATTCAAATTAAAAAGCAGGATTAGACATGTTATGTTAATTACATTTTTAATGTAATTAAAATGGGGATTTTTGCATTGTAAATTATTACATTTTAATGTAGTTAAAATAATGGATTTTCAATGAAATTATGAGAATGTAATTAAAAGAATAAAAGAATGAAATGCAACGTTGAAATATAATTTACATTTTTATGTAAATAAACAATGAAAGAGGAAAATTTACTTTTTAGGTAAATAATCAATGAAAAGGAAATTTTCATTCAAAATGTAAACTAGAATATAAAGGACATTTTGTTAGGAAATGTAAATTAGAATAAAATGGACATTTTTGTTAGAAATTGTAAATCATAATAAAAAGTATAGAAATAAAGATTACATCTTTATTGACCTTTTATATGCAATAAAAAGAAGTAGGGAATTAGAAAAGTTACATTTTTCTTAATGTAAATAAGAATTAGAAGAAAATTACATTTTTATGTAATTAAGTTAAAGAACATAAAAATTTCATTTTTATGTAACTAAGTCAATTTCCATGTGAATTAGGTTAAAGGTGAAAAATTTTCATTTATCATGTAAATTAAGATAAAGGAAGAAAATTACATTTTTATGTAATTAAGTTAAAGTTTATATTTTCACGTAATTAAGATTGAAATTAAGAAAATTACATTTTTATGTAATGAAAAGATTAGATTTTGACATTGCAGAATTATTTAATGTAATGTAGATTATGTTAAAAAGAAAAGTCACATTTTAATGTAGATTATATTAAAAAGAAAAGTTTACATTTTTAATATGAATTAAAATAATGGAATTAAAATGTATATTTTTATCGTCACTTTAGATGCGATAAAAGAATAGAATAATTATTATATATTTTTATCGTCATTTTAGAGGCGGTAAAAAGAAGTTACATTTTTCAATATAAATAAAAGAAAAATAAGAAGTTACATTTTTTATATGATAATATATTGAAATATAAGTTTACATTTCTCAATGTAAATAAAATAGGAATAGAAATTTACATTTTTTTATGTAAATAAAAGGATTAGAAATTTACATTTTAAGGAATGGGTTTTCATTAAAAAGGAATAATGAAACCAAATATACATTTGGTGTAAATTGAAAGATGAAAGAAGAAAAAATACATTGTTGGATATAGCATGTGTATGTGAATTAAAATAAAATAAACATTATTGTGTGCCACGTTATACCTCGATATTATATACACAAATAGGGATATTTGATGTAAACAAAATATAGTGAAATGAAATGGATGACGGAATTATATATAAGTATATATGCATACATACATACATATATATATATATATGTATGTAAATTATAATTAAACGAATCACGCGCGGTAGTTCGTGATTCGACAATCATAACTTTAAATAGTTATACCGAAAGATCCGACCGTCGGATTTTCCCAAGACTAAAACCGGTAGGTTCGCCTTGGAAAGATCTTTCCAAGATATGAATTGTGTTAAAATCCAACGGTTCAATTTAGAGGAATTTGTAAAAAAAATTGGGTGAAAACAGCGATAAGGTCGCCTATTGACATGAAGTGTTGTTAAATAAAATTCAATTATTTTTATATAAATAAAAATAGAGATTAATCGTTATAAATTAATATTAACGATAAGAAATGATTTGAAATGATATATATGCGAGAATCATTTGAAAGGTCCGAGTTCAATCTCATTTCAAATGATTATTCGTCGATCTAAGTCGAAAAATTGAACACGGTGATTGAAGACCGACGATCTTCACGTCGAATGGATGAGTTACCATTGACGCCCATGATTGGAGTAGCTACCTAGAAGGGGCTACAATGGTGGCCATCCAGAATACTTGTTGGTTGTTCGGATATGCGAGGTATAAGGTACCTCCGGTTTCGTTCAGACCCAGAACGGACTTGGAAATGGATTGTATGTCTGACGTTGTATTCCTTTATACGTTATTCGTTGATCTCTACTAAATATATATCTGTTTGGTGTTTAACACCCTTCTCTAAGACGTACGAGCTTAGAGGTTATATATTGGTATTAATCAATGATACTGTATGGATTGACAATGCGGCATGCTAAGATGCAGATGATCAAGGCTTTTGTTGAAAAGCAGGCCTTGTGGTTGATGATCAAAGCACGGCCTGTTTAGGAGTAGCTTTGTGTATAACGTAGCTTCACGAGCCTCACAACCCGGTTGAGTCTAAAACGGAGCAAGGGAACGCAGGGAGAGTAGCACGTTTCTTTCTAGCTAGAAGTGGTGTTTGGGTTTTTACACGGCCCGACATTTTACTTGTGTGGATGATGGAATGAGGCGCCTCGGATGTTAGGTCCTATAAGGCTGGGAAACGCGTGTTCAGGAATTGCCAATCCGCAAAATCGTATGTGTTGACTGACCCTGCATTTTTCCAAGGGTTCACTGCGGGGGATCCTGAGACATTAGCTAGAGTGTCTCGAATCAGTAAGGAGATCGTTCCTAGCCTTGACTCTTGATGGAAACCCAATTCCCAATACGACCCTACGGACTTGATTGTATTACTAGTATGAAGGCATAGTATATGGTAGCTATGCTTCCTAGGATTGATACATTTACTTTGAAATGTTTTGAAACATATATACACTAATAATAATATCAAATTCGTTTTTATCGTACCAGGCATGTTTAATCATCATAAGGTAAAACTTTATCCTCCAGTTTGCGTTGCATTGTGTGATGGGACTTGAGTCTTATGATGATTCCATTTTTCTAAAAAGCATTGCGTTGTTTAATGATTTACTTTAATTTATGCACCGGCAATCCATTGGAATAAAACCCGTTCCGCGTTAGTGGCGTGGTCCTTGGATTTGCCTTATTGTTGTTAGTTATATTAGTTAAGAATTCTCACACCAGCCCTTGTTTGGCATGCCTAGTAATAGGATGCAACATGATGGGGGGTTCTCGCTTCGCGGTTTGGTGGCGAACGGGAGACTCTTACCCCCCACATGTCCCTTTTTAGGGTTGGTAGGCTGAGACCGGGGGATCCCGAAAGGGTCGCCGTAAAACAAGGTGTCTGGGGTACCACTGTAAGCCACGGTGGGTTTTACCTCCTGTACTGGAGGATGAAGGGATGGTTGCAAAGCCTACCGGATTTTGTGGTGCCGTTACAGTTGGTATCAGAGCTCTGGTTAGCTCAAATCTTTGGGGTACAACTCATTAGAATTGAACAAAAGACTCATCAGAGAATGGATTAGTAATATCCAATAAGAATACTCATTAGAGATAGGATCAGCAGTGAGACGACCCGTAACTTCCCCGGTAAGGAAAGCCCGGATTATCTTGAGAACACGACAAAATAGAACGCAAACAGAAGAACATTTCATTGTATATTACAACAATTCCATTAGAACACAAGTATATACAGAGTATAAATGAATATTACACAAACGATAAATATCAGAGATTACAATAAATTACATAGCAGTGGAAAAACAATACAAAACACAACTGAGAGTAATACACGGATACAGAGCTTTCCGAGCATTGTTCCAGCTGTAAATCAGGATCCTGTGAATATAAATCTGCAAAACTAAAACTACTAGCTGCCAAGTGTCGAAAATAAGGGCACCTAGAGTTTAGGTTAAAACAATAAACTCTAGGCCAGTCATGTGACTGGTGTGAGAACTAAAACAGTTATTTAAATCTTTACTTTAAAAGAGAGTAATTCAAGGGACCACGCCGTATAACACGGACCGGGTTTCCTCCTAAGAACACTAGTGCACAAAGAAAAATAGCGCAATGCTTTTTCGAAAAATAAGCTATTATAAGACCCAGGTCCCATCACAAAATGCAACGCAAGCCGGAGGATAGGGTTTTCCCTTATAATAGCCAAACATGCTTGGCACGTTTAAAACAAATCACTTGATACTATTATAGGTGTATAGTTTCAAAACAATTTCAATCATAAATATCAATCATAGACGGCATGGTTACCATATATCATGTCGCCGTACTAGTTCTACAATTAAAACCGCAATATCACGTATTGGAAATTGGATTTCCGTCATGAGTCGAGGCAAGGGGCAAGCTCCTCTCCGATTCGAGACACTCTAGCAAATGTCTCATGACCCCACTATGATCCTTGGATCTTCAGGGTCGGTCCTCTCTTACTTTTGAGGAATAATTATTCCTGAACACACGTTTCCCGGTCCTAGCAGACCTATATCTGAAGCGCCTCGCATTCCAACCACCACACAGGTGAAAAGTATATAAACGTCAGCCAGTTTAAGCACTGACACCACCACTAGCTAGAAAGAAACGTCGTGCTCTCCCTGCAGTCACTATCCCGTTTTTGACTCATACCGAGGTGTGAGGCTCACGAATTCACGTTATACACAAAGTTATGCCACACAGGCCGTGCTTTGATCATCAACCACAAGACTTTGCTTTTCAACAGAAGCCTTGATCATCTGCCACTTAGGCGTTCCACACAGGCAATTCATGCCATGCGACTGATGTCCATCGATATACAACCTCTGAGCTCGTACGTCTCAGAGAAGGGCGTTAAGCAAGAGAAGAAATTCTCCACCGCCAAACAGATGTATATTTAATAGAGATCAATCAACATAGAATAAAATCCAATGTCAGACACACAATCCATTTACAAGTTCGTTCTAGGTCTGAACGAAACTGGAGGCACTTTCCTCGCATATCCATCAATCTCCAAGTACGTCTGGACGATCACCAACTGATTCCCTCATCTTGGGTGTACAGCCCAATCAAGATCATCAGTAATCACCCAAACGATGTGAAGACTTCCGGTCTTCAACCACCGTCTTCATCTTCGACTTATCATCGAATCGGTTATTCAGATGGGTATAAACCCGGCCTTTCCGAATAACCCACGTATATAATAAACAAATGTTACACAAACCCAACATACGCCTCATTCCAATTCAGAATATTCTTTTATTCAAATTTTCACATTCTTAGGGAAAGGTTCCCATTAATTTTATCAAAGATAATTTTTTCTAAATTTATTCTATAATCTTCCTTTGGATATCATTTCAATCCATATTATGGTTTTCCAAACTAGTCGGGATTAGCGAACCACACCGAAGTAATTATTTATTTTATTTCCTAATCCCAACCTATTCGTCCCATGAAGCAAAACTGGTAACACTCCATATCTAACACCACAGTGTTATCGGTAAAATTAATTACCATTTCACGTTCAAATCTAATTAAAGATTTAACTATCGCTTTGGAGCAAAACTGGTGATACTCCATTCTCGATCACTTTTCTCTAATTAAGATTCGTTAAAACTCCACTTAGTTTTAATCTTCTCAAAAATCGATATCCTGTCTTTAACTGGGTTAAAGAACCAATGTCACCTAAAACACGATTCATGTTAAACCCGAAATCACTTTCTATTGTTAATTGGGTTAAAGAACAGGTGTTATTCAAAACACCGCTCACGATAAACCCAAAAACCAATTTAAATTCAATTCCAATTAATATTATTTAATTGGTACACGTCATTGAATCTAATTAGAAATATTTAATCTTTTTCTCAACTGGGCTAAAGAACAGTGTTAATGAAGACACCATTCACGACAAACCCAAATCACATTTTGATATTAAATATAAGGCTCTGAATAGAAAATATATCGGCTTATATTCAATATCCAATTCTACAACCAACAAATATCGTATTGGAAATAACGATATGAATATATCTTTCAAATTCCCATAACAATATCTATAGAATCACGAAATCCAACATCAAAATACTCCGAATATAATTTCGATTCAAATCCGTTCCAATTCAATTATTGGAAATTCTGGTTACTTTTAAAACCCCTTTCGAATTCAAGAAATTCTAGCTCAAAACTAGTTTATTTCGATAAAAATTCATTTTTATCTTTTCAAATGTGGAGTTTTTCACCCCAGTTCTTTCCAATTCATATATTATGATTTTATACAAATAATTAATATTTTTAATTATTTTATCAAGGCCCGTACAGTCGATTTCCATCAACGGCCATCGAACTGCAATTACAGCGACCTTTTCCAAATTTGATTTGGACATAATTCTAAATCCAACCGTTAGATTTCAAATTTCTAATATTAATTGGAAAACTCTTTTCGATACGAACCCAAGGGTTCCGGTTTTAGGAGAATCTGACGGTCGGATCTCCCGTAATGTCAATTCGAAGTCAATGATCGAAATTCATGAACTACCGCGGCACAGTGCGTTCTATTCAGGCCATTATATATATATAATATAATATATATATATATATTATATTTCTTCGATTTCCCTTTAAAACGTATTTTATAAATCGTTTTAAATTCGTTTTCGAAACGATTTCAACTTCATATTCAATTTCGAATCAAAATTGAATATTCGAGATCATCGATATACAAATGATAATATTTTCAAAACGTTATATTTTGAAATCACTTCCTTTTCTATACTCATTATAAAAATGAATATAATTGATATAAATATTGTTCACATCAAAATAGCGCAACTCTAATCAACACGACTTTATATATTTCAATAAATTCGTTATTCTATTCAACAAATGAATATATATTCTATTGAACACATGAATCTATATTTCTTTCAACACATGACTAATCTCAACACATGACTATTTTTGTTATGTAATATATTTTATAAAATTATGGTATCTATCATTTGATTTTTAATCAGACTCCAACCGTAAAGTAGTTTCTAATCTTAAATATGATAAAGATGTAAATTTTATTGTTAAAATATTTTACTCAACACATGAATAGTTTCAACACATGAATAATCTCAACACATGAACATCGTCAACACATGACTATTTTTCTATTCAACACATGGATCTTTATTTTTATAATATTCTTTATTTTCCCGATTGGAATGAGGCCCAATCAATCACCATATAATGTTAATTATATGGATTCCATACAGCACATGTATATAATAGCAACGATAAATAATCAACCATCATCCAAAGTGCACCACACAACTGTATAAGCATCAAATATAAATAACTAACGCTTACACAGCCTGTTGATCAAACGATCGACATATCACTAAACAATTGGGATTAGTATACGCCAAATATCATCCCAACATCCGTGTGGGGTTCCAAATCAACAAAAACAGATTTCTATTCACAAACATGGTAAAAATAATATTTTTAACGATAATTAATTTATTTCAACACATGAATATTTTATTATCAGTTTCACATCAGCATCACAAACAAACTTCACAACACATCAAACAAGCACACAAGCCGTCCATGGTCTGTGGACGACGAGTGTCGGGTGCAGCTAAGCACCGTCTGCATCCTAGTATATATTTTTAACTAGAAAAGAAAATTTAAAGTGAGAAATTCTCACCGACTAGCTAATCCAAACGCCACGACTCTTCTTATGTATAAATATTCGTCGTGCTCGCCTTTCATCACTTTCATTGCCCGTAGCCACTCCATATATAAAAATCACATTTTTATATTCTCTATTATATAGAAATCATATTTTTATAACTACGCTATATAGATAAAAATTCTATTTTTACAACGCTACTATATAGATAAAAATTCTATTTTTACAACGCTACTATATAAATAAAAATTCTATTTTTACAATGCTACTATATAGATAAAAATTCCATTTTTACCAATCTAACTTCGTAATAAAATTCCCATTTTTATTTCGAAGCCATTCAACTAAAAAACACCTTTTTTTATTTCAACGCTATTCGAATAAAAATCACATTTTTATTCAGCTCTTTTATATATAAAAATTCTATTTTCCTTCGCTATATGAAGGTATAAAAATCGAATCTTTTCTCTTGTAAAAATCTATTCTTTTTCTAAATAAAAATCGAATCTTTATTGATGTAAAAATATAATATTTCCTTACACAAAAATCTAATATTTCTATAATTAAAAATCTCGCCTTTCTAATGTTAAAAATCCTTTCTTTCTAATGTTAAAAATTCAGTAAATAAATTCACAGTCAAAACAAAATAAAACCGAAAATAAATAAACTGTTAAGATAAATAAAAACTGAAAATAGCTAAACCATTATACCTTTCTGCCTCCCTTCGTTAATCTCTCCAGGCCCTCACGATAATTTGAACCCAACATCCTGAAAGGAGTAGCACCGCCTTCAGCTGGAGTCACCATTCAAATCGGAGTTCGCCATTGGGGTGCTCAGGGGGGTTTGCGGCTTCAGGGTGGCGGGGGTTTCGCCGTTGGTGGCCTCGCGCATTGGTCTCGCGCGTGGGAGTTGAGCGCGATACGAGGGGGGCGGTCGATTGAAGAAGGGGAGGAAGAAGGAGGGACTGGGGAGGAAGGGGAGGTGGCGCGACAGGGTTACGTGGGCCAGGGGTTCATCGGAGGCAGGCGAAGATTAAGGGGGGCGACTGACAGAGGCGGCGGCTAGGGTTGGGTGGAGGAGCGAAATCGGGTTTGCTTTTGGGGGAATCGGGTTTGTTGAAAATCACTGAAAAGGGGGGCTGTTAATGTATATATATTTTATTTTATTTATAATAATTTTTTTCCAAAAGTAACCTTTTTGTTTGAACACCAAACGAGACCCAACGTTGTCTTTCCTAGCTAATTACCCCCATTAGGATATGTATCGTAAGCTGATTCGACTGTTTCGATCAGTTTTCCCCAAAATCAAAATATAAATATATATATTGAATTTGAACGACATTTCAATTTACCGGGGTCACATACGAACTATAAAAATTCCCGAAAAATATTTTCTAACTTCGTATTGATGATACGGTCCTAACAAAACTAATTTCATCGAATTCTGAAACCGTCCGAAAAATGGCCGTTTTCCAGTCGATTAAAATCAACTGAAACGGGTCAAACGCGTTTTCCTTTGCCACGCTCACATATTGATTCAAAAAATTACGAATTTTGAAATATAGCAATAACTTTACATCACGGATCCAACAAAAGTGGTTTAGTCGAAATCCGAGGTCATTTGCAAAATGGCTATTTTTAAGGGCCTGAATTCCATAGCGACTATTCTGAATTTTCAACTGGGCATATTTTTTGATTCCCGCTATGAAATTTTGATTTTTCGGATTCGTTGGAAAGATATTCTCAATTAGATTCTAATATTTTTGGTTTCACTAAAATCCGGTTTATTTTACACCCGGTATGTTCATTTGAAATTTGAAATCGAATTATCGAACTACCGCGCCATTTTCAATTCCTTTTTTATATATAAATAATTATTTATATTCTAACAACGACGTATATAAATATATACGTTCTATTCTATTCAAAATAAATTTCTCGTCGCTATTATTTAAAATAATTAATTTTAAATAATCAAAATTCACTAAAATTGCCAAAATAGAAATTTTAAATTGGCTCGCATTTCCGGGTTATTACAATCTCCCCCACTTAATACTTTTCGTCCCCGAAAAGGAACGAAGCCGAAAGTTGTTTTACAAACCAATTCATCTTCCAATATTTTCTTTACGGCTTAAGTTCTTCAACTTTTCTGTTTCTAAGAACTTTTCAAAATTTTCAAAAATTTGGCTAACACCCTAAATTTCCGAATAATTTCGCCATAACCTCCCGTGCACCGGGGACTTCGGGATATTTCATATAGCCTCCCATGGCCTTCTTCAATCAAAAAAGAAAAAGAAAAAGCCAAGCAGCTAGCCAATCGACTCATAAAATCATCATCACCCAAACAAAACAGTAAATTATGGCAAACATGTAACTATTTGTCGGGAAAACAATTTTATTCTCTGCTCTAGCCTTCTTGCTATGACCTATTCAATGTAACTACATGTATATGCATGCATTTGTAATTATTTTTCAATACTGTTCAATAATCGGTTTCATTAGGCTAAATGGTTCAAAATTTCAACCAAATAAACAAACAACACAACCATCAATCAGTTAGTGAATTAGAATTTCAAATTCATAACTTTGATATATATACAGAAAATCATGTTTTTGATGCTAATTCACAACAATAAATCTATCTAGTTTTGGTTATCACACCAGTCTAATGGAAATATATAGACATCACACCTTCGAAACACGAACATAAATACTGATGATGTCCAGACATTACCAGAATTATCCCCGAGCGACTAGAGTGCGAATCTATATCTATCTAGTATATTAAAACTTCGAATATACATTCATGACGCGTATATGCAAAATCTTTATATATTCGATTGTCCAAATTCAATACAAATAAAATATTCAAATACGTATAAACTGGTTTAAAATTTCAAAACAATATTGTTTTCATTTGAAAAATATACTCTTCACACTCGTTCTAGGAAACTACCGATCCTATCTCTAACGAGTCATTCTAATTGGATACTACTAATGTAACACCCCACCTCCACTAGGATCACTCCTTAGAATGTACTAGCTTTGGAGGGGCGTTATTGTGAAGGTAAACATGCACAGAGATATCGCAAGACAGAATAAATATAAGTAAATATAAGTAAAGCAGCGGTAGCAGATAAAACCCCTCATCATCATCTCAGAAAACCAACATAGTCAAGTACATACTATCAAAATGTCATAATCCAAAATACAACATAAGTCTAGATACGTGATAACAAAATACACGGCAAAATATCAGTACTAATCCCCAGAAATAAAAGATAAGCCACAGCTAGCTCAGATCCATACATGAGCTATCCAACAAGCAAGCCAAAGATCCACTAAGCAGATGTAGCCCCTCCCTGAGAACCTGTGGGGGGGGAACGGAAGAAAAGAAGCGAAAGAAAACGGGTCAGTCAAAAAGACTGGTAAGCCCTACTACGATCAATCTATAAACTAATAAAGTTAACAGCATGATGGAAACTGAGATGAACATACTGGCAATAGATAAAGGTGACATCACATAGACGAGATTAAACTTTGCACCACAGTGTACTAGCAAACCCACAAAATAGATCCTGATCCCTTAGCCCAAACTTTGGCCCAATAACATGAAGTGACCTTAGTGTAAGGCCCAGCCCAACAGTCTAGTCGATCGGCTCCCTATAAACCTAACACGTCAAGTGTTGGTGTCCATACGGCCCACATGGATGTAGTCAGACTGTGCTGGGTCCACCTTCGGGTGTATCAAGCCCTCGGGTGTCAACCCCAGACACCTAAGCAATAATGCACAGTCTAAGCCTACTGGTACCCGTGCCTCGAGTTTGTCCAACATCGGACTACGTGCACGTCCGTAGCCCGCCGGACCCGCACCGCTGTACCACTCAGCCGTCGCTTTGGTCGCTTACATCAGTCCAGTAATCGTGCCCCGCCCTAGCCTAGCCCCTAGGGTTGTGAATGATACCAAACTGGGATTACTGCTGGAACAGACCACGTTGCTAGGGTTTCTAAGAGGGTTAAGTGTGGTTTTAACCCCTCACTAATCCCGGATTAAATTAGTTAAGTGTAACCACTTAACCCCATCTAATCCTCGCATCCCCATTATTGGTTAAGTATTAGTGGGCCATGACTTAACCCTAATCATGAGGCATTAATTTCTTAACGCACCCAACCTCTCACATTAGACATCCGTGGTTACCTGGGAAGATTTACACCACGTCTAGGTCTAACCTCGGGTCTTACGGTGCAACATGACCAACTACCCACATTAGACCCCACGTTGTGGTTACCTGGGAAGATTTACACCACAACTAGGTCTAACCTCGAGTTGGCCATATCATGTTATCTAATGTCATGTCCACTTTAGAACATATTTACAAGTTAACATATACTTGGGTAGACCTAACTTAATAGGTAAATTCCCAAGGGGTAGACCTAACTTAATAGGTAAATTCCCAATCTTTTAGTTTCATGTATTTTTAAGTTTACCCAAACCCTCCCAACGTCATTATCTCGCTTACATATTCGTCATAACGCATAAGGGTATAGAAGGTAACTTAGCATAACATACATGATGAACTTCACATATCATAATAAATATGCATACATGTTAAACTTGCAAATCATATCATAGTGAACTCGCATAACTTGCATAGCTTATTAAATATGCATAACATGGTAAGGTGAACTTGCATAGTTATGCATAACCCATTAAACTTGCATAACATGGTGAGGTGAACTTGCATAAACATGCATAATCCATAAAACATGTATAACATGGTAAGGTGAACTTGCATAAGCATGCATAATCCATTAAACATGTAGAACATGACATAATAAACTCGCATAAGCACGCATAACTTGTGAAACATGTTTGACATGGCATAGAAATCTCGCATAAGCATGCATAACTTGTGAAACATGTAAAACATGACATAGAAATCTCGCATAAGCATGCATAACTTGTGAAACATGTAAAACATGACATAGTGAGTTCGCATAAGCATGCATAATCAAATAAACTCACATAAATCTCAACTTTCACCACATATTAACTTTAGAGTTTGTAAAGTGAAGGTAAGAGGGCTTACAAATATAAACAAGTCACAAATCCACCAAATAAGATGAAGAAGCCCTTTTAAAAACTCAAAGCAAAGCCTCAAATAAGAAAACCCTTTTGCAAAATCCCAAAACACAAACTTAGCAAATCAAACTTGCTACTTAATGAAGTATGCAAGTTATTAAGCATTCATACAACATAGAAAAGGTTGTATGATCATCATATCTTCATAGGATTAAACTTTGAGGAAGGTGGAGGCTAGGGATTTTAGGTGGAGGCCATTTGAGGATTCAAATTGACATAGTTTAGTTGCTAGATTGATTAATGAGGCTTTAGGGTAGGATTAGGGGTATATTTATAGAAGATTAGAGTGTTTTTAGCCCTAGGATTAACCCTAGATTAGGTTTGGCCCGTCAGATCTCAGATTTCTCTAGAACCAGGCCACAAGACCCAACCCAAATCAGAAATGGTGCACCAGGCTGAACTGCCTGGGCACCCCCTGTCGACAGGGCTGTCGACAGGGCTGTCGACACCCTGGGGGCCCTGTCGACATGCCTGTCGACATGGGGCCCCTGGCGGGAATTTTCCCGCCTAACCCCGATTAGCCCTAATCCCTGTTTTTAATTTGAAATTTAAATCTGTTTTTAGCATAGAAATTTCTGAAAACTTCAATGGGCCTTAACCGGGTCATACGGACTCCGATTTTCGAAAACTCGGACTCTATTTCGCGTATTTTTCCGAGACGAACGCAATGGCATAGCCCGTTTCCCCTGATTCTGATTTTTGAATTTAATTCTGCCTCGATTTATGTTATAATAGTTTATTGAAAATACGAGTTGTTACATTCTCCCCTCCTTAAAGGATTTCGTCCCCGAAATCTTCAAGTTAGGAAGAACATATCCTACCATCCAATCATCCATCTACTCAAAACATCATCCACGAGCAACCATTGTCCTTAAAGGATTCTAAATGCTGTATGAACATATGCAAAAGTGTGTGTATATGTACCTATCTAATGCAATGATCAATGCAAAATATGTTAGTGAAATGTATCCATATGTATGCAAATCCCTATCATAATGTATAATACCTACATGCGTGCTCAATCATACATCCATATGCAACATCCATGTGATTGCATACAAATTTCATCCAAGAATAAGCATAAACACTCATGCACATGCAATATGAGGAGTGTGTGAGCCGATCTAGTGCCTAATGTGTATCATGCATCCACGAGTAACCACTTGCAAACACTTGCAACCACTTGCAACCATCAAACATAACATGTTTCAAACACATGTTTCATCCAAAAGGGTTTCTACCTAAGGTTCTCATGACAAGCTTAGCACAATAACTAGATAAATATGGATAGCAAAGAGAAAGATATACTAACAAAGGAAAGAGATTGAGAGTGTACCCTCAAAAAGGAATGGATAAAGCCCACGCATCTTCTCCTCGGTTTCCCAAGTTGCGTCTTCTTCGGCTTCACCCCATTGAACTTTCACCAATCTGACCTCACGATTCCTTAGCTTCTTGGTCTCTATCCCCAAGATACAAATCGGAGCTTTCCTTCAAGTTGCTTCTTTCTCTACTTCCACGTCTTCAAGAGTGCTAGGTTCAACCACCTCAGCGGACTCATGCAGGCACTTTCGGAGATGCGAGACATGAAAGACATTATGCACTCCGGACAGCTTCTCGGGCAATTGCACTTTATAAGCCATCTTCCCAATTCTCTCAATGATGGGGAAGGGTCCAACGAATCTCGGTGCTAACTTCCCAACAGCTCCAAACCGGACCACATTCCGTAAAGGAGAGACCTTCACGAAAACCTTGTCCCCAACCTCAAACTCTAATTCGGACCTTCGCCTGTCAGCATAGGATTTCTGCCGGTCTTGGGCCGCTTTCATCCGTCTTCTAATCAACTCGACCTTCTCGGACGTATCCCTAATCATGTCGGGTCCAAGTATAAGCTTATCCGTGGACTCCCACCAACATGTAGGTGACTTGCACGGCCTCCCATATAAAGCCTCAAACGGCGCCATCCCTATGCTCGCCTGATAACTGTTGTTATATGCAAACTCGACAAGAGGAAGATGGTCTTCCCAAGCACCACCAAAATCCAGAATGCACAGCCTCAACAAGTCCTCAAGTACCCTATTCACCCTTTCAGTTTGGCCGTCTGTTTGTGGGTGATAGGCCGTACTCAGGTTCAACCTTGTGCCCATAGCCTCCTGCAAACTGTTCCAGAACTGACTAGTAAAGATGGGGTCTCGGTCACTGACTATGCTGGAAGGGACTCCATGTAGTCTCACTATCTCACGAAGATATACTGATGCTAGTCCAGACGCGGTCCTTTTGCTCTTTACTGGGATAAAATGAGCACTCTTCGTGAGCCTATCCACAATGACCCATATGCTCGTATTCCCCTTCCTGGACCTTGGAAGCCCATCAATAAAGTCCATAGAAATGCTCTCCCACTTCCATAGCGGGACCTCTAGCGGATGTAATAGCCCACCGGGCTTCTTCGACTCAGCTTTTACTCTCTGACAAATAACACATCTCGAGACAAACTCCGCCACATCCTTCTTCATTCCAGGCCAGAAGAAAACGCGCTTCATGTCCTTATACATCTTATCACCACCTGGATGTATAGTCATCTTGGAGCGATGTGCTTCCCCAAGGACTTTCCTCACCAAGTCTTCTACCATCGGAACACAAAGCCTTCCATCTCTCCTCAGCCAACCCTTATCGTCTATAGAATATCGAGCAAGGTGACTAGATGTCTCCCCTCGAACCAGCTTGTCCATGATCTCAATTATCTGGGGGTCTCCCTTCTGTGAAGCCCCGACTTGATCCAGAAGGGTAGGCCTGAGCTCTAAAGATGCCAAAGAACCGGTCATCGACTCCATTGCCAGAGAGAAATCAAAGGTCGCCAAGAACTCTAAATTCTTCATCTCAACAAATAGAGGACTTAGTGTCAACCTTTTTCTACTCAACGCATCCGCTACAACATTCCCCTTGCCAGGGGTATAGGATATCTCAAAATCATAGGAAGCCAAAAATTCCATCCATCTCTGCTGTCTTAAGTTCAGATCTTTCTGCGAAAAGAGATACTTCAAAGACTTATGATCAGTATATAGCTCAAATCTCTCTCCCAGAAGATAATGACGCCATGCTTTGAGAGCATATACAATCGCGGCCAGCTCTAGATCATGAGTGGGATAATTCCTCTCATGCAACTTAAGTTGCCTCCCACCAAAACATATAACTCTGCCCTCTTGCATCAGAACGGCACCCAATCCCGTGCCACAAGCATCAGTGTACACGGTAAATATCTTACCACCATCGGGTAAGGCTAGAACTGGTGCGGAGGTAAGGGCTCTTTTGAGTCTCTGAAAAGCAAGCTCACAATCCATATCCCAAGCAAAGACTAAGTTCTTCTTCGTCAACTTAGTAAGAGGAGCGGATATCTTCGCGAAGCCCTTGATGAACTTCCGGTAAAAACCCGCAAGACCCAGAAAGCTTCTTACCTCGGTTGCACTCCTTGGAGTCTTCCAGTCCTGAACTGCAACCACCTTAGCAGGATCCACCGCCAAGCCTTGCTTGGATACGATATGCCCAAGAAATCTGATTTCCCTTCTCCAAAAGTGGCACTTGGAGAACTTGGCTTTTAACTGGTGTGCTCTGAGTGTGTCCATCACCTCTGCTAGGTGCCTCGCATGCTCTTCCCCATCCTTGGAGAAGACCAGAATATCATCCACAAAGACCACGACAAACTTATTCAAGAACTCCCGAAACACCCTACTCATCAAATCCACAAAATACGCGGGTGCATTTTTCAAACCGAACGGCATAACAAGCCATTCAAAGAATCCGTCTGGAGTTCTGAATGCAGTCTTGTCTATACTGTCTTCAGCCACTCTGAGCTGATGGAAACCCGTAGCAAGGTCAAGCTGAGAGAAAACAGAAGCACCAACAAGTTGGTCAAAGAGATCATCGATCCTTGGTAACGGATGTCTGTTTTTCTTAGTCAGCTTATTCAATTCTCTATAATCCACACAGAGTCGAAGAGAGCCGTCTGCCTTGGTTGCAAACACCACAGGCGCTCCCCATTCGGATATGCTCCTTCTGATGAAGCCCTTCTCAAGCAATTCTTTCACTTGCTTGCTCAGCTCTCGTCTCTCACGCGGAGCCATATGCCGAACGGGCAAAGAAACAGGCTTAGCATTATCTACCAGATAGATGCGAAAGTCAATCTCTCGTTTAGGGGGCAACCCCTTAACTTCTTCAAAAACATCTGGATAATCCCGGACCACCCTTACAGACTGAAGGGCCTCCTCTGATGAGTCGAGAGATTCTAGATAGCATAACATGACGGGATTCTTCGGATTGCATGAAATCTCTAAGGTGTTGCCCAGGCGAGTCACAAGCCTTACAACCCTATGCTCACAATCCAGAATGGCTCCATATCTAGACAGCCAATCCATGCCCAAGATCAATCCGTATCCCCTGAAACCTAGAACATACGCACTACACAAGAACTCTACGCTGAGTATAGAGATCCTTAGATCCTCACATATCATAGATAGATGAGCAGAACCCCCAATGGGATTCGAAACACAAACGGGATCATCCACTATGCTAGTACTAAGGTGCAAGCTATCAACAAGATCAGATGAAATAAAGCTATGTGATGCACCGGAATCAAACAAGGTACGCACTGGAAGATCAGAGATATAAACAAGGTTTCTCTACAGAAACACTACCTCTCTCGGGAACTGAAGCGGCATTGAGAGCATGAACTTGCCCTCCTGAAGATCCAGCCTGTCCTTTCTTCTTTGGGCATTCTTTGCTGAAGTGCCCTGTCTCTCCACAAGAAAAGCATCCACCACTAAGCTTCCTTTTCTTCTTCCTGCAATCCTTAGCAAAGTGCCCAGCTATGCCACAGTAATTGCACTTTCCCTTGCCTTTGTTGTTGCCCTTCTTGTTCTTATTCTGGTTTCCTTGACTGCTTTGTCCTCCTTGGTTGCCTTTGCCTTGAGAATCAGCCCTCTTTGCTTGGGTATCGCCCGACTTGACTTCCTTCTTTCCCTCTCCCTGAAGCAGAGCCATATTGACCAAACTCTCGAAAGTGGCTCCATGCGGAATATGTGACATCGCCAAGCCCTGTAGCGGCTCATTCAATCCTCTGGCAAATCGAAGAGCCTTCTTCTCCGGGGTGTTTACTATATCCAAACCAAAGCGGGCCAGCTGATTAAACTTGTTCACATACTCCTTGATCGACATATCACCTTGCTTTAATGAAATGAACTTCTCCATTTGTAAATTCGCCTCGGCTGAAGATAGAAACTTGGTCACAAATCTAGCCCTCAAATCGGCCCAAGTCTCAACGGGCCTCGTCCCATTGGTGACCTCCCACCAATAGGCCGCCTCATCCTTCAGAAGCCATACCGTCAATAAGATCTTCCTCTCGTCATCAATCCCAAAGATGGCAAACAAGTCCTCCGTGTCCTTCAACCAATTCCTAGCTTCAACGAAAGATTCCGTGCCTAGGAAATTCTTGCCTCCCATTGCCTTGAAGTCTTTACAGACCTTTGTAAACTCAATCTGAGGATGCTGAGGGGGAGGAGGAGGAACAAGAGCCTCAGCAACGGGAGGGGGAGGAACATTAGCAACGGGAGGGGGAATATTAACTGCTGGAGGAGGGGGAGCAGGGACCACCGGAGGAGGGATATTAGGGATAGGATTCTCCACTATAGGAGGAGGAGTGGGAGTAGGGTTGGCGGGACCAGCTGCCGCCCTAGCTTCTTGAAGTCTCCTATACCAGAGTGGTACGTTCACTCCATCTGGGATGTCAAAATTCTCAGCCATACTGAAACAAAAGATAAGATAAGATCAGGTCAAGGGAACGAAGGATATCGCTGATGGCTTTTGGGGATTAGCCTTAAAATAATCTAGACTTTATTTTGGAAAATACTTAGTAGGTTTTTGAAAATAGTTTTTCAAAAAGGGTTTCTTTTTCAAAAGTTTTGTTCAATCTTGTTAACCTCGTGCTCTGATACCAAATGTAACACCCCACCTCCACTAGGATCACTCCTTAGAATGTACTAGCTTTGGAGGGGCGTTATTGTGAAGGTAAACATGCACAGAGATATCGCAAGACAGAATAAATATAAGTAAATATAAGTAAAGCAGCGGTAGCAGATAAAACCCCTCATCATCATCTCAGAAAACCAACATAGTCAAGTACATACTATCAAAATGTCATAATCCAAAATACAACATAAGTCTAGATACGTGATAACAAAATACATGGCAAAATATCAGTACTAATCCCCAGAAATAAAAGATAAGCCACAGCTAGCTCAGATCCATACATGAGCTATCCAACAAGCAAGCCAAAGATCCACTAAGCAGATGTAGCCCCTCCCTGAGAACCTGTGGGGGGGGGGGGAACGGAAGAAAAGAAGCGAAAGAAAACGGGTCAGTCAAAAAGACTGGTAAGCCCTACTACGATCAATCTATAAACTAATAAAGTTAACAGCATGATGGAAACTGAGATGAACATACTGGCAATAGATAAAGGTGACATCACATAGACGAGATTAAACTTTGCACCACAGTGTACTAGCAAACCCACAAAATAGATCCTGATCCCTTAGCCCAAACTTTGGCCCAATAACATGAAGTGACCTTAGTGTAAGGCCCAGCCCAACGGTCTAGTCGATCGGCTCCCTATAAACCTAACACGTCAAGTGTTGGTGTCCATACAGCCCACATGGATGTAGTCAGACTGTGCTGGGTCCACCTTCGGGTGTATCAAGCCCTCGGGTGTCAACCCCAGACACCTAAGCAATAATGCACAGTCTAAGCCTACTGGTACCCGTGCCTCGAGTTTGTCCAACATCGGACTACGTGCACGTCCGTAGCCCGCCGGACCCGCACCGCTGTACCACTCAGCCGTCGCTTTGGTCGCTTACATCAGTCCAGTAATCGTGCCCCGCCCTAGCCTAGCCCCTAGGGTTGTGAATGATACCAAACTGGGATTACTGCTGGAACAGACCACGTTGCTAGGGTTTCTAAGAGGGTTAAGTGTGGTTTTAACCCCTCACTAATCCCGGATTAAATTAGTTAAGTGTAACCACTTAACCCCATCTAATCCTCGCATCCCCATTATTGGTTAAGTATTAGTGGGCCATGACTTAACCCTAATCATGAGGCATTAATTTCTTAATGCACCCAACCTCTCACATTAGACATCCGTGGTTACCTGGGAAGATTTACACCACGTCTAGGTCTAACCTCGGGTCTTACGGTGCAACATGACCAACTACCCACATTAGACCCCACGTTGTGGTTACCTGGGAAGATTTACACCACAACTAGGTCTAACCTCGAGTTGGCCATATCATGTTATCTAATGTCATGTCCACTTTAGAACATATTTACAAGTTAACATATACTTGGGTAGACCTAACTTAATAGGTAAATTCCCAAGGGGTAGACCTAACTTAATAGGTAAATTCCCAATCTTTTAGTTTCATGTATTTTTAAGTTTACCCAAACCCTCCCAACGTCATTATCTCGCTTACATATTCGTCATAACGCATAAGGGTATAGAAGGTAACTTAGCATAACATACATGATGAACTTCACATATCATAATAAATATGCATACATGTTAAACTTGCAAATCATATCATAGTGAACTCGCATAACTTGCATAGCTTATTAAATATGCATAACATGGTAAGGTGAACTTGCATAGTTATGCATAACCCATTAAACTTGCATAACCATGCATAATCCATAAAACATGTATAACATGCTAAGGTGAACTTGCATAAGCATGCATAATCCATTAAACATGTAGAACATGACATAATAAACTCGCATAAGCATGCATAACTTGTGAAACATGTTTGACATGGCATAGAAATCTCGCATAAGCATGCATAACTTGTGAAACATGTAAAACATGACATAGAAATCTCGCATAAGCATGCATAACTTGTGAAACATGTAAAACATGACATAGTGAGTTCGCATAAGCATGCATAATCAAATAAACTCACATAAATCTCAACTTTCACCACATATTAACTTTAGAGTTTGTAAAGTGAAGGTAAGAGGGCTTACAAATATAAACAAGTCACAAATCCACCAAATAAGATGAAGAAGCCCTTTTAAAAACTCAAAGCAAAGCCTCAAATAAGAAAACCCTTTTGCAAAATCCCAAAACACAAACTTAGCAAATCAAACTTGCTACTTAATGAAGTATGCAAGTTATTAAGCATTCATACAACATAGAAAAGGTTGTATGATCATCATATCTTCATAGGATTAAACTTTGAGGAAGGTGGAGGCTAGGGATTTTAGGTGGAGGCCATTTGAGGATTCAAATTGACATAGTTTAATTGCTAGATTGATTAATGAGGCTTTAGGGTAGGATTAGGGGTATATTTATAGAAGATTAGAGTGTTTTTAGCCCTAGGATTAACCCTAGATTAGGTTTGGCCCGTCAGATCTCAGATTTCTCTAGAACCAGGCCACAAGACCCAACCCAAATCAGAAATGGTGCACCAGGCTGAACTGCCTGGGCACCCCCTGTCGACAGGGCTGTCGACAGGGCTGTCGACACCCTGGGGGCCCTGTCGACATGCCTGTCGACATGGGGCCCCTGGCGGGAATTTTCCCGCCTAACCCCGATTAGCCCTAATCCCTGTTTTTAATTTGAAATTTAAATCTGTTTTTAGCATAGAAATTTCTGAAAACTTCAATGGGCCTTAACCGGGTCATACGGACTCCGATTTTCGAAAACTCGGACTCTATTTCGCGTATTTTTCCGAGACGAACGCAATGGCATAGCCCGTTTCCCCTGATTCTGATTTTTGAATTTAATTCTGCCTCGATTTATGTTATAACAGTTTATTGAAAATACGAGTTGTTACAACTAATCCAATATCTGTTGAATTCTTTCGTTTAGTTCTAATGTGTCTTGTCCCCGAGCTCTGTAAACTAGAGCTCTGATACCAACTGAGACGACCCATAACTTTCCCGGTAAGGAAAGCCCGAATTATCTTGAGAACACGATAAAATAGAACGCAAACAGAAGAACATGTCATTGTATATTACAACAATTCCATCAGAATACAAGAATATACAGAGTATAAATGAATATTACACAAACGATAAATATCAGAGATTATAATAAATTACATAGCAGCGGAAAAACAATACAAAACACAACTAAAAGTAATACACGGATAAAGAGCTTTCTGAGCATTGTTCCAGCTGTAAATCAGGATCCTATGAATATAAATCTGCAAAGCCAAAACTACTAGCTGCCCATGTCGAAAATAAGGGCACCCAGAGTTTAGGTTAAAACAATAAACTCTAGGTCAGTCATGTGACTGGTGTGAGAACTAAAACAGTTATTTAAACCTTTACTTTAAAAGAGAGTAATTCAAGGGACCACGCCGTATAACACGGAACAGGTTTCCTCCCAAGAACACTAGTGCACATAGTAAAACAGCGCAATGCTTTTTCGAAAAATGAAGCTATTATAAGACCCAGGTCCCATCACACAATGCAACGCAAGCCGGAGGATAGGGTTTTCCCTTATAATAGCCAAACATGCTTGGTACGTTTAAAACAAATCACTTGATACTATTATAGGCGTATAGTTTCAAAACAATTTCAATCATAAATATCAATCATAGATGGCATGGGTACCATATATCATGTCGCCATACTAGTTCTACAATTAAAACCGCAATATCACGTATTGGAAATTGGATTTCTTTCATGAGTCGAGGCAAGGGGCAAGCTCCTCTCCGATTCGAGACACTCTAGCAAATGTCTCAGGACCCCACTATGATCCTTGGATCTTCAGGGCCGGTCCTCTCTTAATTTTGAGGATTAGTTATTCCTGAACACATGTTTCCCGGTCCTAATAGACCTATATCCGAGGCGCCTCGCATTCCAACCACCACACAGGTGAAAAATATATAAATGTCAGTCAGTTTAAGCACTGACACCACCATTAGCTAGAAAGAAACATCGTGCTCTCCCTGCAGTCACTATCCCGTTTTTGACTCATACCGAGGTGTGAGGCTCGAGAATTCACGTTATACACAAAGCTATGCCACACAGGCCGTGCTTTGATCATCAAACACAAGACTTTGCTTTTCAACAGAAGCCTTGGTCATCTGCCACTTAGGCGTGCCACACAGGCAATTCATGCCATGCGACTGTTGTCCATCGGTATACAACCTCTGAGCTCGTACGTCTCAGAGAAGGGCGTTAAGCAAGAGAAGAAATTCTCCACTGCCAAACAGATGTATATTTAATAGAGATCAATACACATAGAATAAAATCCAATATCAGACACACAATCCATTTACAAGTTCGTTCTGAGTCTGAACGAAACCGGAGGCACTTTCCTCGCATATCCATCGATCTCCAAGTACATCTGGACGATCACCAACTGATTCCCTCATCTTGGGTGTACAGCCTAATCAAGATCATCAGTAATCACCCAAACGATGTAAAGACTTCCGGTCTTCAACCACCGTCTTCATCTTCGACTTATCATCGAATCAGTTATTCAGAATGGATATAAACCCGGCCTTTCCGAATAACCTAGGTATATAATAAACAAATGTTACACAAACCCAACATACGCCTCATTCCAATTCAAAATATTCTTTTATTCAAATTTTCACATTCTTAGGGAAAGGTTCCCATTAATTTTATCAAAGATAAATTCTTCTAAATTTATTCTTTAATCTTCCTTTGGATATCATTTCAATCCATATTATGGTTTTCCAAACTAGTCGGGATTAGCGAACCACACCGAAGTAATTATTTATTTTATTTCCCAATCCCAACCTATTCATCCCTTGAAGCAAAAATGGTTACACTCCATATCTAACACCACGGTGTTATCGGTAAAATTAATTACCATTTCACGTTCAAATCTAATTAAAGATTTAACTATCGCTTTGGAGCAAAACTGGTGATACTCCATTCTCGATCACTTTTCTCTAATTAAGATTCGTTAAAAATCCACTTAGTTTTAATCTTCTCAAAAAACAATATCCTGTCTTCTAATGGGTTAGAGAACCAATGTCACCTAAAACACGATTCACGGTAAACCCAAATTCACTTTCTATTGTTAATTGGGTTAAAGAACAGGTGTTATTCAAAACACCGCTCACGATAAACCCAAAAACCAATTTAAATTCAATTCCAATTAATGTAATTTAATTGGTACACTTCATTAAATCTAAATAGAAAGATTTGATTTTTTTTCTCAACTGGGCTAAAGAACAGTGTTAATCAAGACACCGTTCACGACAAACCCAAATCACATTTTGATATTAAATATAAGCCTCTGAATAGAAAATATATCGGCTTATATTCAATATCCAATTCTACGACCAACAAATATAGTATTGGAAATAACAATATAATTATATCTTTCAAATTCCCATAACAATATATGCAGAATCACGAAATCCAACATCGAAATACTCCGAAGATAATTTCGATTCAAATCCATTCCAAATCAATTATTGGAAATTATGGTTACTTTTAAAACCCCTTTCAAATTCAATTTATTTATTTCAAAAATAAATTGATTTTAATTCTAGTTCAAAACTAGTTTATTTCGATAAAAATCTATTTTTATCTTTTCAAATGTGGAGTTTTTCACCCTAGTTCTTTCTAATTCATATATTATGATTTTACGCAAATTAATAATATTTTTAATAATTTTATCAAGGCCCGTACAGTCAATTTCCATCAACGGCCATCGAACTGCACTTACAACGACCTTTTCCAAATTTGATTTGGACATAATTCCAAACCCAACCCTTAGATTTCAAATTTCTAATATTAATTGGAAAGCCCTTTTCGATACGAACCCAAGGGTTCCAGTTTTAGGAGAATCCGACGGTCGGATCTCCCGTAATGTCAAATCGAAGACAATGATCGAAATTCACAAACTGCCGCGGCGCGTTCTATTCAGGTCATTATATATATATATATATATATATATATATATATATATATATATTGTCGATTTCCCTTTAAAACGTATTTTATAAATCGTTTTAAATTCGTTTTCGAAACGATTTCAACTTCATATTCAATTTCGAATCAAAATTGAATATTCCACATCATCGATATACAAATGATAATATTTTCAAAACATTATATTTTGAAATCACTTCCTTTTCTATACTCATTATAGAAACAAATATAATTGATATAAATATCGTTCACGTCAAAATAGCGCAACTCTAATCAACACGGCTTTATATATTTCAATAAATTCGTTATTCTATTCAACAAATGAATATATATTCTATTCAACACACGAATCTATATTTCTTTCAACACATGACTAATCTCAATACATGAGTACTGTCAACACATGACTATTTTTGTTATGTAATATATTTTATAAAACTATGGTATCTATCGTTTGATTTTTAATCAGACTCCAACCGTAAAGTAGTTTCTAATCTTAAATATGATAAAGATGTACATTTTATTGTTAAAATATTTTACTCAACACATGAATAGTTTCAACACATGAATATTCTCAACACATGAGCATCGTTAACACATGACTATTTTTCTATTCAACACATCAATCTTTATTTTTATAATATTCTTTATTTTTCCGATTGGAATGAGGCCCAATCAATCACCATATAATGTTAATTATATGGATTCCATACAACAGATGTATATAATAGCAACGATAAATAATCAAGCATCATCCAAAGTGCACCACACAACCGCATAAGCATCAAATATAAATAATTAACACTTACGCAACCTGTCGATCAAACGATCGACATATCACTAAACAATTGGGATTAGTGTACGCCAAATATCATCCCAACACCCGTGTGGGGTTTCAAATCAACAAACACAGATTTTTATTCACACACACGTTAAAAATAATATTTTTAACGATAATTAATTTATTTCAACAGATGAATATTTTATTATCAATTTCACATCAACATCACAAACAAACTTCACAACACATCAAACAAGCATACAAGCCATCCATGGTCTGTGGACGATGGGTGTCGGGTGCTGCTAAGCACCGTATGCATCCTAGTTTATATTTTTAACTAGAAAAGAAAATTTAAAGTGAGAGATTCTCACCGACTAGCTAATCCAAACGCCATGACTCTTCTGATGTATAAATCTTCGTCGTGCTCGCCTTTCTTCACTTTCATTGCCCGTAGCCACTACATATATAAAAATCACATTTTTATATTCTCTATTATATAGAAATCATATTTTTATAACTACACTATATAAATAAAAATTCTATTTTTACAACGCTACTATATAGATAAAAATTCTATTTTTACAACGCTACTATATAGATAAAAATTCTATTTTTACAATGCTACTATATAGATAAAAATTCTATTTTTACAAATCTAACTTCATAATAAAAATCCCATTTTTATTTCGAAGCCATTCAACTAAAAATCACCTTTTTTTATTTCAACGCTATTCGAATAAAAATCACATTTTTATTCGGCTCTTATATATATATAAATTCTATTTTCCTTCGCTATATGAAGGCATAAAAATCGAATCTTTTCTCTTGTAAAAATCTATTCTTTTTCTAAATAAAAATCAAATCTTTATTTATGTAAAAATATAATATTTCCTTACACAAAAATCTAATCTTTCTATAATTAAAAAACTAGTCTTTCTAATGTTAAAAATCCTTTCTTTCTAATGTTAAAAATTCAGTAAATAAATTCACAGTCAAAACAAAATAAAACCGAAAATAAATAAACTGTTAAGATAAATAATAACTGAAAATAGCTAAACTGTTATACCTTTCTGCCTCCCTTCGTTAATCTCTCCAATCCCTCACGATAATTCGAACCCAACATCCTGAAAGGAGCAGCCCCACCTTCAGCCGGAGTCACCATTCAGATCGGAGTTCGCCATCGGGGTGCTCAGGGGAGTTTGTGGATTCAGGTGGGCAGGGGTTTCGCCGTTGGTGGCCTCATGCATTGGTCTCGCACGTAGGAGTTGAGCGCGATACGAGGGGGGCGGGGGGAGGAAGAAGGAGGAACTGTGGAGGAAGTGGAGGGGACGCGACAGGGTTACGTGGGCTAGGGCTTCATCAGAGGTAGGCGAAGGTTAAGGGGGGACGACTGACAGAGGCGCGGCTAGGGTTGGGTGGAGGAGCGAAATCGGGTTTACTTTTGGGGGAATCAGGTTTGTTGAAAAACACTGAAAAGCAAGGGGGGAGGGTGACCGGGGTCACATACAGACTCTAAAAATTCCCGAAAAATATTTTCTAACTTCGTATTGACGATACTGTCCAAACAAAATTAATTTCATCGAATTCTGAGACCGTTTGAAAAATGGCCATTTCCAGCCGATTAAAATCAACTGAAACTGGTCAAATGCGTTTTCCTTTGCCACGCTCACATATTGATTCAAAAAATTACGAATTTTGAAATCTAGCAATAACTTGACATCACGGATCCAACAAAAGTGGTTTCGTCGAAATCCGAGGTCGTTTGGAAAATGGCTATTTTTAAGGGCCTGAATTCCATAGCGACTATTCTGAATTTTCAACTGGGCATATCTTTTGATTCCCGCTATGAAATTTTGATTTTTAGGATTCGTTGGAAAGATATTCTCAATTAGATTCTTATTTTTTTGGTTTCACTAAAATCCGGTTTATTTTACACCCTGTATGTTCATTTGAAATTTGAAATCGAATTATCGAGCTACCGCGCCATTTTCAATTCCTTTTATATATATAAATAATTATTTGTATTCTAACGACGACGTATATAAATATATACGTTCTATTCTATTCAAAATAAATTTCTCGTCGCTATTATTTAAAATAATTCATTTTAAATAATCAAAATTCACTAAAATTTCCAAAGTAGAAATTTTAAATTGGCTCGCATTTTCGGGTTATTACAAGCAGTATCCTATAATGAGAAAACTCATTATGGGGTTAGTAATGCCCTAGAATGAGTTGAGAGTGCCCAATTTATAATTAACGTATTTTTGATTATATATAATCCGATCTTTGAAAATATGATTTTTGAATATATAAAGTTATATATTTTAAATGTTAATCAACAAATAAAATTATTTCAGATAGGTTACTTAAACAACTTTAGCTTCGTTCCTTTTCGAGGATGAAAAGTTTTTAAGTGGGGGAGACTGTAACAACCCTAAATTTTGGGGTAAATTAAAAATTTTATTTTAACTAATTATAATGGGTTTTGATATTTAAAATAATTTATTTTAAATAATAATGATTGAAAATTTATTTAAATCGAAGTTAGGATGAATAATTTAATTTTAATTATAAAAGGAGTTAGAAATAGCGCGGTAGTTTTAAAAGTCAAACTTGAACTTTGACTAACCGTAGAGGATGCAAAATTTAACGGATTTTAGTGAAACAAAAAATATTAGAATCTCTTTTAAAATATCTTTCCAACGAATCCGAAAAATCAAAATTTTATAGCGGGAATCAAAAGTTACGCCCAGTTTAAAATTTATATTATATATAATATATAAAGGTCAAAAATGCTACTTTTTGCATACGAAGGAATTTGGACACGAAACCACTTCCATTGAGTTCAGAATGATGTTTCTGCATTTAAAAAGTATAAATACTTATATATTTCTAGTTTCAGAAATTATTTATTTAAGTATTTATTTTTAATATTAAATATATACGCCTTGAAAATTGAAATTTTGCAAACGGTCTCCAAATTGAACAAAATTAATTTTTTGGGTTCATATCGTCAAAAAAAGCTAAAAATGATTTTTCGGTAATTTTTAAAATTAATATATAATTATAATTGATTTTTCAGTGTAAACGGACAATTTTTGACTTTAAAAATTCATTAAAAATTCATACAGACTCGAAAATTTACAAAACCAATTTCTATAGGTTAGTATTGATTAGGATTAGCTGTGATCCAAATTCCACCGATTTTGGAATCAGTATGTGGTCGTACGGTTTTTAAAACTGCATAACGGATGTAAATCATTACACTAAAGCTATAATAAAAATGGGCTAAATTACATATGGGCTGAATTAAAGTAACCCCTATATAATATTTCATAGACCAGACATGACCTAATTCTGAAAACCTAAACATAACCTAGCCTCCATCTTCTTCATCTTCATTTCCATGGCCTCCTCCTCAAAAAACTTCTTTGCACAAAAGACCCTGAAACTGAAAAATTTATATCTCCAAATCAGAACCAAATCAACACAAACCCTTTCTGGGTTTGGTTCAACTCTATAAACACTACTTACCACGAAAATTTCAGCACCAATCGTTGCACGGATTCGCCGGAATCCGAGTTTTAACATAGAAAACTGATTTCGGATTTTGGAGAATTCCGGTCAAACCGTCAAGAATTAGGCGATGACCCAGTTGGAGAAATGTAGCCAAGACATAAATGAACAACTTTGCCTTTAATCATTTCGTCTGAAAGTCGAAGGAAGGGCATAGAAATCGAGAAAACCAAACTGAAGAAAAACAACAAATAAAATTCGAATCGCCAAAATTAAAGATTCAAGGTGAGAAATCTTATCTATTTTTATAAATAATTATATTTTAATTATTGTTCTCGCCTCTGAATCGCTATATGTATATTATTCTGCGTTATGGTACTTTAGGATTTATTTGTTTATGTATTTATGTTGTTTTTGATATATTCGCTTGGGTTGATACGATTAAAATATCAAATTTATTGAGATTCAAATTTATGTTCTAAATTCGCGATGAAATTTATTATTAATTCCATATCTATTATTTCAGATCTGATGTTGCGCTGCTATTTACTTCTTGATTTTAGTTCTATTATTTTAGTTTTGTCAATGCGAGCAAAATCTCATTTTTATTGAGATTTATATACATATATATATTCTAATGGTTCCTTAGAATTTGTGTGTTTAAAGTTTGCATTTGTGTATGTTGGAAATAGAAACCAAATTCATCATATTGTTTATTGAATTGTTGGGAAGAATTTTTATTGTCTTTCTTTTTGTTCATATTAAAAAGATTATCTTTTTAATATCACTTTGTTCATATTAAAAAATATCATTTTGTTAAAATGAAAAGATTGAGTTTTTAACATCATTTTGTTAAAATGAAAAGACTTGATTTTTAGCATCGTGTTGTTATAAATAAAAAGATGACATTTTTTTTAATGTCGTATTGTTTATAAAAAAAGATGAAATTTTAATGTCGTTTTGTTTCAAAATAAAAAAAGCAAATTTTAAGCGTCGTTTTATTTCAAACATAAGTGTCATTTTTGTTATAACATAAGCATCATTTTTGTATAGTATAAAAGAATACATTTTCGTACGTTATAAAAAGAACATATTTTTGTTCGTATTAAAAGAACGTATTTTTGGTTCGTATTAAAAGTACATATTTTTGACGTTAATAAAATTACATATTTTTGACGTTATAAAAGAGCATAATTTTGACGCAATAAAAAGAACACATTTTAAGTGCGTTAAAAAGAACATTTTTTTTTTTGTTAAAAAGAAGATATTTTAGTGTCAAATTGTTTACGCTAAAAAGATGTATTTTTAATGTAAAATTGTTATATTAAAAAGAATGGATTAAAAGTTTATATTTTATTGTCACTTTGTTTTCAATAAAAGATGTAACATTAAAAATTCCATTTTTAATGTAATATTGTTTTCAATAAAAAGAAGCAACGTAAAAGATCATAATTTTATTGTTCATTGTTTTCAATAAAAAGATTGTACATTTAAAAATGACATTTTTGATGAAATTTAGATTACGTTGAAAAGGTTATATTCTTATTTTCATTTTGTTTCAATGAAAAGATTTTGAAATAAATATTACACCTTTATTAAATTGTTGTGCATTAAAATGAATAGAAATTTAATACTGCATTTCTATTATAATTTTGTCACATTTAAAGAAATGAATTAAAGATGGATAAACATTTACATTATTAATGTAATAAGTTAAAATTTACATTTTTATGTAACTAAGATGAAATGGAAGATTTTCATTTTTATTAATGTAATAAAAAAAGGAAAGATTTGATTTTAATTTAATTTATTTACATTAAAAAGAAAAGAATTGAAAGAGAAGTATGTTTTTATCAAAATGAATGTTTACACGTAATTTTATTATGAAATGAAACTATATATTTTAAAGTATGAGATGTAATGATATATTTTAATATACGAAAGGAAATAATATATTTTAACATATGAATTACATTTATAATGTAATTAAGATGATGAGGTATGAATCTTACCTTTATTAATGTAATAAGATATGAATACTTACATATTTATTAATGCAATCTAAATTAGAATGAAAACTTACTTTTTTATCAATGTAATAAGAAAGGAATGAGAAAAATACATTTACAATGTATTAAATAAGAATAGAATATATATTGTAAATTAAATCTACATTTTATTATGTAATTAAGAATAGGATATATATTGTAAATTAAAAGGACATTTTTTTGTGTAATTAAAGATTAAAGTTTTGCACTGAAATTAAAATTACATTTTTTTTATGTAATTAAAGTTTTGCATTGAAATCAAAATTACATTTTTTATGTAATTAAAGATTAAAGTTTTGCATTGAAAATAAAATTACATTTTTATATGTAATGAAAGAATAAGAATTTGCATAGTAATAAAATTTCATTTTTATATGTAGTATACAAATTTACATTGCAAATTAAAAAGAAAGATTAGACATATTATGTTAATTACATTTTTAATGTAATTAAAATGGGGATTTTTGCATTGTAAATTATTACATTTTAATGTAATTAAAAGAATGGATTTTCAATGAAATTATAAGAATGTAATTAAAAGAATAAAAGAATGAAATGCAACGTTGAAATATAATTTACATTTTTATGTAAATAAACAATGAAAGAGGAAAAGTTAGTTTTTAGGTAAATAAGCAATGAAAAGGAAAATTTCATTCAAAACATAAACTAGAATATAAAGGGCATTTTGTTAGGAAATGTAAATTAGAATAAAAAGGACATTTTTGTTAGAAATTGTAAATCAGAATAAAAAGTATAGAAATAAAGATTACATCTCTATTGACCTTTTATATCCAATAAAAAGAAGTAGGGAATTAGAAAAGTTACATTTTTCTTAATGAAAATAAGAATTAGAAGAAAATTACATTTTTATGTAATTAAGTTAAAGAACATAAAAATTTCATTTTTATGTAATCAAGTCAATTTCCATGTGAATTAGGTTAAAGGTGAAAAAATTTCATTTATCATGTAAATTAAGATAAAGGAAGAAAATTACATTTGTATGTAATTAAGTTAAAGTTTATATTTTCATGTAATTAAGATTTAAAGTAAAAAAATTACATTTTTATGTAATGAAAAGATTAGATTTTGAGATTGCAAATTATTTAATGCAATGTAGATTATATTAAAAAGAAAAGTCACATTTTAATGTAGATTATATTAAAAAGAAAAGTTTACATTTTTAATGTGAATTAAAATAATGGAATTAAAATGTATATTTTTATCGTCACTTTAGATGCGATAAAAGAATAGAATAATTATTATATATTTTTATTGTCATTTTAGAAACGGTAAAATGAAGTTACATTTTTCAATATAAATAAAAGAAAAATAGGAAGTAACTTTTTTTATATAATAATATATTGAAATATAAGTTTATATTTCTCAATGTAAATAAAATAGTAATAGAAATTTACATTTTTTTATGTAAATAAAAGGATTAGAAATTTACATTTTTAAGGAATGGGTTTTCATTAAAAAGGAATAATGAAACCAAATATACAATTGGTGTAAATTGAAAGACGAAAGAAGAAAAAAAATACATTATTGGATATAGCATGTGTATGTGAATTAAAATAAAATAAACATTATTGTGTGCCATGTTTTACCTCGATATTATATACACAAATAGGGATATTTGATGTTAACAAAATATAGTGAAATGAAATGGATGACGGAATTATATATATATATATATATATATATATATAAATTATAATTAAACGAATCGCGCGCTGTAGTTCGCGATTCGACAATCGTAACTTTAAATAGTTATACCGAAAGATCCGACCGTCGGATTTTCCCAAGACTGAAACCGGTAGGTTCGCCTTGGGAAGATCTTTCGAACGATATGAATTGTGTTAAAATCCAACGGTTCGATTTAGAGGAATTTGTAAAACAAATTTGGGTGAAAACAGTGACAAGGTCACCTATTGAAATGAAGTGTTGTTAAGTAAAATTCAATTATTTTTATATAAATAAAAATAGAGATTAATTGTTATGAAATAATATTAACGATAAGAAATGATTTGAAATGATATATACGCGAGAATCATTTGAAAGGTCCGAGTTCAATCTCATTTCAAATGATTATTCGTCGATCTAAGTCGAAGAGTTGAAGACGGTGATTGAAGACCGACGATCTTCACGTTGAATGGATGAGTTACCATTGACGCCTATGATTGGAGTAGCTACCTTGAAGGGGCTACAATAGTGGCCGTCCAGACTACTTGTTGGTTGTTCGGATATTCGAGGTATAAGGTGCCTCCGGTTTCGTTCAGACCTAGAACGGACTTGGAAATGGATTGTATGTCTGACGTTGTATTCCTTTATACGGTATTCGTTGATCTCTGCTAAATATATATCTGTTTGGTGTTTAACACCCTTCTCTAAGACGTACGAGCTTAGATGTTATATATTGGTAGGAATCAATGATACGGTATGGAATGACAATGTGGCATGCTAAGATGCAGATGATTAAGGCTTTTGTTGAAAAGCAGGCCTTGTGGTTGATGATCAAAGCACGGCCTGTTTAGGCGTAGCTTTGTGTATAACATAGCTTCACGAGCCTCACAATCCGGTTGAGTCTAAAACGGAGCAAGGGAACGCAGCAGAGCAGCACGTTTCTTTCTAGCTAGAAGTGGTGTTTGGGTTTTTACACGGCCCGACATTTTACTTATGTGGATGATGGAATGAGGCGCCTCGAATGTTAGGTCCTATAGGACCGGGAAACGTGTGTTCAGGAATTGCCAATCCGCAAAATCGTATGTGTGGACCGGCCATGTAGCTTTCCAAGGGTTCACTGCGGGGGATCCTGAGACATTAGCTAGAATGTCTCGAATCGGTAAGGAGATCGTTCCTAGCCTTGACTCTTGATGGAAACCCAATTCCCAATACGGCCCTACGGACTTGATTGTATTACTAGCTATGCTGCCTAGGATTGATACATTTACTTTGAAATGTTTTTGAAACATATATACACTAATAATATTATCAAATTCGTTTTTATCGTATCAAGCATGTTTAATCATCATAAGGTAAAACTCTATCCTCCGGTTTGCGTTGCATTGTGTGATGGGACTTGAGTCTTATGATGATTCCATTTTTCTAAAAAGCATTGCGTTGTTTAAAGATTTACTTTAATTTATGCACCGGCAATCCATTGGAATAAAACCTGTTCCGCATTAGCGGCGTGGTCCTTGGATTTGCCTTATTGCTATTACTTATATTAGTTAAGAATTCCCACACCAGTCCCATGACTAACTCGTAGTTTGTTTCACTTTGCAAACTCGGTTGCCCTCTTTTCCACACGGGCAGTCGAGTATCTTTTTGCAAATATTTATCTCTTGAGCAGGATTCTGGATCGAAGCCTAAAGCTGTGTCCAGAGCATAGAAGTCTTCCGCTGTTTATTGTATTTAATTTATTGAAATTTATCTTCCGCTGTAATTTTATTCGATGTACTCTGATATTCTATACTATGATGTTACATTATTATAATGTTTTATAAAGGTTTGTTGTTCTGATGTTGTTGTTGTATTCCCAGAGTTAACATATTCAGGTTTTGAAAGGTCTTAGTCGATTTTGCGATCGACCGGGTCGGGCGAAATCCGGGGCGTTACAACTTGTATGGACGAATGCCTGACAGAGTATATTTAATAGATCGCGTAAGTTGATCTCTTCAAACGTATTTACGTTTGGTGGAGGAGGAATTCGTTTCTCTTAGCTATATACCCGTGGTATTTTCGGGGAAATCAATTTGTGATTTGGCGGGTATGACGATGTGACATTCAAAGCGAATAAATGTGTGATCTATCAGGGATAAGCGTGGCCTCTAGCCTCACATCCAGAAATGACAAAAGTCGGGCAGGCAGCATGGCTATATAGGTCGCACCTATTAGGGTGTATAATCACTTGATCTAGAGTTTCATTTACTTCTATAAATCTATTGTCGATGCTGTCCCATTCGGGAAATGGTTGCTGATCCCAACCATTGGTGATATACATTCGATACACTCAGCGAAATGAGTGGTCGGTCATGTGTGGTTGGGTTGCAAGATGTTCTTGTTGAACCCAGTGTATTCCTCTCTAGAGGTACACTAGCGAAAGGTGGTTCCATACCTTGTCATAGTTGGAAATCCATTACCCAATACGTGCTTGCGGTTTTGATTATATACTATATATGTAGAACGTGAGATGAAAGCGTTTCTGCTAGATGATTATTATATTGTGGTTGATAGTATCTATTATAATATCAATGAGTTTTGATATAAAGATATTTTGGATTCTCATAAGGGAAAAACCCGTTCCGTTATACCACGTGGTCTTATGAGATATCGTTTACTTGTTCTCAAACTGTTTTAAACTGTTTTACTCATACCAGTCCCATGACTGACCCGGAGTTTATTTTGTTTTGTTTTCTCTAAACTCTTGGGTGCCCAATTTTATACGGGCAGTCAAGTAGTCGGCATTTACAGATACTTAAAGAGATGGAGCAGGAGGCTTCAGAATTATATAGCTATGGTTATTTTCCGTCGTGTTGTAAGTGTTGTACTTTGGAAATGATATGTATATTCAAGTACAGATTTATATTTCAAAGTTATGTTATATATTATATGTTATTCGTTCCGCAATGAGGTTCGTGTTACTCTGATGATGTGTTGTTCTTCTTCTTCTATTCTAAGTTTCTATTTTATCTATTCTCACCCTCTAATTTCTTTCATTAACTACCAGTATTTTTCGATGTTTGGTTAGTCGTCATTGAGTTTATGTCGATAACCAAAATCGACAAAAACCGGGTCGTTACATGTAGCTTGGTAGCTATTGTTGTAGGAGATCTCCATAAGTGGAAGATGATCTTCCCATGTCCCTCCAAAGTCAAGAACACACAATTCAAGAGGTCTTCTAAGACTCTGTTCACCCTTTCCGTCTGTCCATCGGTTTGGGGGTGGTAGGTCATGCTTAAACATATTTGTGTGCCTACAACCTCTTGCAAACTCTTCTTGAACTCGCTTATAAAGATAAGGTCTCGATCGCTTACTATGCTGGAAGGTATCCCATGCTGTCGAACTATCTCTTTAAGATATAGAGATGCTAGAGATGAGGTAGTCCTTCTACTTTTGACAGGTATAAAGTGAGCGCTTTTCGTGAGCCGGTCCACTATTACCCAAATACTGGTATTGCCTTTTCTTGACCTAGGCAACCCATCAATAAAGTCCATCAAAATGCTATCCCATTTCCATTGTGGGACCTCTAAAGGATAAAGCAAACCACCAGGCTTCTTCTGCTCTGCCTTGACCTGCTGGCATATCATGCACTTAGAAATGAATTCAGCTACATCCCTCTTTATGCCATTCCAAAAGAAAACTCTCTTGATGTCTTTTTACATTTTGTCTCCGCCTGGGTGTATGGTCAGCTTCGAATGGTGTGCTTCTTCTAGAACCGTTTTCACTAAATCTTTTACTTGTGGGACGCAAAGCCTTCCATCTCGTCTCAACCATCCCTTATCATCGATGGAGCATCTATTGAGGTGACTCGAAGTCTCACCCCTAATCAGCTTATCTATCACATCTACTAGCTGAGGGTCTTCACGTTGTGTGGTTCCTATTGAGTCAAAAAGTGTAGGCCGCACTTCCAGTGTAGCTAACAAACCAGGTACAAATTCAGAGGAGGGTCTAAAGACAAAGTTAGCTATGTACTCCAAGCTTTGCCTTTCTACAAAGAGAGGGCTTAAGGTCAGCTTCTTTCCACTCAGAGCGTCTGCTACTACATTGCCCTTGCCAGGAGTATAGGAAATCTCAAAATCATAGGAGGCAAGAAACTCCATCCATCTTTGATGCCTCAAGTTGAGATCTTTCTACGAGAAAAGGTACTTCAACGATTTATGGTCAATAAACAATTCAAACTTCTCACCTAGGAGATAATGGCACCAAGACTTAAGAGCGAAAACGATGGCCGTCGATTCTAGGTTATGGGTTGGGTAGTTTTTCTTATGTACTTTCAACTGCCTTCCACCATAAGCTATTGCCTTCCATTCTTGTATCAAGACAACGCCTAATCCTGTACCGTATGCATCCCTGTATACGGTAAACATCTTGCTCCCGTTAGGCAATGTCAGAACTGGGGCTGTTGTTAGAGCCCTTTTCAAGCGTTGGAAAGTAATATCGCAATCCAAATCCCAAGCGAAAACTAGGTTCTTCTTCATCAACCTTGTAAGTGGAGCTGAGATTTTCGCAAAGTCTTTGATGAACTTCTGGTAAAAGCCTACTAGCCCGAGAAAGCTTCGGACTTTAGTTGCGTTTCGTGGAATCTTCCAATCTTGCACATCAACCACTTTTGCGGGGTCCACGGCTATCCCCTCTTTGGACACCACATGCCCAAGGAATCTAGGTTCTCTCCAGAAATGACATTTGAAGAATTTGGCTTTCAACTGATGTCCACGGAGAGTATCCATGACTTCCCTTAAGTGCTGAGCATGCTCTTCCTCACTCTTCGAGAAGATCGAAATATCGTCGACGAAGACCACCACAAACTTATTGAGGAATTCTCGGAACACCCTGCTCGTTAAGTCCACGAAATAGGCAAGTGCGTTTTTCAAGACGAAAGGCATGACAAGACTCTCGAAGAAACCATCCGGGTTCCTAAATGCGGTCTTGTCAATGCTATCCTCAGCCACTCTTAGCTGATGAAACCCGTAGCCAGATCTAGTTTGGAGAAAACGGATGCACCTACGAGCTGATCAAAAAGATCGTCAATTCTTGGTAGTGGGTGCCTATTCTTCTTGGTCAGCTTGTTCAGCTCCCTATAATCCACGCATAGGCGGAGTGAACCATTGGCTTTGGTCGCGAACACTATTGGAGCACCCCATTCAGAAATACTCCGTCTTATGAACCCCTTTTCAAGCGCTCTTTAACTTGCTTGCTGAGTTCTTTTCTCTCCCTTGGAGCCATGTGTCTAACGGGTAAAGCAACGGGTTTTACATTGTCAATGAGGTATATGCGGAAGTCTATCTCCCGCTTCGGAGGTAATCCCTTTACCTCTTCAAACACATCCGAGTATTCATGGACCACTCTATCAGACTGCAAATTCTCAACAGACGCATCAAGAGATTCTAGATAACTTAGCATAACAGAATTCATGGGATTACAATGGATTTTGAGAGTGTTACCGAGGCGAGTCATGAGTCTAACCACTCTCTTTTCACAATCGAGGATGGCACCATTACTGGATAGCCAGT
This sequence comes from Allium sativum, assembly GCA_030737875.1. NCBI lineage: Eukaryota > Viridiplantae > Streptophyta > Magnoliopsida > Asparagales > Amaryllidaceae > Allium > Allium sativum. The sequence goes on from CM060913.1 coordinate 59,317,756, forward strand.
CCATGCCTAGAATCAGCCCATAGCCCATGAAGCCCAAAACATAAGCATTACATTTAAACCCAACGCTTAAAATAGAGATTTCCAAATTCAAACAAATCATTGACAAATAAACTGAGCCCCATTTGGATTTGAAACAACCAAGGGATCATCTAATATATGGGTGTCTAGGTGTAGAGATTCAACTAAAGCAGTAGATATAAAAGAGTGTGATGCGCCAGAATCAAAGAGAGTACGAACTGGATTATCAAACAGATAAACTAAACTCTCAACAGAAATATATCTACCTCGTTCCTGCAGAGGTGCAACGAGATCATGGACCTGCCCTCCAGAAGATGATCCAGTCCTTTGTCCCTGCCCTTGCCTTTTTGGGAAGTCCTTAGACAAGTGTCCAGTATCCCGCACTGCAAACAAGCGCCCACTTTCCTCTTTTTCTTTCTACAGTCCCTAGCCAAGTGTCCAGGTATCCCACAGAAATTGCACTTCAACTTCTTACAGGATTTATTATCCTTCCCGCCTTTCTTGGGGTCCCTCTTCTTGTTCTGAGATCCATCTCGATTCTTGTTTTGAGGCTCATCCTTCTTCACCTCCCTCTTGCCATCTTTGTTCTCCTCTTGCAATAGAGCCATGTCCACCAGTCTCTCGTAAGTCGCTCCCACAGGTATAAGGGACATTACCAAACCTTGCAGTGGCTCATTCAGTCCTTTGGCAAAGCGGAGAGCCTTCTTGTGTGGAGTGTTTACTAACTCCAGTCCAAATCAAGAAAGATGGTTGAATTTATTGATGTATTCTTTGACCGACCAGCTGCCCTGTTTAAGTGACAGGAACTTCTCCCTTTGCAGACTCTGCTCAGCTTGTGAGAGGAACTTCATTTCAAATCTCGCCCTGAAGTCCCCCTAAGTCTCTATCAGTCTTTCAGCATTAGTGACTTCCCACCAGAATGAGGCCTCATCTTTGAGCAACCACACCACCAACTGTAGTTTTGCCCTCTCATCTACTTCAAAGATAACAAATAAGTCCTCAGGCTCCTTGAGCCAGTTTCTAGCTTCCACGAATGATTCGCTCCCCTTAAAGTATTTTCTACGCATGGATCTAAAGTCTCTACATATCTTTGAGAAAGCATTTCCTCTCGGAGGAGGAGGAGGAGGAGCAGCTGGGGAAGGCGGAATGTCTATTAGGCCCGCGTCATTGGCCCTAGCTTCTAGGTATCTCCTGAACCATCTAGGTATCGGTACAACCTCTGGAAGGTTAAGATCCTCAGACATGCTGAAACAAAATGGAAAGATTCAAAACGAAGGATAGAAAGATAGTGCATATGTCTTTGGGGATTATGCCTTTTTAAATTAACATTTTTTCTTGAAAATGCTTCTTAATGACTTCTTTTTGAAAAATAATTTCAAAAATTGTATCCGATCTGGTAACCTTTAGCTCTGATACCAAGTGTAACACCCCACCTCCGTTAAGGTCACTCTCAAAGGGAATGCCTTAACTTCGGTGGAGCGTTTTAAGGTACAAGATACTATAAATTACAAGATAGAAAATTTATGCAGTGGAAAAAGATCAATATTATTTCATAAATACTTGTTCAACACAGCAATTCAACAACTGTTTCAACTTTCCAAATTATTACAACTTTCACCTGTCTTGAAAACATAAAGAAGCAATACTGAAAATAAAATGACGTAAATCTCCAATAAATGCTTGACCATATCCATAGCTCAAAAATGAAAGTCCAAGCCTTACATCTATGGTCTTCAAGCTTTGGCTAACCTGGACGAAGCAGAAGTGTTTCCTCCCTGCGGACCAGGGGGGAGGGAGGGAAACAGAAGAAAAGAAGTGAAAGGAAAATGGGTTAGACATAAGTCAGGTAAGCCCAATTATTTAATAGCATGTAAACAAGTAAAAGACTATGACATGAATAAACTGAACTTAGAATGATACCACAAGGATAGGGTAGTCCTAAAACGAGGTAAAGTATGATCTAACTAGATTTGGCTATCGCATCCACTTTTACTTCTCTACACCTACTAAGAGGTTTTTAACTAGCAATGTATGTTCATGAAAAAGTGATCCCATTCATGTATTGATCGGCTCCTACTCGCATTCATGTATTCCCGGTGTCATGCGGCCCCACGTGATTTTTAAGTACTTGTGCTGGTTTCACTATAGGGTGTATCAAGTCCTATAATGGAAACCCTGACATGATTCAAAGATGCACAAGTGTACGCCTGGTGCCCAGTGCCTGCTTTTTCCACTCCGGAGCCCGTGCACGCCCGTACTCTGTCGGAACCTACACTAACGCAACTAACCTCCGCCCGTTTGACCGCTTATATTCAGCCCAGTAATCGTGCCCCACCCTGCCTAGTTCAGGGTACCTTGATATATCCATGTGGGTTACTGCTGAAACGGGTCCCCATTACTAGGGTTTTTCTAGTCAACATGCTAAACTGGTTAAGTGTCCTTGGTTTGACTCGACCCCTATCAATCTTGTCTAGTTAACACGTTAAGTTGGTTAAGTGTTTCCGCAATTACTTAACCCCACCAATCTTGTCTTGCTAACATGTTAAGTTGGTTAAGTGATCCCTTAATTACTTAACCTCACCATTTCTAGCTTGATTGTTCATGAGCTTTAATTAATTAATTAATTAAAGCACCAACCACTCACATTAGACAGGTATTGTTGTGGTTACTGGATGTGTCGGTCGGTTTCGGGCAGTTTTACACCATAAATCAGTCTAACCTCGGGTCTTTCTGGGCTTGATGCACTAACCACTCACATTAGACAGGTATTGTTGTGGTTATTTGATGTGCCGGTCGGTTCCGGCAGGTTTACAACACAACTTAGTCTAACCTCGGGTTAGGCATATTCATCTTTTACATTTTATATATGTGAATTTTCTACAAGTGTTTCATGTCACATATTTTAATTATGTTCAAGACTAATGCATGGCCTTAAACATTTACATGGTTTTGGGCCCACCTACATTATTAACATGTTTTGATTTAATAACTATCCCAATGTTACCCCCGTTTGTTCGTTCGTATTAATCACATAAAGTCATTGGGCCCGCATATTAGCCCAATTTATAAACAAGAGGTAAAGAAGGGAACATGCATAATATCGATTCAACCAAACATGTAAATTTTGCGTAAAACTTTATTCATATAATTTAACATGTCACATGAACTTGCATATAATTTAGAATTAGATAATCATAAGCCTAAAACATGTTAATATGTAGATCTAGGCATGTGTGACATAACCTCAATTATAAACTAGCATATGACATAATCATGACATGTCCAATCCCAAGGCATGTATAATTTTAATATTAACATATAGGTGTGAACTAGATCTAACAAGGTGAACTTGCATAAGTCCACTTTACAAACATGCATATAAATGTAGATCTAGTTTTGGATTTAACATGTAACTTGCATATGAACATATGTATAATTAGATCGTGACTTGGATCTATCATAAAACATATAATTGCATTAATCATATGAACCTAGATAAATGTTGACATGGATCCAACATAGAACTTGTAACTTGCATATGAACATATGAACATATATATAGGCATATGGATCTAACATAAAGCATATGAATATATATGTAGATCTTGACTTGGATCTAACATAATACATACAACTTGCATTAATCATATAAACATATATATGTAGATCCTAACATGAAACATATAACTTGCATATGATATTAATAGTTTCATTCTCAATCTTTAATAGATCCAACACCAAGTGCAATAAGGCACAAACATTCCAAGACAATTCATGATAAAATCATCACAAGAAACAAACATGAATTAGCATTGTCAATATTATACAACATGGTATAATTCTATTTTTCACTTTATATCAAATCACGTCTTAAATTTATTTACATCTAAAAGATATCTACACTTACAAAAGACAATCTTGATTTTTGGAATCTGTATTTTGAAGTTGAAATGCTCGCCTTTGATGTAGACTATCGTTGTTTTAGTTTAATATTGATTTGATTTGGTTTGTCAATTTTAATTTGCTTCAAGTTGAACGACGGCTACTCGAGGTTGTCCAACGGTAGTATGACGGCTCTTGGTTTGATTTTTAATATGATTTAGGGTTGAGGTATTAGGTTGCTTATATAGAAGTTTGATTTAACAGGAACCGTCAGATTAACCTAGAGCAAATCAAAGCCATCCAGACAAGATAGAATAGCCACATTAGCCCTAATGACTCAGCAAGGAGTCCATCAGAACCAATCAGATGCCACATCTGCCTTAGAGCGAATCGGCTCACGGGTTGACAGCCAAACACCCTGAATCAACACCTAGTCGAACAGTGGGGCTCGGGTCGACCTCAAAAATGGGTCGGTTCGGTTATTCCCCCTTCCGACTCACTATTTTGAACTTTTTTGCATATTTGTTTATTTAATTTATATATATATATATATATATATATTTCCCATATGCATACAAACTTCAAGGCTTAATAACTTCTTCATAAGGTCTCCGTTTTATGCAAACCAAATGTCTATCTTGACCAAAATTTTGAGACGAACGTAATAGCAAAACCCATTTCACTTAATTCTTCTTCTAAAAATTAAGTGTTCTCGAATTTGTTAATTTTAGTATTCTCAGAAAATTCGGGGTGTTACAACAAATTCAATAAACATTGTTAATTATACCACTTTTACAACATTTAACTCTGCATTTTATATCCACACCTGCAATAAAAATCACCTTTTACAATGTTGTTTATCGTTGCACACACCATTGTAGATTGTATATTCACAACACTTATCAATCGTAGTAGAAATCTTATATCTACATTATCAAACTCTACGTACGCATTGTCTTATGGACATTGTAGAAAATAGATTATCAAGTGCATTTCAACCACTGTAAAAAATTCTTCACTTACGATGATCAAATGCCCTATATATGTATGGTACGTTATAAATATAATATACAACAAAGGAAAAAGGTTTTCAACCATGTTAGCTATATTTTAAATAATATTTAAATTATTCAGTCAAACCAGTATGTATGTTTTGAACAACGTGCATGTTAGCTTTAAGAATAATTTATAATTTACATCTGTAATCCAACATTCACGGCCATATCCAAAGAATGTTCATACAATTGTGACTCTATATCATTATTCTTTAAACCAAATCCAGAAATACATTCGAACTCAAATTAAATTTACATGGCCGTTTTCGCAGTAGAAGTTTCTAACCATTTCACAAACCAATACGAAGGTTGCAATTATAAACATACAAGGTAATTGAACGTGAACTCGACTTTCTAGGAAATAACAATATTGCTTAAATAAAATTCAATTAGAAGAATGCTAGATAATCTTCCATTGCTTTTAGTCGGTAAAATTTGAATAACAAATGGATTTCATTTTTATCATCTGAATCCACATGACATTCACTGATGCTTTTAAAGATTTTGCTCAGAAGTTTGTAAAGAATGGCACGGTAATTATATTTTTCATCTAAACGTTAATGGTGATGATTATTAAGTCATTCATATATATATATATATAATGCATAAATACTTGAATGTTAATAAAGATGATTATCAAGTCATTCGTATAGATAATGTATATAGACCTAAACGTAAGTAATAATGATTATATATGAAGTTAGTCATATAGATAATGTATAAAGTCTTTCCCTAATTTTTGAACCAGAGTGGCTCCACTCTATTTTTTTCTCAATAATTTTATTCATGCCAATCTCATATCCATCAAGTTCACCTTTAAGCGGATCTTTATAATATCGCACAAGAACTAGAAAAGTAATTAAAAATAAAGCGATATTATGAATCCAACGAATTTACGAGCTGAAAAAGCAAAACTGTATGCCTAATAATTGCTTTTTTTTGGTAAATCCACAGACAATGAAACCTTATTATAAAAAATCTTGTTCTTAAGAGTTTCATCTCAAGAAGAATAAGAGTGTAAAATAAATAGAACGAATTCAAAGGATTAGATTGTATGTTGAATTAGTGAATTATAAACATGAATATTGATGACAAATTTTGAAGAAAGAAATGATTGGATTGCAAGCGATGATGACATCTAATCATTAGCTTAATTTTTTAGCTAAGTTCAATAGTGAGATAAAACACTCTTTGTATTTCAAACAGAGAATCTTACATTGTCAAAGGCAGGGACGACCCTGAGCTTTTCATGGCCCTAGGCCAAAATGATGCCAAGGTGGAAAAATATAAACTTCAAACACGTGGAGCAGCAACGAATCAAACTCAGGTTCCTTATATGCAAGTCATACCACATGGCCACTGAACCACCACTCCATTTGAAATAGTTGTGTAACACTTATAATTGTTATTTTGACAAAATATATACTTAAATAAAATTGAGGCACTCCCTCGGCCCGAGTCCCTAGGCGGCCGCCTTGTTCGCCTATGGCCAAAGCTGGGCTTGTATTTGTCCTTCTTAAAATACTATCCATGTTATCAAAACTTAATGCAGTTATATTGGCTCTAAGTAACATAGCAAAAGTTAATGATAGAAGACATGTTTGAAACACTCTATAAATTGAACTTAATTCCACATGAACAATGCATAAATAAATATAAAATAAAAGAAAAATGAACTCCATGATCATCAAATGCTTCATGTTTCTTGTGGTGTTTATATGTGCAACATCTCGCTCAAACCTTCTCAAACAATACACACACCTCCCTCAAACCATCTCTGCTAGCCCTCATGCAGATAAAGTAGTACCAGTCACTAATCTAGGATGTCATGAAGAAGGCAAACTCCCCAGCACGAAATAATGTTATATTTTATGAATATGACACAATCATGAGAGGATTTGCTGCTGCTATGAGACCAGTCAAAGAACAGCTGCTATCGGAAATGCTTGGAGTCATTTCAGTGCAAGAAAGTGACATAGGCTACCAGTTGCACACGACAAGATCACCAGACTTTGTGGGCCTTACAGAAACCTTCGACAGTGTTGCTCATAGCCTTCACGGTCATCACAAGGATAAAGGTTTTTTTTCAATAAACATTGTTAATTATACCACTTTTACAACATTTAACTCTACATTTTTATATCCACACCTATAAAAAAATATCACCTTTTACAGCATTGTTTACCGTTGCACACACCATTGTAGATTGTATATTCACAACATTTATCAATCATAGTAGAAATCTTATATCTACATTAACAAACTCTACATACACATTGTATTATGGACATTGAGAAAAATAGATTATCATGTGCATACCAACCACTGTAAAAGCTTCTTCACTTACAATGATCAAATGCACTATATATGGTAAGTTATAAATAAAATATACAATAAAGGAAAAAGGTTTTCAACCATGATAGCGATATTTTAAATAATATTTAAATTATTTAGTCAGACTAGCCCGTATGTTTTTATACAATATTTGTAAAACAACGTGCCTGTTATCTTTAAGAATAATTTATAATTTATATTAGTAATTCAACATTCACGGCCATATCCAAAGAACGTTCATAAAATTATGACTCTATATAATTATTATTTAAACCAAATCCAAAATTACATTCGAACTCAAACTACATTTACATGGTCCTTATCGTAGTAGAAGTTTCTAACCATTTCACAAACCGACACAAAGGTTGCAATTATAAACATACAAGGTGATTAAATGTGAACTCTGCTTTCTACGAACTAATAATGTTGCGTAAATAAAATTCAATTAGAAGAATACTAGATAAGATTTCATTGCTTTCAGTCGGTAAAATTTGAATAACAAACGGATTTCATTTTTATTATCTCTATCCATATGACACCCACTGATGCTGTTAAAGATTTTTCCAGGAATGGTAATTATATTTTCCATCTAAACGTTAATGCTGATGATTATTAAGTCATTTATATAAATAGATAATTCATAAAGACTTGAATGTTAATGCAAATGATTATCTAGTCATTCGTATAGATAATGTATATAGACTTAAACGTTAGTAATGATGATTATATATGAAGTCAATCATATAGATAATGTATAAAGACTTGACCTAATTTTTGAACCAGAGTGGCCCCACTCTTTTTTTTCCTTAACTGTTTTATTTATGCCAGTCTCATATGCATGAAGTACATCTTTAAACATATCTTTATAATATCGCGTTAGAACTGGAATAGTAATTAAAAATAAAGAGATAATATGAATCCAATGAATTTACAAGCTGAAAAAGCAAAACTGTATGCTTAATAATTTCTTTTTTGGTAAACCCACTGACAATGGAAACCTTGTTCTTAAAAGTTTCATCTCAAGAAGAATAAGAGTGTAAAATAAATAGACTGAATTCAAAGTATTATATTGTATGTTGAATTAGTGAATTACAAAAATGTATGAATAATGATGACGAATTATGAAGAAAGAAATGATTGGATTGCAAGCGATGATGATCTTTAATCATTAGCTTAATTTTTTTAGCTAAGTTTCATAGTGAGATAAAAAACTCTTTGTATTTCAAACAGAGAATATTACATTTTCAAAGGCAGGGTCGACCCTGAGCTTTCCGAGGCCCTAGGCCAAAATAATGCCAAGATAGAAAAATATACTCTTCAAACACGTGGAGCCGCAACGAATCGAACTGCGGTTCTTTGCATGCAAGTCATATCACATGGCCACCGAACCACCACTCCATTTGAAAATATTATGCTAACACTTGTAATTGTTATTTTGACAAAGTGTATACATAAAAAAAATTGAGGCGCTCCCCCAGCCCGAGTCCCAAGGAGACCGCCTAGTTCGCCTATGGCTAGGGTCGGGCCTGTATTTGTCCTTCTTAAAATACTATCCGTCCTATCAAAACTTAATGCTGCAGTTATGTTGGCTCTAAGTAACATAGAAAAAGTTAACGACAGAAGATAGGTTTGAAACACTCTATAACTTGAACTCAATTCCATACTAATAATGCATACATAAATATAGAATAAAAGAAAATTTAACTCCTTACTCATCAAATGCTTCATGTTTCTTTTGGTGTTTATATGTGCAACAACTCGCTCAACCCTTCTCAAATAGTACCTCACACACATCCTCCCTCAAACCATCTCCGCTTGCCCTCACAGAGTGGTACCATCCACTCATCTAGGATGTCATGAAGAAGGCAAACTCCCTGGCATGGAAGAACCTTATATTTTACGAGTACGACACAGTCATGAGAGGATTTGCTGCTGCTATAAAACCAGTCGAAGCACAGCTACTAGCAGAAATGCTCAGAGTCATTTCAGTGCAAGAAAGTGACACTGGATACCAGCTGCACATAGCAAGACTGCTAGAATTTTTGGGCCTTACAGAAACCTTCAGCAGTGTTGTTCATAGCTTCAGGAACACCATAAGGATAAAGGTTTTTATTCAATAAACATTGTTAGTTGTACCACTTTTACAACATTTAACTCAACATCTTAATATCCATACCTACAAATTCTTTTACCTTTTACAATATTGTTTTCCGTTGCACACACCATTATAGATTGTATATTCATAACACTTATCAATCGTAGTAGAAATCTTATATCTACATTAAAAAACTCTATGTACACATTATTTTATGGACATTGTAAAAAATAGATTATCAAGTGCATTTCAACCACTGTAAAAACTTCTTCACTTACGATGGTCAAATGCACTATATGTGGTACATTATAAATAAAATATATAATGAAGGAAAAAGGTCTTCAGCCATGTTAGTGATATTTTAAATACTATTTAAAGTATTCAGTCAGACTAGTACGCATGTTTTTATACAACATTTGTAAAACAATGTGCCTGTTAGCTTTAAGAAAAAATTATAATTTATATCAGTATTCCAACATTCACGGCCATATCGAAAGAATGTTCATACAATTATGACTTTATATCATTATTCTTTAAACCAGATCCAGAATTATATTCGAACTCAAACTACATTTACGTGGTCGTTTTTGCAGTAGAAGCATCTAATCATTTCACAAACCGACACAAAGGTCGCAATTATAAACATACAAGGTAATAACTCGGCTTTCTAGGAAATAACAATATTTCTTAAATAAAATTCAATTGGAAGAATGCTAGATAAGCTTCCATTGCTTTCAGTCGGTAAAATTTGAATAACAAACGGATTTCATTTTTATTATCTCAATCCACATGACACCCATTGACGCTGTTAAAGATTTTGGCCAGGAAGTTTGTAAAGAATGGCATGGTAATTATATTTTTCATCTAAATGTTAATGCAGATGATTATTAAGTCATTCATTTATATATATATATATATATATATATATATATATAATGCATAAAAACTTGAATGTTAATACAAATGATTATCAAGTCATTCATATATATAATATATATAGACTTAAACGTTAGCAATGATGATTATATATGATGTGAGTCATACATATAATGTATAAAGACTTGCCCTAATTTTTGAACCAGAGTGGCTCCACTCTTTTTTTTTCTTAACAATTTTATTCATGCTAGTCTCATATATGTATCAAGTTCACCTTTAAGCGGATCATTATAATATCGCATCAGAACTGGAAAAGTAAAAATAAATTGATAATTTGAATCCAATGAATTTACGAGTTGAAAAAGCAAAACTGTATGCCTAATAATTTATTTTTTTGGTAAACCCACTAACAATGGAAACCTTGTATTGAAAATCCTTGTTCTTAAGAGCTTCATCTCAAGAAGAATAAGAGTGTAAAATAAATAGAATGAATTTAAAGGATTATATTGTATGTTGAATTAGTGAATTATAAAAATGTATGAATATTGATGATGAATTATTAGGAAAGAAATTATTGGATTGCAAGCGATGATGATCTCTAATCATTAGCTTAATTTTTTAGTTACGTTTCATAGTGAGATAAAACACTCTTTGTATTACAAATAGAGAATATTACATTGTCAAAGACAGGGTCGGCCCTGAGCTTTCCGAGGTCTTAGGCCAAAATGATGCCAAGGTGGAAAAATATAAACTTCAAACACGTGGAGGCGCAACGAATCGAACTCAGGTTCCTTGCATGCAAGTCATATCACATGGCCATCGACACTCCATTTGAAATAGTTATGCTAATACTTGTAATTGTTATTTTGACAAAGTATATACTTAAAAAAAAATTGAACCACTCCCCCAGCCCGAGTCCCTAGGCGCCGCCTAGTCCGCCTATGGTTAGGGTCAGGCCTGTATTTGTCCTTCTTAAAATACTATCCGTCTTATCAAAAATTAATGTTGCAGTTACATTGGCTTTAAGTAACGTAGAAAAAGTTAACGACAGAAGACAGGTTTGAAACACACTATAAATTGAACTCAATTCCATACTAATAACGCATACATAAATATATAATAAAAGAAAAATGAACTCCATGATCATTAAATGCTTCATGTTTCTTGTGGTGTTTATATGTGCAACAACTCGCTCAGATTTTCAAACAGTTTCTCACACACATCCGCCCTCAAACCATCTCCGCTTGCCCTCACACAGACGGAGTGGTACCATCCACTCATCCAGGATGTCATAAAGAAGTAACCTTCTCGGCACGGAATAACGTTATGTTATACTAATTTGACATAGTCATGAGAGGATTTGTTGCTGCTATGAGATCAGTCGAAGCATAACTGCTAGCAGAAATGCTCAGAGTCATTCCAGTGCAAGAAAGTGACACTGGCTACCAGCTGCACACTACAAGATCACCAGAATTTTTGGGTCTCACAAAAACCTTCGGCAGTGTTATTCATAGCTTTTAGGAATACCACAAGGATAAAGGTTTTTCTTCAATAAACATTGTTAACTATACCAATTTTACAATATTTAACTCTACATTTTTATATCCACACCTGCAAATTTTTTTACCTTTTACAATATTGTTTACCGTTGCACACACCACTGTAAATTGTATATTCACCACACTTATCAATCGTAGTAGAAATATTATATCTACGTTAACAAACTCTACGTACGCATTGTTTTATGGACATTGTAAAAAATAGATTATCAAGTGCATTTCAACCACTGTAAAAACTTCTTCACTTACGATGATCAAATGCACTATATATGGTACATTATAAATAAAATGTATAATGAAGGAAAAAGGTTTTCAACCATGTTAGAGATATTTTAAATAATATTTAAAGAATTCAATCAGACTAGTATGCATGTTTTTATACAACATTTGTAAAACAACGTGCCTGTTAGCTTTAAGAATAATTTATAATTTAAATTAGTATTCTAACACTCACGACCATATCGAAAGAATGTTCATACAATTATGACTTGTAATAACCCGGAAATCTGGGCCAGTTTAAAATTTTTATTTTGGCAATTTTAATGAATTTTGAATATTTAAAATGAATTATTTTAAATAATAATGACGAGAAATTTATTTTGAATAGAATTCGAACAAATATATTTATATAGATCGTCGTTAGAATATAAATATTTATTTTAAATTATAAAAGGAATTGAAAATGGCGTGGTAGTTCGATAATTCGATTCCAAACTTCAATTGAATGTATCGGGTGCAAAACAAACCTGATTTTAGTGAAACCAAAAATAATAGGATCTATTTGATAATATCTTTCCAACAAATTCGAAAAATCAAAATTTCATAGCGGGGATAAAAAGATATGTCCAGTTGAAAATTCTGAATAGTCGCTATAGAATTCAGGCCCTTAAAAATGGAAATTTTGCAAACGACCTCGGATTTTGACGAAACCACTTTTGTTGGATCCGCGATGTCAAATTATTGCTAGGTTTCAAATTTCATAATTTTTCGATTCATTATGTGAGCGTGGCAAAGGAAAACGCGTTTGACCAGTTTTTGTCGATTTTAATCGACTGGAAAATGGCCATTTTTCCAACGGTCTCAGAATTCGACGAAATTAGTTTTGTTAGGATCGTATCGTCAATACAATGTTAGAAAATATTTTTCGAAAACTTTTCTAGTTATTATGTGGCCCGGTAAATTGAAATGTGTGTTTAAATTCAATATACATTGAATTATATTTTAATTTAAATCAAAACTGATCGAGATGATAAAATTGGCTAATGATACACATCCCATTGCATTCGGAGTAGGGGTATTATGCTAGGGACGACAGTCGTTGGGTCCCGTTTGGTGTTCAAAAGAAAAGTCAACATTTTGGCGAATTAAATAAAAAATATATATAATTTCTTTCCCCTAAACCTTAGTCAAAGTCAAAACACTTGGTCAAACAAAAAAATAAATAAAAATCGCGCCTACAATAAAACCGATGACGGAAATCGTTCTTCCCGTCCCTCTCATTTTTCTCCTTCCACGATCATAATTAAACCGCACTCCTTTGGGGGATTTGTCGAGCTTTCCTTCATCTTCGAATTCATACCAGGATTGTCGAATCTCATCAAGTGTGGACATCGAATCTGCTGCTCGAAGTTCCACCGCTTCGAGGCGGATTCCGGTGGCTATAGGCCATCGAACTTGCTCTGGTTGGTGGCGTTGGGAAGCTTGTTCGGAGCTCTACCAGAAGGCGCCATCCGATTGTCACCTCATGCCTCGATTCGCGCGCAAGAAGCTACCCTAGGCTGCGAGCAAAGGTTGAGCGATGGTCTGGAGATGCATTGTAAAAGAAGGATGATTTACAGTGAATTTTTATTATTATAGTTGTTTAAAACTGAATGCTGGTTTATGTATAGCATGATTTAAAATTTGAAATCCTAAAAATAAAATATATTTAGCATAATAAAAATATGGTTTATAAATATAAAGTAATATCGTTTTTAATTAAAAATAACATTGGTTTTAAATAGAAATAGCTTACATTTATTTTCAGTTTTTAAAAGATATAAAGCTTTGCGAATTAAAAGTATATTTATTTATTTATTTACTTATAAGTAGCATGATTTAAAATAAATAAATAAATAAATAAATAAGTTTGTTTGAAATGTTGTTTTGAATAAAAGAAAAAGAAAAGAAAGGATAAATATCATAGAATGAAAATAGAATTTTTAATATGGTAGAAGATGGTTTTTATGTTAAAAGATTTGATCTTTATGTGTGAAAAGAATTGAAATTTATATATGTTAGTAAGTAGTAAAAATGTGATTTTTATAGCGATGAAATAAAAATTCGATCTTTATATATGAAGTAGAAATATAAAAATATAATCTTTATATAGAGAATAGTGTGATAAAAATAGAATTTTTATCTATATGGTAGCGGTGTAAAAATAGAATTTTTATCCATATGGAGTAATTATAAAAATATGATTTTTATATACATAACAACAATATAAAAATGTGATTTTTATATATGTAGTGGCTACGGGCAACGAAAGTGACAAAAGGCGGGAACGACAAGATTTTCCACATAAGAAGTGTCGTGGAGTTTGGATAGCTTCGGTGAGAACTTCTCACCTTTTAATTTTGTTTTCTAGTTAAAAATATATACTAGGATGAAGACGGTGTTTAGTAGCACCCGACACCCGTCGTCCACAGACCATGGACGGCTTGTATGCTTGTTTGTTTGATTTTGATGTGTAGTTGATTGTGTGATGTGAAATAAAATAAAATATTTATATAGATGAAATAAAATATTTTATGGTGGAAAATATTTTATAGTTAAAAATAGAATTTTTAACGTGTATATGAAATGAAATAAAAATAAACAGATCGGACGATTTGTTTATATACACGCATTTGACTGATATTGATTGGGACGATAAATTTTACACATCGCCCAACTGCACAAATAAAATCTGTGTTTGATTGTTCGAAACCCCACACGGGTATTGGGATGATTTATGACATACACTAATCCCAATAGTTAGTTGTAAGTCGATCGATTGATTGGCAGACTGTTATAAGCGTTATATATTTATAATCGATGCTTATACAGTGTAGAGTGCACTTTGGATGATGGTTGATTATTCGTCGTTGTTATGGTATACATGTGTTGTAGAAAATCCATATAATTAACATTATATGGTAATTGATTGGGCTTCATTCAATATTTGAAATAGAAATATTTGAAAAGAAATATTTGAAAAAGAAACATTTGAATAGAAATATTTGAAAAAGAAATATTTGAAATAGAATATTTGAAAATAGAAATATATGAAGCCGTGTTGATTAGATTGACGCCATTTTGACGTGAACGATATTTATATCGATTTTATTCGTTTTATAATGGATATCGATTTTATTCATTTTATAATGAATATCGAAAGTGAATTGAATTGAATTGAATTGAATAGAAAACAAATTCGAATTGAATTTAATAGAAAACGAATTCGAATTGAATTGAATCGAATAGAAAACGAATTCGAATTGAATTTAATAGAAAACGAATTCGAATTGAATTTAATAGAAAACGAATTCGAATTGAATTTAATAGAAAACGAATTCGAATTGAATTGAATAGAAAACGAATTCGAATTGAATTTAATAGAAAACGAATTTGAATTGAATAGAAAACGAATTCGAATTGAATAGAAAACGAATTCGAATTAAATTTAATAGAAAACGAATTCGAATTGAATTTAATAGAAAACGAATTCGAATTGAATTGAATAGAAAACGAATTCGAATTGAATTTAATAGAAAACGAATTCGAATTGAATTGAATAGAAAACGAATACGAATTGAATTGAATAGAAAACGAATTCGAATTGAATTGAATAGAAAACGAATTCGAATTGAATTGAATAGAAAATGAATTCGAATTGAATTGAATAGAAAACGAATTCGAATTGAATTTAATAGAAAACAAATTCGAATTGAATTTAATAGAAAACGAATTCGAATTGAATTTAATAGAAAACGAATTCGAATTGAATTGAATTGATAACGAATTTGAATTGAATCGAATAGAAAACAAATCTGAATTGAATTGAATTCAATTGAAAACGAATTGAAATAGAATTGGAATCGATTTGAATCGAAATCAAATAGAAGTGAATGTAAAAAGAATTTATTAGGGAAAATTCAATTTTGATTTGAATTTGAAATAAAGGTTGAAATTGTTTTTGAAACAAATTTGAAATGATTTATAAAATTCGTTTTAAAAAGGAAATCGACGAAATATATATAATATATATATATATTATATATATAATGGCCTGAATAGAACGCGTCGCGCCGCGGCAGTTCATGAATTTCGACCATTGACTTCGAACGGACATTGCGGGAGATCCGACCGTTGGATTCTCCTAAAACCGGAACCGTTGGGTTCGTATCGAAAAGAGATTTCTAATGAATATTAGAAATTTGAAATCTAACGGTTGGATTTGGAATTATGTCCAAATCAAATTTGGAAAAGGTCGCTGTAAGTACAGTTCGATGGTCGTTGATGGAAATCGACTGTACAGGCCTTGATAAAATTATTAAAAATTGTAATAATTTGTGTAAAATCATAAGAAATGATTTGGGAAAAATTGGGATGAAAAACTCCATATTTGAAAAGATAAAAATAGATTTTTATCGAAATGAACTAGTTTTGAACTAGAATTAAAATTATATTTATTTTTAAATAAATAAATTTGATTTGAAAGGGTTTTAAAAGTAACCAGGGTTTCCAATAATTGAACTGGAATGGATTTGAATCGAAATTGTCTTTGGATTATTTTGATGTTGGATTTCGTGATTATACAGATATTGTTATGGAAATTTGAAAGATATATTTATATCGTTATTTCCAATACGATATTTGTTGGTTGTAGAATTTGATATTGAATATAAGCCGATATATTTTCTATTCAGAGCCTTGTATTTAATATCAAATGTGATTTGGGTTTGTCGTGAATGATGTCTTCATTAACACTGTTCTTAAGCCCAGTTGAGAAAAAGATTAAATCTTTTATTTGGATTTAATGAAGTGTACCAATTAAATAATATTTAATTGGAATTGAATTGGTATTGATTTTTGGGTTTATCGTGAACAGTGTTTTAAATAACACTTGTTCTTTAACACGATAATTAATAGAATGTGATTTTGGGTTGCCGTGAACGATATCTTCAATAATACTGTTCTTAGATCCAAAGGAGTTAAGAAAATCAGAAACTAACTGGAGATTAGTTAAGTTGAATGGTTTCTGGGGTATTGATCTGATGTTGGTTTCGGCCTTCGGGGTTAATACTTAGGGAATTGCTCACGTGCTGATTTATGGTTAGGGTCTGATTGAAATGTAATGTGATTTTGGGTATATAGTGAACCGTGTTTTAAATGACACTGATTCTTTAACCCAGTTAAAGATTAAAACTAAGTGGAGTTTTAATGAATCTTTAATTAAATTGAAAAGATCGAGAATGGAGTATCACCAGTTTTGCTCCAAAGCAATAGTTAAATCTTTAATTAGATTTGAATGTGAAATTGTAATTGAATTTACCGATAACACCGTGGTGTTAGATATGAAGTATTACCAGTTTTGCTTCATGGGATGAATAGGTAGGGATTGGGAAATAAAATTAATAATTACTTCGGTGTGGGTCGCTAATCCCGACTAGTTTGGAAAACCATAATTTAGTTTGAAATGATATCCAAAGGAAGATTAAAGAATAAATTTTAAAGAATTTATCTTTGATAAAATTAATGGGAACCTTTCCCTAAGAACGTGAAATTTAGAAACTAACTGTAGGTTAGCTAAGAAGAATGGTTTCCTGGGTATTGATCTGATGTTGGTTTCGGCCTTCGGGGTTAATATTTGGGGAATTGTTCCCTTGCTAATTTACGATTAGTGACTGGTGAATTGGATTGAGGCGTATGTTGTGATTGTGTAATATTTGTTTACTATATACGCGGGTTGTTCGGAAAGGCCGGGTTTATACCCATTCTGAATAACCGATTCGACGATAAGTCGAAGATGATGGCGGTGGTCGAAGACCGGAAGTCTTCACATCGTTTGGGTGATTATTGATGATCTTGATTGGGATGTACACCCAAGATGAGGGAATCAGTTTGTGGTCGTCCAGACATACTTGGAGATCGACGGATATGCGAGGAAAGTGCCTCCGGTTTCGTTCAGACCTAGAACGGACTTGTAAATGGATGGTGTGTCTGACATTGTATTCCTTTATATTGTATTCGTTGATCTCTGCTAAATATATATCTGTTTGGCGGCGGGGAATTTATTCTCTTGTTTAACGCCCTTCTCTGAGACATACGAGCTCAAAGGTTATATATTGGCAGAAATCAGTGGTACGATATGGATTGATAGTGTGGCATGCTGAGATGCAGTGATCCAGACTTTTGTTGAAAAGCAAAGTTTGGTGGATGATGATCAAAGCGCAGCTTTAATATAGCATGGCTTTGTGTATTGCGTTGATTCGCGAGCCTCACACCTCGGTATGGTGGTAAACTGATGGTTTGATCAGTATGCTTTTTAGTGGATGGGCACCTTAGTGGTGTCGTGGATTCAGTCGACCGAGATGAGCTTAGTGCTCAGGGATATATAGAGTAAGCGGTGTTTTCTCTCGCTGGGACGTAAGCCACGGTGATACTATGGTCCCAAAAGTGAGGATGTGCAGACGGTGTTTTCTCTTGTTGGGACGTAAGCCGTGGGGAATTGCATTACGCGGCCGATCTTTCGAATCAGGAGCCACCATGATGGAAATCCAATTTCCAATACATGTATTCCGGTTTTATTTGTAGAGCCTAGTATGGCGACATAGTGGGATGGGGCGCTTATGCCGTCTATGATTGATACTTATGATTTGAAGATGTTTTATACAATATGCACTTATAATAGTATGAAATGATTTGTTTTAAACGTATCAAGCATTCTTGGCTATTATAAGGTAAAAACCCTATCCTCCGGCTTGCGTTGCATTGTGTGATGGGGCCTGGGTCTTATAATAGCTTCATTTTTCTTTATTTAGCATTGCGTTGTTGTTTTATGCACTGGTGTTCTTGGGAGGAAACCCGTTCCGTGTTATACGGCGTGGTCCCTTGATTTACCTTACTTTGAAAATAAAGATAAACAACTGTTTTAGTTCTCAAACCAGTCCCATGACTGACCTGGAGTTTATTGTTTTAACCTAAACTCTGGGTGCCCTTATTTTGACACGGGCAGCTAGTAGTTTTGGTTTTGCAGATTTATATTCACAGGATCCTGGTTTACAGCAGGAATGATATCCGGAAAGCTTTGTATCCGTATATCTCTTCTAGTTGTGTATTGTATTATTTTCCGCTGCTATGTAATTTATTGTAATCTCTGATAATTTGTGATGTATATTATTTATTTATGCTCTGTATATTCTTGTATTCTGATGGAATTGTTGTAATATACAGTGAAATGTTCTCCCGTCTGCGTTCTTTTATGGCTTGTTCTCGAACTATCCGCGCTTTCCTCACCGGGGAAGTTACGGGTTTTCACAGTTGGTATCAGAGCTTTGGTTTACAAAGCTCAGAGAACAAGACACATTAGAACCATACGAAAGAATTCATCAGAGATTGGATTAGTAATATCCAATTAGAATGACTCGTTAGAGATAGGATCAGTAGTATCCTAGAACGAGTGTGAAGAGTATATTTTTGAAAATGAAAACAAATTTTGTTTTAAAAATTTAAATCAACTACTCGTATTTGATTAGTTATTATGTTTGAATTTGGACAGTCCAGTATATATAGACTTTGCGTATACGTCTGATCCACATGTATTTGAAGTTTTAATATACTGGATAGATATAGAATCACACTCTAGTCGCCCGGAGACGATTCTGATGATAGTCTAGACATCATCAGAATTAGTATTCGAGTTTCGAAAGCGAGATTTCTATATATTTCCATTAGACTGGTGTGAGAACCAAAATTAGATAGGGCTTGTTGTTGTGATTTTGCATCAAAAATCTGATTTTTTGACTATATATCAAAGTTATGAATTTGAAAAGCTAATCAACTAATTGATTGATGGTTGTGTTGTTTGATTACTGTTTTGATTAATTGAAATTTTAACCATATAGCCAATTTGATCAAATAGTGAGTTGTATTGGAAATTTGGTCGCATTTTCTTGCATATACATGTACTTTCATTGAACAGGTCATAGCAAGGAGGCTAGAGCAGAGAAATAAAATTGTTTGCCCGACAAATAGGTACATGTTTATCATAATTTATTGTTTTGTTTGGGTGATGATGATTTTATGAGCCGATTGGCTAGCCGCTTGGCTTTTTCTTTTCTTTTTGAGATCAGAAGGCCTGTATGGAAATTTCGGGATTTTCCCGTGCTCCCGGTGCAGGGGAGGTTATGGCGAAATTTTTCGAAAATTTAGGGTGTTAGCCAAATTTTTGAAAAAAATTGAGAAGTTCTTAGAAACTGAAAAGTTGAAGAACTTAAGCCGTAAAGAAAATAATGAAAGTTGAGTTGATTAGTTAAAAAACTTTCGGCTTCGTTCCTTTCCGGGGACGAAAAGTTTTAAGTGGGGGAGATTGTAATAACCCGGAAATCTGGGCCAGTTTAAAATTTTTATTTTGGCAATTTTAATGAATTTTGAATATTTAAAATGAATTATTGTAACACCCCGCCTCCGCCAGGGTGTCTCTTGCAAGCACTCTGACTTTGGAGGGGCGTTTGAACCGGGTAAACATGCATAATGATATATCAAGGCAGAACAAGAACATATGTATATATGTAAACAGAGTAAATAAGATAAATAAAACAGCGGAAGATTTCAAACTATTTCAAAACAAGTCTGGTACAACATAATGTCAACTTTCCAAATACACAAGTCTAGATAAAAACAACATCACTGAAAAACTGAAATACATAAGTACTATCCCCAAAATAAGTGATGACCATAGCTAGCTTCATGTCAAGACCGTACATGAGCTAAAATCCCACAAGCAAGTGATCAGAAATCCAAGCTAAGCTCCAATATTCCCACCCTGAGAACCTGGGGGGGGGGGAACGGAAGAAAAGAGGCGAAAGAAAAACAGGTCAGTCAAAAAGACTGAATAAGCCCTACTACAATCAATGTAAACTGATAAAGTTAACTGGCATGAGAAGCAGGGATGAACATAAGGATAACAACATACTAGCATGATGATTAACTAACAAGGTAGATAAAGGTGTCATCGCATAATCAGGATTAAGGTTTTGCACCACAGGTGTACTAGCAAACTAACATGACTTGAATAAACAAGTATTGATCCCTTGGCCCAAGCTTTGACCCAATAACATGAAATGACCCTAATACGAGGTCCAATAACATGAAGTGACCCTAATACGAGGTCCAATAACATGAAGTGACCCTAATACGAGGTCCAATAACATGAAGTGACCCTAATACGAGGTCCAATAACATGAAGTGACCCTAATACGAGGTCCAACCAAACGGTCTAGTCGATCGGCTCCCTATAAGCCTAACTCGTCACGTGTTGGTGTCAATACGGCCCAAACATAATTGTAGTCAGACTGTGCTGGGTCTCCCGTCGGGTGTATCAAGCCCTAGGGTGTCAACCCCTGGACACCATAAACATAAGTGCACAGTCTAGATCTACTGGTACCCATGCTTGACTTCTCCAAATACGGACTACGTGCACGACCATAGTCCGTCCGGAACTACATCGGCGTACCACTCTGCCGTCGTTTTTGGTCACTTACCTCAAGTCCAGTAATCGTGCCCCCACCCTAGCCTAGTCCCTAGGGTCTTAATGATACAAACTTGGGATTACTGCTGGAGTGGACCCCCATTGCTAGGATTTTCTAGTGGGTTAAGTACGTTTTAACCCTCTTGCTAATCATGGATTAACTTGTTTAAGTGTAACGATGAGTTCACGACTTAACCCTGCTTAATCTACCAAGCCCAAATTGGTTAAGTATTAAGTGGACCATGACTTAACCCTAATCATGAGGCATTAATTAATTAATGTGCCTTAACCTCTCACATTAGACTTTGTTGCGGTTACTAGTTAAGCCGGTCGGTACCGGGTAGCTTTACACCACAACTTGGTCTAACCTCGGGTTCAAGGTACAACATGACCAACTTCTCACATTGGGTCCTATTGTTTGTAGCAACTAGTTAAGCCGGTCGGTTCCGGGTAGTTTTACGCTACAATCTCAACCCAACCTTGAGTTGGTCACACTTATATTTTCTAAGTGTCATGTCCATTATGTTTCCAAAACATATTACAAGATTTCAAGCATTTGGGTAGACCTAACTTAATAGGTAAATTCCCAATGGGTAGACCTAACTTAATAGGTAAATTCCCAATCTTATGTTTTTATGTCTTTTAAGTTTACCCCACCCCAAACGGAATCCCATCGCTTACATATCGCAATAGCGCATAAAGGATAGAAAGAGGGAACTTGGCATAATCATGACATATAGGTGTTGAAGCCACAAGTTTAACATGGTGGCATATGAAATGTACATATGTTCATATACTTGCATATTACATTTTTAGGCCTCAAAAGCATGCATAAAACCAAACTTAGCATATTGGTGATACATGGTGATAAATGACATGTAGAAATGGCCATAAGTTCGCATTTAGCCTCACATGCAAGTTATCATAAGAGATATGATAACTTACATGTTGCCAAAATGCAACCTTTAGCATAAAGCTTGAAGCTTTATGTGCATATACTCAAGGTAAGCTTGCATAACATGATAACATGAACAAAATGATCAACCCAAACTTGCATAACATAACTTGCATATCATATGACAAACTTGCATATCAAACTTGCATAACATAACATGATAAACTTGCATATCATAACATGGCAAACTTGCATAACATAACATGATAAACTTGCATATCGTAACATGGCATACTTGCATAACATAACATGATAAACTTGCATATCATAACATGGCAAACCTGCATAACATAACATGACAAACTTGCATATCATAACATATCAAACTTGCATAACATGACATGGTAAACTTGCATATCATGGCAAACTTGCATATCAAAATGATCAACCAAACTTGCATCATTCATTTAACTTTAGAATTTAAATATGAAAGTAGAAAAGGGCTTACAATGCTTATGAAGACTCAAATGAGTATAAGCAAATGTAAGATTGAGACAAAGCCCTTATGCAATCAAATAAACCCAAAATGCAAGCTCCAATAGAAAAACCCTTGAGCCAAAATGATCAAAACCCTTGCTTTATGATGTAAATATGGAAACTTGACTTGAATGCAAGCTAATGACACTCATACAAGCTTGAAAACACTTGTATGCATGGAAAATCTCTCATAGAAATAACTTAGAATTTTATGAAGAGAGTGGAGGCCATGAGAGGAATGATTTTGCCATAGTTTAGTTGTATGAATGAATAATGATGATTTAGGGTTAGGTTAGGGTCTTATTTATAGAGATTAGGATTAGTTTTAGCCTTAGGATTAAACCCTAGTTCCAATCTCAGCCCTCAAAACCGAATCTGGCCCCCAAACTCAACACAACTCCAAAATGGTGCACCAGGCAAAACTGCCCGGCTGAACCAAGTCGACAGCCAAGTCGACAGGGCTGTCGACTTGGGCCAACCAAGTCGACTCCCAAGTCGACAGGGCTGTCGACTTGGGTGCTTTGGCGGGAATTTTCCCGCCTGGCCCAATCTGACCCTTTTTCGAATTTTGAACCCGAAATTTGAAATCTGTTTTGAACTTGAAATTTTCTGAAAACTTCATTGGGCCTTAATCGGGTCATACGGACTCCGATTTTCGAAAACTCGGACTCTATTTCGCGTATTTTTCCGAGACGAACGCAATGGCACAGCCCGTTTCCCTTGTTTTAGATTTTAGAATTAAATTCTGCCTCGATTATGTTATAACAGGTTATTAAAAATACGGGTTGTTACATTCTCCCCTCCTTATAGGATTTCGTCCCCGAAATCTTCAAGTTAGGAAGAACGTATCCTACCATCCAACATCCATCTACTCAAAACATCATCCACGAGCAATCATTGTCCTTACAAGATTCTAAATGTTGTATGAACATATGCAAAGGTGTGTGTATATGTACTTATCTAATGCAAATATCATCGATGCAAATTATTTTAGTGAAATGAATCCATATGTATGCAATTCCTAACATAATGTATAACATCTATATGTGTGCACATAACATACATCCATATGCAACATCCATGTGATAACACAAAAATTTTCATCCATGAATAAGCATAAACACTCATGCATATGCAATATGAGGAGTGTGTGAGCCGATCTAGTGCCTAATGTGTATAATGCATCCACGAGTAACCACTTGCAAACACTTGCAACCACTTGCAACCATCAAGCATAACATGTTTCAAACACATGTTTCATCCAAAGGGTTTCTACCTAAGGTTCTCATGACAAGATTAACATGATAAAATAGATAATAAAGACAAACATGGATAGCAAAAGATATGCTACAAAGAGATCGGGAAGATAAGCAGGATATACTCCTTTCGGATTACAAGAAATCCCTTCCTAACCCAACCCCAATCCTATAAAAGCCCAAAAGGTTTAGTCAACCTAACGGACCCCTTCAAACCCTGACATGCATTACTAACCGATGAGTCATACCCCCTTATGGAGTTTACAACAGAAATGGGATCGAGTATGGGACCGAGAGGATATACGTAAAAGATAACATGCGAGTAAGCTCCACAGGAAATCAAGGATCAAGGATATACTCATAATAAAAAAAGATATGATGCGCGTATCCAGCCTTCAATCTTCTAAGTCACGTTTCCTTGAGTTTAACTCCACTGTGCTTTGACCGTCTTTTACTTCATGATTCCTTGGCTTCTTAACTCTTATTTCCAAATATGAGTTGGAACCCATTTCATTGTCGCCTCTCGTCTTCCTCTTTCACTTACTCTTCTATCATTCTTGGCTTAAACATAACTATGACCTCATGGTTTCATGCAAGCTCTCCAAAATTCACTAGAGAATCCTGGATCTCGTTTACTTACTATAAAGTATTCCACACAGCAGAACTTTTCTTGGAAATACCAATCCACGTTGCCAATTGCTCTTACCAACGTGATTTTCTATAACTCATGCTTGAACGAAATGAACCATCCGCCTGCGAATGATAGGCCGTACTTAGATTCAGTTGCTTGCCCATGACTTCCCGTAGACTATCCCAAAACTGGCTAGTGAAGATTGAGTCATGGTTACTAACTATACTTTAGGGAACCTCGTGCAACCGCTTTATTTCTTGAAAGTAAACTGTCGCTAGCTATGATGCAGTCCTTTCGCTCTTTACCGGAGTGAAATGAGAACTATTCGTGAGTCTACCTACTATGACCCACATGCTCTTATTCCCTTTCTTGATCTAGGCAGTCCATCCACGAAATCCTTCGTGACGCTTTTCCCTCTTCCATTGCGGGGACCTCCAATGGATATAATAGCCCACCGGGCTTCTATGACTCGACCTTTAACCTGTTGGCACAACATGCACCTTGGGGCAAACTCGGCCACCTCCTCGGGTGATGTGCATCTTTAAGAACCTTCTTTCTCATCGCATCTTAGCCATCCCTTGTCATCTATAGCGAGGTGACTTACCATCTCGCCTCGAATCAACTTGTCCATGATCTCGACTAACTGCGGGTCTTCTTTCTGTGAAGTCCCTACTTGATCCAGAAGGGTAGGTCTAAGCTCAAGGGACGCTAACTAACTAATTAAACTGAGAGAACTTCTTACTTCAATTGTCCTCGTCGGAGCTTTTCGGTTTTGAACCGCGACCACTTTAGCAGGATCCACCACTAAGCCTTGCTTAGAAACTATGTGCCCAAGAAATCTAACTCCTTTTTTTCTCCAAAATGACATTTGGAGGACTTGGCTTTCAACTGATGCGCTCTAAGCGTATCCATCACCTCCTTGAGATGTCTAGCATGTTCTTCCTCGTTCTTTAAGAAAGTCAGGATATCGTCTACAAAGACTACCACAAACTCGTTCAGGAACTCCCTAGACACCCTACTCATCAAGTCCACGAAGTAGGCGGGTGCATTAGTCAAACCGAATGGCATGACCAGCCATTCTAAGAATCCATCTGGAGTTCTGAATGCAGTTTTGCCTATACTATCCTCAGCTACTCTGAGCTGATGGAATCCAGTAGCAAGATCAAGAGAAAACAGATGTTCCTACAAGCTGATCAAACAAATCATCGATCCTTGGCAATGGTTGCCTATTCTCTTTGTTTAACTCACGATAATCAACACAAAGTCGAAGAGAACCATCTGCCTTGGTAGTAAATACTACAGGCGCTCCCCATTCATATATACTTCGTCTAATGAAGTTCTTCTCAAGCAACTCCTTGACTTGCTTTCTTAACTCTCATCTTGCGGGGCCATGTGCCTAACCGGCCACGAAACTATCTTGGCATTATCAACCAGATAAATGCGGAAATCTATCTCTCGATTAGGGGTAACCCCCTTCACTTCACCCAAGATATCAGGATATTCTCGGACCACCCTCACCGATTGCAAACTATCGATAGACGGGTTGAGGGATTCAAGATAACACAACATGACGGGACTCATAGGGTTACTACAAATTTTTAGGGTATTACCGAGGCGAGTCATGAGCCTCTCAACCCTATGCTCAAAAATCAAGAATGGCTCCAAAACTGGACAACCAATCCATGCCCAAAATCAACCCATACCCCATGAAACCGAGAATATAAGCATCACGCGAGAATTCTATACTCAAGATAGAGATTTTCAAATCCACGTAGATAATAGACAAATGGGCGGAACCCCCAACTGGATTTGAAACACACACGGGATCATTAACTAGACTAGTACTTAGGTGCAAACTTTCAACTAAACCAGATGAAATAAACTATGCGATGCGCCAGAATCAAACAAAGTACGAACAGGAAAATCAGAAATGTAAACAAGACTTTCAACAGAAATACTACCTCGATCGGGAACTGGAGCGGCATTGAGAGCATGAACTTGCCCTCCCGAAGGTCCAGCACGCTGAGTCTGACCCTGGCCTTGCCCTTGCTTCTTCGGGCAATCCTTACTGAAATGTCCAGTCTCACCGCAGAAAAAGCATTCACCATTCTTCCTTTTCCTCTTCTTACAATCCTTAATAAGATGCCCAACTGAACCGCAATAATGGCACTTCCCCTTGTTGTTATTGCCCTTGTTGTTGTTCCCCTTGTTGCCTTGACTCTTGTTCTTGTTCTGATTGCTCTGACCACTTGGATTACCCTGATTTCCTTTCCACTGGGAATCAGTCTTCTTGGCTTGAGTATCATTCATCTTGATCTCTTTCTTGACATCTCCCTGAAGTAACGCCATATCAACCAAGCTCTCAAACGTGGCCCCATGGGGAATATGTGACATAGCCAATCCCTGCAACGGCTCATTCAATCCTCTAGCAAAACGAAGAGCCTTCTTCTGAGGAGTACTCACCATATCCAAGCCAAAACGAGCTAACTGATTGAACTTGTTCACATATTCTTTGACAGACATATCTCCTTGTTTCAAAGTTATGAACCTCTCCATTTGCAGATTCTCCTCAGCAGAAGATAGAAACTTAAGCACGAACCTTGCCCTGAAATCGGCCCAAGTCTCAACAGGCCTAGTACCATTGGTGACTTCCCACCAATAAGCGGCTTCATCCTTCATAAGCCAAACCGCCAACAAGATATTCCTCTGATCGTCTAACCCAAAGATAGCAAATAAATCCTCGGTCTCTTTCAACCAATTTCTGGCCTCTACAAAAGTCTCAGTGCCTTGAAAGTTCTTGCCACCCATTGCTTTGAAATCTTTGCAATTCTTTGCGAAGTCAGCTTGAGGATGCCGAGGGGGAGGAGGAAGAGGAACCTCAGTGACAGGAGGAGGAGGAACATCAGCGACAGGAGGAGGAGGAACATAAACTACCGGAGGAGGAGGAGGAGGAACATCTGCAGGGCCGGCTCCGGTCACCCTAGCCTCCAAAAGTCTCCTATACCAAACAGGTACGTGTACTCCCTCCGGAATAGCAAAGTTATCAGCCATACTGAAAACGAAGAAAAAGGATAGATTCAGAATGGAGAAAAACGAAGGAATTTTTGCTAATGGCTTTTTGGGGAATAGACTTTAAAATAAACTAGACTTTTCTTTGGAAAATACTTTATACTTGGTTTTGAAAATAGTTTTCCAAAAGTTTTAAAAACCTTTTTGTTCCTTCTCGTAAACCATATGCTCTGATACCAAATGTAACACCACGCCTCCGCCAGGGTGTCTCTTGCAAGCACTCTGACTTTGGAGAGGCGTTTGTACCGGGTAAACGTGCATAATGATATATCAAGGCAGAACAAGAACATATGTATATATGTAAATAGAGTAAATAAGATAAATAAAACAGCGGAAGATTTCAAAATATTTCAAAACAAGTCTGGTACAACATAATGTCAACTTTCCAAATACACAAGTCTAGATAAAAACAACATCACTGAAAAACTGAAATACGTAAGTACTATCCCCAAAATAAGTGATGACCATAGCTAGCTTCATGTCAAGACCGTACATGAGCTAAAATCCCACAAGCAAGTGATCAGAAATCCAAGCTAAGCTCCAATATTCCCACCCTGAGAACTTGGGGGGGGGGGAACGGAAGAAAAGAGGCGAAAGAAAAACAGGTCAGTAAAAAAGACTGAGTAAGCCCTACTACAATCAATGTAAACTGATAAAGTTAACTGGCATGAGAAGCAGGGATGAACATAAGGATAACAACATACTAGCATGATGATTAACTAACAAGGTAGATAAAGGTGTCATCGCATAATCAGGATTAAGGTTTTGCACCACAGGTGTACTAGCAAACTAACATGACTTGAATAAACAAGTATTGATCCCTTGGCCCAAGCATTGACCCAATAACATTAAATGACCCTAATACGAAGTCCAATAACATGAAGTGACCCTAATACGAGGTGCAATAACATGAAGTGACCCTAATACGAGGTCCAATAACATGAAGTGACCCTAATACGAGGTCCAATAACATGAAGTGACCCTAATACGAGGTCCAATAACATGAAGTGACCCTAATACGAGGTCCAATAACATGAAGTGACCCTAATACGAGGTCCAATAACATGAAGTGACCCTAATACGAGGTCCAACCAAACGGTCTAGTCGATCGGCTCCCTATAAGCCTAACTCGTCACGTGTTGGTGTCAATACGGTCCAAACATAATTGTAGTCAGACTGTGCTGGGTCTCCCGTCGGGTGTATCAAGCCCTAGGGTGTCAACCCCTGGATCTACTGGTACCCATGCTTGACTTCTCCAAATACGGACTACGTGCATGACCATAGTCCGTCCGGAACTACATCGGCGTACCACTCTGCCGTCGTTTTTGGTCACTTACCTCAAGTCCAGTAATCGTGCCCCCACCCTAGCCTAGTCCCTAGGGTCTTAATGATACAAACTTGGGATTACTGCTGGAGTGGACCCCCATTGCTAGGATTTTCTAGTGGGTTAAGTACGGTTTAACCCTCTTGCTAATCATGGATTAACTTGGTTAAGTGTAACGATGAGTTCACGACTTAACCCTGCTTAATCTACCAAGCCCAAATTGGTTAAGTATTAAGTGGACCATGACTTAACCCTAATCATGAGGCATTAATTAATTAATGTGCCTTAACCTCTCACATTAGACTTTGTTGCGGTTACTAGTTAAGCCGGTCGGTTCCGGGTAGCTTTACACCACAACTTGGTCTAACCTCGGGTTCAAGGTACAACATGACCAACTTCTCACATTGGGTCCTATTGTTTGTAGCAACTAGTTAAGCCGGTCGGTTCCGGGTAGTTTTACGCTACAATCTCAACCCAACCTCGAGTTGGTCACACTTATATTTTCTAAGTGTCATGTCCATTATGTTTCCAAAACATATTACAAGTTTTCAAGCATTTGGGTAGACCTAACTTAATAGGTAAATTCCCAATGGGTAGACCTAACTTAATAGGTAAATTCCCAATCTTATGTTTTTATGTCTTTTAAGTTTACCCCACCCCAAACGGAATCCCATCGCTTACATATCGCAATAGCGCATAAAGGATAGAAAGAGGGAACTTGGCATAATCATGACATATAGGAGTTGAAGCCACAAGTTTAACATGGTGGCATATGAAATGTACATATGTTCATATACTTGCATATTACATTTTTAGGCCTCAAAAGCATGCATAAAACCAAACTTAGCATATTGGTGATACATGGTGATAAATGACATGTAGAAATGGCCATAAGTTCGCATTTAGCCTCACATGCAAGTTATCATAAGAGATATGATAACTTACATGTTGCCAAAATGCAACCTTTAGCATAAAGCTTGAAGCTTTATGTTCATATACTCAAGGTAAGCTTGCATAACATGATAACATGAACAAAATGATCAACCCAAACTTGCATAACATAACTTGCATATCATATGAAAAACTTGCATATCAAACTTGCATAACATAACATGATAAACTTGCATATCATAACATGGCAAACTTGCGTAACATAACATGATAAACTTGCATATCATAACATGGCATACTTGCATAACATAACATGATAAACTTGCATATCATAACATGGCAAACTTGCATAACATAACATGACAAACTTGCATATCATAACATATCAAACTTGCATAACATGACATGGTAAACTTGCATATCATGGCAAACTTGCATATCATAATGATCAACCAAACTTGCATCATTCATTTAACTTTAGAGTTTAAATATGAAAGTAGAAAAGGGCTTACAATGCTTATGAAGACTCAAATGAGTATAAGCAAATGTAAGATTGAGACAAAGCTCTTATGCAATCAAATAAACCCAAAATGCAAGCTCCAATAGAAAAACCCTTGAGCCAAAATGATCAAAACCCTTGCTTTATGATGTAAATATGGAAATTTGACTTGAACGCAAGCTAATGACACACATACAAGCTTGAAAACACTTGTATGCATGGAAAATCTCTCATAGAAATAACTTAGAATTTTATGAAGAGAGTGGAGGCCATGAGAGGAATGATTTTGCCATAGTTTAGTTGTATGAATGAATAATGATGATTTAGGGTTAGGTTAGGGTCTTATTTATAGAGATTAGGATTAGTTTTAGCCTTAGGATTAAACCCTAGTTCCAATCTCATCCCTCAAAACCGAATCTGGCCCCCAAACTCAACACAACTCCAAAATGGTGCACCAGGGAAAACTGCCCGGCTGAACCAAGTCGACAGCCAAGTCGACAGGGCTGTCGACTTGGGTGCTCTGGCGGGAATTTTCCCGCCTGGCCCAATCTGACCCTTTTTCGAATTTTGAACCCGAAATTCGAAATCTGTTTTGAACTTGAAATTTTCTGAAAACTTCATTGGGCCTTAATCGGGTCATACTGACTCCGATTTTCGAAAACTCGGACTCTATTTCGCGTATTTTTCCGAGACGAACGCAATGGCACAGTCTGTTTTCCTTGTTTCAGAATTTAGAATGAAATTCTGCCTCGATTATGTTATAACATGTTATTAAAAATACGGGTTGTTACAATTATTTTAAATAATAACGACGAGAAATTTATTTTGAATAGAATTCGAACGAATATATTTATATAGATCGTCGTTAGAATATAAATATTTATTTTAAATTATAAAAGGAATTGAAAATGGCGCGGTAGTTCGATAATTCGATTTCAAACTTCAATTGAATGTACCGGGTGCAAAACAAACCGGATTTTAGTGAAACAAAAAATAGTAGGATCTATTTGATAATATCTTTCCCACGAATCCGAAAAATCAAAATTTCATAGCGGGGATAAAAAGATATGTCCAGTTGAAAATTCTGAATAGTCGCTATAGAATTCAGGCCCTAAAAAATGGAAATTTTGCAAACGACCTCGGATTTCGACGAAACCACTTCTGTTGGATCCGCGATGTCAATTTATTGCTAGGTTTCAAATTTCATAATTATTCGAATCAATATGTGAGCGTGGCAAAGGAAAACGCATTTGACCAGTTTCAGTTGATTTTAATCGAATGGAAAATGGCCATTTTTCCAACGATCTCAGAATTCGACGAAACTAGTTTTGTTAGGACCGTATCGTCAATACGAAGTTAGAAAATATTTTTTGGAAACTTTTCTAGTTAGTATGTGGCCCTGGTAAATTGAAATGTGTGTTTAAATTCAATATACATTGAATTATATTTTAATTTAAATCAATACTGATCGAGATAATAAATTGGCTAACGATACACATCCCATTGCATTCGGAGTAGGGGTATTATGCTAGGGACGACAGTCGTTGTGTCCCGTTTGGTGTTCAAAAGAAAATTCAACATTTTGGCGAATTAAATAAAATAAATATATAATAATTTCTTTCCCCTAAACCCTAGTCAAAGTCAAAACACTTGGTCAAACAAAAAAATAAATAAAAATCGCGCCTACAATAAAACCGATGGAGGAAATCGTTCTTGCCGTCCCTCTCATTTATCTCCTTCCATGATCATAATTAAACCACACTCCTTTGGGGGATTTGTCGAGCTTTCCTTCATCTTCGAATCCATACCAGGATTGTCGACTCTCATCAAGTGTGGATGTCTAATCTGCTGCTCGAAGTTCCGCCGCCTCGAGGCGGATTCCGGTGGCTATAGGCCATCGAACTGGCTCTGATTGGTGGCGTTGGGAAGCTTGTTCGGAGCTTGTAACACCCCGCAAATTCTATAACTGTGAAATTAACAAATTAAAGTATAATTAACTTCAAATCAAAGAACTAAGGGAAACGGGATACGCCATTGCATTCGTCTCGGAAAAATACGCGAAATAGAGTCCGAGTTTTCGAAAAACGGAGTCCGTATGAAGAAGATATGGCCTTCGGAAGTTTGAGAATCAGGTTTAAATTCAAACAGAATAAAATAAAGTTTAAATTCAAAAATGGGGCCCAATGGGCCAGGGCGGAAAAACGCCCGCCTGACGCATCCAGGTCGACTGGGCTGTCGACCTGGTCTAACCAGGTCGACAGGGCTGTCGACAGGGCTGTCGACAGGCATGTCGACCTGGTCCAGACCCAGGTCGAGCCCAGTCTAACCCGGCTGGCCTATTCTCTATGTGGTCGATTTTCTGTGGTCTGCTTTGTCATTAGGGCTAGGTGGCAGGCTCTAATTGGT
Source organism: Allium sativum (assembly GCA_030737875.1). Classification (NCBI taxonomy): domain Eukaryota; kingdom Viridiplantae; phylum Streptophyta; class Magnoliopsida; order Asparagales; family Amaryllidaceae; genus Allium; species Allium sativum. The sequence continues at coordinate 59,350,858 of CM060913.1, forward strand.
CTCTCCTTAGAATGAATGGCTACGATCAATCCAAGCAACATCAATGGTCCTAATCAGTTCCTAACCTCTATATAAACAACCCTAGACTAAACCCTAATCTATTCATTCAAAAATAAGAACATAGCCGCCATGTTGCTGAGGAACGACTAGGAGTAGCCACCAAATTGGAGAGAGGATTAGGAGGAAGATTCTAAAGCTTAAAGCAACCTAAACAAATCAATTCAACAAAGGAATTTGCGTCTTCAATCCCTAAATTAGAGAATTCATCACACCATTGTAAGTAGAGTATTACTTTGGTATGAATAAACAATTGTGTTGGTTTGTATGCTTGAATTGTGGCAATAAAGTAATTCATATTTGTGCGTTCTTATCAATTTGAAATATTATATACGTTTGGATATTTATGAATTATGTTATTCATTATAAAGAACTACATGCGGTAGTTCTATGCAAGTATACGTTTGGAATATTTCGCAAATTATGTAATCCATGTTGAAGCTACATGTATGTAGTTGATTTAAATTCATGCAAGTTTGGGGTTTGCTTCTATGCCACCATGATGTATATTTTTGTGCATAAATCATTTTGTAAGTAATTGGAACAAGTTTGGTTATTATCCATATGAAATTATGTTGAGAATTTGGCATCATGTATTAAGCCATGCTTTTGTACTAGTAAACCTATTTGCAAATTTATGAATATGGCTAGGCTATGATTGATATTTGGCATAATTGAAATTCATGTTAAGTCTGTATTGTTTACAAGAATTATATGATGAAATATGTGGTACATGGCTAGGTTAGGTTCAAAAAGTCCCTTTTTATAAGTTTACATGACTAAAGTAAGAATCATGATTTCATGTTAGAAATATTTATGCCATGCTTATGTTTGATATTATGCCATGCTTATGTTTGACATTATGCCATGCTTATGCTAGAAATATTTATGCCATGCTTATGTTTGACATTATGCCTAAATAAAAATATAGGTTCATGTGACAATAATGATATCTCAATTACAAGTTCACATGCTTTGATTCATGTCACCTATGTTACCACTATGCAAGTACACCAGTTTCTATTTTGTATTTCCAACGTCATATTGCAAGTTCATGCGCTCACATTCCCCTCTTTGTGTATGTAATCACGCTTTAAGCCTCCCCTTTTCGCATGGCTAAATTGGGCTTTAAAAGGCTAAGCCCAATATATATAAACGGACGTGTAAAACGGGGGAAAATAACGTTGGGTTAAATTTACTAATGAATGAAAATATAAAATAGAAGGGCCCAAGTTCAAGAATGGGTTGGGCCCATGATTGGTGTAACCTTTACACCATTAACTTAATAATGGGCCGCAAATATTTACATATAAGAAATAAAGAGGAATGACAAAATATGTAAATGTAGAAAATACGATGTGTTTAACCCGAGGTTGGATTGAGTTGTGATGTAAACCTGCCCGGAACCGCTCGGCTGTCCAGTGGTCACAACAATACCTATCCAATGTGGGAGGTTAAACATGGAGCCCAATAAGGACCCGAGGTTAGACTGAGTTGTGGCGTAAGACTGCCCGGAACCAACCAGCAACAGGCAGCCACAACAATACCTGTCTAATGTGAGAGGTCAGGGCCTTAATAAGACAATTAAGGCTGAGTCAGGATTGTTAGGATTAAGTGAACTAAAGACTTAATCAAAATGGAACATGCTAAACTAAACAGACTGGTGGGGGTTTGGTAGGAAACACTTAACCAACTTAGCATGTAGGCTAGAGATAGAAAACCTAGTAACGGGGGACCCTTTTCAGCAGTAACCCTAAAAGGTGTATCAGGATACCCTGAAACTAGGCAGGGTGGGGCACGATTACTGGGCTGATTGTAAGAGGTCAAAGCGACGGCGGTGGTGTAGCAGTGTAGGTTCTAACGGAGTGCGGGCGTGCACACACTCCGGTGCAGAAAAATAAGGCACTGGACACCAGTAGCATACCTGTGCATTCTAAGGTTGTGTCGGGCCGCCACCATGGGACTTGATACACCCCATGGTGGGACCAGCATAGGTAACTACAACATCGGGGGCCGTAAGACACATGTAACTATGCGAGTAGGAGCCGATCATCATTGAATGGATCACATCACCCTGATTATGGGGTGCCAGTTGGAAACTAGTTTATACGGGTTCAGAGATCAACATGGGGTACGATAGTATATTCGACCCTAGACAACTTAACCAAGTTTATAGTGCATGCCCACTTCTTGTTTATACTTATCATACCCAGTTCTTTATTCATAGACAAAATAGTACTAGACTTACTCAGGCTTTATGACTGACTCTACTTTTCTTTCGTCTTCTTTCTTCCGTTCCCCCCCCCCCCAGGTCCTCAGGGAGGGAACACAGCAGCTTGACCAACCTCAACATCCAGCTTGAAGAAGAGAAATGTATTGCTTGGACTTTCCTGTTTTGAACTATGGCTTTGGACAATCCACTATGGGGCTTTTGCAGTTTATCTATGTTTTATTTATGCTTCTTTAAATAATGTACTCAAGACAGATTATGAAAGTGTTATGTTATGTTTTTGGAAAGGATGTTGTTGTAACACGTATTTGACTTTATGAAATAAAGTTTGTTGTTCTTCCGCTGTTTACAAATATGTGTTCTTATATCTGTCTTGTATATCTGTGACTTGTACTTATAAACCTCCACCAAAATTAGGGCATTCCCTTTGAGAGTGACCCTAACGGAGGTGGGGTGTTTCACTTGGTATCAGAGCCTAGGTTTACCAGATAAGATAAAAAGTTTTGAAAAATTGTTTTCAAAAAGGAAATTTAAAGAAGCATTTTTAAAAGAAAAATATTATTTTATTTTAAAAAGGGCAAAGTCCACTCCCCAAAGCCATAGGTACTATCTCTTATCCTTCGTTTTGAATCTATCCTTTTTGTTTCAGCATGTCTGAAGATCTTAACTTGCCAGAAGGGGTGCCAATACCTGGTTGGTTTAGACGGTTCTTAGAAGCAAGGGCCACTCAGCCAGGTCCTACCATTCCTCCTCCCCCAGCTGCAGGAAATCATCCAGCTGCAGCGGCACCTTTTCCTCCACCTCCTCCTCGGGGAAACACGTTTGCTAAGATATGTAAAGATTTTAAAGCTATGGGAGGAAGGGATTTCCATGGAACTGAGTCCTTCGTGGCAGCTAGAAATTGGCTGAAAGAAACGGAGGACCTATTCATCATCTTTGAGGTAGAAGATAGGCAAAAAGTACAATTGGCAGTATGGCTATTGAAGGGTGAGGCTTCCTACTGGTGGGAAGTCACTAATGCTGAAAGACCAGTGGAGACATGGAAGGACTTTAGGGCAAGGTTTGAGACCAAATTTCTCTCAGATGCGGAAAGAAGTTTGCAGTTGGAAAAATTCTTATTTCTTAAGCAAGGGGACAAGACAGTCAGAGAGTATGTGAATCAATTCGATGAGCTGGCTAGGTTTGGGCTTGACCTAGTCAACACCCCGCACAAGAAGGCTCTCCGTTTCGTCAAAGGGTTGAATGAGCCATTACACAGTTTGGCCATGACCCATATACCCATGGGAGCCACGTATGAAAGATTGGTGCAAATGGCATTGCTGAATGAAGAGGATAAGGGCAAGAAGAAAGAGGGTTTGCAGCCTAAGAAGACGGACTTTAAGAAGGGCGGGAAAGGCAACAAAGAGAAGAGGAAGTGCAATTTCTGTGGCAAAGTGGGGCACTTAGTAAAGGACTGCCGGAAAAAGAAGGCCAAGGAGAATGGTGGGTGCTTTTCTTGCGGTGAGACAGGCCACAGGGCTAAGGACTGCCCAAAGAAACGAGGACAGGGGCAGAGGGCTGGATCCACCCCAGGGGCACAGGTTCATGTGCTGGAAGCGCCACCTTTGCAACAGCGAGGTATAAATACTTCTGTAGAAAGTGTAGTTTATCTTTGTGATCACCCCGTTCGCACTTTATTTGATTCTGGCGCATCACACTCCTTTATCTCGTCTGCTTTAGTAGAATCTCTGCACCTAAAAACTAGTATGGTAGAGGACCCCTTAATTGTTTCAAACCCAATTGGGGGCCCAGCTCATTTGTCTATGATCTGTGTGGGATTGAAAATTTCTATTCTAAGCGTAGAATTTCAATGTAGTGCCTTTGTTTTGGGCTTTTCGGGGTATGGTTTGATTTTGGGTATGGATTGGCTATCCAGTAATGGGGCCATCCTTGATTGTGAGAAAAGGGTTGTTAGGCTCCTAACCCAGCTCGGTAATACTTTGGAAATTTCTTGTAATCCCTCGTATGCGGTTATGCTTAGTTATCTTGAATCACTAGACGCCTCTGTTGAAAATTTGCAATCAGTTAGAGTGGTCCGGGAATATCCGGATGTCTTCGAAGAGGTGAAGGGCTTGCCTCCGAAGCGGGAAATAGACTTCCGCATATATCTTGTAGATAATGCAAAGCCCGTTGCGTTGCCTGTTAGACACATGGCTCCACGAGAAAGGAAAGAGCTCAGTAAACAGATTAAAGAGCTTCTAGAAAAGGGGTTCATTAGGAGGAGCATTTCAGAATGGGGCGCTCCAGTGGTGTTCGCTACGAAGGCGGATGGTTCACTCCGTCTATGTGTTGACTATAGGGAGCTCAACAAGCTAACGAAAAAGAATAGGCACCCTCTCCCTAGAATTGACGATTTATTTGACCAGCTTGTAGGAGCGTCTGTTTTCTCCCAACTCGATCTAGCAACCGGTTTTCATCAGCTAAGGGTGGCTGAAGATAGCATCGATAAAACGGCATTCAGAACCCCAGACGGCTTCTTTGAATGGCTTGTCATGCCTTTCGGCTTGACAAATGCACCTGCTTATTTCGTGAACCTGATGAGTAGGGTATTTAGAGATTTCCTCAACAAATTCGTAGTGATCTTCGTAGACGATGTCCTTATCTTCTCAAAGAGCGAAGAGGAACATGCTCAACACTTAAGGGCAATCATGGAAACTTTGCGAGTCCATCAACTAAAAGCCAAATTCTCCAAATGCCACTTTTGGAGAGAAGAGGTGAGGTTCCTTGGGCACATAGTATCCAAAGAAGGGTTAGCGGTGGACCCCGCTAAGGTAGTGGCGGTACAAGATTGGAAGACACCAAGGAATGCGACTGAGGTCCGAAGCTTCCTAGGACTAGCAGGTTTCTATCGAAAGTTTATAAGGGATTTTGCGAAAATCTCAGCTCTGCTCACGAAATTAACTAAGAAGAATCTAACGTTCAATTGGAACTTGGATTGCGAGTTTGCTTTCCAACGACTAAAAAGGGCTCTCACAACAGCCCCAGTTTTGACGCTGCCAGATGGGAGCAAGATGTTCACTGTTTATACGGATGCATGTGGGACAGGGCTAGGCGCCGTCTTAATGCAAGAAGGAAGGGTAGTAGCTTATGGCGGGAGGCAATTGAAGGTGCACGAAAAGAACTACCCAACCCACGATCTTGAGTTAGCCGCCATCGTCTTTGCACTCAAGTCTTGGCGACACTATCTCCTAGGTGAGAAGTTCGAACTTTACACTGACCATAAATCATTGAAATATCTTTTCTCGCAGAAGGATCTTAACTTGAGGCAACAAAGATGGATGGAGTTTCTTGCCTCGTACGATTTCGAAATTTCCTACACTCCGGGCAAAGGCAACGTAGTGGCAGACGCGTTGAGCCGAAAGAAATTGACCCTAAGCCCGTTGTTTGTTGAAAGACAAAGCCTAGAGTTTATAGCCAGCTTCGACTTTAGGCCTTCCTCCGATTTCGTACCAGGCTTGCTAGCATCTCTCGAAGTGCGCCCAACTTTAGTAGATTCAGTAGGGGCAGTACAACGCGAAGACCCTCAGCTTGTGGAAATAATTGATAGGCTAATTAGGGGTGAGACTTCAAGTCACCTCAACAGATACTCCATTGACGATAAAGGTTTACTAAGGCGAGACGGAAGACTATGCGTCCCACAGACAAAAGATTTAGTAAGGAAGGTTCTCGAGGAAGCGCATCATTCCAAGATGACGATACACCCAGGCGGAGATAAAATGTACAAAGATATAAAAAGGACTTTCTTCTGGAACGGCATGAAAAAGGACGTGGCAGAATTCGTTTCTAAGTGTATGGTGTGCCAACAGGTTAAAGCGGAACAGAAAAAGCCTGGCGGACTACTACATCCTCTGGAGGTCCCGCAGTGGAAGTGGGATAGCATCTCAATGGACTTCATCGATGGGCTACCTAGGTCTAGGAGAGGCAACACTAGCATTTGGGTAATAGTGGATAGGCTTACTAAAAGCGCCCACTTTTTACCTGTCAAAAGTAAAAGAACTGCCTCATCCCTAGCATCACTTTACCTCAAGGAAATCGTTCGACTCCATGGAATACCATCTAGCATTGTTAGTGACCGAGACCCCATCTTCACCAGTGAGTTTTGGCGGAGTCTGCAAGAAGCAGTAGGAACGCAATTATGCTTAAGCACAACCTATCATCCCCAAACCGACGGCCAAACAGAGAGAGTGAACAGAGTTTTGGAAGACCTTTTAAGGCTATGCGTCCTTGACTTCGGAGGGACATGGGAAGACCACCTTCCTTTGGTGGAATTTGCCTACAACAACAGCTATCAAGCAACCATCGGAATGGCGCCCTTCGAAGCTTTATATGGAAGACCGTGCCGACCGCCCACTTGTTGGTGGGAGTCCACGGATAAGCTCATACTTTGACCAGATATGATCCGAGAGACCTCAGAGAAAGTAGACTTAATACGAAGAAGGATGAAGACGGCCCAAGACAGACAAAAGTCCTACGCCGACAAAAGGAGAACCGACCTTGAATTTGAAGTTGGAGACAGAGTTTTTCTCAAGGTATCACCGCTAAGGAACGTTGTTCGTTTTGGAACCACAGGAAAACTTGCACCAAGGTTCGTAGGGCCATTCCCTATTATCGAGAAAATTGGGAAGATGGCCTATAGATTAGAGCTACCCGAGAAGTTGGCTGGAGTCCACAACGTTTTTCACGTTTCACATCTCCGAAAATGTCTACATGAGTCTGCTGAAGTGGTAGAGCCAAATCTCCTCGAAGAGGCCGAAGTGGAACGCGAAGCAACCATAAGAAGAGTTCCAACCCGCATCTTAGGAACGGAAGTGAAGAAGCTACGCAACCGCGAAGTCAAGCTCGTCAAAGTTCAGTGGAGCGACGCCGAGGGAGACGCGACTTGGGAAACTGAAGCTAGAATACGTACTGCCTACCCTTTTCTGTTCGAGGGTACATCCTTGATCTTTCTTTTTCCTTAAGTCGCGCTTTTATCTATCTTTTTAGGTATATTTCCTCGACAGTATCTTTTAGGTAGAAACCCTTTTGATGGAAACATGTAGTTGAAACATGTTATGGATGATGGTTGCAAGTGGTTGCAAGTGATTGCTAGTGGTTGCTCGTGGTTGCATATACACACACAATCTAGGTTTTAGATCGGCTCAGTCACTTCATATTGCATATGCATATATGTTTGCATTCGTATATGGTTGAACTTTAATGTGTTGTCATGTGGATGTTACATTTGTATTGAATGATTGTGCACTCATGTAGAATCAAGAATAGGAAAATTTGCATACATAATGGATTCATGGCACTTACATAATTCGCATTAAGGAGGTCAACTGAATCAGTAGACCGCCTGATTTTGCATTAGATAAGTACATGTACACACACACTTCGCATATGATCATGAAGCATTAGAAGTATTTTAAGGACAATGGATGCTCGTGTTTGATGGATGAGTAGATGGATGATTGGATGTTAGGATTTACATTCCTCCTAACTTGAAGATTTCGGGGACGAAATCCTTTTAAGTGGGGGAGAATGTAACACCCCGCAAATTCTATAACTGTGAAATTAACAAATTAAAGTATAATTAACTTCAAATCAAAGAACTAAGGGAAACGGGATACGCCATTGCATTCGTCTCGGAAAAATACGCGAAATAGAGTCCGAGTTTTCGAAAAACGGAGTCCGTATGAAGAAGATATGGCCTTCGGAAGTTTGAGAATCAGGTTTAAATTCAAACAGAATAAAATAAAGTTTAAATTCGAAAATGGGGCCCAATGGGCCAGGGCGGAAAAACGCCCGCCTGACGCACCCAGGTCGACTGGGCTGTCGACCTGGTCTAACCAGGTCGACAGGGCTGTCGACAGGGCTGTCGACAGGCATGTCGACCTGGTCCAGACCCAGGTCGAGCCCAGTCTAACCCGGCTGGCCTATTCTCTATGTGGTCGATTTTCTGTGGTCTGCTTTGTCATTAGGGCTAGGTGGCAGGCTCTAATTGGTCTCTCCTTAGAATGAATGGCTACGATCAATCCAAGCAACATCAATGGTCCTAATCAGTTCCTAACCTCTATATAAACAACCCTAGACTAAACCCTAATCTATTCATTCAAAAATAAGAACATAGCCGCCATGTTGCTGAGGAACGACTAGGAGTAGCCACCAAATTGGAGAGAGGATTAGGAGGAAGATTCTAAAGCTTAAAGCAACCTAAACAAATCAATTCAACAAAGGAATTTGCGTCTTCAATCCCTAAATTAGAGAATTCATCACACCATTGTAAGTAGAGTATTACTTTGGTATGAATAAACAATTGTGTTGGTTTGTATGCTTGAATTGTGGCAATAAAGTAATTCATATTTGTGCGTTCTTATCAATTTGAAATATTATATACGTTTGGATATTTATGAATTATGTTATTCATTATAAAGAACTACATGCGGTAGTTCTATGCAAGTATACGTTTGGAATATTTCGCAAATTATGTAATCCATGTTGAAGCTACATGTATGTAGTTGATTTAAATTCATGCAAGTTTGGGGTTTGCTTCTATGCCACCATGATGTATATTTTTGTGCATAAATCATTTTGTAAGTAATTGGAACAAGTTTGGTTATTATCCATATGAAATTATGTTGAGAATTTGGCATCATGTATTAAGCCATGCTTTTGTACTAGTAAACCTATTTGCAAATTTATGAATATGGCTAGGCTATGATTGATATTTGGCATAATTGAAATTCATGTTAAGTCTGTATTGTTTACAAGAATTATATGATGAAATATGTGGTACATGGCTAGGTTAGGTTCAAAAAGTCCCTTTTTATAAGTTTACATGACTAAAGTAAGAATCATGATTTCATGTTAGAAATATTTATGCCATGCTTATGTTTGATATTATGCCATGCTTATGTTTGACATTATGCCATGCTTATGCTAGAAATATTTATGCCATGCTTATGTTTGACATTATGCCTAAATAAAAATATAGGTTCATGTGACAATAATGATATCTCAATTACAAGTTCACATGCTTTGATTCATGTCACCTATGTTACCACTATGCAAGTACACCAGTTTCTATTTTGTATTTCCAACGTCATATTGCAAGTTCATGCGCTCACATTCCCCTCTTTGTGTATGTAATCACGCTTTAAGCCTCCCCTTTTCGCATGGCTAAATTGGGCTTTAAAAGGCTAAGCCCAATATATATAAACGGACGTGTAAAACGGGGGAAAATAACGTTGGGTTAAATTTACTAATGAATGAAAATATAAAATAGAAGGGCCCAAGTTCAAGAATGGGTTGGGCCCATGATTGGTGTAACCTTTACACCATTAACTTAATAATGGGCCGCAAATATTTACATATAAGAAATAAAGAGGAATGACAAAATATGTAAATGTAGAAAATACGATGTGTTTAACCCGAGGTTGGATTGAGTTGTGATGTAAACCTGCCCGGAACCGCTCGGCTGTCCAGTGGTCACAACAATACCTATCCAATGTGGGAGGTTAAACATGGAGCCCAATAAGGACCCGAGGTTAGACTGAGTTGTGGCGTAAGACTGCCCGGAACCAACCGGCAACAGGCAGCCACAACAATACCTGTCTAATGTGAGAGGTCAGGGCCTTAATAAGACAATTAAGGCTGAGTCAGGATTGTTAGGATTAAGTGAACTAAAGACTTAATCAAAATGGAACATGCTAAACTAAACAGACTGGTGGGGGTTTGGTAGGAAACACTTAACCAACTTAGCATGTAGGCTAGAGATAGAAAACCTAGTAACGGGGGACCCTTTTCAGCAGTAACCCTAAAAGGTGTATCAGGATACCCTGAAACTAGGCAGGGTGGGGCACGATTACTGGGCTGATTGTAAGAGGTCAAAGCGACGGCGGTGGTGTAGCAGTGTAGGTTCTAACGGAGTGCGGGCGTGCACACACTCCGGTGCAGAAAAATAAGGCACTGGACACCAGTAGCATACCTGTGCATTCTAAGGTTGTGTCGGGCCGCCACCATGGGACTTGATACACCCCATGGTGGGACCAGCATAGGTAACTACAACATCGGGGGCCGTAAGACACATGTAACTATGCGAGTAGGAGCCGATCATCATTGAATGGATCACATCACCCTGATTATGGGGTGCCAGTTGGAAACTAGTTTATACGGGTTCAGAGATCAACATGGGGTACGATAGTATATTCGACCCTAGACAACTTAACCAAGTTTATAGTGCATGCCCACTTCTTGTTTATACTTATCATACCCAGTTCTTTATTCATAGACAAAATAGTACTAGACTTACTCAGGCTTTATGACTGACTCTACTTTTCTTTCGTCTTCTTTCTTCCGTTCCCCCCCCCCAGGTCCTCAGGGAGGGAACACAGCAGCTTGACCAACCTCAACATCCAGCTTGAAGAAGAGAAATGTATTGCTTGGACTTTCCTGTTTTGAACTATGGCTTTGGACAATCCACTATGGGGCTTTTGCAGTTTATCTATGTTTTATTTATGCTTCTTTAAATAATGTACTCAAGACAGATTATGAAAGTGTTATGTTATGTTTTTGGAAAGGATGTTGTTGTAACACGTATTTGACTTTATGAAATAAAGTTTGTTGTTCTTCCGCTGTTTACAAATATGTGTTCTTATATCTGTCTTGTATATCTGTGACTTGTACTTATAAACCTCCACCAAAATTAGGGCATTCCCTTTGAGAGTGACCCTAACGGAGGTGGGGTGTTTCAGAGCTCTACCAGAAGGTGCCATCCGATCGTCACCTCATGCCTCGATCCGCGCACAGGAAGCTACCCTAGGCTGCGAGCAAAGGTTGAGCGATGGTCTGGAGATGCATTGTAAAAGAAGGATGATTTACAGTGAGTTTTTATTATTATAGTTGTTTAAAAATGAATGCTGGTTTATGTATAGCATGATTTAAAATCTGAAATCTTAAAAATAAAATATATTTAGCATAATAAAAATATGATTTATAAATATAAAGTAATATCGTTTATAATTAAAAAAAACATTGGTTTTAAATAGAAATAGCTTACATTTATTTTTATTTTTTAAAAGATATAAAGCTTTGCGAATTAAAAGTATATTTTATTTATTTATTTATTTATAAGTAGCATGATTTAAAATAAATAAATAAATAAGTTTGTTTGATATGTTGTTTTGAATAAAAGAAAAAGAAAAGAAAGGATAAATAGCATAGAATGAAAATAGAATTTTTAATATGGTAGAAGATGGTTTTTATGTTAAAAGATTTGATCTTTATGTGTGAAAAGAGTTGAAATTTATATATGTTAGTAAGTAGTAAAAATGTGATTTTTATAGCGATGAAATAAAAATTCGATCTTTATATATGAAGTAGAAATATAAAAATATAATCTTTATATAGAGAATAGTGCGATAAAAATAGAATTTTTATCTATATGGTAGCGGTGTAAAAATAGAATTTTTATCCATATGGATTAATTATAAAAATATGATTTTTATATACATAGCAACAATATAAAAATGTGATTTTTATATATGTAGTGGCTACGGGCAACGAAAGTGACAAAAGGCGGGAACGACAAGATTTTCCACATAAGAAGTGTCATGGAGTTTGGATAGCTTCGGTGAGAACTTCTCACCTTTTAATTTTGTTTTCTAGTTAAAAATATATACTAGGATGCAGACGGTGTTTAGTAGCACCCGACACCCGTCGTCCACAGACCATGGACGACTTATATCCTTGTTTGTTTGATTTTGATGTGTAGTTGATTGTGTGATGTGAAATAAAATAAAATATTTATATAGATGGAATAAAATATTTTATAGTTAAAAATAGAATTTTTAACGTGTATATGAAATGAAATAAAAATAAACAAATTGGACGATTTGTTTATATACACACATTTGACTGATATTGATTAAACCAAGGTGAGAAATCTAAATTAACGTGAAATTGAATGGAAAATGTGATGTATAATTTATATAAGCGAAATATAAATTACATACGTGTTGTATACATCTTGTACATGCGTAGTGTAAGCTATATGAGCGAAGTATGAATTTTTACATGCATAGAATAAGTGACATATGTGTTGAGATGCTAGTGAAATATAGCAAATATATATATATATATATATACATATATATATATATATATATGTATATGTATATATATACTCCCCTCGTCCACAAACCATGGACGATATTTATTGTGGTGAATTGGTGTGAAATATTGGATGAAAAATACGAATGGTTGAATAATTGTTTGTGGTTGATATTGTTTGGTTGTGGTTGAAAAATACCCATTGGTGATTGAAATGAATTGGAAATATTTGTGGAAATAAAAATAAACATGCCGCCTGCGTGCGAATTAGATGCATGAATCCCCATTGTCAAAAACCGCGAGGTTTTAAGGTAGAGCGAGGAGCCGTACTAGGGACGGCGCCAGTTTTAACTACCCTGCCGTTATGCTGCCGAAATTTTGAATAATCTTTGTGTGTTAGAATTATTTTCATACGTTGATATTATTTTCATGCATAGAAATTAAAGTCATATATTGAAACTATGTCCATGTGTGGAAATTGTTCATGTGTTGAAAAGTGTTGTGTGAAAATAAAATTCATTCGTGGATGAGTGAAGTGTTTAAACAACAAAAATCATATTTATATATATATATGAAGTATGAAAAATATTCGCCTTATATAAATAATTTCAATCATAAAAATCCCATCTTTCTAATATGAACAACATAAATAAATTGTCCATGTGTGGAAATACTCATTTGTTGAGAAGTGTGTGTAGTGGAAAAGTTCATGTGTTGGATAAAAAGATTGAACAATAAAAATTACATTTTTATTGAAACTACGAAGTGTTGAAACCATACATTGGTTGAATAAATATTTTAAATGATAAAAATATCCTTTTTATCATATGTGTGATATGCTAAAGATATGCGGACGTTGAAACAAATATTTGTGATAGAAATATTATTTTTAACATGCATAGGAACTAAATAAAATAGTCATGTGTTGAAATCTATTTTAGTTCGCCAAAATTATCATCTTTTGAAATATGAAGTGTTAAAAATATCCACTTGTTCAAATAAACGTGCATGAGTTGAAATATACATTAACTAGTTAATGATATGATTTTAGCCTATGCATGCGATATTAGAATGAATGGTGTTTTTAAACCAAAGCAAGGCAAATATGAAATTGAATGGAAAATGATAAATGTTAGAAATTGTATATATGTACATGCATATCTATTGAACAGGTTAAAGCAAAAGGGGCTAGAGAAGAGAAATAGAATTTTGTGCCCGACAAATAGGGGACTTCATCAAGAAGCGTTTGAAAACCGCCCAAAGCCGACAGAAAAGTTATGCAGACTCTAGAATACAGACCTATATCGAGGCGCCTCGCATTCCAACAACCACACAGGTGAAAAGTATATATAATGTCAGGGCTGGAGGTCACTGACACCACCATAGCTAGAAAGAAACTTCGTGCACTCCCAGCGGTCCGTCTCCCGTTTTTGACTCATACCGAGGTGTGAGGCTCCAGCCAACGTTGCTGTCTCAGATTCAGGTCCTTCTGAGTGAACAGATACTTTAATGACTGATGATCTGTAAACAGTTCGAATCTCTCACCGAGAAGATAGTGTCTCCAGATTTTCAAAGAGAATATGATAGCCAAAATCCCGTTGAGATATAAGAACTTTGGTTAACCTTAGTTCTGGAGTCTAACACATTAAACACTTCGTCAAAATAGAATCAGTAGTATTCTAAGGCGAGTCGCTCATTAGAGATAGGACTAGTAAAGTCCTAGAATGAGCTGAACAGATTAGCAAAAACAATTGATCAGTCCATCGTTATCTTTCCGTAGAATTTCTGCTTAATTATGCAATAGACTATCATTTCTGTTAGCTGACCTTTTCGTTACTTATACAGAATTTGACAAATGGCTACCAGAGCAGCCGCCGCTAGAGGAGGCCGTGCCGGCCGAGGCCGAGGAAGGGGAGAAATCCTAGCTCAAGAAGGACCTTTGATACAACCTCCGGCAGCTCAATACTTCGAGCTCGACCGTGTAGCTAAGAGATATAAGAACTTAGGAGGCAAGACCTTCTCGGGAACTGGCACCGTAATAGAGGCCCTTGCATGGCTCAAAACATGCGAGAAAATTCTTGAAGGCCTAAGGCTTGGAGACGAAGACAAAGCTATTATGGGCGCCTGGCTTATGCAGGAACAAGCTGAATTATGGTGGGAATCTCTTACCTCCGGGAATAGAGAAGCTGGAAGAACATGGGATGGGTTTAAAGAACTCTTCAAGGAGAAATATGTCCCAGAACAAGCTCTAGAAAGAATGCACGATGACTTCGCCAATCTCCAGCAAGGGGATCTTTCCGTGCAGGATTATCTGAACAAATTTACAATGCTGTCGCCCTATGCTCCAGAACTCGTCGCTACTGCGAAGTCCAAAAATAAGAGGTTTATCTTTGGGCTAAGACGACAATATCATGATAGAGCCATGGCCCATGTCAAGCTGGATTTCAACGTGCTGGTGGAAATGACATGCAACTATGAAGACCTTGATCAAAGGCATCTGTATCAGGATCGCGCTAGAAGCCAAGCCGGAAACAAGCGCAAGCCTGCTATAAATCAGGGCGAGTCAAGCCAAGCAGCATCTTCAAAACCTCAAACTGGCAAGAAGAAGTTAAATTTCTTGGCCATGTCGTGTCTGAGAAAGGAATTTCTGTTGACCCAAGCAAAATAATAGCGATTCAAGACTGGAAACAACCCACTACTCCCACAGAAGTTAGAAGTTTTATGGGGTTGGCTAGTTATTATCGAAAGTTCGTTAAGGATTTTTCGAAGATATCCGGTCCGTTAACGAAGCTCACGAAGAAACATGAGAAGTTTAAGTGGACTTCCGACTGTGAAGAAGCTTTCCAGGAATTGAAATCGAAGCTGACCACCGCTCCAGTGTTAACAATTATTGATGGCAATCAGGATTTAACGGTTTGGACAGATGCTTCTATTACAGGTCTTGGTGCAGTGTTAATGCAGAGAGGCCAAGTAGTCGCTTATGCAAGCCGCCAATTGAAACCGCATGAGAAGAATTATGTGACTCATGATCTTGAGTTGCTAGCCATCGTATTTGCCTTGAAAATCTGGAGGCATTATTTATTGGGCGAGAAATTTATACTGTACACAGATCATCAATCATTGAAGTATTTATATACCTAAAAAGATCTGAATCTGAGACAGCAGCGTTGGCTAGAGTTTCTTGCAGCGTATGATCTTGATATCCTGTATACGCCGGGGAAAGCTAACGTTGTAGCGGATGCACTTAGTAGAAAGACCGCAATTGTTGCCCATCTTATAATTACACCTGGATTGATCGATAGGATTTCATCCCTTCAGAAAGACGATGAATTCATTCAGAGAATCAGCAAGAGAGTCAAGGAAGGTGAAACCACGAGTTTCCGTATTGACAATAAGGGGGTTCTCAGGTTAAATAATAGGATTTGCATCCCAAATATTCCAGGCCTTCGAAGAGAAGTGCTGGACGAATTCCATAAATCCAAATTTTGCATCCATCCTGGGGTGAGTAAAATGTACAACGATATCAAACACACTTTCTGGTGGAAGGCAATGAAAAGAGATATTTCTTTGTATGTTAGCAGATGCCCTACTTGTCAATTGGTCAAGAGTGACCAACAGAAGCTAGCTGGACTGTTGCAACCGTTGGAAGTCCCAGGCTGGAAATGGGAACAGATTTCCATGGATTTCATAGATGGTTTGCCGCGAACCAAGAAAGGTAATGACAGCATTTGGGTAATCGTAGATCGCTTCACGAAGACTGCCCATTTTATACCTGTCAGATCCAATAGAACTGCTCAAAGTCTAGCACAGATATATTTCAAAGAAATTGTTAAGCTGCATGGAATTCCCATCAGCATAGTCAGTGATAGAGATCCCCTATTTACTAGCAAGTTCTGGGAGGCTTTCCAGACAGAATTGGGAACAAAACTGAATATGAGCACCGCTTATCACCCACAAACAGATGGCCAAACTGAGCGGGTGAATAGAATTCTAGAAGATTTATTGCGGACTTGTATAATCGATTTTGGTGGGTCATGGGAAGATCATTTGCATTTGGCAGAATTCTCATATAACAATAGCTATCAAGCAAGTTTGAGAATGTCACCATTTGAAGCATTATATGCCAGACCCTGCAGATCTCCTGCATGTTGGGTAGAACCTGGCAACAGACTTGTACTAGGACCCGATATGATTAGGGAAGCATCTGATAAAGTGGTCTTCATCAAGAAGCGTTTGAAAACTGCCCAAAGCCGACAGAAAAGTTATGCAGACTCTAGAAGGAGAGATTTGACATTTGCTGTTGGTGATCATGTTTATTTAAAGGTTTCTCCGATGAGAGGAGTAATCAGATTTGGCAAGACTGGGAAGTTGGCACCGAGATTTATTGGTCCCTTTCCTATACTTGAGCGAATTGGAACTCTTGCTTATAGGGTTCAATTACCAGATTGGTTGCCTGGAGTGCACAATGTTTTTCATGTATCTCAACTTAGGAGATATGTGCATGATCCGGATCTTGTGGTAGAAGAAGCAGCGCAACAGGATGTGGAGATAACTCCAGAATTAGCACTCAAAAGAGAGCCATTAAAAATTGTTGGCAAAGAAACTAGAGAACTCAGAAGCAAAAAGGTTCATTTAGTTAAAGTGCAGTGGAGCAGTGATCCTAGAGACTGTACTTGGGAAACTGAGGAAAGCATTAAGCAAGCTTACTCCAAATGCAGAGCGGATATCTCTGACTAACTCCGGTGCAAGGTACCTTTACCATACTTTGCATTTACATTTTATTTCCTACTTTACTGTTGTTTCCTTTTCGAGGACGAAAAGTTTTAAGTAGGGGAGATTGTAATAACCCGGAAAATACGAGCCAATTTAAAATTTTTAAATTGATTATTTCAAAGGAATTTGAACAATTGAAATGGAATATTTCAATAAAATAGTAAGTTAAGAATAGTGAGTCAGTTTGAAAATTTGAATTCAGACTTTGACTGACTGTGCAGGGTGGAAAATATAACAGATTTTAGTGAAACCAAAAATATTTAAATCTGTTAGTCAATACCTTTCTAACGAATCTGAAAAATCGAAGTTTCATAACGGGAATCAAAAGTTATGGCCGAATGAATTTTTAGAGGGGTCGGTATATAGAATATAGCCCTGGAAAATTGATATTTTGCAAACGACCTCGGAATTCGACGAAACCACTTTTGTTGGGTCCGGGATGTCAAACTATTGCTAGGTTTAAAATTTCATAATTTTTGAAGCTAGTATGTGAGCGTGGCAAAAGAAAATGTGTTTGGTCGATTTTTGTTAAATTGGATCGACCAGAAAATGGCCATTTTTCAAACGACCTCAGAATTCGACGAAACAAGTTTTGTTGGGACCGTAGCGTCAAAACATAGCTAGATTTATTTTTCTGGAATTTTTCGAATCAGTTTGTGGCCCTGGAAAATTGAAATGTGCGTTCAGAGTTAAAAATTAAATGTTTTATACTTTAATTTGAAAAATAACTGACTGTAACAGTCGAATTGGCCTACGAAACATATCCCATTGGGTCCGGAATGGGGGTATTTAGCTAGGGGCGACAGTCGTTGGGTTTAAAAAGGAGTTCGTTTAATAAAACACTATTTAAAATTTTTAATATAGTCTGGGCCAATCATATTTTTCCATTCATAAAAAAAAAAATAACAGAAACCCCCCCCCCCCCCCCCCCCGACCCCGACATCGACGGCGAAAAGCCTTCGTCACCTTCCCAGGCGATTTCCGATCGCCACGGCCAGAATTAGCCCCTCCTCCAGTTCAACTTTTTGTAGTTCTCCCTCCCCTCTTCAAATCCATATAAGGAGCTCCCCCTATCGTCGCCTCTCCGCCGAGATATCCACCTCCAAACTTCCGACCTTCAAGCCGCCGCCACCGCCGTTCTGCGCCACCGAGTCCCACCAAACCACCGCGCGCCTGTAGCTCTCTCGAAGCTCTTCCACCTCCAACTTCCTGATCGTCCCCTCGTGTCCTGGTTCTCGCGAAAACCGCGAACCTAGTTTTGAAGCTTTCTGAAAGTGCGTTTTTCTTTGATCTTTACACTTTGAAAAATCATATCTTTTTGGTGTGTTGACGAAATTCGATGAAACAAGAAACATCGAGACCGCAAGGAAGCTCTCTACCCAATAGAAGAAGCTGGGATTTTTCTGACAACGTATCGATTTTTAGCGCTCAGAAAACCAAGGTGAGAAATCTAAATTAACGTGAAATTGAATGGAAAATGTGGTGTATAATTTATATAAGCGAAATATAAATTACATACGTGTTGTATACATCTTGTACATGCGTAGTGTAAGCTATATGAGCGAAGTATGAATTTTTACATGCAGAGAATAAGTGACATATGTGTTGAGATGCTAGTGAAATATAGCAAATATATATATATATATATATATATATATATATATATATATATATATATATATACACTCCCCTCGTCCACAAACCATGGACGATATTTATTGTGGTGAATTGGTGTGAAATATTGGATGAAAAATACGAATGGTTGAATAATTGTTTGTGGTTGATATTGTTTGGTTGTGGTTGAAAAATACCCATTGGTTATTGAAATGAATTGGAAATATTTGTGGAAATAAAAATAAACATGCCGCCTGCGTGTGAATTAGATGCATGAATCCCCATTGTAAAAAACCGCGAGGTTTTAAGGTAGAGCGAGGAGAGACGACCCGAAATCCCGTTCTCACGGAAACAAGGGTTATCTTTGGAATATAACACAAAAACAGATAATAGCAGAACAAAATTAAATAAATACACCAGATAATGAACAATAGAATATACTGGATAAAAGTAATCATCAGAGTTACACAGTATACGGGATCTTACTTAGTACAAATACAGTTCAGCTATACATAAATGTCTACAGCGGAAATAAACAACATATGTACAATAGGAGCTGAATAGCATAAAAGGAAATAAATGATAGAATCCATCTTCAGCTCCAGCTATCCAGAAAGAACCAGCTAAACCTGAATACAAGGCTGCCCGTGTAGAAAAAGGGGCACCCGAGTTTGAGAGTGAAACAAACTACGAGTCAGTCATGGGACTGGTATGAGAAATCTACTCAACACATATACTCCTATGATGGGCCCATAACCCACAGGTCCGAGGATCGAAACCTCGCTCTGATACCAGCTGTGACGATCCCAAAACCCCGTGACACGGTGTTAAGGATAATCATTGGAATATAACACATTAATCATCATTAGCAGATCACAGATAATAGCATAAACAGAAAATAGAATAATTTACACACATATGACAGCGGAATCACATAGAAATCATCACATCAGAGAAGCACAGTACAGGATACCACTTAGTGCATAATGATACATAATCAGTCTACATCGCCAGAGGCGGAATCATACATAAAGAGTACACAAAAGGAATATCAGTCTACATCGCCAGTGGCGGAATCATAATATAGATACAATAATGGCGGAGAAAATCCAAGTCAGCACGGTGTAGTCAAGCCTCGCCATGAGCCAAAAGGTGCGTCAGAAACCTGTAACTAGGCTGCCCGTGTGAAAATGAGGGCACCCGAGTTTGCAAGGTGAAACAAACTACGAGTCAGTCATGGGACTGGTATGAGAAATCTACTCAACTTATTAACAACAATAATAAGGCAAATCAAAGGACCACGCCACTTTCGCGGAACGGGTTTACTCCAATGAGTGCTAGTGCATGAAATAAAACAAACGATTAAATCAACGCAATGCTTTTTATAAAATGAAGCCATTATAAGACTCAGGTCCCATCACACAATGCAACGCAAGCCGGAGGATAGAGTTTTTACCTTATAATGGGCAAAGATGCTTTATACGAATAAAACAAAAGTGTTTGATATTATTACTAGTGCATATATGTTTCAAAAGCAATTCAATCATAAATATTAATCCTAGGCGGCATAGCTACCATCTACTATGTCGCCATACTAGTAATACAATCACATCCGCAATATTTCGTATTGGAAATTGGGTTCCTTCATGAGTCGAGGCAAGGGGAAAGCTCCTCTCCATTCGAGACACTCTAGCAAATGTCCCAGGACCCCACTATGATCCTTGGAATCGGTTGGGCCGGTCCTCTCTTACTTTTGAGGATTAGTTATTCCTGAACACACGTTTCCCGGTCCTTACAGACCTATATCGAGGCGCCTCGCATTCCAACAACCACACAGGTGAAAAGTATATATAATGTCAGGGCTGGTAGGTCACTGACACCACCATAGCTAGAAAGAAACTTCGTGCACTCCCAGCGGTCCGTCTCCCGTTTTTGACTCATACCGAGGTGTGAGGCTCGCGAATTCACGTTATACACAAAGCTACGTCACACAGACCGTGCTTTGATCATCAACCACAAGACTTTGCTTTGCAACAGAAGCCTTGATCATATGCCACTTAGGCGTGCCACATAGGCAATCCACTCCATGCGACTGATTTCTGTCAATACATAACCTCTGAGCTCGTACGTCTCAGAGAAGGGCGTTAAGCAAGAGAATAAATTCTCCGCCGCCAAGCAGATATATATTTAACAGAGATCAACCGACACAGAACAAAATCCAATGTCAGACACACAGTCCATTTACAAGTCCGTTCTGGGTCTGAACGAAACCGGAGGCACCAATTCCTCGCATATCCGTACAATCAACAGTATGTTTGGACGGCTGCTACTTCAATTCCTTCATGGTAGCTACTCCAGTCACGAGTATCAGTAGCGCCCATCCATCCAATGTGGAGATCGTCGGTCTTCAGTCATCTTCGACTCTTCAACTTCTCAACGTCGATCGATTATTTGAAATGAGATAAACTCGGCCTTTTCAAATAACCCACGTATATTTAGATTTTTAAATCAATCAATCACATGGTTGGACTATTCAACAATCACATTTCAGTTATTTAGTTATAATTTTCATGTCAAATACATTCAACCATCACATATCAAGCAAACATAACAAAATTGGTTTATTTCCACTCTATATCGTCCATAATATTTTATAACGATATATCGCCATTTTTATTTAATTTAAAATGGCCATATTTAATTAAACGACGTTTCATGTCGTGTCGATGCACTGGCGCTGCTTTCCACTAATTTTGTTTTACACATATATGGAAATCTAACCGTTGGATCCTCACAAATTTTACATCATTAGGAAGGTCATTTCAAAACGAATCCAACGGTTTCAGTTTTGGGAAAATCCGACGGTCGGATTTTCCACATCAACCATTTGAAGTTACGATTTCAATTTACGAACTGCAGCGTCGTTATTCGATTTAATTTAATTATATTTATATATATATATATAAATATAATCGTTTCTGGCGCTGTTTTTCCTTAATTTTGAATTAAACATTCCAGACAATCCAACCGTCGGATCTTCACAAAGTTGGTGCCGTTGGAAAGATATTTCCAAGGCGAACCCAACGGTTGAGGTTTCGGGAAAATCCAATGGTCGGATCTTCCGCACTAGTTGTTTGAAATCACGGTTTCAAAATATGAACTGCACGGCCACGTTTCGTTTTAATTCTATTTATATTTATATATTTATATAAATATAGTTCATTCAAAAATTCCTATATCGTTTCCACTTCAATTATTTTACTAACGCCTTTAATTTTTGGAAAATTTCGCCATAACCTCCTTTGTACGGGAGGGTCTGGGAAAATTCCCAAATAGCCACATGGGCGTCTCATATCAAAAAGAAAAAGAAAAAGCCAAGCGGCTAGCCAACAGGCTCATAAAATCATCACCCAAACAAAGCGGTAAATGTGTACCTATTTGTCGGGCACAAAATTCTATTTCTCTTCTCTAGCCCCTTTTGCTTTAACCTGTTCAATAGATATGCATGTACATATATACAATTTCTAACATTTATCATTTTCCATTCAATTTCATATTTGCCTTGCTTTGGTTTAAAAACACCATTCATTCTAATATCGCATGCATAGGCTAAAATCATATCATTAGCTAGTTAATGTATATTTCAACTCATGCACGTTTATTTGAACAAGTGGATATTTTTAACACTTCATATTTCAAAAGATGATAATTTTGGCGAACTAAAATAGATTTCAACACATGACTATTTTATTTAGTTCCTATGCATGTTAAAAATAATATTTCTATCACAAATATTTGTTTCAACATCCGCATATCTTTAGCATATCACACATATGATAAAAAGGATATTTTTATCATTTAAAATATTTATTCAACCAATGTATGGTTTCAACACTTCGTAGTTTCAATAAAAATGTAATTTTTATTGTTCAATCTTTTTATCCAACACATGAACTTTTCCACTACACACACTTCTCAACAAATGAGTATTTCCACACATGGACAATTTATTTATGTTGTTCATATTAGAAAGATGGGATCTTTATGATTGAAATTATTTATATAAGGCGAATATTTTTCATACTTCATATATATATAAAAATATGATTTTTGTTGTTTAAACACTTTACTCATCCACGAATGAATTTTATTTTCACACAACACTTTTCAACACATGAACAATTTCCACACATGGACATAGTTTCAATATATGACTTTAATTTCTATGCATGAAAATAATATCAACGTATGAAAATAATTCTAACACACAAAGATTATTCAAAATTTCGGCAGCATAACGGCAGGGTAGTTAAAACCGGCACCGTCCCTAGTACGGCTCCTCGCTCTACCTTAAAACCTCGCGGTTTTCGACAATGGGGATTCATGCATCTAATTCGCATGCAGGCGGCATGTTTATTTTTATTTCCACAAATATTTCCAATTCATTTCAATCACCAATGGGTATTTTTCAACCACAACCAAACAATATCAACCACAAACAATTATTCAACCATTCGTTTTTTTCATCCAATATTTCACACCAATTCACCACAATAAATATCGTCCATGGTTTGTGGACGAGGGGAGTATATATATATATATAATATATATTTGCTATATTTCACTAGCATCTCAACACATATGTCACTTATTCTATGCATGTAAAAATTCATACTTCGCTCATATAGCTTACACTACGCATGTACAAGATGTATACAACACGTATGTAATTTATATTTCGCTTATATAAATTATACACCACATTTTCCATTCAATTTCATGTTAATTTAGATTTCTCACCTTGGTTTTCTGAGCGCTAAAAATCGATACGATGTCAGAAAAATCCGCAGCTTCTTCTATTGGGTAGAGAGCTTCCTTGCGGTCTCGATGTTTCCTGTTTCATCGAATTTCGTCAACACACCAAAAAGATATGATTTTTCAAAGTGTAAAGATCAAAGAAAAACGCACTTTCAGAAAGCTTCAAAACTAGGTTCGCGGTTTTCGCGAGAACCAGGACACGAGGGGACGATCAGGAAGTTGGAGGTGGAAGAGCTTCGAGAGAGCTACAGGCGCGCGGTGGTTTGGTGGGACTCGGTGGCGCAGAACGGCGGCGGCGGTGGCTTGAAGGTCGGAAGTTTGGAGGTGGATATCTCGGCGGAGAGGCGATGATAGGGGGAGCTCCTTATATGGATTTGAAGAGGGGAGGGAGAACTACAAAAGGTTGAACTGGAGGAGGGGCTAATTCTGGCCGTGGCGATCGGAAATCGCCTGGGAAGGTGACGAAGGCTTTTCGCCGTCGATGTCGAGGTCGGGGGGGGGGGGGGGGTTCTGTTTTTTTTTTTTTATGAATGAAAAAATATGATTGGCCGAGACTATATTAAAATTTTTAAATAGTGTTTTATTAAACGAACTCCTTTTTAAACCCAACGACTGTCGCCCCTACCTAAATACCCCCATTCCGGACCCAATGGGATATGTTTCGTAGGCCAATTCGACTGTTACAGTCAGTTATTTTTCAAATTAAAGTATAAAACATTTAATTTTTAACTCTGAACGCACATTTCAATTTGCCAGGGCCACAAACCGATTCGAAAAATTCCAGAAAAATAAATCTAGCTATGTTTTGACGCTACGGTCCCAACAAAACTAGTTTCGTCGAATTCTGAGGTCGTTTGAAAAATGGCCATTTTCTGGTCGATCCAATTTAACAGAAATCGCCAAACACATTTTCTTTTTCCACGCTCACATACTAGCTTCAAAAATTATGAAATTTGAAACCTAGCAATAGTTTGACATCCCGGACCCAACAAAAGTGGTTTCGTCGAATTCCGAGGTCGTTTGCAAAATATCAATTTTCCAGGGCTATATTCTATATACCGACCCCTCTGAAAATTCATTCGGCCATAACTTTTTATTCCCGTTATGAAACTTCGATTTTTCAGATTCGTTAGAAAGGTATTGACTAACAGATTAAAATATTTTTGGTTTCACTAAAATCCGTTATATTTTCCACCCTGCACAGTCAGTCAAAGTTTGAATTCAAATTTTCAAACTGACTCACTATTCTTAACTTACTATTTTATTGAAATATTCCATTTCAATTGTTCAAAATCCTTTGAAATAATCAATATAAAAATTTTAAATTGGCTCGTATTTTCCGGGTTATTACAGGACGATAAATTTTACACATCGCCCAACTGCACAAATAAAATCTGTGTTTGATTGTTTGAAACCCCACACGGGTATTGGGATGATATATGACATACACTAATCCCAATAGTTAGTTGTATGTCGATCGATTGATTGACAGACTGTTATAAGCATTAAATATTTATATTCGATGCTTATACAGTGTAGAGTGCACTTTGGATGATGGTTGATTATTCGTCGTTGTTATGGTATACATGTGTTGTAGAAAATCCATATAATTAACATTATATGGTAATTGATTGGGCTTCATTCAATATTTGAAATAGAAATATTTGCAAAGAAATATTTGAAAAAGAAATATTTGAATATAAATATTTGAAAAAGAAATATTTGAAATAGAATATTTGAAAATAGAAATATATGAAGCCGTGTTGATTAGATTGACGCCATTCTGACGTGAACGATATTTATATCGATTTTATTCGTTTTATAATGGATATCGATTTTATTCATTTTATAATGAATATCGAAAGTGAATTGAATTGAATAGAAAACGAATTCGAATTGAATTTAATAGAAAACGAATTCGAATTGAATTGAATAGAAAACGAATTCGAAATGAATTTAATAGAAAACGAATTCGAATTGAATTGAATAGAAAACGAATTCGAATTGAATTTAATAGAAAACGAATTAGAATTGAATTTAATAGAAAACGAATTCGAATTGTATTTAATAGAAAACAAATTCGAATTGAATTGAATAGAAAACGAATTCGAATTGAATTGAATAGAAAACGAATTCGAATTGAATTGAATAGAAACCGAATTCGAATTGAATTTAATAGAAAACGAATTCGAATTGGATTTAATAGAAAACAAATTCGAATTGAATATAATAGAAAACGAATTCGAATTGAATTGAATAGAAAACGAGTTCGAATTGAATTTAATAGAAAACGAATTCGAATTGAACTGAATTGAATAGAAAACGAATTCGAATTGAATTGAATAGAAAACGAATTCGAATTGAATTGAATAGAAAACGAATTCGAATTGAATTTAATAGAAAACGAATTCGAATTGAATTTATAGAAAACGAATTCGAATTGAATTGAATAGAAAACGAATTCGAATTGAATTGAATTGAAAATGAATTTGAATTGAATCGAATAGAAAACAAATCTGAATTGAATTGAATTCAATTGAAAACTAATTGAAATAGAATTGGAATCGATTTGAATCGAAATCAAATAGAAGTGAATGTAAAAAGAATTTATAAGGGAAAATTCAATTTTGATTTGAATTTGAAATAAAGGTTGAAATTGTTTTTGAAACAAATTTGAAATGATTTATAAAATTCGTTTTAAAAAGGAAATCGACGAAATATAATATATATATATATATATATATTATATATACTATATATATAATGGCCTGAATAGAACGCGCTGCGCCGCGACAGTTCGTGAATTTCGACCATTGACTTCGAACGGACATTGCGGGAGATCCGACCGTTGGATTCTCCTAAAACCGGAACCGTTGGGTTCGTATCGAAAAGTGCTTTCTAACGAATATTAGAAATTTGAAATCTAACGGTTGGATTTGTAATTATGTCCAAATCAAATTTGGAAAAGGTCGTTGTAAGTGCAGTTCGATGGCCGTTGATGGAAATCGACTGTACAGGCCTTGATAAAATTATTAAAAATAGTAATAATTTGTGTAAAATCATAAGAAATGATTTGGGAAGAATTGGGATGAAAAACTCCATATTTGAAAAGATAAAAATAGATATTTATCGAAATGAACTAGTTTTGAACTAGAATTAAAATTCTATTTATTTTTAAATAAATAAATTTGATTTTAAAGGGTTTTAAAAGTAACCAAGATTTCCAATAATTGAATTGGAATGGATTTGAATCGAAATTGTCTTTGGATTATTTCGATGTTGGATTTCGTGATTATACAGATATTGTTATGGAAATTTGAAAGATATATATATATCGTTATTTCCAATACGATATTTGTTGGTCGTAGAATTTGATATTGAATATATGCCGATATATTTTCTATTCAGAGCATTGTATTTAATATCAAATGTGATTTGGGTTTGTCGTGAATGGTGTCTTCATTAAGACTGTTCTTAAGCCCAGTTGAGAAAAAGATTAAATCTTTTATTTGGATTTAATGAAGTGTACCAATTAAATAATATTTAATTGGAATTGAATTGGTATTGATTTTTGGGTTTATCAAATGTGTCCAGAGCTTAGTAGTCTTCCGCTGTTTGTTTGTATTATCTTTTATGTAAATTTATCTTCCGCTGTAATTTAAATTCGTTGTACTCTGATATATTCTGTACTCTGATGTAACATTATTGTAATGTAATAAAAGTCTATTGTTATTGTTCTGATGTATTGTATTCCCAAAGCTAAAGTATTCGAAAATTTCCAACCTTTGGGTCAGACCTGTGTGGTTTATGGTCGATTCAAAGAGCGGGAATTTCCGGGTCTTTACAGTGGTATCAGAGCTCTGGTTAGCTCAAATCTTTGGGATACAACTCGTTAGAACTGAACAAAAGACTCATCAGAGATTGGATTAGTAATGTCCAATAAGAATACTCATTAGAGATAGGATCAGCAGTATCCTAGAATGAGAATACTAATTAGAGATGGGGTTAGTAATGCCCTAGAATGAGTTCAGAGTGATAAGCTTATAATTAAAGTATTTTGATTATATATATAATCCTATTTCAGAAGATAAGATTTTTAAATATATAAAAGTATATATGTATTTGATAAGTTAGCCAACAAATGAAATTAATAAAAGTAAAATTAAAATTTAGTTAGTAAATTAAACAACTTTTAGCTTAGTTCCTTTTCGAGGACGAAAAGATCTTAAGTGGGGGCGACTGTAACAACCTGGAATTTTTGGGGCCAATTTAAAATTTTTATTTTGGGAATTTAAAAGAAAATTGGATATTTAAAACAATTTATTTTAAATAATAATGGCTAAAAATTTAAGTTTTAATCAAAAATAAAACAAATAAATTTATTTAATTATATAGGGAGTTTAAAATAGCACTACAGTTTGAAATTTTAAAGGTGTGGAATGATGAATGTTATATTTAATGATGATTGTTTTATTGAAAGCCAATACCTCATGTTAATTTAAATTTGATAAATCGTCATTTTAGTATACATTATACGTTAGAAATCAATTTTGTCCTATATGTTAAGAAATCAATTCTGGTCATTACTATTAGCAATCAATTCTGTCATCTATGATAAATAAATATGTCATTGATTAGTATAAATGTTGTAATAAATGAATATGTCATTGAGTAGCATAACAAAAATTAACATTTTGTTAAGAGAATTTGTGTAATAACAAAAGTCACATTTTTGTTAAGAGAATTTGTGTTAAAACAAAATGACGTTTTTGATTGGAAATTGAGAAAGAATAATCAACTATAAATATACATGAGAATAAAAGATGAATGGAAACGTTAGGTAAATTAAATAGATTGTTATAAATGGATACAAGGAAAAATAAATAAAGAATATTCTATGGAAAGCACTAATGGCTTAAAAGAATAAAAATCATGTATACTTATAACCATTCTCTCTCCTTTTCATTGTTATATACTTCTGAAATTCAAATAATAATAAAAAATGTGTAATTGTAGCATGTAATAAAAGAGAATGTAAGGAAATAAATGTGTCATAATAGTTGAAGTAAAAACAAACATTTTGATAAGAAATGTTTACATATAAAATGTTATTTTATATTTTATAGGATATTTGAATTCACAGAAAATGTTTTACCTATAAAACATTATTTTATATGATATTTGAATTCACAAGAATGTTTACATATAAAATGTTATTTTATATGATATTAGAATTCACACAAATCGGCTAAGACAAAAATAAGCAATTTATATAAGAATGAAGTTATTAATATAAATCATAATGGGCCGGTTATAAATATAAATTGTAATGGACCCACGTATATATTTTTATTCTTTTTATTCCTGTCTATCCAATTGAATACCTTCTTTTTTTTTCCTTTTCTTATTCTACTTTGAAATTTGAATAGGAGAAGCGGGACCTAAAGGCTCAATTAATAATATAAGATTATTATAAATATTAGAATAACAAAACCTAATCCCCTAAAAAAGTATACAGCAGCCACCTTCTATTTCAGTGGCCGCCAATGCTCAAACCTTCTTCCTCCTTGTTCTTCTAATTTATTCAATAAATTCCAACGCCTCAAAAAGGGAAATTTAAAGAGAGGATCGAGCTCGATCAATTGAACGGTGGTGATCAACTTTCGAGAAGGTGGTGATCGATCATTGGTCGTCGGCCTGTATGGATGGGTGACAGCGAGGTTTCAAGTGAAGGAGTGGGTTCACGAGATACAGAAAATCGCGATGGAAGAAGAAGCAGAACCATGACCCTTGTTTGATTAGCCAATAATTCAGTGAAACGAGTTGCGTTGTACTCATATCGTCAAACACTTCGCAATGGAACAGACAAGGACAAAAACGAAGACTGTTGGAAATTCAGATAAATACCACTGTGAGAATTCTCTTTATTTATTTAAATTAAAAATAATCAATTATGATTGTGATTGTAAATTTAATATATGCGTCGTATGAAATTTGGACTGTATGATTTGATAGTTTGATGTTGTTTGTTGTTGAGGTTGATTTGTGATGATCATATTAGTGACACGAAAATATGTGTTGTGGTAATTTGAGATTATATTATTGATCCTATTAGTGACACGAAAATATGCGTTGTGGTAATTAGAGATTATATTATTGAACATATTAGTGACGCCAAAATTATACGCGTGGTAAATAAAAAAAAGGGTTAAACAAAAAAAAAATTATTGTATATGACATTAGAATTCATAGAACTTGTTAACATATAAAAATCATCTTTTTATATGATATCAAAATTTACTTTTTGTTAATTAAAGTATAAAGACAAAATTTACATTTTTGTTAATTAAACTATATTGGACGAAATTAACACTTTTTGTTAATTTGATTAGACCAAAATCAACATTTTGTTAGAAAATTTTACATTAGAATAAAAAGATCATTTAAGATAGAAATGTTTATTTAAATTAAAAATAACATTTTATTTAAAATGTTTATTTAAATTAAACATGGCATATTAGAATTTATGTAGAATAATGCCACGTTAGAATAAATGTCATTTATGTAGAATGATGTCATATTAGAATGAATGTCTTTTATGTAGAATAATGTCATATGTTTAGAAAAATGTCATTATATCGAAAAATGTCAATGTATTGAAAAATGTCATCATATTGGAGTTGTCATTATTTAGAAATGTCATAAAATTGTCATTATTCGAAATGTCATTAAATTGTCATTCTATGGAAATTGATATTTTGTTGAATTGGAATGGACATTATAAAAATGTCATTTATGAGTAATTATTTTATGTTAATTATTAAAATGTGATTTAGGTTAATTATTAAAATGTTATTTATGTTCATAATAAAACTATCATTTATGTTCATTTGAAAATATCAAAAATAAAGGTCATCATATAAATGTCATTATATTAGGAAGGTCAATAGTATAAAAATACCATTTTTGTCATAAAATGTCATATTAATAGAAAAATGTCCTTTTGTTATGAAGTGTATATTAGCAAAAATTGTCATTGTAGTTATGAATATCATTTTAGTTATAAAATGCCATTTTTGTCAAAAATGTCACCTTAGAATAAGAATACCATTTTGTAGAAATGTCATCTTAAAAATAAGAAATGTCCCTTTTTATTTGAATTGGCAAAAGAGAAGAAAAGATGACATATTTCAATTTATTAAAATTATCAAGATTATTTATATCATTTATGTTCATATAAAATTGCCAAAAATGAAATATCATTTAGATTAGAACATATTTGGCAAATAAATTTGTCATTTAGATTGAATCATATTTTATAAATAAAATATGTCTTTTATATAAAATATATCATTTGTATAGAATATGTCATGTTAAGATTAAAACACCATTTTTGGGTTAAAAATGTACATTGGAACAGGAACATCACTTTTGATTAGGAATGTACATTAGAGTAAAAATATCATTTTTGTTAGAAATGTCCCATTAGATTAAAAATGTCATTTTATGTTAGTATTTAAAATGTGAATCATGTTATGTTACATTGAAGATGCCACCTATTTAGATTATGTCTTGTTACATTAAAAATGTCTTATATTTAGATTATGACGTGGTCTATTAAATTATATGTTTAGTGAAATCATTTATTTACATTAGGTAAATAAACAAGAAAAAGATAAAAAAAACATTTATTCCATTTCCAGTATGAATTAGTATGCTTAACCCGAGGTTGGATTGAGTTGTGATGTAAACCTGCCCGGACCCGCCCGGCTGTCCAGTAATCACAACAATACCTATCCAATGTGAGAGGTTAAAGCATATATATTAATTTTCTAAATTTACATTTTATATATGTAAATTACTTCAAAATATTTAGAGTAAATAAATAAAACATAGACAAAGGAAGGCATATATATTTACATTAGGTAAATAAGAGATTAAATAAATTACATTTTTATATGTAATTAAAAGAATATATTTTACACTGTAAAGAAATTTACATTTATATGTAATTAAGATTATAAGAAATAAAATTACATTTTTATGTAATTAAGATTATAAGGAAGAAAATTACATTTATGTAATTAAGAATAAATAGAAAATAAAGTACAAATATGTGAATAAGAATTTATTTACATTTTCTTATGTAAATAAAAAGAATAAAAATAATAATTATGAGAATAAGTATTTATTTACATTTTTCTTATGTAAATAAAAAGAATCAATTTGTAAATATTTATTATTAACATTTTCTTATGTAAATAATAAAAAGAAAGGTTAGAAAAGAACTAACATAAGATATTCTTTTTATGTTAAAAGGGAATATTAGAAAAGAATTAAAGAAATACAATTATTTACATTTGCTATGTAAATAGGATTTGCAAAGGAAATTGAAACCATTTATTTACAAATAGTGTAAATAAATATGAATAAGAAATTAGATACATTTATTTACAATTAATGTAAATAAATATAACAAAAGTAAAAGTAAAACATTTATTTACATTTAGGTAAATAAGTAAGAAAAAGATAAGAATATATTTATTTACATTTAGGTAAATAAATAGGGTAAGAAAAAGAATGTAATTTATTTACATTTAGGGTAAATAAATTAAAACATAGAAAGAATATAATTTATTTACATTTAGGTAAATAAAACAAAATATAGACAAAAGTATAATTTATTTACATTTAGTGTAAACAAAACAGAGTTATTAAAAGTGATATTT
Source organism: Allium sativum (assembly GCA_030737875.1). Lineage (NCBI taxonomy): Eukaryota > Viridiplantae > Streptophyta > Magnoliopsida > Asparagales > Amaryllidaceae > Allium > Allium sativum. Next base: position 59,383,210 of record CM060913.1, read on the forward strand.
TTATCGTCATTTTAGATGCGATAAAAAGAATAGACTTTTGAAATTGGAATAGTCAAACGATTTATATTTATATATATAAATATAAATTATAAATTAAACGGAACGCGCGCGGCAGTTCGCGTATCGGCAATCGTAACTTTAAACGGTTATACAGAGAGATCCGACCGTCGGATTTTCCCAAAACTGGAGCCGTTTGGACCGCTTTGGGAAGATCTTTCCAATGACATAAATTTCGCCAAAATCCAACGGTTATATTTCAAAATTTGTGTATATCAAATTTGGTTGAGAACAACGCCAGGGTCGCCCATTTACTAGAAGCGTCGTTAAATTAATTTAGGCTATTTTTATATAAATCAAAACAGCGATATGTTGTTATCAAATATTAATAACGATATGAAATGTTTTCAAATTATATATATATGCGAGAATCATTTGAGAAGACCGAGTTCAATCTCATTTCAAATGATTATACGACGTTTTAAATCTAAGAGTTGAAGACGGCGATTGAAGGCCGACGATCTTCACATCGAATGGGTAACTAGCGTTGAGGTCCTTGATTGATTTGCTCCCAAGACGGGGCTAAGATGGTAGTTATCCGGACGTAGTGTTGATTTGTACGGATTTGACTTTCGCTCAGACCCAGAGCATAAGTTTATAAATGGAATGTATGTTTGACATTGTAGTCCTTTATACTACATTCGTTGATCTCTGTTAATATATATCTGCTTGGTGGTTAACACCCTTCTCTGAGACATATGAGCTTAGAGGTTATATATTGGCAGAAATCAATGGTATAGTATGGACTGACAATGTGGCATACTAAGATGCATTGATCAAGGCTTTTGTTGAAAAGCAGGGCCTTGTGGTTGATGATCAAAGCATAGCCTATTACGGCATAGCTTTGTGTATATCGTGACTTCGCGAGCCTCACACCCCGGTATGAGTCAAAAACGGGATACGGACCGTAGGGAGTGCACACGTTTCTTTCTAGCTAGAGTGATGTCAGGGACCTACCAGTGCTGACATTTTACTTACGTGGATGATGGATTTTGAGGCTCCTCGTTATTTTTATAGGTCGTTGGTGGTCATACTATAGGTCCAAAGGGACCGGGAAACGTGTGTTCAGGCATAACTAATCCACTGCCCATAGGCGGGGACCGGCCCTACCGCATCCAAGGGTTCACTGCGGGGGATCCTGAGGCATTTGCTAGAGTGTCCCGAATCGGAGAGGAGCTTGCCCCTAGCCTCGACTCATGATGGAAATCCAATTTCCAATACGACCTTGCGATTTTGATTGTAGAACTAATATTGGCGACATGATATATGGTACCCATGCCGTCTAGGATTGATACTTAAGATTGAAATGTTTTTATTTAAAACATATACACACTAGTAGTAATCCGTTTTACGTATTTAGCATATTTTGACCATTATAAGGTAAAACCCTATCCTCTAGTGTGCGTTGCATTGTGTGATGGGACTTGGGTCTTATAATGGTTTCATTTTTCCAAAAAAAGCATTGCGTTGTTGAACGATTTACTTTAATTTATGCACCGGCAATCCATTGGAATAAAAACCCGTTCCGCATTAGCGGCGTGGTCCTTGGATTTGTCTTATTAATTAAATTAGTTTAGAATTCTCACCCCAGTCTCATGACTGACTCGTAGTTTGTTTCACTTTGCAAACTCGGGTGCCCTCTTTTCCACACGGGCAGTCGAGTAGCTTTTTGCAGATATCTCTCTCTTTAGCAGGATCCTGGATCGAAGCCTAAAGCTGTGTCCAGAGCTTAGTAGTCTTCCGCTGTTTGTTTGTATTATCTTTTATGTAAATTTATCTTCCGCTGTAATTTAAATTCGTTGTACTCTGATATATTCTGTACTCTGATGTAACATTATTGTAATGTAATAAAAGTCTGTTGTTATTGTTCTGATGTATTGTATTCCCAAAGTTAAAGTATTCGAAAATTTCCAACCTTTGGGTCAGACCTGTGTGGTTTATGGTCGATTCAAAGAGCGGGAATTTCCGGGTCTTTACAGTGGTATCAGAGCTCTGGTTAGCTCAAATCTTTGGGATACAACTCGTTAGAACTGAACAAAAGACTCATCAGAGATTGGATTAGTAATGTCCAATAAGAATACTCATTAGAGATAAGATCAGCAGTATCCTAGAATGAGAATACTCATTAGAGATGGGGTTAGTAATGCCCTAGAATGAGTTCAGAGTGATAAGCTTATAATTAAAGTATTTTGATTATATATATAATCCTATTTCAGAAGATAAGATTTTAAATATATAAAAGTATATATGTATTTGATAAGTTAGCCAACAAATGAAATTAATAAAAGTAAAATTAAAATTTAGTTAGTAAATTAAACAACTTTTAGCTTAGTTCCTTTTCGAGGACGAAAAGATCTTAAGTGGGGGCGACTGTAACAACCCGGAATTTTTGGGGCCAATTTAAAATTTTTATTTTGGGAATTTAAAAGAAAATTGGATATTTAAAACAATTTATTTTAAATAATAATGGCTAAAAATTTAAGTTTTAATCAAAAATAAAAAAAATAAATTTATTTAATTATATAGGGAGTTTAAAATAGCACTACAGTTTGAAATTTTAAAGGTGTGGAATGATGAATGTTATATTTAATGATGATTGTTTTATTGAAAGCCAATATCTCATGTTAATTTAAATTTGATAAATCGTCATTTTAGTATACATTATACGTTAGAAATCAATTTTGTCCTATATGTTAAGAAATCAATTCTGGTCATTACTATTAGCAATCAATTCTGTCATCTATGATAAATAAATATGTCATTGATTAGTATAAATGTTGTAATAAATGAATATGTCATTGAGTAGCATAACAAAAATTAACATTTTGTTAAGAGAATTTGTGTAATAACAAAAGTCACATTTTTGTTAAGAGAATTTGTGTTAAAACAAAATGACGTTTTTGATTGGAAATTGAGAAAGAATAATCAACTATAAATATACATGAAAATAAAAGATGAATGGAAACGTTAGGTAAATTAAATAGATTGTTATAAATGGATACAAGGCAAAATAAATAAAGAATATTCTATGGAAAGCACTAATGGCTTAAAAGAATAAAAGTCATGTATACTTATAACCATTCTCTCTCCTTTTCATTGTTATATACTTCTAAAATTCAAATAATAATAAAAAATGTGTAATTGTAGCATGTAATAAAAGAGAATGTAAGGAAATAAATGTGTCATAATAGTTGAAGTAAAAATAAACATTTTGATAAGAAATGTTTACATATAAAATGTTATTTTATATTTTATAGGATATTTGAATTCACAGAAAATGTTTTACCTATAAAACATTATTTTATATGATATTTGAATTCACAAGAATGTTTACATATAAAATGTTATTTTATATGATATTAGAATTCACACAAATCGGCTAAGACAAAAATAAGCAATTTATATAAGAATGAAGTTATTAATATAAATCATAATGGGCTGGTTATAAATATAAATTGTAATGGACCCACGTATATATTTTTTTCTTTTTATTCCTGTCTATCCAATTGAATACCTTCTTTTTTTTCCCTTTTCTTATTCTACTTTGAAATTTGAATAGGAGAAGCGGGACCTAAAGGCTCAATTAATAATATAAGATTATTATAAATATTAGAATAACAAAACCTAATCCCCTAAAAAAGTATACAGCAGCCACCTTCTATTTCAATGGCCGCCAATGCTCAAACCTTCTTCCTCCTTGTTCTTCTAATTTATTCAATAAATTCCAACGCCTCAAAAAGGGAAATTTAAAGAGAGGATCGAGCTCGATCAATTGAACGGTGGTGATCAACTTTCGAGAAGGTGGTGATCGATCATTGGTCGTCGGCCTGTATGGATGGGTGACAGCGAGGTTTCAAGTGAAGGAGTGGGTTCACGAGATACAGAAAATCGCGATGGAAGAAGAAGCAGAACCATGACCCTTGTTTGATTAGCCAATAATTCAGTGAAACGAGTTGCGTTGTACTCATATCGTCAAACACTTCGCAATGGAACAGACAAGGACAAAAACGAAGACTGTTGGAAATTCAGATAAATACCACTGTGAGAATTCTCTTTATTTATTTAAATTAAAAATAATCAATTATGATTGTGATTGTAAATTTAATATATGCGTCGTATGAAATTTGGACTGTATGATTTGATAGTTTGATGTTGTTTGTTGTTGAGGTTGATTTGTGATGATCATATTAGTGACACGAAAATATGTGTTGTGGTAATTTGAGATTATATTATTGATCCTATTAGTGACACGAAAATATGCGTTGTGGTAATTAGAGATTATATTATTGAACATATTAGTGACGCCAAAATTATACGCGTGGTAAATAAAAAAAAGGGTTAAACAAAAAAAAACATTATTGTATATGACATTAGAATTCATAGAACTTGTTAACATATAAAAATCATCTTTTTATATGATATCAAAATTTACTTTTTGTTAATTAAAGTATAAAGACAAAATTTACATTTTTGTTAATTAAACTATATTGGACGAAATTAACACTTTTTGTTAATTTGATTAGACCAAAATCAACATTTTGTTAGAAAATTTTACATTAGAATAAAAAGATCATTTAAGATAGAAATGTTTATTTAAATTAAAAATAACATTTTAATTAAAATGTTTATTTAAATTAAACATGGCATATTAGAATTTATGTAGAATAATGCCACGTTAGAATAAATGTCATTTATGTAGAATGATGTCATATTAGAATGAATGTCATTTATGTAGAATAATGTCATATGTTTAGAAAAATGTCATTATATCGAAAAATGTCAATGTATTGAAAAATTTCATCATATTGGAGTTGTCATTATTTAGAAATGTCATAAAATTGTCATTATTCGAAATGTCATTAAATTGTCATTCTATGGAAATTGATATTTTGTTGAATTGGAATGGACATTATAAAAATGTCATTTAAGATTAATTATTTTATATTAATTATTAAAATGTAATTTAGGTTGATTATTAAAATGTTATTTATGTTCATAATAAAACTATCATTTATGTTCATTTAAAAATATCAAAAATAAAGGTCATCATATAAACGTCATTATATTAGGAAGGTCAATAGTATAAAAATACCATTTTTGTCATAAAATGTCATATTAATAGAAAAATGTCCTTTTGTTATGAAGTGTATATTGGCATAAATTGTCATTGTAGTTATGAATAACATTTTAGTTATAAAATGCCATTTTTGTCAAAAATGTCACCTTAGAATAAGAATACCATTTTGTAGAAATGTCATCTTAAAAATAAGAAATGTCCCTTTTTATTTGAATTGGCAAAAGAGAAGAAAAGATGACATATTTCAATTTATTAAAATTATCAAGAATATTTATATCATTTATGTTCATATAAAATTGCCAAAAATGAAATATCATTTAGATTAGAACATATTTGGCAAATAAATTTGTCATTTAGATTTAATCATATTTTATAAATAAAATATGTCTTTTATATAAAATATGTCATTTGTATAGAATATGACATGTTAAGATTAAAACACCATTTTTGGGTTAAAAATGTACATTGGAACAGGAACATCACTTTTGATTAGGAATGTACATTAGAGTAAAAATATCATTTTTTTTAGAAATGTCCCATTAGATTAAAAGTGTCATTTTATGTTAGTATTTAAAATGTGAATCATGTTATGTTACATTGAAGATGCCACCTATTTAGATTATGTCTTGTTACATTAAAAATGTCTTATATTTAGATTATGACGTGGTCTATTAAATTATATGTTTAGTGAAATCATTTATTTACATTAGGTAAATAAACAAGAAAAAGATAAAAAAAAAACATTTATTCCATTTCCAGTATGAATTAGTATGCTTAACCCGAGGTTGGATTGAGTTGTGATGTAAACCTGCCCGGACCCGCCCGGCTGTCCAGTAATCACAACAATACCTATCCAATGTGAGAGGTTAAAGCATATATATTAATTTTCTAAATTTACATTTTATATATGTAAATTACTTCAAAATATTTAGAGTAAATAAATAAAACATAGACAAAGGAAGACATATATATTTACATTAGGTAAATAAGAAATTAAATAAATTACATTTTTATATGTAATTAAAAGAATATATTTTACACTGTAAAGAAATTTACATTTATATGTAATTAAGATTATAAGAAATAAAATTACATTTTTATGTAATTAAGATTATAAGGAAGAAAATTACATTTATGTAATTAAGAATAAATAGAAAATAAAGAACAAATATGTGAATAAGAATTTATTTACATTTTCTTATGTAAATAAAAAGAATAAAAATAATAATTATGAGAATAAGTATTTATTTACATTTTTCTTATGTAAATAAAAAGAATCAATTTGTAAATAGTTATTATTAACATTTTCTTATGTAAATAATAAAAAGAAAGGTTAGAAAAGAACTAACATAAGATATTCTTTTTATGTTAAAGGGGAATATTAGAAAAGAATTAAAGAAATACAATTATTTACATTTGCTATGTAAATAGGATTTGCAAAAGAAATTGAAACCATTTATTTACAAATAGTGTAAATAAATATGAATAAGAAATTAGATACATTTATTTACAATTAATGTAAATAAATATAACAAAAGTAAAAGTAAAACATTTATTTACATTTAGGTAAATAAGTAAGAAAAAGATAAGAATATATTTATTTACATTTAGGTAAATAAATAGGGTAAGAAAAAGAATGTAATTTATTTACATTTAGGGTAAATAAATTAAAACATAGAAAGAATATAATTTATTTACATTTAGTGTAAACAAAACAGAGTTATTAAAAGTGATATTTTTATCGTCATTTTAGATGCGATAAAAAGAATAGACTTTTGAAATTGGAACAGTCAAACGATTTATATTTATATATATAAATATAAATTATAAATTAAACGGAACGCGCGCGGCAGTTCGTGTATCGACAATCGTAACTTTAAACGGTTATACAGAGAGATCCGATCGTCGGATTTTCCCAAAACTGGAGCCGTTTGGACCGCTTTGGGAAGATCTTTCCAATGACATAAATTTCGCCAAAATCCAACGGTTAGATTTCAAAATATGTGTAAATCAAATTTGGTTGAGAACAACGCCAGGGTCGCCCATTTACCAGAAGCGTCGTTAAATAAATTTAGGCTATTTTTATATAAATAAAAACAGCGATATGTTGTTATCAAATATTATGTAACATCCCATAATTTTCAGTATATTTAAATTTCAATTTAAAATAAGTAAATTGGGATGTATTAAGATAAAAATCAAATCCTGTTGATTTATGATGGTGATTATTTGAATTGAATATAAATAGATTTTTCAATTCTAGTCTTATTTAGAAAGGTTGTGAATTTGGGATCTTTATTTAAATGATTTAATAAAATTAAGTTGTTTAAGTTAAAATTTGGAATTCAAGTCTAAATTCAAATATCAACTTTGGAATCTAAATACTTGAAATATATTTACAAGGTTGTTAAAAATAAATTTTTATGGTAATAGTAATAAAGTAAATTTGCATTGAGTATAAATGGGAATTCAAATTTAATTGGTAGATGAAGAATTCTAAGTTGAGATATAATAACTGAAATTCAAATCAAAGAAAAAAAAAAATCAAATTTAGATTTAGAAATGTGTGAAATTTATTTATAAAAATTTATTTAAGTCTTAATTGGATTAAAATGGAATTTTATTAGTATTTAATTTGGATTAAAAATAGTTAATTGAAATTCTAATATTTTATTAATTAATTAACAGTAAATTTAACTGTTTTGGCGACGGTCTCAGAATTCGACGAAACTGGCGCCATCAGAACCGGAACGGTGAATTATGATAAGATTTCAATTTGCGTTACAATCCGACTTACCGTTTGATCGTGCGAGAGAAATGTGAACGAGATCAATGTAAAGACATAATTGGGTATTCCTCATATTTGGGCCTCATAATTATATATAAATAAAATCCACCTTTACCCTATCAGGCCATTTTAACATTGTACGTTCATTTCCACCTTCATAGCTTTCTTTAATGGCAGAAATAAATTCTAAACCCTAGTTTTAAAAAAAATTTCACCTCAAAATAAAATCTTTCAAAACCCTATCGAATTATATGTCAAATCGAAGCTCTCGACGATACGAAGCTGCTGGTACCATTTGTTTTGACATGCAGTGCACCGTCTAACCGGAAATTGCAGTTAAAGGTTTGGATTTTCGAATTAGGGTTTCAAAATTGGGATTTTTCGATTTTGATCCAAATCGCAGAAATTGGGATATGGGTATTGTAGAGATTTTCGCGGGGAATACGATGGTGGTTTTTGTTCGATTTATTGATGAGTAGATTAGCTGAAATCGATCGAAGAAGGGGAAAAACCCATTTCGGGTTTGGAGTCGCCGGAGGGCCCATCAGTGTCGGTGAAGGAGCGCCGGAGGACCACCTGTCGATTGGAGGTGGTTTCGACCCTTCCGGTGGTCGGATGGAGGGGTACGGCACGGTCAAAGTTGCGGCCTATGTGGGTTTCCGTGTTCGAAGTATGGACGGGAGAGATGAGCGGGAACCGGTCAAAGGAGTTGCTGAGGTGTCAAAATTTTATCGGTGAGGAATTATTATTTTATTATTTATATATTTCAAATTCCAAAGAGTAAAACGCTGATAACTCTTTCGTTTTGACTCGGATTTGGACGCGGTTTGTTGCGTTGGGATCGTGGCAGAATGGCGGACGTTTTGGCACTAACCTGGCTGCGTTTAGAGACTGTGAAATTTTGGGCTATGGTTGGACGTCCGATCCACTAAGGACCCAAAGGTGAGTGATTCTTCGCTCACGAAATACTAAATTATTCCCATATTTTATTAAATTAAATTTTGAAGTAAATTTGGTTGCATGTTTGTGTTGTTGATGAACGATTGTTTAAGTTTGACATGCAAGTGTTAATATGCAAATAAAATCGATAATTAGTTATTTAAATTTAATCTAAATTCCTAATTAGAAATCCCGACACTTGTTAACCAGTAAAATGATTTCATTTACTGTTTGAATGAAATGATGTGATGGATGCCTTGATTTAATTTGATTGATGAATGAATGCTACATGAACTGGCTGTTTATTCAGTACATGATATTCCATGCATTTTCGATAAATCCCAATTTCTCACCTTTGATGTTACGGGCATCTAATAAATTCGGGATTTATCAAATTGAATGAATTAAGAACACAGGTTGAAATGATACATACCTGTGACCCTGAATTGGATTGAAATGATAGATCCATCCCGAAATATCGAGAAATAAAATTTAAGACTCACTTGGCCATAGGATAGCTAACTATATATGGACATCGGTTGGTTAAATGATTTTAATATTCAGAATTCTATTTTATGGAAATTTCCTTCAAGGGAAACGTATTGATTTCGATAAGTTTATTTTCCTTGAAATCTGAATCTTAAATATGACCTGAAATGATTTAAGAAATTTTGTTCCTAAGCGAATTGAAGTGTTAAAAATTCAAATTTTTGATTTGGGTTTTGTAAGAATTGGGTAGATTCAGATTTAAATAAATTCTTATATAATTTAAATTTTTGAATCAAGATAATGGAGAATACTCGAAAATTGTTCTTCAAACCTAATTCAAGTATGGTCTTGAATCCTTGAATTTGAAACGGGTTGAAATGGGATTTGAAATAAGTCCTTGAGCTAAGCAACTCCATTGAAACTGGAGTTTAGATTCGAGTATCGAAGTTCGGAAGGAAGAATCGATTTTTCAGTAAAGAATTTATATATATATATATATTTGATTTTATAGCTATTCTTTCTTGAAATTTATTTTATTAAATTTTTATCCATAACTATTTTATATAACCAAAAAATTTCTTATATTCTTTGATTTAAAACTATATAGTGTTTTAAACTTATTTATCCTATATATATATATATATTTACTATTATATTCTATACATATATTATTTATATAAAGGTTTCTTTATAAACATCTATCTTTTAAATTTATATCTTATAAGTGTAATTTTTCCTCCGAACGAAAGTGCTGGATCTAAGATCGTTGTTGAAATGGAGTTGAGATAAAAGTATTTCTTTATGAATCGATTTCAAACCGTTTTCAAATATGGAAGATGGTTTATATTCCACAAAATATAAACTTATCTCCTAAGGGGATTGAAAGTAAGTTATAGAAGTATATATATTCTATATGGATATGAATGAATTTCGAATATGAATCGATTTGGACTAATTTGAAATCTTTTGAGATTGAATATATTCTATTTGAATATAAGTTGATTTTTGAAATACTATATGATTACGATATAAGATATGGAAATATATTCTAATTTTAGAATATAATCGGGTTGGTATGATTTATGGTATTTCGATATGAAACTATATTATATTTTTGAATATAAATTTGGTTCGAGACAAAATACGATATTTTGATATGAAAGTAAACCTTTGAAATGTAAAAGAACCAACCGATGTGAAAGATGTAAGCGTTGGTTGTCAAAGAGACCGGAGTCGGCATAAGGCATACTCTCTGTCAGTGTCGATACCACTTTGACAACTATGAACGTTTTGACGTATCTGTGAACGTTCCGACGTATCCAGAATGAGATATGATGACTTGAAGGCGATTATTTAATCGAAGGAAGATGAACGATTGCGAAATAGCCCTGACCTTCGGGTCAGAATTAAAATGACTAAAACAGGAGCTATACCGTGACTAATTGAGGTAGCACCTTTGATCGGACTCACTCCTTCGATACTATTTCTATGACTATGATGATAATGATGATTTGGGCCCATTTTGACTTTGGGAGTGTGTTCCGAGGTGGGCGGTAGTGGCTGCTATGCGTTACCACCGGTCCGGGAGTGCAATTGGTAGAATCCTACCCTGGGCATTTCCTCGAGTGCCTTGTCATATATAACCATATCGAGCCCCATACGATTTTGATTTAGCATTTGCCTTCTATGGAGTGCCCTCTGATAACACCAGTACAGTGAATTTACGGTACTGTATAGACTGTTGATGCCTATAAACGGCGTAAGGGTAATATGGTAATCCCGCTTAAGCTATTTTCAGTATTTATATTTTACTGGATAGACACTATCATAATAGCGTACTATATTATGTATGCATTAGTTTAACGGATCCTTGAGGGATGGAAAATCCCGTAACATCTCTTGAGTTACTGTACCCATGACACTGATGTTATTTCATTATTTAATTTAACTTATATGAGATGATTTAGTGCTGATCCGAGTGTTTGTTGTGTTTTCTTTTTATGCAATACGCTCGGGTCAGCAGATGTTGCAGTTATCGAAGATTTCCTTGCCTTGGAGAACGAAGACAAAGTTTGGCGTGTATATCTATTATGAGTATGGTTTAACCACTACATTTATTTCCGCTGCTTATTATGTACATTCATATGTATATGTAACTCTGATAATCATTGAATGTTATAATCACATTATACGTTTCAACTGCTTTTAACTGCTATTTGTTTATTATATGTTGTTCTTCCGTTGTGAGATTCTGTTATTGTCTTTCTCTTCTTTCTTTCTTTTCTTCTTTTCCCAATAACTACCTGCATTTGCGATTTGTTTGGGTCGACATGTGTGGCTTATTGTCGATTTTAAACGGTCAAAAATATGGGTCGTTACAGTTGGTATCAGAGCAATGGTTAGCGATATCCTTGGCTCTGTTGGGAATAAACTCATTAGAGATGGGGTTAGAAACGCCCTAGAATGAGTTCGAGAGATATATGAGAGAGCGTACTTGTATTTTGATATAAAATGGTTTTATATTGTGTTGTCTTGTTCTGTTGATTATTTATGGATTCTGGTCGATATATGGGACGCCATACAATCGATAGGAGTTCCTAAATAATTGAATAGAATGAATCGACATAATATGGTTTTCGATTATATTATATATATATATTATATGTATATTGGTTGTTTTAAGTGTATATGTATTGGTCGTGGGAAGGTAATAAAATTAAGTTATTACCTATTATGGTTGATTCGATAATAAATTTAATAAGGAAATTTTTTAAGGGATTTAGAAAATATTTGAAATGAAATGATATCTTTAAATCTAAGCGGTTGCAAACGGTTTGCGATAAAATAGAATGGAACTTAAAACTTGATCCTGGGGTACTTATGAAATAGTTTTGTCGAATTTTGGAAATAATATCGTATTATAAGTATTATCAAAAAGAATGGGGCTTTCAAAAGTCTTTATAAACGAGTGTATAATCCCTTGCTCAAGATCTTTGAAATAGCCTTGGTAATGAGTGCACGCATTATCGATGGTTATTCTGAAGAGTCTAAGTGGGGGAGTGACCACTCAATGATGATTATAATTGGGTTTGCCGCAGAATTTATGGATTTAACTCTATATCGTATAAATTTTCTAAAGGTATTAGTTTACTATATTCAAAGTTTAATTTAAATTTAAACCCATAATTTAAATTTCTTGCATAACTAAAAGTTCGGGTTTGAAATTTCATATAGTATGGTTTATAAAATAATATAAGTATATATGTATGTTATTTTGAACTTGTTTTGCAAAACCGGGATCAAGCGTTTAGTTTACTTTAACTAATGATAACTATAAATTTATTAAAACGAAACTTGAATTCGGAATGTATGAATTTATATAATATGAGCCTGAAATGGCGCGGTAGTTTGGAAATTCGATCTTTAATTTTGGAAAAATATATAAAAATTCAATATAAGTCAGAATTGGATAAAACAAGAAACATTAAGATCGGATTGATCATATCTCACCAATGAATGTAAGAAATTTAATTTTCACTTTGTAAATGGTAAGTTATGGTTAAATTAAAATTTAGAAATAGCGCTATGGAATTTATATATATTTAAATATAGTTTATTAATATATAAGTTTAAATAGAAATCTTTCAAACGGCTTCCGAAGCCGATAAAACTACTTTCTGTGGATCAATGTAACGATTATAAATCTAAGTGTAAATGATGAAAGGAAATGGAATGTAACTTGATGATGTGCAAGGCAATCGAGTTAAATTAGTAACTTAGGAATCGAATGATAATAATGTTTGAGACCTAAGTATAAGATTTGGTCATGAATAGCTCTTAACCCAATCGATGATTGGTGAGTAAATTAAATGGATTGAGTTAAGAAAATAAAACCTTTTGAACCACATGAATAAAATATAAAATATATAACCTGAGTTGAGACGATGGATTCAATTAAAGAGATCAATTTAGAGAACTTATAAGTTAATCTAAAATTCATGCCGATGGTTAGATGGAGTAAGTAAAATTGGATTTGTACTAACGATTAATATTAAGTAAGTAAATGGAAGTTTAATAAACTTGAAAATTGGAATAAGAACAAAGGTATAAGAAATTTAAAACCAAAGTTTAGATCATTAGGTAGAGTGTCGAAAGAATTTAGAACCAAACCAATGCTAATAAGTCAAGTAAATTAAACAAATGAAGGTAAACTTGGAAAAAGGTAATTTAGTCAATTTAGAACTAAATATAAGTGGATTCAATTTAATTGAAGGAATAACGATTTAACACTTATAAAAGATAAATAAGAAATGGAATACGAACCATTGCTCGGATAATGAAGTAAATGCAAATACTATAATGGACTTAGATAAATAAATAAATGTGTTGAAAAAAAAAATGAGTATACTTGAGCGATAAAGGCTAGACCACACTCAAGCATAATGGAATGATTCATTTAGATGGTTTAAGTTTGGCTTAAATTTTTGAATTGGAAAGTTTGAACTTGAAATAAAATCGATCAATGTTTATGCAAAAAAAAAAAAAAAAAAAAAATCTGAAATAGTCAATAGGCTGTAGTAATATGGACATAACTTTTGAATGGATGATCGGAATCGGACGATTTTGGACTTTCCGGAAACCTTAGAACCGAACTAAAACTTTCGTCTATAGAGTCATGTTGAAATTCTCATGTTTGCTAAGTCGAAATTCAAGTTTAACCATAATAACATGTGCAGGAAATTTTAAAGCTGAGATGTATATCAATATTGTTTTGACCATAACTTCCTAACGGAGCGTCGGATTTTAATCCGCGAGTACAATTCGGAAAGATCAGAATGTAAACTAAATTTTCTCTTAATATGCTGAGTCAAATTTTGAGGTTTAGAGGGCTAAAAACTGGGTAAAACATTTCATATCTGCATTTTCAGTGTGCGGGCTGCAGTGTTCGCTTTTATTAAAACAATTATAACTTTTGAACGATTTGTCGGAATTCGACGAATCCGGACAATTCGGAAAGCCTGAAACAAATACCATAACTTTTGCCTAGTATGTTTTAGTCAAATTACAACTTTTAAAGGGTGATAATCAATGATTTTTTCGCTGGTCTGTTATGAAAATCCTGGTTTTGTGGTTGAATTGCTTTGTGTATGTTATGTAAGCTATATACATTTGCCATGGATTGTTATATATTTGATTCTTATGCATGTTTGAGTATGTAGTAGGTGCAAGGATTGGTATTTTGCTGGAAGCTCACTTGCACAAAGATTTGATGCAAAGGTAAATAAAAGCCGCAAAAATAAACGCTTAAAGAGGTACGTGTTTGGGGACGTATAAGCTTGGTGGTTTTGTTTTTTGTTTTCCCCTGGTTCAGGGATGCCTCATCGTTGATGAGATGTATATTTTGAATTGATATATATATATCGGGATTTTCCCGAAGCTCTCCGTACAAAGGAGATGCTGCCGAAATTTTCCGTGATTTCGGGAGTTAGAAAATTTATGAGTTTTACAAATATAACTTACCTTATAAAGGCTATTTTTAAGTATGAATTTAAAATAGATATGTGCTTAATATTGGTTCGTTCTCTTTTCGAGGACGAAAAGATTTTAAGTGGGGGAGAATGTAACATCCCATAATTTTCAGTATATTTAAATTTCAATTTAAAATAAGTAAATTGGGATGTATTAAGATAAAAATCAAATCCTGTTGATTTATGATGGTGATTATTTGAATTGAATATAAATAGATTTTTCAATTCTAGTCTTATTTAGAAAGGTTGTGAATTTGGGATCTTTATTTAAATGATTTAATAAAATTAAGTTGTTTAAGTTAAAATTTGGAATTCAAGTCTAAATTCAAATATCAACTTTGGAATCTAAATACTTGAAATATATTTACAAGGTTGTTAAAAATAAATTTTTATGGTAATAGTAATAAAGTAAATTTGCATTGAGTATAAATGGGAATTCAAATTTAATTGGTAGATGAAGAATTCTAAGTTGAGATATAATAACTGAAATTCAAATCAAAGAAAAAAAATCAAATTTAGATTTAGAAATGTGTGAAATTTATTTATAAAAATTTATTTAAGTCTTAATTGGATTAAAATGGAATTTTATTAGTATTTAATTTGGATTAAAAATAGTTAATTGAAATTCTAATATTTTATCAATTAATTAACAGTGAAATTTAACTGTTTTGGCGACGGTCTCAGAATTCGACGAAACTGGCGCCATCAGAACCGGAACAGTGAATTATGATAAGATTTCAATTTGCGTTACAATCCGACTTACCGTTTGATCGTGCGAGAGAAATGTGAACGAGATCAATGTAAAGAAATAATTGGGTATTCCTCATATTTGGGCCTCATAATTATATATAAATAAAATCCACCTTTACCCTATCAGGCCATTGTAACATTGTACGTTCATTTCCACCTTCATAGCTTTCTCTAATGGCAGAAATAAATTCTAAACCCTAGTTTTAAAACAGATTTCACCTCAAAATAAAATCTCTCAAAACCCTATCGAATTATATGTCAAATCGAAGCTCTCGACGATACGAAGCTGCTGGTACCATTTGTTTTGACATGCAGTGCACCGTCTAACCGGAAATTGCAGTTAAAGGTTCAGATTTTCGAATTAGGGTTTCAAAATTGGGATTTTTCGATTTTGATCCAAATCGCAGAAATTGGGATATGGGTATTGTAGAGATTTTCGCGGGGAATACGATGGTGGTTTTTGTTCGATTTATTGATGAGTAGATTAGCTGAAATCGATCGAAGAAGGGGAAAAACCCATTTCGGGTTTGGAGTCGCCGGAGGGCCCATCAGTGTCGGTGAAGGAGCGCCGGAGGACCACCTGTCGATTGGAGGTGGTTTCGACCCTTCCGGTGGTCGGATGGAGGGGTACGGCACGGTCAAAGTTGCGGCCTATGTGGGTTTCCGTGTTCGAAGTATGGACGGGAGAGATGAGCGGGAACCGGTCAAAGGAGTTGCTGAGGTGTCAAAATTTTATCGGTGAGGAATTATTATTTTATTATTTATATATTTCAAATTCCAAAGAGTAAAACGCTGATAACTCTTTCGTTTTGACTTGGATTTGGACGCGGTTTGTTGCGTTGGGATCGCGGCGGAATGGCGGACGTTTTGGCACTAACCTGGCTGCGTTTAGAGACTGTGAAATTTTGGGCTATGGTTGGACGTCCGATCCACTAAGGACCCAAAGGTGAGTGATTCTTCGCTCACGAAATACTAAATTATTCCCATATTTTATTAAATTAAATTTTGAAGTAAATTTGGTTGCATGTTTGCGTTGTTGATGAACGATTGTTTAAGTTTGACATGCAAGTGTTAATATGCAAATAAAATCGATAATTAGTTATTTAAATTTAATCTAAATTCCTAATTAGAAATCCCGACATTTGTTAACCAGTAAAATGATTTCATTTACTGTTTGAATGAAATGATGTGATGGATGCCTTGATTTAATTTGATTGATGAATGAATGCTACATGAACTGGCTGTTTATTCAGTACATGATATTCCATGCATTTTCGATAAATCCCAATTTCTCACCTTTGATGTTACGGGCATTTAATAAATTCGGGATTTATCAAATTGAATGAATTAAGAACACAGGTTGAAATGATACATACCTGTGACCCTGAATTGGATTGAAATGATAAATCCATCCCGAAATATCGAGAAATTAAATTTAAGACTCACTTGGCCGTAGGATAGCAAACTATATATGGACATCGGTTGGTTAAATGATTTTAATATTCAGAATTCTATTTTATGGAAATTTCCTTCAAGGGAAACGTATTGATTTCGATAAGTTTATTTTCCTTGAAATCTGAATCTTAAATATGACCTGAAATGATTTAAGAAATTTTGTTCCTAAGCGAATTGAAGTGTTAAAAATTCAAAATTTTGATTTGGGTTTTGTAAGAATTAGGTAGATTCAGATTTAAATAAATTCTTATATAATTTAAATTTTTGAATCAAGATAATGGAGAATACTCGAAAATTGTTCTTCAAACCTAATTCGAGTATGGTCTTGAATCCTTGAATTTGAAACGGGTTGAAATGGGATTTGAAATAAGTCCTTGAGCTAAGCAACTCCATTGAAACTGGAGTTTAGATTCGAGTATCGAAGTTCGGAAGGAAGAATCGATTTTTCAATAAAGAATATATATATATATATATATATTTGATTTTATAGCTATTCTTTCTTGAAATTTATTTTATTAAATTTTTATCCATAACTATTTTATATAACCAAAAATTTTCTTATATTCTTTGATTTAAAACTATATAGTGTTTTAAACTTATTTATCCTATATATATATATATTTTTACTATTATATTCTATACATATATTATTTATATAAAGGTTTCTTTATAAACATCTATCTTTTAAATTTATATCTTATAAGTGTAATTTTTCCTCCGAATGAAAGTGCTGGATCTAAGATCGTTGTTGAAATGGAGTTGAGATAAAAGTATTTCTTTATGAATCGATTTCAAACCGTTTTCAAATATGGAAGATGGTTTATATTCCACAAAATATAAACTTATCTCCTAAGGGGATTGAAAGTAAGTTATAGAAGTATATATATTCTATATGGATATGAATGAATTTCGAATATGAATCGATTTGGACTAATTTGAAATCTTTTGAGATTGAATATATTCTATTTGAATATAAGTCGATTTTTGAAATACTATATGATTATGATATAAGATATGGAAATATATTCTAATTTTAGAATATAATCGGGTTGGTATGATTTATGGTATTTCGATATGAAACTATATTATATTTTTGAATATAAATTTGGTTCGAGACAAAATACGATATTTTGATATGAAAGTAAACCTTTGAAATGTAAAAGAACCAACCGATGTGAAAGATGTAAGCGTTGGTTGTCAAAGAGACCGGAGTCGGCATAAGGCATACTCTCTGTCAGTGTCGATACCACTTTGACAACTATAAACGTTTTGACGTATCTGTGAACGTTCCGACGTATCCAGAATGAGATATGATGACTTGAAGGCGATTATTTAATCGAAGGAAGATGAACGATTGCGAAATAGCCCTGACCTTCGGGTCAGAATTAAAATGACTAAAACAGGAGCTATACCGTGACTAATTGAGGTAGCACCTTTGATCGGACTCACTCCTTCGATACTATTTCTATGACTATGATGATAATGATGATTTGGGCCCATTTTGACTTTGGGAGTGTGTTCCGAGGTGGGCGGTAGTGGCTGCTATGCGTTACCACCGGTCCGGGAGTGCAATTGGTAGAATCCTACCGTGGGCATTTCCTCGAGTGCCTTGTCATATATAACCATATCGAGCCCCATACGATTTTGATTTAGCATTTGCCTTCTATGGAGTGCCCTCTGATAACACCAGTACGGTGAATTTACGGTACTGTATATACTGTTGATGCCTATAAACGGCGTAAGGGTAATATGGTAATCCCGCTTACGCTATTTTCAGTATTTATATTTTACTGGATAGACACTATCATAATAGCGTACTATATTATGTATGCATTAGTTTAACGGATCCTTGAGGGATGGAAAATCCCGTAACATCTCTTGAGTTACTGTACCCATGACACTGATGTTATTTCATTATTTAATTTAACTTATATGAGATGATTTAGTGCTGATCCGAGTGTTTGTTGTGTTTTCTTTTTATGCAATACGCTCGGGTCAGCAGATGTTGCAGTTATCGAAGATTTCCTTGCCTTGGAGAACGAAGACGAAGTTTGGCGTGTATATCTATTATGAGTATGGTTTAACCACTGCATTTATTTCCGCTGCTTATTATGTACATTCATATGTATATGTAACTCTGATAATCATTGAATGTTATAATCACAGTATACGTTTCAACTGCTTTTAACTGCTATTTATTTATTATATGTTGTTCTTCCGCTGTGAGATTCTGTTATTGTCTTTCTCTTCTTTCTTTCTTTTCTTCTTTTCCTAATAACTACCTACATTTGCGATTTTTTTGGGTCGACATGTGTGGCTTATTGTCGATTTTAAACGGTCAAAAATATGGGTCGTTACATATTAATAACGATATGAAATGTTTTCAAATTATATATATATGCGAGAATCATTTGAGAAGACCGAGTTCAATCTCATTTCAAATGATTATACGACATTTTAAATCTAAGAGTTGAAGACGGCGATTGAAGACCGACGATCTTCACATCGAATGGGTAACTAGCGTTGAGGTCCTTGATTGATTTGCTCCCAAGACGGAGCTAAGATGGTAGTTATCCGGACGTAGTGTTGATTTGTATGGATTTGACTTTCGCTCAGACCCAGAGCATAAGTTTATAAATGGAATGTATGTTTGGCGTTGTAGTCCTTTATACTACATTCGTTGATCTCTGTTAATATATATCTGCTTGGTGGTTAACACCCTTCTCTGAGACATATGAGCTTAGAGGTTATATATTGGCAGAAATCAATGGTATAGTATGGACTGACAATGTGGCATACTAAGATGCATTGATCAAGGCTTTTGTTGAAAAGCAGGTCCTTATGGTTGATGATCAAAGCATAGCCTATTACGGCATAGCTTTGTGTATATCGTGACTTCGCGAGCCTCACACCCCGGTATGAGTCAAAAACGGGATACGGACCGTAGGGAGTGCACACGTTTCTTTCTAGCTAGAGTGATGTCAGGGACCTACCAGCGCTGACATTTTACTTATGTGGATGATGGATTTTGAGGCACCTCGTTATTTTTATAGGCCGTTGGTGGTCATACTATAGGTCCAAAGGGACCGGGAAACGTGTGTTTAGGCATAACTAATCCACTGCCCATAGGTGGGGACCGGCCCTACCGCATCCAAGGGTTCACTGCGGGGGATCCTGAGGCATTTGCTAGAGTGTCTCGAATCGGAGAGGAGCTTGCCCCTAGCCTCGACTCGTGATGGAAATCCAATTTCCAATACGACCTTGCGATTTTGATTGTAGAACTAGTATTGGCGACATGATATATGGTACCCATGCTGTCTAGGATTGATACTTAAGATTGAAATGTTTTTATTTAAAACATATACACACTAGTAGTAATCTGTTTTACGTATTTAGCATCTTTTGACCATTATAAGGTAAAACCCTATC
Source organism: Allium sativum (assembly GCA_030737875.1). Taxonomy (NCBI): domain Eukaryota; kingdom Viridiplantae; phylum Streptophyta; class Magnoliopsida; order Asparagales; family Amaryllidaceae; genus Allium; species Allium sativum. Next base: position 59,403,722 of record CM060913.1, read on the forward strand.
CTCTGGTGTGCGTTGCATTGTGTGATGGGACTTGGGTCTTATAATGGTTTCATTTTTCCAAAAAAAGCATTGCGTTGTTGAACGATTTACTTTAATTTATGCACCGGCAATCCATTGGAATAAAAACCCGTTCCGCATTAGCGGCGTGGTCCTTGGATTTGTCTTATTAATTAAATTAGTTTAGAATTCTCACACCAGTCCCATGACTGACTCGTAGTTTGTTTCACTTTGCAAACTCGGGTGCCCTCTTTTCCACACGGGCAGTCGAGTAGCTTTTTGCAGATATCTCTCTCTTTAGCAGGATCCTGGATCGAAGCCTAAAGCTGTGTCCAGAGCTTAGTAGTCTTCCGCTGTTTGTTTGTATTATCTTTTATGTAAATTTATCTTCCGCTGTAATTTAAATTCGTTGTACTCGGATATATTCTGTACTATGTTGTAACATTATTGTAATGTAATAAAAGTCTGTTGTTATTGTTCTGATGTATTGTATTCCCAAAGTTAAAGTATTCGAAAATTTCCAACCTTTGGGTCAGACCTGTGTGGTTTATGGTCGATTCAAAGAGCGGGAATTTCCGGGTCTTTACATTTGTAGAGCCTAGTATGGAGACATAGTGGGATGGGGCGCTTATGCCGTCTATGATTGATAATTATGATTTGAAGATGTTTTATACAATATGCACTTATAATAGTATCAAATGATTTGTTTTAAACGTATCAAGCATTCTTGGCTATTATAAGGTAAAAACCCTATCCTCCGGCTTGCATTGCATTGTGTGATGGGACCTGGGTCTTATAATAGCTTCATTTTTCTTTATTTAGCATTGCGCTGTTGTTTTATGCACTGGTGTTCTTGGGAGGAAACCCGTTCCGTGTTATACGGCGTGGTCCCTTGATTTACCTTACTTTGAAAATAAAGATAAAGAACTGTTTTAGTTCTCACACCAGTCCTATGACTGACCTGGAGTTTATTGTTTTAACCTAAACTCTGGGTGCCCTTATTTTGACACGGGCAGCTAGTAGTTTTGGTTTTGCAGATTTATATTCACAGGATCCTGGTTTACAGCTGGAATGATATCCGGAAAGCTTTGTATCCGTATATCTCTTCTAGTTGTGTATTGTATTATTTTCCGCCCCTATGTAATTTATTGTAATCTCTGATAATTTGTGATGTATATTATTTATTTATGCTCTGTATATTCTTGTATTCTGATGGAATTGTTGTAATATACAATGAAATGTTCTCCCGTCTGCGTTCTTTTGTGGCTTGTTCTCGAACTATCCGCGCTTTCCTCATCGGGGAAGTTACGGGTTTTCACATGACTCTATATCATTATTCTTTAAACCAAATTGAGAATTACATTCGAACTAAAACTACATTTACATGGTCGTTTTCACAGTTGAAGCTTCTAACCATTTCACAAACCGATACAAAGGTCGCAATTATAAACGTGCAAGGTAATTAAATGTGAACTTGATTTTCTAGGAAATAACAATATTGCTTAAATAAAATTCAATTAGAAGAATGCTAGATAAGCTTCCACTGCTTTCAAACAGTAAAATTTGAATAACAAATGGATTTCATTTTTATTATCTCCATCCACATGACACCCATTGATGCTGTTAAAGATTTTGGCCGGAAAGTTTGTAAAGATTGGCATGGTAATTATATTTTTCATTTAAAACTTAATGTTGATGATCACTAAGTGATTCATATATATATATATATATATATCTGTGTGTGTGTGTGTATATATATAGATAATGCATAAAAACTTGAATGTTAATACAAATGATTATCAAGTCATTCGTATACATAATATAGACTTAAACATTAGTAATGATGATTATATATGAAGTGAGTCATATAGATAATGTATAAAGACTTTCCCTAATTTTTGAACCAGAGTGGCTCTACTCTTTTTTTTTTCTTAACAATTTTATTCATGTTGTTCTCATATATGTATCAAGTTCACCTTTAAATAGATCTTTATAATATCGCATCAGAACTGGAAAAGTAAAAATAAAGTGATAAAATGAATCCAGCGAATTTACGAGTTGAAAAAGCAAAACTGTATGCCTAGTAATTTCTTTTTTGGTAAACCCACTAATAATGGAAACCTTATTCTGAAAATCCTTGTTCTTAAGAGCTTCATCTCAAGAAGAATAAGAATGTAAAATAAATAGAACGAATTCAAAGGATTATATTGTATGTTGAATTAGTGAATTATAAAAATGTATGAATATTGATGACGAATTATGAAGAAAGAAATTATTGGATTGCAAGCAATGATGATCTCTAATCGTTAGCTTAATTTTTTTAGCTAAGTTTCATAGTGAGATAAAACACTCTTTTTATTACAAACAGAGAATATTACATTGTCAAAGGCAGGGCCAGCCCTGAGCTTTCCAAGGTCCTAGGACAAAATGATGCTAAGGTGGAAAAATATAAACTTCAAACACGTGGAGGCGCAACAAACCGAACTTAGGTTCCTTGCATGCAACTCATATCACATGGCCATCGAATCACCACTCCATTTGAAATAGTTATGCTAATACTTGTAATTGTTACTTAAAAAAATTGAGGCACTCCGCCAAACCGAGTCCCTAGGTGGCCGCCTAGTCCGCCTTTGGAAAGGGTCAGGCCTGTATTTGTCCTTCTTAAAATACTATCCGTCTTATCAAAACTTAATGTTTCAGTTACATTGCCTTTATGTAATGTAGAAAAGTTAACGATTGAAGACAGGTTTGAAACACACTATAAATTGAACTTAATTCCATACTAATAACGCATATATAAATATATAATAAAAGAAAAATGAACTCCATGATCATCAAATGCTTCATGTTTCTTGTGGTGTTTATATGTGCAACAACTCACTCAAACCTTTTCAAATAGTTCCTCACACACATCCTCCTTCAAACCATCTACGCTTGCCCTCATGTAGACAAAGTGGTACCATCCACTCATCAAGGATACCATGAAGAAGGAAAACTCCCCAGCAAGGAAGAATGTTATGTTTTATGAATACGACACAGTCATTAGAGGATTAGCTGCTGCTACGAGACATGTCGAAGCACAACTGCTAGCGGAAATGCTCGGAGTCATTTCAGTGCAAGGAAGTGACACTCACTGGCTACTAGCTACACACGACAAGATCGCCAGACTTTTTGCGCCTTACAGAAACCTTCGGCAGTGTTGTTCATAGCTTTCAGGAACACCACAAGGATAAAGGTTTTTCTTCAATAAGCATTGTTAATTATAGCACTTTTACAACATCTAACTCTGCATTTTTATATCCACACCTGCAAAAATATTCATCTTTTACAACATTGTTTACCATTGCACACACCGTTGTAGATTGTATATTCACAACACTTATTAATCATAGTAGAAATCTTATATCTACATTAACAAACTCTACGTACGCATTGTCATAAGGACATTGTAAAAAATAGATTATCAAGTGCATTTCAACCACCGTAAAAACTTCTTCACTTACGATGATCAAATGCACTACATATGTTATGTTGTAAATAAAATATACAATAAAGGAAAAACGTTTTCAACCATGTTAGCGATATTTTAAATAATATTGAAATTATTTAGTAAGACTAGTATGTATGTTTGTATACAACATTTGTGAAACAATGTGCCTGTTAGCTTTAAGAATAATTTATACTTTATATAACTAATCCAACATTCATGGCCATATCCAAAGCATATTCATACAATTAGGAATCTTTATCATTATTCTTTAACCCAAATCCAGAATTACATTCGAACTCAAATTACATTAACATGACCGTTTTCGTAGTAGAATCTTCTAACCACTTAACAAAACAACACAAATGTGGCAATTATAAATATACAAGGTAATTAAATGTGAACTCGGCTTTCTAAGAAATAACAATATTGCTTAAATAAAATTCAACTAGAAGAATGCTTGGTAAACTTCCATTTCTTTCAGTCGGTAAAATTTGAATAACAAACGAATTTAATTTTTATTATCTCAATCCACATGGAATCCACTGATGTTGTTAAAGATTTTTCCAGGAAGTTTGTAAAGAATGGCATGGTAATTATATTTTTCATCTAAACGTTAATGCTGATGATTATTAAGTCATTCATATATACAGATAATGCATAAAGACTTAAACGTTAATACAGATGATTATCATGTCATTCATATAGATGATGTATAAAGATTTTAACGCCAGTAATGATGATTATATATGAAGTCAGTCATATAGATAATGTATAAAGACTTGCCCTAATTTTTGAACCAGTGAGGCTCCACTCTTTTTTTTAACAATTTTATTCATCCAGTCTCATATGCATCAAGTTCACCTTTAAGCAAATCTTTATAACATCGCATCAGAACTAGAAAAGTAATCAAAAATAAAGAGATTATATGAATCCAACGAATTTACGAAATGAAAAAGCAAAACTGTATGCCTAATAATTGCTTTTATTGGTAAACCCACTGACAATGGAAACCTTGTTCTAAAAAACCTTGTTCTTAAGAGTTTCATCTCATGAAGAATAAGAGTTTAAAATAAATAGAACGAATTCAAGGGTTTATATTGTATGTTGAATTAGTGAATTATAAAGATGTGTGAATATCGATGACGAATTATGAAGAAATAAATGATTGTATTACAAGCGATGATGAACTCTAATCATTAGCTTAATTTTTTATCTAAGTTTCATAGTGAGATAAAAACACTCTTTATATTTCAAACAAAGAATATTACATTGTCAAAGGCAGGGTCGGCCCTAAGTTTTCCGAGGTCCAAGGCCAAAATGATGGCAAGGTGGAAAAATATCAACTTCAAACACATGGAGCTGCAACGAATTGAACTCAGGTTTGTTGCATGCAAGCCATATCACATGGCCACCGAACCGCTACTCCATTTGAAATAGTTATGCTAACACTTGTAATTGTTATTTTGATTAAGTATTTACATAAAAAAATTAAGGCCCTCCCCCAGGCCGAGGCCCTAACCGACCACCTAGTTCTCCTATGGCCAGGGCTGGGCAAGTATTTGTTCGTCAAAATATACCATCCGTCCTATCGAAACTTAATGCTGCAGTTATGTTGGCACTAGGTAACATAGAAAAGTTAATGACAGATGATAGGTTTGAAACACTCTATAAATTGAACTCAATTCCATACTAACAACGCAGACAGAAATATAGAATAAAAGAAAAATGAGCTCCTTGATCTTCAAATGCTTCATGTTTCTTTTGGTGTTTATATGTGCATCAACTCGCTCAAACCTTCTCAAACAGTACCTCACATACATCCTCCCTCAAACCATCTCCGCTTGCCCTCACGTAGACAGAGTGGTACCATCCACTCGTCCAGGATGTCATGAAGAAGGCAAACTCCCCAGCACAGAAGAACGTTATGTTTTACGAATACGAAACAGTCATGAGGGGATTTGATGCTGCTACTAGAACAATCGAAGTGCAGCTGCTAGCGAACATGCTCAGAGTCATTTCAGTGCAAGAAAGTGACACTAGCTACCAGCTGCATACGACAAGATCGCCAGGCTTTTTGGGCCTTACAGAAACCTTTGGCAGTGTTGTTCATAGCTTTCAGGAACACCACAAGGATAAAGGTTTTTCTTCAACAAACATTATTAATTATACAACTTTTACAACATTTAACTCTTTATTTTTATATCCATATCTACAAAAAAAATCACCTTTTCCAATATTGTTTACAACGAAACACACCATTGTAGATTGTATATTCACATCACTTATCAATCGTAGTAGAAATCTTATATCCACATTAACAAAATCTATGTACACATTGTATTATGGACATTGTAAAAAATAGATTATCAAGTGCATTTCAACCACTGTAAAAACTTCTTCACTTATGATGATCAAATGCACTATATATGGTACGTTATTAATAAAATATACAACGAAATTCCAACTATTTTCCTTATTAATGGCGACCTCTATTCCACTAAATAACACTCAATTTTCTCCACGTTCTCAACCACCTCCTCCTCCTTCTTCATCAGATAAACATCAATCTTCACCCAGCTAATGAACATCAGACTTCTAATCTTAATGCAAAAGATAACAGCAATACATATCTATCAGCAAGAAGGTTAAACTATGTGAAATCCTAGTCTGAATCCGTTTACATTCAGGAAAAGATCTTTAAAAATCAGAATAGGCCTGGATCAATACTATAGCGCTGATCCTGATCCATTTTAGATTATCTTCTATCAAGCTTAAGGATTTTATAACGAGGGTTTGGAAGCTATTGGGTAATTTTCACATACATGTATCTCGTTCCTATGAGTTTATTGTCCAGTTTGACAATAAATCGAATTTCTCTTGTAACACCCCATGGCCATTAATGTCACTCTCAAAGGGAATGCATTAATGTCATGAAGCGTTATAGTAGTATAGAACAGATAAATTACAAGAATAAATAAATAAAGCACAGCGGAAGATAAAACTTATATCATAGCATCATAATTTCAAACCAAGCTTACGTAAGTAGTCTCCAAAAACCATTACAACAGGATCAATTGTCTTTTCCAAAAACTTCAAAGTACATAAAGAAGGAAATACTTAAATAACATAAATGCTTAAATCCCAACATAAGCAAAGCCATAAAGATGAGAGATTCCAAAGCGATACATCTACTCTTTTCAAGCAACTGAAAGAAATCGGCACTAAGCTGTAGTATTCCCTCCTTACAAACCTGAGGGGGGAAAAGGAAAGAAAAGAGGTGGATACAAAACGGGTCAGACATAAAGTCTGGCGAGTCCAGTAATTTTAACAAATAATAGGTAAGGTAAATGATCAAGACATAAATAGGCATCATGATATGGGTGTAACATAGATAAGGTAGATAAAAAGGATGGACAAGATGATTCCGTTCCTAAGTACTAAGACAATCCTACACCTTGGCTAAGCGAACAACCCTCCAAGTACTAACCCCGAAGACCGAAGTCAACATCAGACTAGCACCCAAAGGACTATCCAACTCAACCAACATGTATTTCGTTACACCACACTTTGGCTAAGTTACACCACATTACTTAATTACACCACACATCTACTAGTCTCTATTTACTAAAGGTTGATCCCTTCCCACTAACTGTACCCACATGACAAACTTGGTAGTTACTTGTACCTAGCTGCTATCTTAGGTGCCGGCTTGCTCCTACCACCGCCAAGGTACCCTTACCCAACCCATTCGACCGACTCCCTAAACCCCGTAGGCAACAATGTTGGCCCCACAGTGGGATGTATCACTCCCTAAAGTGGCAACCCCGATACCAACACAAAATGCACGACCATACCTACACGATGCAACAACGTCTTACTTACCAGGCCGGACCCATGCACGCACATGAACCCGTTGGACTTGCGTTGCCACCGCTATTCACGTTTTGACCTCTTACATTCAAGTCCAGAAGCGTGCCCCAACCCCGGCCTAGTACCGGGCCAAATTAGATACTCAAACGGGTTACTGGTTGAAACGGGTCCCCCATCCGACACAAGCCTCCCACCTATGCTTGGTCCCCACTAGATTTTTCTCCCACTTAACCATTTTAATTTAAATGTCCATGTCTTACACATGCTATGGTTAAGTCCATACTTACATGTTATAATTTACATGTCTTATCTTATACCGGTTAATTCCATATTTACATGTCACCCGACTTAACCCTCTAACCATACCCATGTCTTATTATGGTTAGTATTCCTTAATTCATTTCTTATGACGAACGGTACATGACCTCCCACATTAGATCGAACATTTTGTGGCCGCTGGATTTGCCGGGCGGTTCCGGGTAGTCTTACGCCACAAACCGGATCTAACCTCGTGTCATTTAACCGTTGCGCCTACAATTCATTCCTTTGACCTCTCACATTAGACGTCCAATTCTGGCAGCTGGATTTGCCGGGCAGTTCCGGGCAGTCTTACGCCACAATTGCACCTAACCTCGTGTCAAAGGTTTATTAATAATCGTATTTCACCCATACCCAATTATCATGTCACGTATATCCAATTAAACATATAATCAAGTTTATAATATTGCCTATTCCAAATCGTCACTAATTACATATTAATTAGCCTCAATTACAGATTTACAATTATTGGCACTTTCATCAATTCCATGTAATTCATACCCAAATATGCCAATTTCACATATTATCCAATTATCCAAAATATCCAATAATATCCAATTTTCCATATTTCACATATTTCCATCGTTCCCACGTATTTGCATTCGCGCGTATTTTTAACATAGGCTCGAAGGTAGCCTAGATCCAAAAATAAAAGGAATAGGGATAAGAAGAGAGAATCAAATCACATAAAATTGGCATTAACACAACATCATGAAATAAAGGGGCATGTAAACTGGCATAGAGGCATAATGACAGATTCAACATGAATAAACTGATAAAGGTATGAACTTTACATAGAAACATAGGCATATGATGACATGAATCAAAAAGGTGAAGACTTGGATGAGATTTAAATTACATACATACATATGAATCCTCTTTACAACTTTAGCATGCTACTTTCAATCCCATTATATTATGAAAATTACTGTACTTACCTTTCTTGGTTAAAGAATAGAATTGTGCACTGAAATTGGTGTAGAAACGCTGTGGTGTTACTAATTTATCTTGTTGAATTGTTGTAGAAGCTCTAATCTTTAATTTGAGTTGAACCTGACACTTGAGATTTGATTTAGAGGCGGCGGCTAGGGTTTAAGAGAGAATTTGACAGCACAATGGTGTCATAGATAATATTTATGAATTAGGGTTAGGTCTTAAGTTGTATATATATAGGTGTAGGAAGTTATTTAGGCTTTAGGATTAACCATAGAACTGATCTGGACCACTCAGATGCCATATCAGCCCTTTGGGCGAATCGGGCCACGGGTTGGCAGTCAAACACCCTGGATTGACCTCTAGTCAACCCAGCGGGGCTTGGGTCGACTCCAAAAATGGTGCGGTTCGGCTATTCCCCCTCCCGATTCGCTGTTTTGAACTTTTTTGAATATATATTTATTTAATTTTTATATATATATATATATATATATATATATATATTTCTCTCATATGCATACAAACTTCATGGCTTAATAATTTCTTCATAATTAATCATTTTCACAATAAACCACTTTTTGAACTACTTCACACTAAGCCACTTTTTAGCCATTCCCCTAAAACAAAAATATGGCGCTGATGGGGATCGAACTCTGTACCTCTTATATGCAAGTCACATGTTCTAACCAAATGAGCTACTAAGTCTTTTGCTTGCAAACCTTCGAACAATGCTAAACATCATTCTTTTCTCATTCCTCTTTTTCAAATAAATTTTTCTTTAATTTGTTATTTTAATATTCTCAGAAAATACGGGGTGTTACATTCTCCCCTACATAAAGGATTTCGTCCTCGAAATCTCTAAGTCAAGAAGAACGTATCCTGCCATCCAATCATCCATCTACTCAACCATCAACCACTAGCAACCATGGTCCTTAAAAGATTTCTAATGCTTTTCATGCACATATGCATAGTGTGTGTATGTCCATATACTAATGCAAAATCAGTTGGTCCACTGATTCAGTCGACCTCCTTAATGCAAATAATGATAGTGCCATGTATCCATCATGTATGCAAAGAACCTTATACATATCATTACAACATGTGTGCACAACTATTCGTTTAAATGCAACATCCATATGATATAGGCATTCAACTTACAATCATTTTACTAAATACATCCATTTATATGCAATATGCAATATGAAAGTGACTGAGCCGATCTAGTGCCTAATGTGTGTGTATATGCATCCACGAGCAACCACTAGCAAACACTTGCATCCACATGCATCCACCATACATAACATGTCTCATACACATGTTTCAACCATAGGACTACCCTATTTAAAGGTTAAAGAAACTAATGAGAGGACATACTAAAGATAGAACAAGTACAAGCTAAGCGATAAAGGAGAAATTAAAAGACATACCCTCGAAAAGAAAAGGGTACAATGAACGCGTCTTCTCTTCCGTCTCCCAAGTAGCGTTGCTCTCATCATCTCCCCATTGCACTTTGACTAGCTTGACCTATCGATTGCTCAACTTCTTAATCTCCGACTCAAGAATGCATGTAGGAGCTCGTCAAATCATCACATCACGCTCTATTTCCACCTCTCTAAGCAAGCTCTTCCAAAACTAGCTAGTAAAGATAGGATCGCGATCGCTCACTATGCTAGAAGGAACACCGTGCAAACGAACTATCTCTCGAATGTATACGGAGGCTAACCATGGAGCAGTCCTCTTACTCTTCACGGGAATGAAATGGGCGCTCTTAGTAAGTCTGTCTACCACGACCCAAATCCCCGTATTACCCTTCCTCGATCTTGGTAACCCATCAACAAAGTCCATCGAGACACTCTCCCACTTCCATTGTGGGGCCTCCAATGGATGATGCAACCCACCGGGCTTCTTTTGCTCTTCTTTTACTTGTTGGCACACCAAGCATCTAGCGACAAACTCAGCCACATCCCTCTTCATACCGACCCAAAGTAAACTCGTCTATTGTCCATGTACATCTTTTCCCCGCTGGGATGAATGGTCTTCCTCAAGTTCTCGTCTCGTGGTACATAAAGTCTATCGTCCTTACGTAATCAACCCTTATCATCTAGGGTATACCTACTGAGATGGCTCGATGACTCCCCCTTTATGAGCTTCTCTACTAACTCAACCAACTGTGGGTCATCTCGCTGTGCCTCACCAATCCGTCCCAAAAGCGCAGGTCTAACCTCTAAGAATGCTAGCAGACCAGGTACAAAGTCAATGGAAGGTCTAAAGTCAAACGTAGAGATAAACTCTATGCTTTGCCGCTCAACAAACAACGGACTCAAGGACAATCTTTTCCTACTTAAGGCGTCTGCCACCACATTACCCTTGCCAGGGGTATATGCTATCTCGAAATCGTAGGACGCTAAGAATTCCATCCACCTTTGCTGCTTTAAGTTCAATTCCTTCTGAGAGAAGAAGTATTTTAACGATCTGTGGTTTGTAAACAATTCAAATTTCTCGCTAAGAAGATAATGGCGCCAAGACTTAAGCACGAAAACAATAGCGGCCAACTCTAGGTCATGTGTAGGGTAATTTTTCTCATGCACTCTCAACTGCCTTCCTCCATAGGCTATTAGCCTCCCCTCTTGCATTAAGACTGCGCCTAGTCCTGTCCCACAAGCTTCGGTATAAATGGTAAATGGCTTACTCCCATCTGGCAACACTAAGACTGGGGCTGTGGTCAAATCTCTTTTTAAACGTTGGAATGCATCATCACAATCTACTTCCCACGTGAAAACTAGGTTCTTCTTCGTCAAGCGTGTCAATAGGGCTGATATCTTTGCGAAGTCCTTGATAAACTTCCTATAATAGCTAGCCAACCCCAAGAAACTCCTCACCTCGGTAGCATTTTTAGGGACCTTCCAATCTTGGATGTCCACCACCTTCATGGGATCCACAGCTATCTCTTCTTTGGAAACCCCGTGCCCTAAGAATCGCACTTCCTTCCTCCAAAAGTGACATTTAGAAAATTTAGCTTTAAGGTTATGCGCTCGAAGGAACTTCAACACTTCCCTAAGATGTAGGGCATGCTCTTCCTCGTTCTTAGAAATGATCAAGATGTCATCCACCAAGACCACCATGAATTTATTAAGGTACTCCCTAAACACCCTACTCATCAAGTCAACAAAGTATGCGGGGGAGTTTGTCAAACCGAAGGGCATAACAAGCCACTCATAGAAACCATCCATAGTCCTAAAGGTAATCTTGTCTATGCTATCCTCAGCCACTCTCAACTGATGGAAACCAGTGGCTAAGTCCAACTGCGAAAACACTGAGGTGCCAACTAACTGAACGAAGAGATCGTCAATCCTCGACAGTGGGTGCCTATTCTTCTTAGTAAGCTTATTAAGTTCTCTATAGTCCACACAAAGTCTAAGGGACGTATCCGCCTTTGTGGCAAATACTACTGGAGCACCCCACTCCGATATACTACGTCTTTTGAACCCCTTCTCAAGCAACACCCCTGCTTGCTTATTGATTTCCCTCCTCTCACGAGGAGCCATGTGGCGTACTGGCAGAGATACGGGTTTTGCATTGTCTACAATATAAATACGAAAGTCTATCTCACGTTTTGGAGGTAGACCCCTCACCTCATCGAAGACATCAACATATTCACGGACTATATGAACAGAATGTAAATCATCATTGGATGCATCAAGTGACTCAAGATAACTAAGCATTACTGATCCTTTAGGGTCACAAGAAATATCAAGGGTCTTTCCACTACGAGTCAACAATTTTACTACCCTTCGTTCACAATGTTGGATGGCACCATGTCTGGCTAGCCAATCCATCCCTAGAATCAACCCATAGCCCATGAAACCAAGCACAAAAGCATTACATTCAAAACCAACGCCTAAGATAGACAATCTCAAATCCCTACAAACCATGGATAAATGAGCCGAGCCACCAATAGGATTTGAGACTATAATGGGATCCACAATGAGACTAGTATTTAAGTGCAGTGTTTCAACTAATGATGTAGAGATAAACGAATGTGATGCTCCAGAATCGAATAAAGTATAGGATGATCAAACAAGAAAATCAAACTTTTGACGGAAATTTTTCTACCTTCTTCCTGCCCCGGAGCCATGAGAGCATGAACCTGCCCTCCCGAAATAGAACCTGTCCTCTGCCCTTGCTTGTTAGGACAGTCCTTGACAGCATGACCTGGATCACCACAATGATAACAAGCGAACTTCTTCTTCTTCCTAAAGTCTTTCTTCAAATGGCCGGGTATCCCATAGTTGTGACACTTCCTTTTTTCTTTACCACCTTTCTTTTGTTGTTGGGCATTCTTTGGATCCTCCTTCTTATCTTGCGGCCTAAAAGTACTTACGCCCTTCTCTTCTTCATGCATCTATGCCATATCAACAAGCTTTTCATATGTAGCCCCCATTGGAATGTGGGACATAGCCAAACTGTGAAGCGGTTCATTTAGGCCCTTTGCAAACCTCAAGGCCTTCTTGTGAGGCGTATTTACCATATCTAGCCCGAATCTCGTCAACTTATTAAATTCGGTCACATACTCCTTCACAGTCAATTTTTTCTGCTTCAATGTCAAGAACCTCTCCATGTACATACTCTCCTCAGCTTGAGAAAGGAACTTCGGCTCAAACCTTCCCCTAAAATCTACCCACGTCTCTACGGCACGCTCTTCATTAGTAACCTCCCACCAAAACGAAGCTTCGTCCTTCATCAAAAAAGCAACCAATTGGACCTTCTTACAATCGTCCAAATCGAAAATGCCAAACAAATCCTCCACTTTTTCAACCAATTTCTAGCTTCAACGAACGTTTCAGACCCACTAAAAGTTTTTCCACCCATCGAATGAAAGTATTTACATATCTTGGAGAAAGCATCTCCACGCGGAGGAATGACTGGAGCTGGGGAAGGAGGAGGAGGAACGTTGGCCAGACCCGCGGCAGCGGCCCTAGCCTCGAGATATTGACGAAACCAACCGGGTATAAGAATACCCTCTGGTATCTCAGATGCTTTAGACATGCTGAAAAGAAAATGAAAGAGTTTCAAAACAAGGGAAGCGAAAGAGAGATGTATGGCTTGCGGGGATTATGCTCTTTAAAGTAAACTTTCCTTGAAAATAGCTTATTTAAAACAAGTTTTTTGAAAATACTTTCTATGAAAATAATACTTTTGAAAACACTTTTCAAAACTTTTTATCTTTTCTTGTAACCATAACTCTGATACCACGTGTAACACCCCATGGCCATTAATGTGTCTCTCAAAGGGAATGCATTAATGTCATGAAGCGTTATAGTAGTATAGAACAGATAAATTACAAGAATAAATAAAAAAACATAGCGAAAGATAAAACTTATTTCATAGCATCATAACTTCAAAACAACCTTACATAAGTAGTCTCCAAAAACCATTACAACAGGATTAATTGTCTTTTCCAAAAACATCAAAGTACATAAAGAAGAAAATACTTAAATAACATAAATGCATAAATCCCAACTGAGCATAAGCAAAGCCATAAAGTTGAGAGAGTACAAAGCGATACATCTACTCTTTTCAAGCAACTAAAAGAAATCGGCACTAAGATTTAGTATTCCGTCCTTACAAACCCGAGGGAGGGGGGAAGGAAAGAAAAGAGGTGGATACAAAACGGGTCAGACATAAAGTCTGGCGAGTCCAGTAATTTTAACAAATGATAGGTAAGGTAAATGATCAAGACATAAATAGGCATCATGATATGGCTGTAACATAGATAACGTAGATAAAAAGGATGGACAAGATGATTCCATTCCTAAGTACTAAGACAATCCTACACCTTGGCTAAGCGAACAACCCTCTAAGTACTAACCCCGAAGACCGAAGTCAACATCAGACTAGCACCCAAAGGACTATCCAACTCAACCAACATGTATTTCGTTACACCGCACTTTTGCTAAGTTACACCACATTACTTAATTACACCACACATCTACTAGTCTCTATTTACTAAAGGTTGATCCCTTCCCACTAACTGTACCCACATGACAAACTTGGTAGTTACTTGTACCTAGCTGCTATCTTAGGTGTCAGCTTGCTCCTACCACCGCTAAGGTACCCTTACCCTACCCATTCGATCGACTTCCTAAACCCGTAGGCAACAATGCTGGCCCCACAGTGGGGTGTATCACTCCCCAAAGCGGCAACCCCGTGTGATGACCCCAAACTTCCACGGAATGAAAGAAAGGGATGATCATTTTTGGAATACAACATAAATACAATAAAACAGAACATAGATACAATATAGCAAAGGAAATTCATAGAGTAATAACATTATAGCAGCAGAAAAATATAATGTCATCAATCACAGAAAATCCACAGTCACAGAATCTAAGATTAATACAACAAGTTTATAAAAAGAAATAAGTTTGATGTCTAAGAAGAAAAGAAAAGATGCCATAAAAAAAAAGGTAAATGTCTTCAAGCTCCAAGTCATCACCTCTCTACTTCAGCAAATCCAAGAGATAGAAAATAAGAAGCTCCAAAGAAAAGACTCCAAGCAAAGAATGAACCTGTCTACTTGGCTGCCCATGTGGAAAAGAGGGCACCCAAGTTTGCAAAAAGGTGAAACAAACGATGGGTCAGTCGTGGGACTGGTGTGAGAATTCTTAACTAAAATAACTATTAGATATAAGGCAAATCCAAAGACCACGCCGCTAACGCGGAACATGTTTACTCTAATGGATTGCCGTGCATAATTTAAAGTGTCATAACAAATAAATAAGTACATCGTAAACAACGCAATGCTTTTTGGAAAAAAATGGAATCACCATAAGACCCAAGTCCCATCACACAATGCAACGCACACTAGAGGATAGGGTTTTACCTTATGGTGATTAAACATGCTAAATACGGCAAATACGCATCTAATATTATTATTAGTGTATATGAAAACATTTCAAAGTAAATGTATTAATCCTAGGAATCATAGGTACCATATATTATGCCTCCGTACTAGTAATACAATCAAATTCGTCGGTTCGTATTGGAAATTTGATTTTCCATCATGAGTCCAGGCTAGGGAGGACTCCTTACCGATTCGAGACACTCTAGTTAATGCCTCAGGATTACCCGCAGTTAACCCTTGGAAATGGCAGGGCCGGTCCTCAAATACAGCTTAGAGGATTAGCAATTCCTAAGCACACGTTCCCCGGTCCTATAGGACCTATCCGAGGTGCCTCATTTCATCATCCACAAAAGTAAAATGACTACTAACTAGAAAGAAACGTGCTACTTTCCCTGCGTTCCCTTTCCCCTTTTTAGACTCAACCGGTGTGTGAGGCTCGTGAAGTCATGTAATACACAAAGCCCTGCTTATTCAAGCGGTGCTTTGATCGTCCCACAAGGCCTGCTTTTCAACAAGAAACCCTGATCATTGCATCTTAGTATGCCACACCGTCATTCCATACCATATCATTGCTTATCCATCAATACATAAATGGGTGTTAAGTAAAGAATAAATTCTTCACCACCAATATTTATATATTAACAGAAAATCAACAATATGATATATAACGAAGTACGATGTCAGACACACCATCCATTTAAACTTATGCTCTGGGTCTGAACGAAAGTCAAATCCGTGAAATCAACGCGTACGTCTGGGCAATGACCTTGACCTATGAATTGGTAGCATGTCAATTCAGGATCTCGATCGCTGTCCATTCGAGGGAAGATTTACGGTCTTCATACGTCGTCTTCTTACTTCGATCTTTAACGCCGCTGGATTAATTTGGGATGAGAATATCTCGGACTTCCCAAACAATCCTCGTATATATATACATATATATATATATATATATTGAAAATCCTTCTTATTCGTTAATAATATTTTTATTAACAATTCATTCTTATTTTAATTATTATATATAAATAAATAACTAAATCATTAATTCTTATTCTTATGTACATTTTCATTCTCTTATCTTTTCTCTTCTTTACTTACATGAAAATGCAACTTATAATTAGGCGATGAATCATTCCTCTTACTTTATTTTTATTATATTATTATAATTTACATTAAAATGTAAATTATAATACATCGTTCAATTGATTTATTTTCATCTTTCCACTATATTATAATTCTATTCATATTAAATATTCATTTTCTCTTTTAAGTGCATCCTTAATTGCAATCACATCAAAAATGTAATTTTATTTTACGATGTAATTTTCATTCCTAATTACATATAAAAATGTAATCTTTATTTACTTGCCACATTCCTATTTTTATTTATATAAAATAAATGTGAACTTTCATTCTTATCACCATTCATGTTTAATTTACAAAAATGTAAATTTTCACCCTAGACGCATTCTTACTTGATTTACATTAAATAAAATGTAAATTACACCTACGGTTTAAATTCTTGCGTATATTACATAAATTAAAATGTAATCCTTTTCCTATGGTGTATATTCATTTTTAATCACATTATAAAATAATGTAAACTATCATACAGTAAAATTCCCTTTTCATCAATATATTAAGACTAATATACTTGAGTCCTACGGTTAAATCCCTTTTTAATTACATTACAAAATAATGTAGACTAATCCTATAGTTAATCCTCTTTATATTAACATTATAAATAATGATAACTTAACATGTAGTGTATTTTCTTTTTATTTCATTAACAAAAATGCAATTTCTCCTACTTTGAAAATCCCAATTATATTTACATTAAAGATAATGTAACCTTTTCCTACCTTGGAAATTCCAATTATATTTACATTAAAAATAATGTAAACTTTTCCTACTCTTACATTACATATGAAAAATGTACAATTTTAATACACCGTAAATTCCTACTTTTTATTTATAAATAAAAAGTGTAAATCTTGTCATGCAGTGAATTCCAACTTTATATTTACAAATAAAAATGTAAATTTTGACATACGGTGAAATTCACCTTTTAATTTCAAAGAAAAATTTAATTTTTAACATACCATATCATTTCACTTTATAATTTACATATAAAAATGTAAATTTAAGGTCATCGCAAATTCCTATTTTAATCTTACATAATAAAATGTAAATTTCATTTCATGTCAAATTTCTACTTACATATTTACATAATAAAATAGTGTAAATTATCATACGGTTAATTTTCTATTTTTATTACATTATAAAATAATGTAAATTATCATACGGTGAATTTTCTTTTACTTCACATAAATAAAAATGTGAAATATACATACGGTTAAAATTACTCTAGTATTAACATTAGAAATAATGTTAAATGAACATACGGTGGATTTCTTTTATTTTAACATCAAAAATAATGTTAAATCATCCTACGGTGAAATACTCTTAATATTTACATTAAAATAAATGTTAATTTCCTACGATGTAAATATTTTTAATATTAACATTAAAAATAGATTTAAATGTTGTACGGTGTAAATTTCTTAAATATTAACATTATAAAATAATGTTAATTCATACGGTTAAACTATCTTTTAAAATTAACATTAAAAATGTTAATTGCATCCTATGGTTAAATTTACTATTTAATATACATTTACAATAATGTATATTCATACATGCAGTGAAATTACTCATTATTAACATTAAATAAAATGTTAATCTTATCCTACGGTAAAATTCCTTTTTAATATTAACTTTTAAAAAAAATGTTAACTACATCATACATTATAATTTTTATAATATTAACATTAAAAATGTTAATTACATCCTATGATGAAATAACTATTTAATTAACATTGAAAATGTTAATTTTTCATGCATTGCAAGTACTTATTATTAACCCCAAGAATAATGTTAATTTCTCATACCATGTAAATTCTTATTTTTAACATTAACAAAAATGTTAAATTTGTCATACGATGAAATTTCTTATTTTTAACATTAACAAAAATGTTAAATTTGTCATACGATGAAATTCTTATTTTTAACATTAAAAAAAATGTTTTAATTTCATATAAAAAGGTAAATTTTTATCATCCCATTCTAATTCATATGTAAATTACATAGAAAAATGTAATTTAATTCATGCGGTGTAAATTCTTATCTAAATAACATATAAAAATGTTATTTTACTTTACCTCGCAAAATTCATTCTTTTACTTACAATGCAAAAATATTCACTTTTATGTTTACAATGTAAAGATATCAACTTTTCATTTTGATAATGTAAAAATATCAACTTCTCTACTTTACAACGTAAAGATATTAATCTTTCTATTTTACAATGTAAAAATATTATCTCTTCTATTATACAATGGAAAAAGATTGTCTTTTTATTTACATCGTTGGATTTTCATCTTTTTGTTTTCAATATAAAAAGATTTGTCTTTTTATTTTAAGTATAAAAAGGTCGTCTTTTTATTTATTTATTTACATGGTCAAATTTTCATCTTATTTTAATTTCACATAATAATATGTAAATTCCACCACAAGTCGCATTCCTATTTTATTTGCATCCCATAAAAAGTAAATTTTCATCACATCACATAACAGCAACACCCAACCATGACAACAAGTCTAATTCCAATAATTAACATCCATGTAATTATAAGGTGATGTTTTAACTTGACATATGTAAAATCAACGTAGCGTGATTAAAAAAATAACCATAATTAATTATAATTAATTATTAATTCAGGTTTCTTCCCTAAATTTTCAGATCTAATATCATGCAATTCATATCTAACAACATACGGGGTGAACAATTCGGATCTATGTTCTAAATATCATAACATATTAGATCTACGGTTAACAATCATGCAAATAATAATTTAATAAATTTAATTTAATTTAATTTAATTTAAAAATAAAACTCTCACCGTGTTTGGTCAGAGGAGATGATTCAGGTTCGATCAGATTTGATGTTCGAGTTCAAAACAATTGCGGATCTGGGACAATTCTAATGCAAATTCATAGGAAAAATCAAAATAAGCTTTTTACAACTGGCTGTTTAACGCTTAAAAGCGTGGGGAAATCTGAAACAAAATCTACCTTAGAACCCATGATTGTTCAAAAATTCAAATCCGATTTTCTGGAGTTGTAGTTGACGAAACGACGAGCCGTTTGTTGGAGATTGGAGTGCTACGAGAGGGCTATCTTCGCCGGGAGTTGGAGGAGGTGCGATCGACGTAGTGGGGCCCGGTTGACCTGCGTTCGGCGTACCTTTGCGGGGTTGGAGGCGGCGGCACAGGGCACGAGGAGAGGCAAGGTTGGTCGGAGATTGTAGAGCTCGGAAAGAGCTTCGAAACGGGTACTCACACGCTAAATTTCGTTGAAAAATGAAAGAGAAATCGGAGGTCAAAGAATGGAGCAAATATGGGTTTCGGCGGCTGCTAATGTCGGAGGAAGACAAAGAAGAAAACCCGATGTATTTATAATATTATTATATTAGGTTAAGTTAATTATCTTTTAATTGGCCCGCTTAAGTCTGTTTTGGTCCGAACTTCAATTCAGGCATGCTTACTGTCGTTCTTAAGGTTTTGACACCTTCTGAACGCAATGGGCTATGTCCCGGGGCCCAATTCCGAGCTCTGTTATGAGTTTTGTAATAATTACATTATTTTATTAATATTTTAATGTATATCGTACGTGAAAATTCACCGAGGTCACAAAACAACTCCAAAAATTCTTGAAAAATATATTTAGCTATGTTTTGATGTTGTGGACCTATGAAAATTAATTTTACTCAATTCTGAGCTCGTATGGATTTTTTATGAATTTTTAAAGTCAAAATTTTACCTGTTTACACTGAAAAATCAATTATAATTATATTTTAATTCTAAAAATTACCAAAAAATCATTTTTAGCTTTGTTTTGATGATACGAATCCAACAAAATTTATTTCATTGAATTCTGAGACTTTTTAAAAAATGACTATTTTTAAGGCCAGTATATTTAATATTAAAAATATATTTTTAAACAAATAATTTCCGAAACTCGAAATATATAAGTGTTTATTGTTCTTCAATGCAGAAACATCATTTCGAACTCAATGGAAGTGGTTTCGAGTCGAAATTCCTTTATATGCAAAAAGTAGCATTTTTGTCCTATGCAAATTACCCAACGACCTTTCTAAAAATTGAATTGGCCATAACTTTTGATTTCCGCTATTAAATTTCGATTTTTCGGATTCGTTGGAAAGATATTTTTAAATAGATTCTAATATTTTTAGTTTTACTAAAATCCGTTAAATTTTGCATCCTGTATGGTCAGTCAAAGTTCAAGTTTGACTTTTCAAACTACCCGCTATTTCTAGCTCTTTTTATAATTAAAATTAATTTATTCATTCTAACTACAATTTGAACCAAATTTGTGATCCTTATTATTTAAAATAGATTATTTTAAATATCAAAACTCATTTAAAATCACTTAAAATAAATTTTAAATTGACCCCAAAATTCAGGGTTGTTACAGTCTCCCCTACTTAAAAACTTTTCGTCCCCGAAAAGGAAAAAAGAAAAATAGAAGAGAAAGAATAAACACAGAGAATGTTTTTAACAGAGATGGTACCGTCTATAACATCAGGCTTTCCACCGAAGAAGTTGGTCCTTTCGTTCCTTCGTAAACATGTGCCAATTGAGCATCGCCACTTCACTTTGTCTTCTTCGAATGCACGATCAAGGGGAGAGTCAAAATGTAACACCCCGCCTCCGCTAGGGTCACTCGCAAAGGAATGCACTAGCTTTAGAGGGGCATTATTGGTAAACATGCACAAAAATATCACAAGACAGAACATATAAAATAGCGGAAGTAAAATCGAACTTTCATAAATTCAATAATTAAGGTCTAAAGCCTTTTACATCAGAGTACATCAAAACCTGTCTTGCAATAGTAAAGAAGCATAAAGACTTTTTAATAAATTCTTCCCCAAGTAAAAACAGTAAAGTAGCCATAGCCAAGAGAAGTCCAAGCCATCCATGATGACCTTCAAGCAGAAGAAGTCCGAACTAAACAGCATTGTTTCCTCCCTGAAACCTCGGGGGGAAACGGAAGGAAAGAGGCGAAACAAAACGGGTCAGTCAAAAAGACTGAGTAAGTCCTATCTACTTCCAGTATAAAAACAGGTAAAGGTCACAGGACATGCATAAACTGAAAGTAAACATAAGGATAACTACAAGATAGATAAACCAGGGTAGCCGGTTGAACTACTGTGGCAAGGTAAACTAAGGTATCGTGATAAACTACGGTGTTATGATAAGTCAAGGTATCACATCGTCATATTTCTATCGAGTACATTATCCCAAGGTACCTACCCCGTCTAACATCCCACGGTATCTATTATGTATATTCTTCCTAGTTCTAACATGTATATTTGCTCTGCACCTCTCGTACTAGTATCCCTACCCGCGTCATGTGTTAACCATGAATGTCCCTTGCTCAAAGTCGTGTAATGGTCCATGTCAACCTAATATATCGCATATATAGGTTACTCAAATCATATGTTTCTTTCCATGTATATAAGTTCAGTCCTTTGCCGTACCTCGTACGGGCTTCCTCATGTCGTATTATCCTTGAAATCGTTTGGACTGTCACCCTTGTTCTAGCTAGGCTTTTCCATATGAATCATCGTTTGAACTACTAGGACTTACGCCACCTAGCACCACTAGGGATTACGCTTACCTATTGCACGCTTTCGTATTTCGGTTCGGGTTCAACCACCTAGGGTCACTAGGGATTACGCTGACCGTCACCCGCGCCCTTTTTCCCACGCATTCATCGTGAATCGTTTTCCATGACTGTATGCCCATGTATCACATCGTGCCATCCGAGTCCTGTCACAGGGCAAAGCAAGAAATAAAGGACTCGGTCGGGAGCTTTAGATTTATCTGCCGATGCAGATACTAAGGTCTGCTTTTCTACACGTGGCTATGGTCCCACGAGACCCTTCCCTCAACTAGTGAAAGGCAACACAAGAGAAAATCTTGCATGAGAACTACACTCCGGCCAGCCCACATCCTACGGCCTACCTCACCCATAATTAGATAGCAATTATGGTCTGTTGGGTATTCCCTGCCTTTCCGTACGCACACGCTTGACTCAAGATGGTAGATGATCAACGAACTTGCTATCTTAGGCACCTTATGTATTCGCCGACTCACTGCTATCACCCCAGTCTTTAGGTCGCTCGCGTAGCAACCAAGGCATATTCTTGGTTCTTCTACCGCAGACCTCAACCTCTCATGAGCCTAGTATAATGACCTGGCAGCTCACAGAGGGATCCCAAGAATATCCTCACGTTTCCCGAAGCCGCTGCTTCGTTACCCAGTTCGTTGGAGCCTTTATCTAAATCAGATAGCCTGCTCCTACACGCATACTTAAACGTTGACCTAACGTATCGGGTTACTAATCTATCTAAGAAATGGTCCAAATTTCCTTGACTAAGAATTATTACTTAGTTTCCCTTAACTAAGGTTTACCACTTAGCCTTATTTCCATAATCCTTGTTAACTATGGTTATTTACCTAATCCTCCGAATTAGGGTTTATCTGATGGGTTAAGTGTCACTTAAGTTCATAACTTAGCCCGTCTACAAACCATGTCAAAATTGGCTAAGTATCCAAGTCCAAGACTTAACCCTACAAACCATGTGTCAAGTTGGCTAAGTATATTAAGCAATCCATAACTTAACCTCGTCTAATTATCATTTTAGATTGGTTAATTATATAAATTAACTTGACCTTGTCAAATTACCGAGTCAAATCGGTCAAGCGTATTCAAGTGATTCGTGACCTAGCCTTATCATGTTTTCACGTTATATTGGTTACGTATAGGTTAACTTATCCCCCATAAATTCACGAGTTAGATTGGTTAAGTTTAGGTCACTTAACCACATCAAATCTTCATGTATAATTGGTTAAGTATAAGTTGCTTAACCCCATTAAATTATCACGTTAAGTTGGTTAAGTATTGGTTACTTAACCTCATTGAATTACCAAGTTTAAATTGGTTAAGTGTTTAACTTAACCCCATCGAATTACCGTGTTTAGATTAGTTAAGTGTGGATTACTTAACCCCATCTAATTACCGTGGTTAGGTTGGTTAAGTCTTAATTACTTAGCCTCATCTAATTACCCAGTCGCATTAGTTATGTGTAAATTACTTAACCCCATCCCCTAATCATCTTGCATGGTTAAGTGTCATTAAGGAAATCAAGCCCGGTCCCACTTAACCTACCCGTTCGCGTCCTATCGGTTAAGTGTCATTAGTCAAATTTACTTAACCTTATCATGTGGCATTAATTTAATTAAAGCACTCTTAACCTCTCACATTAGACCTTGTTGTGGTTACTAGTTAAGCCGGGCGGGTCCGGGTAGATTTACACCACAACCTAGTCTAACCTCGGGTCTTAAGCGCGACATGACCAACTTCTCACATTGGGTCCTATTGTTTGCAACTACTAGTTAGGCCGGTCGGTTCCGGGTAGTTTTACGTTGCAAACTCAACCCAACCTCGAGTTGGCCACACTTATATTATCTAAGTTCATCATGTTTCCAAAACATGTTACAAGTTTTTCAAGCATTTGGGTAGACCTAACTTAATAGGTAAATTCCCAAAGGGTAGACCTAACTTAATAGGTAAATTCCCAAGCTCATACTTTTATGCATACTTACATGTCAACTTCCATGTTATCTTTCAAGTCATGTTTTCAAGTATAAACACATGTCATATTCAAGTTAAGATTTCGCGACATGTTCATGTTTATCTAACTACCCAAAATTGTGTTTTCCCAACGCAAGTAAAGCGAGTCAACATAGTAAGGACACTATGTCACATATTGGTCTCAAAACACGCATGATGCCAAGAAGGGCTTGGCTTCCACATGCATAACATCATAAAGGGATTGGCCATAAACATGCATGATAGAGTCATATAGGGATTGACCATAAGCATGCATACTATCATATAGGATTTGGCCACAAACTTGCATAATATCATAAGGAGGTTTTTGCCACAAACATGCATGAAACATAAGGGGTTTGTGTTCATATGCATGCATAAGCCCCAAGGTCAAGTATTTGGCTATGCTTCACAAGTCAAATGGTTCCTAAAGGTTCATGCTAGCATTTCATGCATAAAGATCCAAACTTGCAAGTTAAACTAGGTTATGCATAGCATGAGAGGCATGATCAAGTCACTCACATGGCCTAAGATCATAAACATGAACACAAGAGGCAAGGTAACGTTCATATAGGTTCGCATAATCATGTTTAGCCTCATTTTATCCCATGTCATTATCAAAACTACCGTTTCCATCTAAAAGTAGCTAGAACTTACCTAGTTAGGCCTAGGGGAAGAAGCATGGATCATCTTGGCTAAGAAAGGTGGCTCCTTTGATGAAGAACCATCATGAAACTCGCATAGCAATGTTGATTTGGCCTTGATTTGGTGTAGCAAGCTTGCACCTTTTGATTTGAACTTGATTTGAGTGCATAGGCTCTAGGGATTGGAGATGGAGGCCATGATCAAGATTGATTTTGGCAGCACTTAGTTGCTAGGTTTGATTTTTAGGGATTTAGGTTAGGTTTAGGGTCTTTTTATAGAGATTAGGATAGTTTTAGGCCCTTAGATTAACCCTAGGATAGATCAGAACCATCAGATCTCGGAAGCTTCCAGAACCAGCCCAAGAACAAGACCAGGTGAGACAACCAGGTGCGCCAGGCAACTTGCCCCGGCCACCCCCTGTCGACAGGCAAGTCGACAGGGCTGTCGACTTGGTCTGGGCCCAAGTCGACAGGCCTGTCGACAGCCCTGTCGACATGGCCTAGGCAGGAAACTTCCCGCCTGGCCCCAGATCTGATTTTCAAACTATTTCCGAAGTTCAAATTTCCAGAAATCTTCTTTGGGCCTTTAACGGGTCATACGGACTCCGATTCTCGAAAACTCGGACTCTATTTCGCGTATTTTTCCGAGACGAACGCAATGGCATAGACCGTTTCACTTGATTCAGAATTTATAATTTAATTCTTTCTTGATTCTTGATTTAACGTGTTGTAAAAATTCGGGTTGTTACATTCTCCCCTTCTTAAAGGATTTCGTCCCCGAAATCTCAAAGTTAGGAAGAACATATCCTACCATCCATCATCCATCTACTCAAACCATCATCCACAAGCAACCATTGTCCTTAGACGACTCCTAATGCTTTATGAATGTATGCAAAACGTGTGTGTACATGTTCCTTAGCTAATGCTAATGATCAGGCCTGAAAAATCTTTTGAATGCAAAAAAATATGTTTAGTGCTATGAATCCATCATGTATGCAAATAGTCCTAGTCATATACACTATATGCGTGCACAAACATTCAACCATCTGCAACGTCCGCATGATAACACATTCAATTTCATCCATAAACAGGTATAAATACTCGTGCATATGCAATATGAAATGTGACCGAGTCGAGCTAATATCTAATGTAAATTCGCGCATCCACGAGCAACCACTTGCAACCATTTGCAACCATATCAACCATAACATGTTTCAAATACATGTTTACATCCACAGGGTTCTACCTAAGATTCCCTGAAACAGGGTCGAGAAGATAAACAAAACAAACTCCATACGGGGTTTGTAACAGAGACAGGACCGAGAGGATATCCATAAAAGATGGCCTACAAGCAAGCTCAACAGAAAACAGGGATCAAGGATATACTCTTAAAAAGAGACATGATGTACCTATCTAGTCTTCAGTCTTCAGAGTCGTATTCCCTTGAGCTTAATTCCATCGTACTTTGACCATCCTTTAACTTCATGATTTCGCAGCTTCTTATTTCCTGTTTCCATAATATGAGTTGGAACTCATTTTCTCGTCCCCTCTCGTTCCACTTGCACTTATTCTCCTTCTAGAATACTTGGCGCAAACAGGACTGCGTACACATTATTCCATGCGAGCCCTCAAAATTCACTAGTGAATCCTGGACCTTGTACCATAAGGTATTCCACGTAGAAAAACTTTCTCTTGAAAGTAAACAAGTTACCGTGCGCACTTACTAGGGTAATTCCCATAACCCATACATAATCGAAGTAAACCATCTGTCTTATTAGCGAACACCATTCGATCGGGTTTCTAATTTCCAACAAAGGCATCTAGGGATTCTAAGTAACTAATCATGACAGAACCCAAAAGGTTACGCGATACTTCAAGGGTATCACCAAGATGAGTCGAGAATCTAACTACCCTTTTTCCAAAACCGAGAATGGCACCCCTTACTGGATAACCACTTCATCCCTAGAATCCATCCACAACTTATAAACATAAGCATTATTTCCAAGCTCAACACTTGATATAGACATTCTCAAATCCAAACAAGCCATGAGTAAATGGACCGATCTTCCAATAGGACTTGAGACAAAAACGGGATCCTCTATTATACTAGTACTAAGGTGCAGAGACTCAAATATCGAAGCGGACTTAAAAAGATGCGGTGATCAAAACAAAGTCCCGATAGGATGATAGAGAAGAAAAGCTAAACCTTTAACAAGATCGTTACTCTCCTTCTGAGGTACCCTAGAAATGAGAGCATACTATTGCCCTCCGAATGATCTTGTCCCTGTTCCATGATACTTAACTATCCGTCCCGTTTAACCATGCCAAAGGTACTCTCTCGTCATGGGTTTCATTGTTCATCTTTCTCCCTCCTTTTAGGACTCAGCCATACCAACATGTTGCTTATCCCTGAGCTCGTATCCTTTATCCTTGTTCTCACTATCCTTTCATGCATAACTCTGCAACGGTCTCTCGAGAACCACCTCCATCGTACGGGAAACACTTACGCAGCTAGAAAGACTAGTCGCAGTCAAAACCACTGTGACTACAGATGGAGGAAAGAAATAAAAAGAGATTCAATCAAGGAAACAAGGATAATGCTAATGGCCTTTGGGGAATAGCCTTTTTCTTTTTAGAAGAAAATTTTCTTGAAAAATGCTTCTTTGTAAACGGTTTTTCAAATAATTTTCAGAAGGTCTTTAAAAACTTTTGCCCAGCCTGGTAACCTTCTGCTCTGATACCAAATGTAACACCCCGCCTCCGCTAGGGTCACTCGCAAAGGAATGCACTAGCTTTAGAGGGGCATTATTGGTAAACATGCACATAAATATCACAAGACAGAACATATAAAATAGCGGAAGTAAAATCGAACTTTCATAAATTCAATAATTAAGGTCTAAAGCCTTTTACATCAGAGTACATCAAAACCTGTCTTGCAATAGTAAAGAAGCATAAAGACTTTTTAATAAATTCTTCCCCAAGTAAAAACAGTAAAGTAGCCATAGCCAAGAGAAGTCCAAGCCATCCATGATGACCTTCAAGCAGAAGAAGTCCGAACTAAACAGCATTGTTTCCTCCCTGAAACCTGGGGGGGAAACGGAAGGAAAGAGGCGAAACAAAACGGGTCAGTCAAAAAGACTGAGTAAGTCCTATCTACTTCCAGTATAAAAACAGGTAAAGGTCACATGACATGCATAAACTGAAAGTAAACATAAGGATAACTACAAGATAGATAAACCAGGGTAGCCGGTTGAACTACTGTGGCAAGGTAAACTAAGGTATCGTGATAAACTACGGTGTTATGATAAGTCAAGGTATCTCATCGTCAGATTTCTATCGAGTACATTATCCCAAGGTATCTACCCCGTCTAACATCCCACGGTATCTATTATGTATATTCTTCCTAGTTCTAACATGTATATTTGCTCTGCACCTCTCGTACTAGTATCCCTACCCGCGTCATGTGTTAACCATGAATGTCCCTTGCTCAAAGTCGTGTAATGGTCCATGTCAACCTAATATATCGCATATATAGGTTACTCAAATCATATGTTTCTTTCCATGTATATAAGTTCAGTCCTTTGGCGTACCTCGTACGGGCTTCCTCATGTCGTATTATCCTTGAAATCGTTTGGACTGTCACCCTTGTTCTAGCTAGGCTCTTCCATATGAATCATCGTTTGAACTACTAGGACTTACGCCACCTAGCACCACTAGGGATTACGCTTACCTATTGCACGCTTTCGTATTTCGGTTCGGGTTCAACCACCTAGGGTCACTAGGGATTACGCTGACCGTCACCCGCGCCCTTTTTCCCACGCATTCATCGTGAATCGTTTTCCATGACTGTATGCACATGTATCACATCGTGCCATCCGAGTCCTGTCACAGGGCAAAGCAAGAAATAAAGGACTCGGTCGGGAGCTTTAGATTTATCTGCCGATGCAGATACTAAGGTCTGCTTTTCTACACGTGGCTATGGTCCCACGAGACCCCTCCCTCAACTAGTGAAAGGCAACACAAGAGAAAATCTTGCATGAGAACTACACTCCGGCCAGCCCACATCCTACGGCCTACCTCACCCATAATTAGATAGCAATTATGGTCTGTTGGGTGTTCCCTGCCTTTCCGTACGCACACGCTTGACTAAAGATGGTAGATGATCGACGAACTTGCTATCTCGGGCACCTTATGTATTCGCCGACTCACTGCTATCCACCCCAGTCTTTAGGTCGCTCGCATAGCAACCAAGGCATATTCTTGGTTCTTCTACCGCAGACCTCAACCTCTCATGAGCCTAGTATAATGACCTGGCAGCTCACAGAGGGATCCCAAGAATATCCTCACGTTTCCCGAAGCCGCTGCTTCGTTACCCAGTTCGTTGGAGCCATTATCTAAATCAGATAGCCTGCTCCTACACACATACTTAAACGTTGACCTAACGTATCGGGTTACTAATCTATCTAAGAAATGGTCCAAATTTCCTTGACTAAGAATTATTTCTTAGTTTCCCTTAACTAAGGTTTACCACTTAGCCTTATTTCCATAATCCTTGTTAACTATGGTTATTTACCTAATCCTCCGAATTAGGGTTTATCTGATGGGTTAAGTGTCACTTAAGTTCATAACTTAGCCCGTCTACAAACCATGTCAAAATTGGCTAAGTATCCAAGTCCAAGACTTAACCCTACAAACCATGTGTCAAGTTGGCTAAGTATATTAAGCAATCCATAACTTAACCTCGTCTAATTATCATTTTAGATTGGTTAATTATATAAATTAACTTGACCTTGTCAAATTACCGAGTCAAATCGGTCAAGCGTATTCAAGTGATTCGTGACCTAGCCTTATCATGTTTTCACGTTATATTGGTTACGTATAGGTTAACTTATCCCCCATAAATTCACGAGTTAGATTGGTTAAGTTTAGGTCACTTAACCACATCAAATCTTCATGTATAATTGGTTAAGTATAAGTTGCTTAACCCCATTAAATTATCACGTTAAGTTGGTTAAGTATTGGTTACTTAACCTCATTGAATTACCAAGTTTAAATTGGTTAAGTGTTTAACTTAACCCCATCGAATTACCGTGTTTAGATTAGTTAAGTGTGGATTACTTAACCCCATCTAATTACCGTGGTTAGGTTGGTTAAGTCTTAATTACTTAGCCTCATCTAATTACCCAGTCGCATTAGTTATGTGTAAATTACTTAACCCCATCCCCTAATCATCTTGCATGGTTAAGTGTCATTAAGGAAATCAAGCCCGGTCCCACTTAACCTACCCGTTCGCGTCCTATCGGTTAAGTGTCATTAGTCAAATTTACTTAACCTTATCATGTGGCATTAATTTAATTAAAGCACTCTTAACCTCTCACATTAGACCTTGTTGTGGTTACTAGTTAAGCCGGGCGGGTCCGGGTAGATTTACACCACAACCTAGTCTAACCTCGGGTCTTAAGCGCGACATGACCAACTTCTCACATTGGGTCCTATTGTTTGCAACTACTAGTTAGGCCGGTCGGTTCCGGGTAGTTTTACGTTGCAAACTCAACCCAACCTCGAGTTGGCCACACTTATATTATCTAAGTTCATCATGTTTCCAAAACATGTTACAAGTTTTTCAAGCATTTGGGTAGACCTAACTTAATAGGTAAATTCCCAAAGGGTAGACCTAACTTAATAGGTAAATTCCCAAGCTCGTGCTTTTATGCATACTTACATGTCAACTTCCATGTTATCTTTCAAGTCATGTTTTCAAGTATAAACACATGTCATATTCAAGTTAAGATTTCGCGACATGTTCATGTTTATCTAACTACCCAAAATCGTGTTTTCCCAACGCAAGTAAAGCGAGTCAACATAGTAAGGACACTATGTCACATATTGGTCTCAAAACACGCATGATGCCAAGAAGGGCTTGGCTTCCACATGCATAACATCATAAAGGGATTGGCCATAAACATGCATGATAGAGTCATATAGGGATTGACCATAAGCATGCATACTATCATATAGGATTTGGCCACAAACTTGCATAATATCATAAGGAGGTTTTTGCCACAAACATGCATGAAACATAAGGGGTTTGTGTTCATATGCATGCATAAGCCCCAAGGTCAAGTATTTGGCTATGCTTCACAAGTCAAATGGTTCCTAAAGGTTCATGCTAGCATTTCATGCATAAAGATCCAAACTTGCAAGTTAAAATAGGTTATGCATAGCATGGGAGGCATGATCAAGTCACTCACATGGCCTAAGATC
Source organism: Allium sativum (assembly GCA_030737875.1). NCBI lineage: Eukaryota > Viridiplantae > Streptophyta > Magnoliopsida > Asparagales > Amaryllidaceae > Allium > Allium sativum. Next base: position 59,434,902 of record CM060913.1, read on the forward strand.
ATAAACATGAACACAAGAGGCAAGGTAAGGTTCATATAGGTTCGCATAATCATGTTTAGCCTCATTTTATCCTATGTCATTATCAAAACTACCGTTTCCATCTAAAAGTAGCTAGAACTTACCTAGTTAGGCCTAGGGGAAGAAGCATGGATCATCTTGGCTAAGAAAGGTGGCTCCTTTGATGAAGAACCATCATGAAACTCGCATAGCAATGTTGATTTGGCCTTGATTTGGTGTAGCAAGCTTGCACCTTTTGATTTGAACTTGATTTGAGTGCATAGGCTCTAGGTATTGGAGATGGAGGCCATGATCAAGATTGATTTTGGCAGCACTTAGTTGCTAGGTTTGATTTTTAGGGATTTAGGTTAGGTTTAGGGTCTTTTTATAGAGATTAGGATAGTTTTAGGCCCTTAGATTAACCCTAGGATAGATCAGGACCATCAGATCTCGGAAGCTTCCTAAACCAGCCCAAGAACAAGACCAGGTGAGACAACTAGGTGCGCCAGGCAACTTGCCCCGGCCACCCCCTATCGACAGGCAAGTCGACAGGGCTGTCGACTTGGTATGGGCCTAAGTCGACAGGCCTGTCGACAGCCTTGTCGACATGGCCTAGGCGGGAAACTTCCCGCCTGGCCCCAGATCTGATTTTCAAACTATTTCCGAAATTCAAATTTCCAGAAATCTTCTTTGGGCCTTTAACGGGTCATACGGACTCCGATTCTCGAAAACTCGGACTCTATTTCGCGTATTTTTCCGAGACGAACGCAATGGCACAGACCGTTTCACTTGATTCAGAATTTATAATTTAATTCTGTCTTGATTCTTGATTTAACGTGTTGTAAAAATTCGGGTTGTTACACAAAACAACTGAAATGGTGATTCTAGGAGATAGAAAAGATCGAAGGACGAAAGAAAAGATGACGATAAAGTGACTGGCTATTATGTATCCCATGAAATGTTCGCCGTAGAATATAGTGATTCTACGTAAACGAATTATTATAAATATGTTATATTCCGCTTTGTAAACCTGGCTCTGATACCAACTGTGATGACCCCAAACTTCCACGGAATGAAAGCAAGGGATGATCATTTTTGGAATACAACATAAATACAATAAAACAGAACATAGATACAATATAGCAAAGGAAATTCATAGAGTAATAACATTATAGCAGCGGAAAAATATAATGTCATCAATCACAGAAAATCCACAGTCACAGAATCTAAGATTAATACAACAAGTTTATAAAAAGAAATAAGTTTGATGTCTAAGAAGAAAAGAAAAGATGCCATAAAAACAAAAGGTAAATGTCTTCAAGCTCCAAGTCATCACCTCTCTACTTCAGCAAATCCAAGAGATAGAAAATAAGCAGCTCCAAAGAAAAGACTCCAAGCAAAGAATGAACCTGTCTACTTGGCTGCCCGTGTGGAAAAGAGGGCACCCAAGTTTGCAAAAAGGTGAAACAAACGATGGGTCAGTCGTGGGACTAGTGTGAGAATTCTTAACTAAAATAACTATTAGATATAAGGCAAATCCAAAGACCACGCCGCTAACGTGGAACGTGTTTACTCTAATGGATTGCCGTGCATAATTTAAAGTGTCATAACAAATAAATAAGTACAACTTAAACAACGCAATGCTTTTTGGAAAAAAATGGAATCACCATAAGACCCAAGTCCCATCACACAATGCAACGCACACCAGAGGATAGGGTTTTACCTTATGGTGATTAAACATGCTAAATACGGCAAATATGCATCTAATATTATTATTAGTGTATATGAAAACATTTCAAAGTAAATGTATTAATCCTAGGAAGCATAGGTACCATATATTATGCCTCCGTACTAGTAATACAATCAAATTCGTCGGTTCGTATTGGAAATTTGAGTTTCCATCATGAGTCCAGGCTAGATAGGACTCCTTACCGATTCGAGACACTCTAGTTAATGCCTCAGGATTACCCGCAGTTAACCCTTGGAAATGGCAGGGCCGGTCCTCAAATACAGCTTAGAGGATTGGCAATTCCTAAGCACACGTTCCCCGGTCCTATAGGACCTATCCGAGGCGCCTCATTTCATCATCCACAAAAGTAAAATGACTACTAACTAGAAAGAAACGTGCTACTTTCCCTGCGTTCCCTTCCCCCTTTTTAGACTCAACCGGTGTGTGAGGCTCGTGAAGTCATGTAATACACAAAGCCCTGCTTATTCAAGCGGTGCTTTGATCGTCCCACAAGGCCTGCTTTTCAACAAGAAACCCTGATCATTGCATCTTAGTGTGCCACACCGTCATTCCATACCATACCATTGCTTATCCATCAATACATAAATGGGTGTTAAGTAAAGAATAAATTCTTCACCACCAATATTTATATATTAACAGAAAATCAACAATATGATATATAACGAAGTACGATGTCAGACACACCATCCATTTAAACTTATGCTCTGGGTCTGAACGAAAGTCAAATCCGTGAAATCAACGCGTACGTCTGGGCAATGACCTTGACCTATGAATTGGTAGCAAGTCAATTCAGGATCTCGATCGCTGTCCATTCGAGGGAAGATTTACGGTCTTCATACGTCGTCTTCTTACTACGATCTTTAACGCCGCTGGATTAATTTGGGATGAGAATATCTCAGACTTCCCAAACAATCCTCGTATATATATACATATATATATATATATTTTGAAAATCCTTCTTATTCATTAATAATATTTTTATTAACAATTCATTCTTATTTTAATTATTATATATAAATCAATAACTAAATCATTAATTCTTATTCTTATGTACATTTTCACTCTCTTATCTTTTCTCTTCTTTACTTACATGAAAATGCAACTTATAATTAGGCGATGAATCATTCCTCTTACTTTATTTTTATTATATTATTATAATTTACATTAAATTGTAAATTATAATACATCGTTCAATTGATTTATTTTCATCTTTCCACTATATTATAATTCTATTCATATTAAATATTCATTTTCTCTTTTAAGTGCATCCTTAATTGCAATCACATCAAAAATGTAATTTTATTTTACGATGTAATTTTCATTCCTAATTACATATAAAAATGTAACCTTTATTTACTTGCCACATTCCTATTTTTATTTATATAAAATAAATGTGAACTTTCATTCTTATCACCATTCATGTTTAATTTACAAAAATGTAAATTTTCACCCTAGACGCATTCTTACTTGATTTACATTAAATAAAATGTAAATTACACCTACGGTGTAAATTCTTACGTATATTACATAAATTAAAATGTAATCCTTTTCCTATGGTGTATATTCATTTTTAATCACATTATAAAATAATGTAAACTATCATACAGTGAAATTCCCTTTTCATCAATATATTAAGACTAATATACTTGAATCCTATGGTTAAATCCCTTTTTAATTACATTACAAAATAATGTAGACTAATCCTATAGTTAATCCTCTTTATATTAACATTATAAATAATGGTAACTTAACATGTGGTGTATTTTCTTTTTATTTCACTAACAAAAATGCAATTTCTCCTACTTTGAAAATCCCAATTATATTTACATTAAAGATAATGTAACCTTTTCCTACCTTGGAAATTCCAATTATATTTACATTGAAAATAACGTAAACTTTTCCTACTCTTACATTACATATGAAAAATGTACAATTTTAATACACCGTAAATTCCTACTTTTTATTTATAAATAAAAAGTGTAAATCTTGTCATGCAGTGAATTCCTACTTTATATTTACAAATAAAAATGTAAATTTTGACATACGGTGAAATTCACCTTTTAATTTCAAAGAAAAATGTAATTTTTAACATACCATATCATTTCACTTTATAATTTACATATAAAAATGTAAATTTAAGGTCATCGCAAATTCCTATTTTAATCTTACATAATAAAATGTAAATTTCATTTCATGTCAAATTTCTACTTACATATTTACATAATAAAATAGTGTAAATTATCATACGGTTAATTTTCTCTTTTTATTACATTATAAAATAATGTAAATTATCATACGGTGAATTTTCTTTTACTTCACATAAATAAAAATGTGAAATATACATACGGTTAAAATTACTCTAGTATTAACATTAGAAATAATGTTAAATGAACATACGGTGGATTTCTTTTATTTTAACATCAAAAATAATGTTAAATCATCCTACGGTGAAATACTCTTAATATTTACATTAAAATAAATGTTAATTTCCTACGATGTAAATACTTTTAATATTAACATTAAAAATAGATTTAAATGTTGTACGGTGTAAATTTCTTAAATATTAACATTATAAAATAATGTTAATTCATACGGTTAAACTATATTTTAAAATTAACATTAAAAATGTTAATTGCATCCTATGGTTAAATTTACTATTTAATATACATTTACAATAATGTATATTCATACATGCGGCGATATTACTCATTATTAACATTAAATAAAATGTTAATCTTACCCTACGGTAAAATTCCTTTTTAATATTAACTTTTTTAAAAAATGTTAACTACATCATACATTATAATTTTTATAATATTAACATTAAAAATGTTAATTACATCCTATGATGAAATAACTATTTAATTAACATTGAAAATTTTAATTTTTCATGCATTGCAAATACTTATTATTAACCCCAAGAATAATGTTAATTTCTCATACCATGTAAATTCTTATTTTTAACATTAACAAAAATGTTAAATTTGTCATACGATGAAATTTCTTATTTTTAACATTAACAAAAATGTTAAATTTGTCAAACGATGAAATTCTTATTTTTAACATTAACAAAAATGTTTTAATTTCATATAAAAAGGTAAATTTTTATCATCCCATTCTAATTCATATGTAAAGTACATAGAAAAATGTAATTTAATTCATGCGGTGTAAATTCTTATCTAAATAACATATAAAAATGTTATTTTACTTTACCTCGCAAAATTCATTCTTTTACTTACAATGCAAAAATATTCACTTTTGTGTTTACAATGTAAAGATATCAACTTTTCATTTTGATAATGTAAAAATATCAACTTCTCTACTTTACAACGTAAAGATATTAATCTTTCTATTTTACAATGTAAAAATATTATCTCTTCTATTATACAATGCAAAAAGATTGTCTTTTTATTTACATCGTCGGATTTTCATCTTTTTGTTTTCAATATAAAAAGATTTGTCTTTTTATTTTAAGTATAAAAAGATCGTCTTTTTATTTATTTATTTACATTGTCAAATTTTCATCTTATTTTAATTTCACATAATAATATGTAAATTCCACCACAAGTCGCATTCTTATTTTATTTGCATCCCATAAAAAGTAAATTTTCATCACATCACATAACAGCAACATCCAACCATGACAACAAGTCTAATTCCAATAATTAACATCCATGTAATTATAAGGTGATGTTTTAACTTGACATATGTAAAATCAACGTAGCGTGATTAAACAAATAACCATAATTAATTATAATTAATTATTAATTCAGGTTTCTTCCCTAAATTTTCAGATCTAATATCATGCAATTCAGATCTAACAACATACGGGGTGAACAATTCGGATCTATGTTCTAAATATCATAACATATTAGATCTACGGTTAACAATCATGTAAATAATAATTTAATAAATTTAATTTAATTTAATTTAAAAATAAAACTCTCACCGTGTTTGGTCAGAGGAGATGATTCAGGTTCGATCAGATTTGATGTTCGAGTTCAAAACAATTGCGGATCTGGGACAATTCTAATGCAAATTCATAGGAAAAATCAAAATAAGCTTTTTACAACTGGCTGTGTAACGCTTAAAAGCGTGGGGAAATCTGAAACAAAATCTACCTTAGAACCCATGATTGTTCAAAAATTCAAATCCGATTTTCTGGAGTTGTAGTTGACGAAACGATGAGCCGTTTGTTGGAGATTGGAGTGCTACGAGAGGGCTATCTTCGCCGGGAGTTGGAGGAGGTGCGATCGACGTGGTGGGGCCCGGTTGTGTAGTAACCCGCATTTTAGCTGTTGAACAATTTATTTATTTAATTATTAAATATCGATTTATCGATATCGAGAACGTAAATTAAATAATAGTGAATGTTTAATTAAAATAATAAATTAAATAATATATTTAATTCAGAAATAATCAAAAATATTGGACATCACAATATTCTGTGAACGGGGCCATCCCTAAGATGTAATTCAGCTTAGAGTTGAATTATATGGACAAATATATTCAATCGACGACAGTTTGAACGTAGAATTATAATATAATTAAATTCGAGCACGTAACGATGCGGTAGTTCGCTATTTGGCGATTTGAACTTCAACTGAGTATACAGGATTCGTTTTAAATCGGATTTCTATGAAACAAGAAACGTGTGGAGCTAGTGGAGTATATCTTTCTAGTGGAAGAGAAAAATCGGGATTTCATCATGTAGATTTTGATTTACGTCCAAATAAAATTTCAGAAAAAGTCGCTATGGAATTCCTTTATAATTCGTAACGCTTTATATACGTTATAAAAGGATTTTTCAATATAAATTGAATATCAATTCAATCTGGACTCAGAATAGCGAGTATATAATTACCCTGGAGCTGTATGGTATTCCACTGTGAATATATACGATAATATAAATTTATTTATATTTAATTTAATTTAATTTAAATATATTTATATATTTAAATGGGTCATCCGGAGCGTTAAAAATAGCCGGTTTTGCAAACGAAGTCAGAATTCGACGAAACCAGTTTTGTTGGATCCGCAATATCAAATAGTTGTTATATTTCTAGTTTCGTGATTTTTAGAGTCACTGTGTGGCCGTACGGATTTTTAGAGTGTAAAACAGTTAGTATTTTGACGGTTAAAAATACGCTGTGTGAGCATACGAAGTCGGAATTCGACGAAACCAGTTTCGTTGGGACCGTAATGTCGAACTGTAGCTGCATGTCCAATTACGTGATTTTTGGGTATCGTATGTGGTTACAGGAATTTTTAGAAGACGAATTTAGCGAAAAATTGACTAAAATAAAATAAATAAAATATCTAGGAAAATATCTAGATATTTCTCGAGCCTATAAATACCCTTCCCAAATGTTTCTAAACCTAAGTTTTTCTCATTTCAAAGTCAACGATAAAACCGCCGTATGTTTTCTCCTCTCAGTGAAATACTTCGAGCAAAAGAAATTCAAAGTAAAAGCAAATAAAATCCTAAAATTTACAAAGGATATGTATAAGGATTCGAGAAGTGGAGGGCTTCATTTCGGTGGTAGTTCGGTTGTGTGCGACGCTGGTTTCAGCGGGTCGAAAACTCCACAGCGGACTAGGGTTCATTTGGGAGGGGCTTTAAGGCAACGCTGGAGGTAAATTCAAGGGTGGAATGGTGTTCGGGGGAGTAAGGCGCATCGGATGGTAGCACTGGGAGGATCTCCGGTAGTTGGTGGTGAAGTGCGACAGTGGGAGGGACGTCAGAAAGGAGCAGGTCGAGTTTTATTTGGGTGGGTCGAATGAGGGTTTGAGGGTGCTGTCGAGAAGGGTTCGCTAAGAGGAAGGGGATGGTAGTGGCGGCGCTGGGAACAGATGGTCGGAGAGGCGTTGGGGGTTGGTCAAACTTTGGGTCAACGCTGGGTGTGGTAGCAGGTGAATGGAGCGGATGTGGGTGTGGTAATTTGGGGGAGAAGAACAAGAGCAGGGCTGGACTTTTAATTTGTGAAGGTGGGCTTTGCAAAAAGGTTAAGGCCCAAAAGGCTTGGTTAATTAAGTGGTGGTACTTGGTTGTGATTTCTTGTGGAGAATGAAAGACAAATGGTGCGGGAAGAAGCTTGAAATTTCCTGGAGTACAGCTTTTCAAAATGAACAGGGGAGAAAGGCCACACGCGGGTCAAAATGAAGAGCTGGGCCGAGTGATGAGGGTGAGGCCCGTATTAAAGTAAAAATTAGTTTAATTTAATTTAAATATGTATTTAACTTGTATATATCATATCTTCGCCATATGATATCAGAATTTCGAACGGTAAGATCCGTTAGGATCGTATGGACGAGAGCAACACAATGAGACTGACTGGGAGTGAATCCGAACTCGTTACAATTTATGGCGAAATAAATTGTCCGACTCAATCAAAGAACACAAACCAGTTATTTAATGGTTAACACGCAAAAGTGAGTAAATCTCACCAACTCTGAACAGTTTATAATTTCATGTTGTATTTTTATAACTGTTAGAAATTGTCTGTTTGATTGTGTGTTGACTGTTTGATTGAACTGCTAGTCAGTGAATGAAAATATTATATATATATATATATATATATATATATATATATATAATATATAAACAGTTAGATAGTTATATATTGATTCTGTTTATCAGGATAATTCATATTGAACTGAAAGTGATGACAATCATGTTGTGTAACATCTGTGATGCAGGGAAACAGGTTGGAGGAATCCGACTGGATTCCTCAACAGTTATTTTATTGTTTTTCATATATTTTAATATATGATGTGAATTAAAACCTATTGTTGATTGTGTGTGTATGGACGAGATTAGACATCGTGATTTGATATGATTGAATACCATAACATAACGGAATGTTGATAAGGGAATTTTCAAAGTGATATTGAAAATAGAATATTTATAAAATGAGATATTTATAAATAAGAGATATTTATAAAATGGAATATTTATAAATAAGGAATATTTATAAATTGGGATATTTATAGATAGGAGATATTTGAAAAGGAAATAAATTCAAAACATTTCTTTTTGAATGGAAAGGCCTGTGTGGCGAGTTTGGGGATTTTCCCGATGCTCCCGATACAAAGGAGGTTATGGCGAATTTTCCCGGGAATTTAAGGAGTTAGAATATTTCAAGAATAAATTTGAAAAGGAAATATTTGTAAACCATTTACAAATAGAATTGAAAAGGAAACGTTATAAAAAGGAAATCATTTTTAAGGTGTAGAACCGTTATTTAAAAGTAAATCTTTCCAAATGAATAAAACGTTGTTAAAAAGGAGAAATCGAATATGGTATTCGAAGTCAGTTAATCGAATATAGACATTCGAAGTTAGTTAATCGAATATAGACATTCGAAAGGAGAAATCGAATATGGTATTCGAAGTTAGTTAATCGAATATAGACATACGAAGTTAGTTAATCGAATATAGACATTCGAAGTTAGTTAATCGAATATAGACATTCGAAGTTAGTTAATCGAATATAGACATTCGAAGTTAGTTAATCGAATATGGTATTCGAAGTTAGTTAATCGAATATAGACATTCGAAGTTAGTTAATCGAATATAGACATTCGAAAGGAGAAATCGAATATGGTATTCGAAGTTAGTTAATCGAATATAGACATTCGAAGTTAGTTAATCGAATATAGACATTCAAAGTTAGTTAATCGAATATAGACATTCGAAGTTAGTTAATCGAATATGGTATTCGAAGTTAGTTAATCGAATATGGTATTCAAAAGTTAGTTAATCGAATATGTTATTCGAAAGGGGTTAGTCAAGTCGAGTTAGTCAAATAGAGTTAACCAGTTAGAGTTAATCAGTTAGAGTTAACCAGTTGGAGTTAATCAGTTAGAATTAATCGATTAGAGTTAAAACGAACTAGTGTTAACCAAATATAGTTATTTAAGACAGAGTTAGTCGAACATAGTATTCAGGGTAAGTTGCCACCTTGTACGACTGCTAGCGTAATTCGTAGGGCTGTAAATAGCCTACGGCGGTCGGATGTTTCCAGAGGGAGTCAGGTGTAACCATTGTGATCGCTGCGATCTAGAGTCAAGCAAATGGAGTTTAATCGAATATTAGTTATTCGATAGGAGTTAATCGAGTTGATCGGGTGGTTCGACCAAGTAAGTCGAGTTAAGTTAGTCAAGTTATTCGAGCCTAGTTAATCGAATCTAATTGGTCGAACCAAGTAAGTCGAGTTAATCGAGTCAAGATAATCGAGTTAAGATAATCGAGTTAAGTTAGCAAGTTAAGTTATCAAGTCAAGATGATCGAGTTAAGTAAATAAGTTAAGTTCGTCGAGTTAAAGTTATCGATGTTATTTTCATCGAAAGAAGTTATCGATGTTAGTTTCATCGAAAGGAGTTGTCAATGTTAGTTTCATCGAAAGAAGTTATCGATGTTAGTTTCATCGAAGGGAGTTATCGATTATAGTTTAATCGAAGTGAGATTTTCAAATATGAGATATTTGAAAAGGAAGAGTCATCGAATATTAGTTATTCGAAGAGAGATTATCGAATATCGTTTATTCGAGAAGTAGTTAATCGAATATAGGTTATTCGAAGAAGAGTTAATCAAATAGAGATTTCTCGAAGAGAGTTAATCGGCAAATTCGATTATATCGAATTCGGGAAAGAACTTATACTTTCCAGTGTCTAAATAGAGATTTATTTATTTATAAATAGATAAGTGTTAGGTTAATTATTCACTAATAAGAATAGAAGTTATAATTAAAGTTAGATAATTCGAAAGTAGGGATTATAACGTTATCGTTATAACCAATGTTGTAAATATAGAAGTGGATCAGTAAAATTGGATCCGAGAAAGGCGTAAAGAAGTTGTTAAAGATTAAAAGATAAACTTTGACCATTTCGAAGTTATAACGTTGATTAGTTAAGGTCTGAGAGGTAATTATACCCCAACTTGAGTGACTTCCTTCTTAACTAAGAAATGGTAAGGTTTGATCGTAAAGGAGTTTTGGAAATGTTTTCCAAACGAGAATCAGAAATGTTTTCTGATAAAAGAAAATAAGAATTTAGAATATAGGGAAACAGGAGATAAGTAAATAAATGAACTAAAGAGATTAATGTAAAATGATGTTTGTTCGATATAATTTCCATCTGGGAATAATATCGTTGTTTGCACACTTGTTTTTCTTTGATGGTTAAATCACAGACTATCGAAGTTTTGACCATTTTAAAGTTGTTAATATGGAGAGACCGCTTGGATTATTATCCAAAGAAACCACTCTGTATTGGCATAAGCGTCGCAAATCATATATGCCAAAGATAATTGAAGACGGAGTAAAATGCAAGGGCTATCCTGTTTACAGAATAGTGCCTTCGGTTTGTCCAGTCCCAGGACAACTTGTATGGACGAAGGTCTGACAGAGTATATCTAATGGATCACATAAGTTGATCTGTTCAAACGTATTCACGTTTGGTGGAGGAGGAATTCGTTTCTCTTAGCTGTATACCCGTGTTATTTTTGGATAAGTCAATTTGTGATTTGGCGGGTATGACGATGTGACATTTTAAGTGAATGAAGATGGATGTCTGACAGAGTATTTCCGGAAAGGTCACGTACATTGATTTCTTCAACCATACCAAGAGTGGAAGCGGAGAAGGAAACTTCTTTTAGCTGACACGTAATGTACTGTTGTAAACGTCAATTAGTGATTTCGATGGATTTGACAATGTAGCATTCGAAGTGAATCTGATGTAATGATAAAGCGTAGCTTCTAGCCTCATCATCCGGTAATGACAGAAATCGGGCAGGCAGCATGGCTAAGTCGGTCGCACCGAAGTAGGGTGTATAATCACCTATCTAGTGAATATTCATTTGCTTCTTTAATCTATCAATGCTGTCCCATATATATATACGGGAACGGTTGCTGATCCCAACCGTGGGTGATGTACATTCGATACACTCAAGCGAAATGAGTGGTCGGTCATGTGTGGCTGAGTTACAAGATGTTCTTGTTGAACTCCAGTGTATCGTTCCTAGAGTACACTGACCGGAAGGTGGTTCCATACCTTGTCATAGATGGAAATCCATTATCCAATACGTGCTTGCGATTTTGATTGTATACTATATATGTAGAACATGAGATGAAAGCGTTTCTGCTAGTTGATATCTATTTGTACATAGACATTATTATAATATCAAAAGGTTTTTGATATAAAGATATTTTGGATTCTCATAAGGGAAAAACCCGTTCCGTTCTGCGGCATGGTCTTATGAGATATCGTTTACTTGTTCATATACCTGTTTAAACTATTTTACTCACACCAGTCCCATGACTGACCCGGAGTTTACTTTGTTGTTTTCCCTAAACTCTTGGGTGCCTAAATTTGTACGGGCAGTCAAGTAGTCGGGTTTTACAGATACATTGAAGAGCTGGAGCAGGAGGCTTCAGGATCATATAGCTATAGTTATTTCCACTGTGTTGTAAGTGCTGTACTCTGATAAGTGCTATTGTATACATAACTGTTATATTTCAAAGTTATGTTATTTATTATATGTTATTCGTTCCGCTGTGAGGTTCGTGTTACTCTGATGTTGTGTTCTTCTTCTTCTTCTATTCTAAGTTTCTACCTTATCTATTCTCACCTTCTAATTTCTTTCAATAATTACCAGGATTTTTCGATGTTTTGGTTATCGACGTCGAGCTTACGTCGATAACCAAAGTCACTCAAAATCCGGGTTACTACAGGTTGACCTGCGTTCGGCGAACCTTTGCGGGGTTGGAGGCGGCGGCGCAAAGCACGAGGAGAGGCAAGGTTGGTCGGAGATTGTAGAGCTCGGAAAGAGCTTCGAAACGGGTACTCACACGCTAAATTTCGTTGAAAAATGAAAGAGAAATCGGAGGTCAAAGAATGGAGCAAATATGGGTTTCGGCGGCTGCTAATGTCGGAGGAAGACAAAGAAGAAAACCCGATGTATTTATAATATTATTATATTAGGTTAAGTTAATTATCTTTTAATTGGCCCGCTTAAGTCCGTTTTGGTCCGAACTTCAATTCAGGCATGCTTACTATCGTTCTTAAGGTTTTGACACCTTCTGAACGCAATGGGCTATGTCCCGGGGCCCAATTCCGAGGTCTGTTATGAGTTTTTGAATAATTACAATATTTTATTAATATTTTAATGTATATCGTACGTGAAAATTCACCGAGGTCACAAAACAACTCCAAAAATTCTTGAAAAATATATTTAGCTATGTTTTGATGCTGTGGACATATGAAAATTAATTTTGCTCAATTCTGAGCTTGTATGGATTTTTTATGAATTTTTAAAGTAAAAAATTTACCCGTTTACACTGAAAAATCAATTATAATTATATTTTAATTCTAAAAATTACCAAAAAATCATTTTTAGCTTTGTTTTGATGATACGAATCCAAAAAAATTTATTTCATTGAATTCTGAGACTTTTTGAAAAATGACTATTTTTAAGGCCAGTATATTTAATATTAAAAATATATTTTTAAACAAATAATTTCCGAAACTCGAAATATATAAGTGTTTACTGTTTTTCAATGCAGAAACATCATATTGAACTCAATGGAAGTGGTTTCGAGTCGAAATTCCTTTATATGCAAAACGTAGCATTTTTGTCCTATGCAAATTACCCAACGACCTTTCTAAAAATTGAATTGGCCATAACTTTTGATTTCCGCTATGAAATTTCGATTTTTCAGATTCGTTGGAAAGATATTTTTAAATAGATTCTAATATTTTTGGTTTTACTAAAATCCGTTAAATTTTGCATCCTGTATGGTCAGTCAAAGTTCAAGTTTGACTTTTCAAACTACCGCGCTATTTCTAGCTCATTTTATAATTAAAATTAATTTATTCATTCTAACTACGATTTGAACCAAATTTGTGATCCTTATTATTTAAAATAGATTATTTTAAATATCAAAACTCATTTAAAATCACTTAAAATAAATTTTAAATTGGCCCCAAAATTCAGGGTTGTTACACCCCGATACAAACATAAAATGCACGGCCATACCTACACGATGCAACAACGTCTTACCTACCATCCCGGACCCATGCACGCACATGAACCTGTTGGACTTGCGTTGCCACTGCTATTCACATTTTGACCTCTTACATTCAAGTCCAGTAAGCGTGCCCCAACCCCGGCCTAGTACCGGGCCTAATTAGATACTCAAACGGGTTACTGGTTGAAATGGGTCCCCCATACGACACAAGCCTTCCACCTATGCTTGGTCCCCACTAGGTTTTTCTCCCACTTAACCATTTTAATTTAAACGTCCATGTCTTACACTTGCTATGGTTAAGTCCATACTTGCATATCAGAATTTACATGCCTTATCTTATACCGGTTAAGTCCATATTTACATGTCAAAATTTACATGTCACCCCACTTAACCCTCTAACCATACCCATGTCTTATTATGGTTAGTATTCCTTAATTCATTCCTTATGACGAACGGTGCATGACCTCCCATATTAGACCGGACGCTTTGTGGCCGCTAGATTTGCCGGGCGGTTCCGGGCAGTCTTACGCCACAAACCGGGTCTAACCTCGTGTCATTAACTGTTGCGCCTACAATTCATTCCTTTGACCTCTCACATTAGACATCCAATTGTGGCAGCTGGATTTGTCGGGCGGTTCCGAACAGTCTTACGCCACAATTGCACCTAACCTTGTGTCAAAGGTTTATTAATAATTGTATTTCACCCATACCTAATTTTCATGTCATGTATATCCAACTAAACATATAATCATGTTTATAATATTGCCTATTCCAAATTGTGACTAATTATATATTAATTAGCCTCAATTACAGATTTACAATTATATGCAATTTCATCAATTCCATGTAATTCATACCCAAATATGCTAATTTCACATATTATCCAATTATCCAAAATATCCAATAATATCTAATTTTCCATATTTCACATATTCCCACATATTTGCATTCATGCGTATTTTTAACATAGGCTCGAAGGTAGCCTAGATCCAAAAATAAAAGGAATAGGGATAAGAAGAGAGAATCAAATCATAGAAAATTGGAATTAACACAACATCATGAAATAAAGAGGCATGTAAACTGGCATAGAGGCATAATGACAGATTCAACATGAATAAACTGATAAAGGTATGAACTTTACATAGAAACATAGGCATATGATGACTTGAATCAAAAAGGTGAAGACTTGGATGAGATTTAAATTTCATACGTACATATGAATCCTCTTTACAACTTCATCATGTTACTTTTAATCCCATTATATTGTGACAATCACCGTACTCACCTTTCGTGGTTGAAGAACAGAATTATGCACTGAAATTTGTGTAGAAACGTTGTGGTATTGCTGATTTATCTTGTTGAATTGTTGTAGAAGCTATAATCTTTAATTTGAGTTGAAGTTGACACTTGAGATTTGATTTAGATGTGGCGGCTAGGGTTTAAGAGAGAATTTGACAGCATAATGGTGTCATAGATAATATTTATGAATTAGGGCTAGGTCTTAGGTTGTATATATATAGGTGTAGGGAGGTATTTAGGCCTTAGGATTAACCCTAGAACTGATCTGGACCACTGAGATGCCATATCAGCCCTTAGGGCGAATCGGGCCACGGGTAGGCAGTCAAACACCCTGGATTGACCTCAAGTCGACCCAACGGGGCTTGGCTCGACTCCAAAAATGGTGTGGTTCGGCTATTCCCCCTCCCGATTCGCCGTTTTGAACTTTTTTTGAATATATATTTATTTAATTATATATATATATATATATATATTTCTCTCATATGCATACAAACTTCATGGCTTAATAACTTCTTCATAATTAATCATTTTCACACTAAACCACTTTTTGAACTGCATTCATACTAAGACACTTTTTAGCCATTCCCCTAAAACAAAAATATGGCACTGGCAGGGATCGAACTCTGTACCTCTTGTATGCAAGTCACATGTTCTAACCAAATGAGCTACTAAGTCTTTTGCTTACAAACCTTAGAACAATGCTAAACATCATTCTTTTCTCATTCCTCTTTTTCAAATAAATTATTCTTTAATTTGTTATTTTAATATTCTCAGAAAATACGGGGTGTTACATCTCTCGTATCCTCGAAAGCTCTACATACTCATATTTTGGAAGACTTCTGTTGATTGAAGCATGGGTTCTAGGTTATGATTTCGCAAAATAACAGAGTAATGAGGTACAGATTTGGATCAGACATTTAGATCTACCTATGGAGTTATAGACTAAGGATGTTATTCAAATGATTGCAAGTTTCATCTCAAAACCAATTCTAATTTATGAGAACACCTCAGATAAAAAGTTTACTAAGTATGATAGGGTGCTCATTTCAATCGATACGCAAACAAATCTAATATCAGAAATTCCTATTGTATTACATAATGGATCTAAAATTTTAATAGCACTGGAATATGAGTATGTGCCTACAAAATGTGTTCAATGCAATTTATTTGGTCATGATGACATATTCCAAGAAGAATCTATTGATTCATGTTGGATTCCTCTTGAAATGCAAGATGATCCAAATAGTTCTATTGAAAAGCCATCTCAAAATCCTCCAGAAAATGTTACTGAACATAATAATCTTGAATCTTCTAATGATCTTAATTTTTTGAATCCCAAATTACTTGAAAATTTAATGCCTGATGAGTTAAATTTAATGGAAGATGCTATCAAAGAAGGTGATAAGGTGGACATTAATGAAAAGGGAAAAAACATTGATGTTTCTGAAATGGTTGAGAAAAACGCAAATTATTTGAAAGGTGATAATACTGCAACATCCTCCTCTTTTATTCCTTCTTCTAAAGAAATACAAGGAGTTTCACTGCAGTTAAATGACACTATTAACGTCGAATGTTAGGGGATGAATACTTCATTTCATATGAAGGAAGTATTTGTTCTCCTGAATTATACTAAATCAACTTTGGTTGGTTTAGTAGAAACAAAGTTATCTTCAAATAATTTAGGTTATTTACTTCAATGTTACCAAGTGCATGGAAGTCATTAACAAATAATTCTCCTGCTTCATCTGGTAGAATTTTACTAATTTGGGATTCTAATATTTGGGATGTAGTGCTTTATCATTTTCTTCTTAGCATATGACAGTGAATGCAAATTATAAAGGTGGATTTGATATGGTTTTCTCAGTCATCTATGCAAGTAATTCTTTTACTGATAGGCATACTTCGTGGAAAGATTTATCTAATGAATCTAAGTTGATTACTAATGCTTGGTTTCTCATGGGGGATTTGAACAATGTTCTATCTCCAAATGACAAATGAGGAGGATTATCAGTGCCTTTCCAACATATCAGAGAATTACAGAAATTTATTATTCAGGCTTCATTATTAGAAATCAAGCCTTTGGGATTTAATTTCACTTGGCATAGAAAGGTAATTGCTACCTCTATTGATAAAATTCTTGTCAATAATCTATGTATGTCTATGTTTTTACATAAGAGAGTTCTCTCTTTTCCACAAAAATCAAGTGATCATAACCCTATCATGTTGGAGCTAATTCCTACTAAAGAATCAAAGGGTTACACTTTTAGATATAGAAATGACTAGTATAACATGTATGGTTATCATGATGCTGTTCAAAAAGGTCTCAATACATCTGTTTGGGGTTTTATGAGTTATTAATTCATGCATAAACTCAAGCATTGTAAAATTGAATTGAAGAATTGGAATAAATTGAGAGTCATAAACAATGCTAACCTTAAAAAAGCTAAAGAAATTGCTTTGCCACTGGAAAAAGAGGCTGATGATAATCCTAAAGATCTTCTCCTATATGACAATTATCTGAAGGAAAAAAAAAGAATTTCAGGATTTACGACATATATATATTTCAAAGCATTCAAACAACTAGCTAAATTCTCATGGCTCCAACAGGGAGACACTAATTCTAAATTCTTTTATTCTAGAATGTCAAATAGGAGGTTCTACAATCATATTATAGCTTTAATTAATCAAAATGGAAACTTATTATTCAAATCAAAAGACATTGCAGCTGAAGCTATCCAGTATTTTCAAGACATGTTTGATGGTTCTAGTTCAACTGAATTTCCAGATTTCAATTCTATATCTACTAATAATGCAAAAGGTCAGCAATTCTTGTGGAAAGCAGTGGACTTAACAGAAATTAGAGATGCAATATTTTCAACTCAAGATGAATCTAGTCCTGGACCTGATGGTATTAATTCAAAATTACTAAAAATGCATTAGGATGTCTTGAAAAATGATTTATATTTGGTTGTTACTGATATCTTCAATTCAGGTAAATTTCCTAAATCATCGAGTCACACATTTATTACCCTGATTCCCAAAAAATGATAAACCTACTGAAATTCCACACTATAGGCCAATTGCTTATTGTAATGTTTATTACAAAATCTTTTCAAAGATCTTATGTAATAGACTTAAACATTTTTTGCCTTTTCTAATCTCGGAAAATCAAAGTGCTTTCATTCATGAAAGGTATATTGGAGATAACATCTTACTAGCTCATGAATTATTAATTGTTTTTAAGAAAAAACGGATGCCAAAATTTTGTGTGAAGGTTGATTTGCAAAAGGGATATGATAGAGTTAATAGAAATTTCATTTGTTATATCATGTCTAAAATGAAATTTCCTACACATATCATAAATCTCATTTATGAATGTATGTCAACTACCACATATTCTATCATGGTACAAGGGGTTCGTAAGGGTTTCATATCTTTTAATAGAGGGATTAGACAGGGTGATCCCCTATCCCCTTACTTGTTTACAATTGCCATGCAATTTTTTTCCTATCAAATGGATGAAGCTATTCAGTTGAAAGAATCCCAACCCAGTGCTATAATCTAACCTATTATTTCACAACTATTATATGCTCATGACCTCATGATTTTTGGAAAATCATCAATATCTAATGCCAATGCTTTAAAGAGGATTTTTCTGAAATTAAGTCTATGTTGGTTTGAATGTAAATGCTTCAAAGACAAAAATTTTCTTTAGTGCTTTTGTTCATAGAACATTAAACATATTTTGGGATTTGATCAAGGAACATTTCCTATAAAATATTTGGGTATGCCATTATCTTTTAGCTATTTGCATTATTCAGAGTGTAACTCAGTAATTCAAAGAGTGCAAAGTAAAATCAGTGGATAGGAGACTAAATTACTCAGCTTTGCAGGGAGAGCTGAATTAATCAACACTGTTATTACTCCCATTATACTTTACTGGCTCTTTATATACCAAATTCCAGAATATACTATAGATAAGATTCAATCTATTTGTTCAGATTTTTTTTTTTTTTATGTGGAACTTCACAAGAAGTTTCATGGCAAAAATTATGTAGACCAAAATCTGAAGGTGGTATAGGTCTTAAAAATTTAACAGATCTTAAAAAAGTTGCATGTGTGAAATTACTTTGGAAATTTTTATCCAATACATCCTTATGGAGTAAGTGGATGCATAACAAATACTGCAAGAAGAAATTTGTTTGGTCTATGGCACTGGATAACAATGCATTTCCAACTTGGAAATCAATGTTAAGACTAAGATCTAGATCAAATCATCTATTCAAAAAAGTTATTGTTATTGGGGTAGAAACTTACACGTGGTATGAGCCCCGGATTAATTATTGTTGTTTAGTTGATTTACTTGGATACGACAGATTGAATTTACTTGGTTTTCCTGATCAGAGAGTGAGTTATATAATCAGAAATGAGATCTTTGCTCCAGAAATTCATCCTGCCACAAGAGAGTTGCTAGAATAGATTAATGCTATTTCAACATATCCAAATCGAAGTCATGACTTTTATGAATGGTGTGAGGGTGGTCCATTCTCATTTCATAAAGTTTGGGAATATTTGAGAAATCATGAACAAATCGATAAAGTATTCTCTATTATATGGCACCCCAAAAACAGTAGAAAAATATCTTTCATTTCTTACCTTGTGATTATTGGAAGATTAAATATGAAAGATAGAATCCACAGTTGCAGTAACATTCCAATCCATCATGTCCTCTTTGTAACAATCATCCTGAAACCATACAACACTTATTGTTTGATTGTGATTTCTCTCTTATATATGGCTATCTCTTAAGAAAAAGTTGTTTCTTCCTCTGAATTCACTTACAGATCTGAGTGCAGAAGCTAATTTCCTTCACGATAATTTTAAGAAGAAAGATTATTTGAGAGATCTAGCTTGTGCGGACTTTACTTGTGCTATTTATTTCATCTGGAAGGAGAGGAATTTGAGGATTTTCCAAGGACAAAAGAAGACTTCTATGATTTGTTTGTTGAAGATAGTGAAGGAGATTGAATTTCTCGTGAATAACAATGGTAGCAAAACTACTCGAAATGATAGAAATATTCAATTTCTTGGTAGGTGGGGAATCAAGCTAATTGATACTGGTTGACTTTGAAAAGCAATTTTGAGTATTAAGGGTATGGAGATGGGCCGGCTATGGGCCTAGAAGCTTGATTGGAATTTTGATGGACCTTGCTTTATCTTTTCTTTTATGTACTGATGTAATTGTGTAGTCTTGATGTCTTTTGATGCTTGTATACAAATTTTATAAGTACTCTTTTTCCCTGTAAGGCACCCATCTAGGATAGAGGAATTATAGTCTTTTAACAAGGTTTATAAAGGTGGTTTTTAATTGGTTTTAGCAATAAAGTGAACCAATTTTCAAAAAAGTAAAAATAAAAATAAAATATACAACGAAGGAAAAAGGTTTTCAACCATGTTATCTATATTCTAGATAATGTTTAAATTATTCAGTCGGACTAGTAAGTATGTTTTTATACAACATTTGTAAAACAACATGCTTGTTAGCTTTAAGAATAATTTATATCAGTAATCCAACATTCACAGCCATATCTAAAGAATGTTCATACAATTATTACTCTATATCATTATTCTTTAAACCAAATCAAGAATTACATTCGAACTCAAATTAAATTTACATGGTCGTTTTCGCAGTAGAAGCTTCTAACCATTTCACAAATTGACACAAAGGTTGCAATTACAAACATGCAAGGTGATTAAATGTGAACTCGGCTTTCTAGGAATAACAATATTGCTTAGATAAAATTCAATTAGAAGAATGCTAGATAAGCTTCCATTGCTTTCAGTCGGTAAAATCTAAATAACAAATGGATTTCATTTTTATTATCCCAATCCACATGACACCTACTGATGCTGTTAAATATTTTGCCAGGAACTTTGTAAAGAATGGCATGGTAATTATATTTTTCATCTAAACGTTAAAGTTGATGATTATTAAGTCATTCATATATATATATATATATATATATATATAAATCATAAAGATTGAACGTTAATACAGATGAGTATCAAGTCATTCGTATAGATAATGTATATAGACTTAAACGTTAGTAATGATGATTATATATGAAGTCAGTCATATAGATAATGTATAAAGACTTGCCCTAATTTTTGAACCAGTGAGGCTCCACTCATTTTTCTTCTTATCAATTTTATTCATGCCAACCTCATATGCATCAAATTCACCTGTAAGCAAATCTTTATAAAATTGCATCACAACTATAAAAGTAATTAAAAATAAAGCGATAATATGAATCCAACGAATTTACGAAGTGAAAAAGAAAAACTATATGCCTAATAATTGCTTTTTTTGATAAACCCACTCACAATATAAACCTTGTTCTGGAAATCTTGTTCTTAAGAGTTTCATCTCAAGAAGAATAAGAGTTTAAAATAAATAGAACGAATTCAAAGCTTTATATTGTATGTTGAATTAGTGAATTATAAAGTTGTATGAATATCGATGACGAAAGAAATGATTGTATTGTAAGCGATGATGAACTCTAATCATTAGCTTAATTTTTTAGCTAATTTTCATAGTGAGATAAAAACACTCTTTATATTACAAACAGAGAATATTACATTGTCAAATGACGGGCTGGTCCTAAGCTTTCCGAGGCCCTAAGCCAAAATGATGGCAAGGTGGAAAAATATAAACTTCAAACACGTGGAGCAGCAACGAATCAAACTCAGGTTTCTTGCATGCAAGCTATATCACATGGCCATCGAACAACTACTCCATTTGAAATCGTTATGCTAACAACTGTAATCGTTATTTTGACAAAGTATATACATTAAAAAAACTTGAGGCCGTCCCTCAGCCCAAGTCCCTAGGCGGTCGCCTAGTCTGTTGATGGTCAAGGCCGGGCCTGAGCAAATCACAAACAAATGGAGTGTTCACAAAAAAAACTACACTGTGATGATCCTTTCGCTTTGGATCACATCCAAGTTTGATTTTAATAATTAATTTGCTAATTAATTTTTATTTTTAATAAGAAATGGTATATAATAATATTTGGAAATTTTATGAACATTTATAATTTGTAAAATTGTCCGTAAACTTACTAGTAATTAACATTGATTTATATAATATTAATTGAGAAAGTATATTTAAACATAAAATTTTGACATAATTGGTGACACGATCGGTCTACGTCATTGGATCACACCATGAATTACACCACTCCATATAAGGACAAAATGACCTAACGGTCATGATTATGTCTTTTAATTTGTGTCTAGTTTTGTATTTAAATAGTCATCTCTATATTAATTTTAATATATAAATAAGTTAATGATATTAATTGTGGAGAATATGAAACAGATTAAAAACTACAACATTGAGATAATAACTAAACAATCTTGCTTCATCAAACTTTCTTCAATGTAAATCTCCTTTCACTTATTCAGGAATTCACCTCCCCTCCCCCTTCTCCTTTCCATTCTTTTCTCGCTTCTTTTCTGAACTCCCTTCCTCTTTCTTTTTTACCTCATTCCTCATTTCCGTTTTCCCTCTCAAATTAAGCTCAAGAACTCGATTTTGGACATATGGATTTTTCATAGTTTCGGAGGATTTCCAAAATCTTGAAGTATTGGTTTTGGTTTCCATTTTTGTTACCAATGTTTGGTTAACAAAGATGTAATTGATAATTGCTATAAATTAAATTGAATTTACACTATAAAGTATATATAAATAAGTGATAGGAGAATCTGACATATTAGGCTCATGTCAGAAAGGAGTGAGATATCAAATATTTACATATAAACATGCAAGAGATGACTGGTATCAGGGCTATAGGATGATCCTTTACATGTAGTGCTGACTCCAAAATTACAACCAATACAATGGTTCAACTGATCAAATGACCAGAACTTCCTGTTTTGTCTATTGCTTTGTCTGTTGCAGTTTAATTTATGTTATGGTCTCAAAACAAATGGTTTGAACTGTACAGGATACATAAAGTTGTTTTAGTGATGCAAACCAGTTGCTATTAGAACATTTTTCTATGAAATTAAATGAGACCATATTTTGGGATTTTGTAGGCCAGTTAAGATGTGGTGTGTGTTAGGGACTGCGGAATGGATCGGTCAGGCAAAGCAAACACTAGAGGGGGTGAACAGTGTTTGTAAGAATTTAAACAAAACTTAAAACTAAAGGGAATTATGGAATGAATTAAATACCACAAACACAATCACAGGCACAGATTCAAACACAGATGCAAAATAAATAGAAATAAAAATACAGAAAAAGGAAAGAACACACCAAATTTTATACTGGTTCAGATCACTCCTACGTCCATTCCCGCATAACGCTAGATTGTGCAGAGTTTTATTACTATTTCCAATAGTCAAATAAAACCTCCTTGATTTCAAGGCTACAAGGATACACCGATTCCCCTTTGACTTACAAACAGGGTTTATTCAACCCAAGCAATTAAAAAACAGCCCTATAACTCCTCAATAGCACTTGATTCAAAGAGTAGAGAGCATAGAGAGAAGAAGTTTGATCAAAACAGAAGTGAATTCGGTAGAGTATAAGTGTAAGAAACATAAAAATGATTAAGAATAATGGTAGGATGAAAGAGTATGAAGTTAGAGAAGTAGACATGTTAAAAAATTCGGTTTTAACCTCTTTTAATAGGGTATGAAGGGTTGCAATGGTTCTGAAGCGTTTCAAATAGTGAAAAGACACTTCCCTTCAAAATTAGAAAAAACAGCAGTTATATGTCGACATACACTTTTTGCTATGTCGACATACTCATGTGTATTTTTCATTTTCAAAACATTTTTCAAGTTTTTTGATATAAAACTAATTCTGGAAATTCTTGAGTAAAATTATAGTATTGTAAATTAATATTATATGATAGAAAATCATATGAAAACATAATTTTAAACTAAATAAATATATTTTTGTAAAATTATAAGTTTTTAAACTATATAAAGTATAAATATAAAGTATATAAAAAATTTAAGTTTGAAAAACCAAGAAGAATAAAAAATAGAAAAACAAAATAGAGAGAATTGAGGATAAATAGAAAAACAAAATGGAGAGGATTGAGGATAGAATTAAAAATTAAAATTTGAAAATTAGAATTAGAATTTGAACCTGGAGTGCTATTTAGAGTCTTAAAAAATCTAGACTCTGTAAATTTATTAATCTTGAACTATTGAAATCTTTATTACTCATGAGTCTTTAAATTTCTCTGATCTTTGAATCTCTATCATCTTTATAACTATACAGTCTTTAGTAATATTTCATGCACATAATTCCTGCACACATACACACACACATATATATATATTTTCTATACAAAAAGTGTTAGTATATATTTTATAATCAATGACAATTGGAATAAGGTTGTTGCCGTCAAAACTCCATTCTCCAACAATCTCCCCCTTTTTGATGAGGACAACCTTAGTTTATAAAAAATCATACCTATATATACCTGTTTGATGATGTTCCTTATGTACTCCCCCTGTTTGTAAGAATCCTATAAACTATGCCTATATTTTATAATTTCTCCCCCTTTGGCATTGTCAAAAAGAAATTGTAAAAGTACCCCCCAAATCCTATAACTATCCAAATAATTCCTATACTAAAGTAAAGTACACCCCCAAGTCCTAAATCTATAATCATAAAATACTCCCCCTAAATCCTATATCTATCTATACATATTCTATATAACTATCCCTGATTCTATGATACCCTTATATCTCCCTCTAACTTTATGATTCTAAGCCTAAAAGATTATAAATCCCCCTAAAATTAGGACTATGCGTAATAACCTGGAAAATCAGAACCAATTTAAATTTTTTATTTTGGCAATTTTAGTGGATTTTGAATACTTAAAATGAATTATTTTAAATAATAACGGCGAGAAATTTATTTTGAATAGAATTAGAATGTATATATTTATTTGAATCGACGTTAGAATATAAATATTTATTTTTAATTATAAAAGGAATTCAAAATGGCGTGGTAGTTTGAAAATTCGATTTCAAATTTCAAATGAATGTACATGATTCAAAATAAACCGGATTTTAGCGAAACCAAAAATAATAGAATCTTTTTGAAATATCTTTCCAACGAATCTGAAAAATTGAAATTTCATGGCGGGAATAAAAAGTTATGCCCAGTTGAAAATTCTGAATAGTCGCTATGGAGAATTTAGCCCTTAAAATTAGTGATTTTGCAAACGACCTCCGTTTTCGATGAAACCACTTTTGTTGGATCTGGGATGTCAAATTATTGCTAGATTCCAAAATTCATATTTTTTGGGATTAACATATGAGCTTGGCTAAAGAAAACGTGTTTTGTCAGTTTCAGTCAATTTGGATCGACCAGAAAATGGTCATTTTTCAAACGGTCTCCAAATTTGAAGAAATTACTTTTGTTAGGATCGAATCGTCTAAACATAGCCAGATTTATTTTCCTTGAATTTTTAGAGTCCGTATGTAGCCCCGGTAGGATAAAATGTATGTATAAATTAAATATATATTGATTTATAATTTAATTTAAAGAAAACTTATCGTAACAGCCGAGATGGCTAACGAAACGTATCCCGTTGTGTTCGGAATATGGGTAATTAGCTATGGGCGACAGTCGTTGGGTTCGATTCCGGGTTCAAATGAAAAACTGACTTTTTGGATAATAAAATAACAAAAAATATATATTCAAATCCCCCATTTCCTCTCTCATTTGATCAATGCCCCTTTAGAAAAGAAAAAAAACCTGCTCGTTCAAATCGTCGACGCCCTTCCAACCCTCGACGCCGCCCCCGAGTCCAACCTGTTGCACCCTCTGCTATCGTCGCCTGCTCTGGCGAACCTCTTCCCAGTTGACTCTCCCTCTTTCCCCTTCTCCAACGTGAAGAATCCGTAGCCCCTTACCCAAAAAAAAAAAACAGATCTGAAGTCGCTACCCCCCTGACCAGACCACCGCCGACAACATCACTGTAACGACCTGCATTCTACGTATCAGAGGATCGTAGAATATTTATTTCTTTCTCATGCGAAGTCGTATGGTCATGCGACTTTGGGAGACGACTATTGGGGTCATTTCCCATGTTCATGATTTTTGCTGATTTTTAAATGACCATTTTGCCCCTAGCTGATATTGTTTCGACCATAACTTTTGGTTGGTAAGGAGTTTTCACCTGAAACCATTTCATTGGATTCGAACGATGGTTTACAATTCCGTAGTGTGGTCACATTAGCCAAACAGACTCACCGTTTGGGAGATATGGCTGAAACAATGTTTAGAAGGTGAAAAACTGCTTAACCGGGCTTAATTGGGTAGTTAATAGCTAGGCCCTATGGGGGATTTCGGGATTAGGGGTATATTGGGGGCAGATTAGGGTTAGAATACATTTCTTTCGACACTTTTTCAGGCGTCACTTTCATTCTTAGAACCCTAGTAATGGCCTCCAACATCTAGAATCACCTCTAAACACTTTCTAATCAAGTATTAGCCTAATCTTCACCAAATTAAGGAGAAGTAGCACCAAATCAAGGTCGGAACTGCTGTATAGCCTTAGGAACAGCGACAAATAGAGGATAGTTTCAGATTTGGTATTTTGTTTGTGGCTAAGGTGAGTGATTTGCATAGTTCCTCACTAATTAAGGTTAATTAAGGGGAATTAGTATTAATTAGCGAAGTTAAACATGATTAAATTCTGGAAAAATATTTATAAATTCCGAAATATTGTTTTAGGCCTCTGTTAGAAAATTTGGTAAATTTGGTTATGTTTTGCGAATCATATCATTAGTTATGCTTAAACATGATTAAGGAAAATATGTGTTTTTGGGTATGTTTGATCCATTTTGACATGTTAATTTATTGTTTTGGTGTTTATGGTTAGTTTTTTGTGTTGCTATGACTGTATGGTATGCATTGTGATTGATTAGAAGAGTTAGAATGGTCGAAAACGCCATCGTATGGCGTAAAACAGTCGCAGAAAAAGTTGCAGGAAATGTGCAGAGTTTCAGACCGGATCGGATCGGGTATGGGGCTCGGATCGGATAAGGGTTGTAACACCCCACATCCGTTAAGGCCACTCACAAAGGGAATGCCTTAACTTCGGTGGAGAGTTATAGGTAAAAGATACAGATAAATTACAAGGCAGACAAAATTTAAAATAGCGGAAAATAGAACTTTACTTTATTGATAAAATAGTTTGTACAACAATTATTTTCCAATGCCAGGATATCAGTCTTGCAAAATAAAGAAGCATAAAAATGCATTTATATTCCCCAATGTAGCGTGAGCCAGCCATAGCAATGGAAAAGAGAATCCAAGCAAAACTTTGACTAACGTTCAGCTTGGAAGGAAAACTAGGCTAAGTAGTAATATTCCCTCCCTGCGAACCTGGTGGAGGGGAGGGGAGGGGGGGAGGGGGAAACGGAAGACAAGAAAGCGAAAGAAAACAGAGTCAGACATAAAGTCTGGTAAGTTCAGTAACTTTCAGCATGTGAACGGTAAAAAGCAACAAGGCATGAATTAACTGTATACAAGACTACACAATGATGACCGGAATCATAAGGTTAGCACAAGATATGATAAGTTAAGATAAACTGGATGCACTTCTATACGTTCTCTGCTTCGCCACTACCTTGTTATTCTTATTTTTATATCCCTACACCACCTGACTAGTAATCCATATAAACTGATAAGAACAGATACGTGATCCCAATTCCCACAATTTTGGTTGTTTTAAGTGTACATCTATCATTTATTACCTAGGTCTAACCTAGGGTTTTATATCGAGCGCATTCTAGATCCAACCAGGTTTTTTGCTACCCCGGGCTACTGGGGTTTATACTAACTCTTGGATGATTCTTGGATTTGAGGGTTTACGCGACCTAGGTCCAACTAGGGATTATGCTACCTATCGAACAACGCCCCTAATCTAGGACACACTACCCAGGGTGGTATATGTTCCTAGACTTTCCCCATGTATGTGCCGTGGATCGTTATTGCTGTTTAGATGCACATGTCCTCTATATGTGCGACCCAAGTCTCGTGGCAGGGCAAATCAAGAAACACGGGACTCGGTCAGTAGCTTTCAGATATCTGTCAATGCAGATGCTAAGGTCTGTTTTTCTATTGGCTATGGTCCCACCTGACCCCTCCCTCAACTAATGAAAGGCACACCTTGAAAAATGAGAACTATACGCAGGCCCTCTATGCTCCACTAACATATGGCCATCCGCACCCATAACTAGATAGCAAGTATATGGTCTGTTGGAGTTCTCTGCCTTTCCGCTTCACGTATCTCGATTGACTCAAGATAGTAGGTAGACGACGAGTCGCTATCACAGGGCTACTGGTCTTGCCGAATCACGCTGGTCCATCCAAGTCTATAGGTTGCCTTATTGTAACCAAGGCATACCCTTGGTTCTTCTAACGCATACCTTAACCTCTGTAAGCTCAGGCGGATCATCTGCAGCCTCACAGAGGGATACCAAGAGTACCCTCACGTCCCCTTGAAGCCGCATGCTTCGTAACCCAGTTTGTTGGAGCCTTTTTTTTAGACCAGATGAACGTTCGCTCCTTCTCGTGTTGTACTAAGGTTTACTACTTAGTTCCTGAATCGCCATTTTCTTAACTAAGGTTTACAACTTAGTCCTCTTAACTAAGGTTTACTACTTAGTTCTTTTTTTTTCTCATCAAGTTGGATTGGTTAAGTGTCATTAGTCCATTCAAGTTAATTTAACCCATTCATTTGTCATGTTAAACTTGTTAAGTGTTTTCAGTAGTTCATGATTAACTTAACCCTACCGCAAATCAAGTTATATTGGTTAAGTATTTTCTTATTACTTAACCCCACCCCTTTATCTTGTATTGGTTAAGTGTTCCCTTAGTTAACTTAACCCTAACATCTGTTTAATTCACATGTTCTAATGGTTAAGTATTGTCCCTCCATGTTTTAACTTAACCTTGTTCATTTGGCACACCACGATGGCTAAGTGTTCTAAGTTTACTTAACTCCACCTTCTAGTCTAGTTAAATTGGCTAAGTGTATTTTACTTAACCTCACCCACTTGTCTAGCTTAACTGTTTCTTAGCTTTTAAGTTATTCATTTAAAGCACTAACAACTCACATTAGACAGATATTGTTGCGGTCACTAGATGTGCTGGTCGGTTCCGGGAAGATTTACACCGCAACTCAGTCTAGCCTCGGGTCCTTTTTGGGCTCAATGCTCTAACAACCCACATTAGATAGGTGTTGTTACGATTGCTGGATTTGCTGGGCGGTTTCGGGCAGTCTTATACCGTAACTCAATCTAACCTCGGGTTAGGCATATTCGTATTTTCTACAATGTACATATTTCTCATTTAGGACAAATTGTTCTTGTAAATTATTCCTAAGTTACTTAGGACATAATTACTCTTTTATTGTACATTGTTAACATTTATTATTATGGCCCACTTTCCCTCTAAACAATGTTTATAAGATTATACCAAATTAAGTGTCATTAACCATGGTTATGCTAAACATGACAATTACATGTAATTTCAAGTTATTAATCAGAATAGGCTATAACCTACCTTCCCAAACTTGCTATAACAGTTATGCCCAAAATCACTATGCCACATATTTGGCGTTCCAAATAAGTTGTTAAGCCTATCCTAGATTTAATGTTCTTATTTACATTTTTGGCCCAACCTCGATTAAATATCCAAATTTTCAATTCATGTTAGAACTGGATTTAATATTCTAGTTTACAATTTATGCCAAAACTAGACTCACATGCCAACTACATGGTTTGCGGCAAATTAACAATTTACAATTTACCATTATACGACCAAGTCCAATATGCATGTAACATTTACTATTATAGCCAATTCAAATTTATATCAACATATTTATTATGCCAAATTATATAAATTTAGCTACGCCCAAAATCCCCCACCGTAGTCATACGTATAACATGATTTCACAAGTTTCTAAGTACTTATGAAACAAAACTAGCAAAAGGATCAGGGGATAAGCACGAGAATTTGACATAAAAGAATAAGCATGCGAAAGAGAACCAATTACAAAGATAATGGTTCCAATAAGTTTAATGTACATAACAGCGAATAGGAATAAACTAGACAAGCTTCATCATAAATATAAGATCAACATAATTTAGGGAATAGGCATGGGTGATTTGGTCCAACATGATGCCAGTTCGGTGTACAACATGATTTGTAACCATAGTGTCATGGGCATACGCAACTAACCATACTAGTCAAAGGCAATTAACCACAATAGTCCTTAGCAATTAACCACAAAATAGTCCTAGGCAATTAACCACAATAGTCATAGTCATGGCTTCATAGTTATGAATCATGGGCGATTAAACACAATAGTCATGGATAATAGTCTTGTAATCATAGGCAATAATCTCATAGTCATGAGTCATAGGTGATTAGCCACAATTATCCTTGTCATAGTCATAGGCAATAGTTTTATGTTCACGGTCTTAGGCATAGGCATAGTCTTATGTTCACAGTCTTAGGCATAGGCTATTAACAATAATTTCAACGTCATAATCGAGAATCAGATCCAGAGGCATATACAAGCATCGATTCAAACGAAAGGATTAGGCATATTCTTATATTCATTCAATTACATGCCACAAATAGTTCTAGACGTTCAAATCTAAAAGGTAACTGACTTACATTGATCGGAGAAAGGATAATCAAATAGCGTTGAGATGATTTTGCTAGGATTTGCACGACGTTGCCCGAAGCCGCTGAACTAGCCTTTGATCCTTTTCTTAAAGCTCTAATCCTGATTTGAATCTCCAATTTGCAACTCCTAGCCGTAGTCTTCAAGAAATTGTCTTCATATTTTATGTTACTTAATTTATTTCAATTATTCCAGAGGCAGCATAAGGAGATAATGAAATGGTGTAAAGAGAATGAGGCTAGGAGGCTGCTTATATAGGATTTGGCGGACGAATCTACACTGAAAACGTGACCAGATACATTAGAATGAACCCAGGCTCAGAACTGGGTTCTGGCACCAGGTCGACCCCCAGGTCGACCATAGGGCCAACCTGGTCCCTGGGAGGTCGACCATAGTGTCGATCCCCAGGTCGACCTAGTCCTAGGCGGGAAAATTCCTGCCCAGTCTGCGCTGGCGTTTGAATTCGAATTTCGAGCCGTTCTCGGTTCTGAAAATCTCTGAAACTTCGGAGGGTCATATCTCCCTCATACGGATTCCATTTTTCGAAAACTCGGACTCGTTTCCAAGAAGAATTTCGAGACGAACGTAATGGCTGAACCCGTTTCCCTTGATTCTTAATATATAATTTAATTCTGCCTTGATTTATGGTTTTAACATGTTATAAAAATACGGGGTGTTACATTCTCCCCCCTTAAAAGTATTTCGTCACCGAAATCTTCAAGTTAGGAAGAATGTATCCTACCATCCAATCACCCATCTACTCAACCATCCAATCACAGACATTCATTGTCCTTAAAAAGATTTCTAATTCTTTCATGTTCATATGCATAGTATGTGTATATGTCTTTATCTAAGGCAAAATCAGGTGGTCTACTGATTCAGTTGACGTCCTTAATGCGAATTATGTCAGTGCCATGCATCCAATCATGTATGCAAGCATCCCTAGTTATGTAAATACTACATGTGTGCATAACCATTCATCCATATGCAATATCCATATGATAACATATCCAGTTAAATCCGTTAAGCAAATACATATATGCTAATGCAATATGAAAGTGACTGAGTCGTTCTAGTGCCTATGGTGTGTATATGCATCCACGAGCAACCATTTGCAACCATCAATCATAACATATTTCAAATACATGTTTACATCCATTGGCTTCTACCTAAGTGTTTACATCCATTGGCTTCTACCTAAGGATCGATGATACGCCCTAGAGGATATACCTTAAAATTCCTAGAAAAAGAGATCAAGGATGTACCCTTAAGAAAAAGGGTATGATGCGTATATCCAGTCTTCAGTCTTCTAAGTCACCTCTTCTTGGGCTTCACTTATTATGTCCCTTATCTAAATAAATCTTCACGACTGCGAAGCTTCTTGATCCTCATTTCCAAAACTGTCATTGATCGGATACTGGTTTTTCATTGTCAGCTGGGTACGTGCGGGAGTCTATCCCGCGTTTTAGGGGTAAACTCCTAACCTAATTAAAAACATCTGCGTACTCATGGACTATCCTAAGGGATTGCAAATCGTCGATAAATGCATTAAGGGATTCTAGCTAGCTAAGCCTAACTAATTCTTTACACGGAATCTCGAGAGTATTTCCAAGGCAAGTCAAAAGTCTAACTACCCTCCTTTCAGAAATACTAGCCAACCAACCCATGCCTAAAATCAACTCATAGCCCATGGAACCAAAAACATAAGCATTACGCTTAAACACAACACATAATATAGTTATTCTCAAATCCTTACAAAATAAAGGTAAATGGGTCGAACCACCAATTGGATTTGAGACTAAAATGGGATCTTCTCCTGTACAAGTTCTAAGGTGCAGAGACTTAGCTATGGAAGTTGATATGAACAAATGCGAAGCGCTAAGACCAAAAGAGTACTAACTAGTTGATCAAAACGAAAAGCTAAGCTTTTCCAACAGAGGCTTTTACTATCCCTTTCAGCTATTCTGGTGGTGAAAGCATGCACTCGCCCTTTTGAAAATCCTGTCCCTCGTCCTTGCCCTTGTCCTTAATTATATGTCCTATCATACCATGGAAAAGATACTTCCTCTCATCTTAGGTTTATAATTCCTTATTTCTTCGTGAGTCGAGTTTATATCCACGAATTTCTCATCCTTGTGTTGAGCTCCTGTGACGACCCCATTTCCCGTACAGACGGAGACAAGGGTAATCTTTGGAATATAACACAGAAACAGATAATAGCAAAACAGAATTAAATAAATACACCAGATAATGAACAATAGAATATACTGGATAAAAGTAATCATCAGAGTTACACAGTATACAGGATCATACTTAGTACAAATACAGTTCAGCAATACATAAATGTCTACAGCGGAAAACAAACAAAATATGTACAATAGGAGCTGAACAGCATAAAAAGAGGTAAATAATAGAATCCATCTTCAGCTCCAGGTATCCAGATAAAGCCTGCTAAACCTGAACACAAGGCTGCCCGTGTAGAAAAAGGGGCACCCGAGTTTGAAAGTGAAACAAACTACGAGTCAGTCATGGGACTGGTATGAGAAATCTACTCAACACATTTATTATATGGCGAATCACAGGACCAAGCCACTCTCGTGGAACGGGTTTACTCCATTGGATTTCTAGTGCTTTAAAAATAAACTTTTATTTTAAACATTGCAATGCTTTTTATAAAAATGAAGCAATTACAAGACTCAGTTCCCATCACACAATGCAACGCAAACCGGAGGATAGAGTTTTTACCTTATAACGGCCAAAATATGCTTGATACAAATAAAACAAAAGCATTTGATATTATTACTAGTGTTTATATGTTTCAAAAACAATTTCAATCATAACTATCAATCATAGACGGCATGGGTACCATATATCATGTCGCCATATATATATATACAATCAAAACCGCACAGTCACGTATTTGGAAATTGTAGTTCCGTCATGAACCAAGGCAAAAGATAGTCCTTACCGAATTCGAGACTGTCTAGCCTGAGTCTCAGGTACAGCCGCAACCGTACCTTGGATCGTCAGGGCCGGTCCACACGAAGTGGATTATAACGCCTGAACAATGCGTTTCTCCTCCCTTTGGGGCGTAAATGAGCCAACGAATGACTCCATCGGACCCGGATCGTCCGATAAAACCGAGGCGCCTCGCAACAGCAACAACCACATAAGTCAAACTCGTCAGGGCGTGTAAAACCACTGATGCCACTTTTAGCTAGAAAGAAAACGCATGTCCCCCCTGAGGTCCTGCTCCCGTTTTTGGTTCATACCGGGGTGTGAGGCTTGCGATTTCACGTTATACACAAAGCTACGCCACACAGGTGGTGCTTTGATCATCTCGACAAGACTTTGCTTTTCAACAGAAGCCCTGATCTGTAATAACCCGGAAAATGTGAACCAGTTTAAAAATTTTAAATTAGGTTATTACCAAGAAATTTGAGTAATTGAAATAGCCTATTTCAATAAAATATAGAATTGGGTATAGTATTGCAGTTTGAAATTTTGAATATAAACTTTGTCTGACTGTGTCGGGTGGAAAATATAACGAATTTTAGCGAAACTGAAAATATTTAAATCTGTTTATCAATACCTTTCTAACGAATCTGAAAAATCGAAATTTCATAACGGAAATCAAAAGTTATGGCCAAATGAATTTTCAGAAAGGTCACTATATAGCATATATAGCCCTTGAAAATTGATATTTTGCATACGACCTCGGAATTCGACGAAACCACTTTTGTTGGGTCCGGGATGTCAAATTATTGCTAAGTTTCAAATTTCATAATTTTTGAAGCTAGTATGTGAGCGGGGCAAAAGAAAATGTGATTGGTCAAATTCTGTTAAAATGGGTCGACCTAAAAATGGCCGTTTTTCAAACGAGCTCAGAATTCGACGAAACTGGTTTTGTTAGGACCGGATCGTCAAAACAAAGCTAGATTTATTTTTCTGGAATTTTTCGATTCAGTTTGCGGCCCTGGCAAATTGAAATGTACGTTTAAATTAAATATCGAATGTTTTATATTTTAATTTGAAAAATAACTGACTGTAATAGTCGAATAGGCCAACGAAACATATCCCATTGTGTTCGGAATGGAGGTAATTAGCTAGGGGCGATAGTCGTTGGGTTTGATTTCGAGTTCATGTGTGGAAGGGGGTATTTTTGGAATTAAATAAATTAAAAATTAAAATAAAAAGGAGCTGACCAATCACATCTTTTCTTCCTCGTCGATCTCCAGGCGCAAGGCGGAAATTTGCTCCGAACTTCTCTCTTCAATTTCTCCACAACCACACAACGAAATCAAGCAAACTCAGATCCATTTTGAAGAGTGTTCAGAGATCTTCAAATCCATAGCAATTTCAAGAATTATCGTTGAGTGTAGAAGAAGATATCGCGCCAGGAAACCCCGAACTTCGCGCCGCCGCCGTGGGTGCTAGGGACCACCGAGCCGTTCATCTCGGGTAGCGTTGGGAAGCTCTTCCCTTCCTCTTCGATGCAGCGCTGGCCGTTCGTCCTATCGCTTCGCGGTTTTGCCGAAAAGTTTAACCCTAGTTCTCGAGCTCGAAGGAGGTATACGGCTAAACCTATTTTCAACTGATTTTTACACTATAAAGCGTTGCAAACTTGTAAAAATCGTATCTTTTTGCTATGTTAACGAAATTCAATGAAACAGGAGACACCGTGACCGCAAGGAGGCTCTCTACATTCTAGAAGAAGCCTCGGATTTTTCTGACCTTCCTACGATTTTTAGCACTGCAACAACCAATGTGAGGAATCTAAACTATTTGTGTGAATGAAATCGTGTTGTATAAATTATATAAGCGAAGTGTAAATTATATACGCATTGTATACCTCATGTACATGTGTTGTATAAGTTATATTAGCGATGTATAAATTATACAAGCGTTGTTTGAAACATATATGCGTTAATTTGTGATGAAATGCAAGTGAATTATTATATTATATATATATATACTCCCCTCATCCACAGACCATGGACGATATTTATTGCTTGTGATTGACGTGATATTATATGGTATGACGAATGGTTGGAAATAATTGTTTGTGGTTGATATTGTGGTTGAAAAATACCTTTGTGGTTGAAAAATACCCTCTTGTGGTTGAAACAAATTAGAATAGGATTGTGGAATTGAAAATAAAACATGCCGCCTGCGTGTGAACTAGATGCATGATCCCCATTGTCAAAAACCGCGAGGTTTTAAGGTAGAGCGAGGAGCCGTACTAGGGACGGTCCCAGTTTTAACTACCCTGCCGTTATGCTGCCGAAATTTTCTGAAATATTTATGTGTTAGAATAATTTTCGTTCGTTGAAATAAATTACATAAACTATATAGAATATTCATGTGTTGAGTTGCAATTCATTCGTTGAGTTGAAATTCATGTGTTGAATATTATTTGAATTTAAACAAATGGCTTTAGCGATAAAAATCACATTTTTATATATCTACAAACTATATAGAATACTCATGTGTTGAATTGCAATTCATTCGTTGAGTTGAAATTCATGTGTTGAATATTATTCGAATTTAAACAAATGGCTTTAGCGATAAAAATCACATTTTTATATATATACAAACTATATAGAATATTCATGTGTTGAGTTGCAATTCATTCGTTGAGTTGAAAATCATGTGTTGAATATTATTTGAATTTAAATAAATGGCTTTAGCGATAAAAATCACATTTTTATACATATACAAACTATATATAATATTCATGTGTTGAATTGCAATTTGTTCGTCGAGTTGAAATTCATGTGTTGAATGTTATCATCTTTTAAAAATAAAATGAATAGACAATAAAAACTATATTTTTATTGTGAAAATGGAGAGTTAAAAATACACACGTGTTGAATAAATATTTTTGATGATAAAAATATTTCTTTTATCATGTATACGCTTAGTTAAAAATACACACGTGTCGAATAAATATTTTTGATGATAAAATATTTCTTTTATCATGTATACGCTTAGTTAAAAATACACACGTGTCGAATAAATATTTTTGATGATAAAAATATTTCTTTTATCATGTATACGCTTAGTTAAAAATACACACGTGTTGAAATAAATAATAGTTTGCTAGAAATATTATTATTAGCTTTGTTCTGCATATATATACATGTGTTGAACAGGAAAAATGGATTAGCTATAGAGTAAAGAAATTATTTGCGTGCCCGACAAATAGGTAAACCTTGATGAGTTGGCTGCGCAATTTTATTTATATATCAACTCCTGTGAATGCCATTGGATGCGAAGTGCTGGTTATTCTGTGTGAAATAATAAATAACGCCATAGGATAGTAACAATTAATTTTGAACTACACTACATGGCATACTTCTTGACGATAAGCATACTTCATCATATTCCACATAAGCAATTGGAGCTTGTGTGACGAGGTGGATGATTTACCATACAAGCAAGAGGCTTGTATGGCGATGACTATGTACTACAGGTTGAACTGATGACTGATATGGACTATATAAATTATAACGATAAATTGCCAGATTAATAAAAACCCCACACGGGTCTGGAGTTGACAATAATCACGTCGCTCTAGTTATTAGATACGGCACATGGACTATTTATTTCCATACGGAAACGGGGTGACGGGAATTTATTTTCAGGAGTGATTATCAGTACATGCTCCCCCGTAAACACCAAAATATGTCACTATAAATATGTGAATGCTTTTTAGGATTTATTGGGTACCTAATACGGCCCAATAAATTTCCAAACCCCTCCCCGTACAAAGGAGGTTATGGCGAAATTTTTCGAAATATTAAGGCGTTAGTGAAATGTTTGAAGTGGAAACAGTAGAAAATATAGAATGAACTAT
The DNA here is from genome assembly GCA_030737875.1 of Allium sativum. Lineage (NCBI taxonomy): Eukaryota > Viridiplantae > Streptophyta > Magnoliopsida > Asparagales > Amaryllidaceae > Allium > Allium sativum. The sequence goes on from CM060913.1 coordinate 59,472,572, forward strand.
AGTAGAAATTATGGAATGAACTATATTTATACAAATATAAATATAAATATAATTAAAAGGAATAGAGGCCGTGCAGTTCGCGTTTCAGGATCTTAATTTGAAACGATTAGTGCGAGAAATCCGACCATCGGATTTTCCCGAAACTGCAACCGCTGGGTTAGCCTTGGAAATATCTTTCTAACGGCACCAACCTTGTAAAAATCCAACGGTTGGATTGTCCGGAATGTTTAATTCAAGTCCGAAGAAAAACAGCGCCAGAATCGTTTATATTTATATATAAATATAATTAAATTAAATCGAATAACGACGCTGCAGTTCGAATATTGAAACCGTAACTTCAAACGACTAGTGTGGGAGATCCGACCGTCGGATTTTCATGAAACTGGAACCGTTGGGTTCGCTTTGGGAATATCTTCCCACTGATATAGACTTTGTAGAAATCCAACGGTTAGATTTTCCGATATGTGTAAAACAAATAAAGGGAAAAACAGCGCCAGCGTCACGACACGACCTGAAGCGTCGTTTAATTAAATATGGCCATTTTTAAATAAATAAAAATGGCGAAAAATCGTTATAAAATATTATAAGCAACATAGATTGCAAATAAACCAATTGGGCTTGAATTGTTTGATATTTGATGGTTGTATGTGTTTGACATGAAAATAACACTAAATAACTGAAAGATGGATGTCGAATAATATAACCATATAAAGAATCGATTTAAATTTTAAATGACGTGAATTATTTGAAAAGGCCGAGCTAACCCTCATTTCAAATAATTTATCGAGCGATTCGAATTGGAAAATGCAAAGATTATTCAAGACCGACAATCTTCGTATCGGTTGGATGGGCGCTACTGAGGTTCCTGACCGGAGTAGCTACCGGAAGGGGACAGAAGTTGTAGCCGTCTGAACGTATGTGTTGATTGGACGGATATACGAGGAATTTGACGCCTCCGGTTTCGTTCAGACCCAGAACGGACTTGTAAATGGACTGTGTGTCTGACATTGGATTTCGTCCTATACTGATTGATCTCTGTTAAATATATATCTGTTTGGCGGCGGAGAATTTATTCTTTTGCTTAACGCCCTTCTCTGAGACATACGAGCTTAGGGGTTATATATCGATGGAAATCAATCGTATGGAGTGGACTGCCTATGTGGCATGCCAAGATGCTGTGATCAAGGCTTCTGTTGCAAAGCAAAGTCTTGTGGATGATGATCAAAGCAAGGTCTACATGGCCTGGCTTTGTGTATTTCGTAGATTCGCGAGCCTCACACCTCGGTATGAGTTAAAAACGGGATACGGACCGCTGGGAGAGCACGACGTTTCTTTCTAGCTATGGTGGTGTCAGTGACTTACCAGCCCTGACATTTATATCTACTTTTCACCTATGTGGTTGTTGGAATGCGAGGCGCCTCGATTATAGGTCTGTAAGGACAGGGAAGCGTGTGTTCAGGAATTGCCAATCCTCAAACGTAAGAGAGGACCGGCCCAGCCGAATCCAGGGTTGCCCAGAGTGCGTAGTCCTGAGGCATTTGCTAGAATGTCTCGAAGCGGAGAAGAGCTTGCCCCTTGCCTCGACTCATGACGGAAATCCAATTTCCAATACGAAATAACGGACTTGATTGTAGAACTAGTATGGCGACATAGTAGATGGTAGCTATGCCGTCTATGATTGATATTTATGATGCTATTCGTTTTGAAACATATATGCACTAGTAATAATATCAAATGATTTTGCTTTATACGTATCAAGCATATTTGGCTATTATAAGGTAAAACTCTATCCTCCGGCTTGCGTTGCATTGTGTGATGGGACCTGAGTCTTATAATGGCTTCATTCTTTCTAAAAGCATTGCGTTGTTTTAAAAGAATTTACTTTGTTTTAAATGCACTAGCAATCACTGGAGTAAACCCGTTCTGCGAAAGTGGCGTAGTCCTATGATTTGCTATTACTGTTGTTTAACTATTAAATAGATTCCTCATACCAGTCCCCATGACTGACTCGTTGTTTGTTTCACTTTACAAACGCGGGTGCCCTTATTTTCACACGGGCAGCCTAGTTCACAGGTGATAGGTTGTTTTTGGTTCTGCACTGCTGCATAGAGTGCATTTTTGGCTCATGGCGAGGCTGACTTCACAGAGACGACTTTGACTTTTTCCGCCATTACTATACTTATATTATGATTCCGCCACGGGCGATGCAGACCGATTTACTTTCCGTATTTCTTATTGTATGTATATGTACCGCCTTCGGCGATGTAGACTGATACCCTTATTATGTCTCACTGTATGTATGTATTCCGCCTCTGGCGATGATGACTGATCACTTTCCTTTTTATTTACTAAGTTATATCCCATACTATGTTATTCTGATGTTATTACATGTTGTGATTCCGCTGTCATATCCATGTAAAATTATTCTATTTATTGTTTCTGCTATTATCTGTTCTCTGCTATGATGATTAATGTGTTATTTCCCAATGATTATCCTTAATACTGCCCCTCGGATTTTGGGATCGTGACATGATCACTGCATCTTAGCATGCCACACAGACAATTCACACCGTGTAACTGATAGATATCAATCACACAGAATAAATTCCAATGTCAGACACACTGTCCATTAGCAAGTCCGTTCTGGGTCTGAACGAAACCGGAGGCACTAAATACCTCGCAAACCCATCGATCACCACGTACGTCTGGACGATCACCACTCATTATCCATATTTCGGGATACCTCCCAATCAGGACCTCGGTTACCATCCAAACGACGTGAAGATCTCCAGTCTTCGACCATCGTCTTCATCTTTGATTTCTTATCGTCGATTCAGTTATTCAAAATGGGATAAACCCGGTCTTTCTGAGCAAATCTTGTATATAATAAACAAGTGCAACACTAACATACACACACATAATTTCAATTCATCAGTCACTAACCGTCAATCAGTAAGAGAACGATTTCCCCAAATATTAACCCCGAAGGCCAAAACCAACATCAGATCAACACCCAGGAAACCATTCGACTTAGCCAACCTCCAGTTAATTTCTAAATCACATCCATATCGTTTATAATATTTTATAACGATTTATCGCTATTTTTATTTATTTTAAAATAGCCAATATATTCAAAACGACGCTTCGGGCCATAACACGACCGTGGCGCTGTTTTTCTTCAAAATTGATTTACACATATCTGAAAATCAAACCGTTGGATCTTCACAAAATTTACATCATTAGAAATATCTTTTCAAAACAAATCCAACGGTTCCAGTTTCGGGAAATTCCAACGGTCGGATCTCCCAGTATAATCGTTTGAAGTTTCGATTTCAAAATACGAACTACAGCGTTGTTATTCGATTAAATATAATTATATATATATATATATATATAATCGTTTCTGGCGCTGTTTTTCTTCAGATTTGAATTAAACATTCCAGACAGTCCAACCGTTGGATTTTTTACAAAGTTGGTGCTGGTTGAAAGATTTTTCCAAAGCGAACCCAACGGTTGTGATTTCAGGAAAATCCGATGGTCGGATCTCCCGGTATAATCGTTTGAAGTTTCGATTTCAAAATACGAACTGCAGCATCGTTATTCGATACATTTCAATTCTATTTAAATATATATATCGATTCTTCGATTTCAAAACTATATTCTTTTCATACATTTGATAAAAATGATATTTTTATCTAACTGCCTTCTATTTCAACACTTCACTATATTTAGCAATTCATGTATATAATAAAAATGTGATTTTTATTGAAAACAATTCATTTCAAAACTCTATTATTTTATATAGTTTATATAGGTAATAAAAATAGGATTTTTATTATAAAACAATTTATTTCTAAACAAGATGATTTTATACATTTCATATTGATGTTAAAAATGGGATTTTTATTATAAAACAATTTCTTTCAAAATATGAATACCATTCAACACATGAATTTCAATCCAACGAATGTATATCGATTCAACACATGAAGGTTTTCTATAGTTTATATATATAGAAAAAAATGTGATTTTTATATTTAAAACACGAACACCATTCAACACATGAATTTCTATCCAACGAATGAATATCGATTCAACACATGAAGGTTTTCTATAGTTTATATATATAGATAAAAATGTGATTTTTATATTTAAAACACGAACACCATTCAACACATGAATTTCTATCCAACGAATGAATATCGATTCAACACATGAAGGTTTTCTATTCAACGAATAAATATAGTTTCAGCAAATGAAAATAATTCAAACACATGAATATTATTCAAAATTTCGGCAGCATAACGGCAGAGTAGTTAAAACCGGGACCGTCCCTAGTACCGCTCCTCGCTCTACCTTAAAACCTCGTGGTTTTTGACAATGGGGATCATGCATCTAGTTCGCACGCAGGCGGCATGTATATATTTATTTAATTTCCACAAACTAATCCTATGTGGTTTCAACCAAATATTTCTCAACCACAAATGGGTATTTTTCAACCACAATCAATCAATATCAACCACAAACAATTCCAATCAACCATTCACTATCAATCAATTTTCACACCAATCACAACCAATAAATTCGTCCATGGTTTGCGGACGAGGGGCGTATATATATATATTTATATATATAGCAATTCACTTCTATTTCAACACATATATAAATTTTACAACGCATATACAATTTATACATCGAACATACAACTTATACAACGCTTATACAAGAGGTGTACAACGCTTATATAACTCATACATCGACTATATATTTTATACATCGTCGTTTTCCATATCGTTTATAAATTAGAAATCTCACATTGGTTTCCACTCCACCAAAAATAGAAGAAGGCTCAGAAAAATATGCGGTCTCTTCTAAAAGGTAGAAGACGTCGCCACGGCCCCAATGTCTCATGTTTCATCGAATTTCGTTAACGAACGAAAAAGATATGATTTTTAGAGGTTAATCACGTTTCGTAGCGCTTTAAAAGCACTATAAACAGTTTTAATAAATTAAAACCGTTACCTTCCATGAGCGTTCAAAATAGGTCCCAAATTTTCTTCCAATCGGTGCAGCGATGTTCAGATCAGCCAACACCACGTCGGAGAGGCTGGAGAGGGCTTCAGATCGACGGTAGGGTGGTCCCCTGCGATCGTCGGAGGAGGGAGAAAATCGGATCGGCGCAAGCGAACTTTGGGGGCTCGATTCCGTCGCTACAGGCGAAGTTAGGGGGTGGGGTCGGTTCTGATTTGAAGAAGAGGAGATGGCGAGTCGAGTGGTGGCGGCGGCGGTGGCTGCAGGTGGCGGAGGCGGCCGGATTTGAGGAGAGAAGGGAGGAGTGGTTTTCCACTGTCGATCTGTTAAGGGGAGAGAGAGAAGCGGGTTGACCGAGAAAGTGATGACCAATGAGAGATTTTTTTATATTTATTAATTTTAAAATCCGAAAATACCCCCCTTTCACACACGAACTCCAATCCAAACCCAACGACTGTCTTCCCTAGCTAAATACCCTCATTCCGAACACAATAGGATATGTTTTGTAGGCCAATTCGACTGTTAGAGTCAGTTATTCTTCAAATTAAAATATAAAACTTTCAAATTCTGTTTTGAACATATATTTTAATTTGCCGGGGCCACATACTGATTCGAAAAATTCCAAAAAAATATATCTGGCTATGTTTTGACGATACGGTCCCAACAAAACTAGTTTCGTCGAATTTTGAGACCGTTTGCAAAAATTCCCATTTCTGGTCGATCCAATTTAGCTGTAATTGACCAAAACACGTTTTCCTTTGCCACGCTCACATACTAGCTTCAAAAATTATGAAATTTGAAACCTAGCAATAACTTCACATCCCAGATCCAACAAAAGTGGTTTCGTCGAATTCCGAGGTCGTATGCAAAATGGCTAATTTCATCGGCTATATAAATTCCATAGCGACCTTTCTGAAAATTCATTTGGCCACAACTTTTGGTTTCCGCTATGAAAATTCGATTTTTCAGATTCGTTAGAAAGGTATTCCCTAACAGATTTAAATATTTTTGGTTTCACTCAAATCCGTTTTGTTTTGCACCCGGTACAGTCCGACAAATTTTGAATTCAATTTTTGAAACTACAGCGCCTTTTCAGGCCTTGTTTATAGTTAGAATTAATTATATTCGTTTTCAATCGTCGATCCAAACCTATTTTTCATCACTATTATTTAAAATATTTATTTTAAATATTTAAAATCCACCATTTTAGCGAATTTAAAATTTTTAAATTGGTTGTGATTTTCTGGGTCGTTACAATCTCCCCCACTTAAATCTTTTCGTCCCCGAAAAGGAACAAAGTCGAAAGTGGTTTGATTAATCAACTCTACGTTCGATATGGCTTCCATTCACCAACCTTTCAGTTTCTGAGAATTTTCAAATTCTTCAAAAATTGGGCTAACACCCGGAATTTTCGAAAAATTTCGCCATAACCTCCTTTGTACGGGGAGGGGTTTGGAAATTTATTGGGCCGCATTAGGTACCCAATAAATCCTAATAAGCAACACATATTTATAGTGATATATTCTGGTGTTTACAGGGGAGTGTGTATTGATAATAACTCCAAAGAATAAATTCTCGTCACCCTGTCAAAGCCTGAGGGAGTGTGTATTTTAAATGCTCCAGAGGATAAATCCTCGTCACCTCGTCCCGTGTGGGAAATAAATAGTCCATGTGCCGTATCTAATGACTAGAGAGACGTGGTTATTGTCAACTCCAGACCCGTGTGGGGTTTTTATTAATCTGGCAATTTTATCGTTACAATTTAAATAGTCCATATCAGTCATCAGTTCAACCTGTAAAATATAGTCATCGCCATACAAGCCTCTCGCTTGTATGGTAAATCTTCCACCTCGTCACACAAGCTCCAAATGCTTATGTGGTATATGATGAAGTATGCCTATCTTCCAGAAGTATGCCATGTAATGTAGTTCAAGATTAATTGTTACTATCCTATGGCGACGTTTATTATTTCACACAGAAAAACCAGCACTCCGCATCCAATGGCATTCACAGGAGTTGATATAATAATATTTCGCATCCAACTCATTAAGGTTTACCTATTTGTCGGGCACGCAAATAAAATCTTTACTCAACAGCTAATCCATTTACCTGTTCAAACATATATAATGCACAAGTATATATATTTCCATCTATTTTCTAATCGGTTAAATGTGCGATATAATCGAATAAATTCTACCATTCATTCTCTTATTAATTAAATTAACTATCATTTAAATAATTTAATTAATCTAATCTACCATCACACAACTCAAATAATAATCAAATTGTTTTTTAACTTTTCAAAAATATACTAATCAATTTCTATATTCTTTTAAAATCATTCAGACTATAGAATTAAATGTGCACATCTATGGAAAGAAAATAACAATAAAGTAGAGAACTAATTGGTAATGCAAAGTATGGTAAATGTACCTTGCACTGGAGTCAATCAGAGATATCTACTTGGCATCTAGGATAAGCTTTCTGAATGCTCTCCTCAGTTTCCCAAGTACAATCTCGCGGATCTCCACTCCATTGCACTTTGACTAAGTGAACCTTCTTGTTCCTCAGCTCTTTGGTTTCTTTGCCGATGATCTTTAGCGGCTCTCTTCTCACAGCTAGTTCTGGAGTAATTTCAATATCCTGCTGAGCTGCTTCTTCCACGATCAAGTCTGGATCATGAACGTGCTTTCGAAGTTGAGATATATGAAATACATCATGAACTCCAGGCAACCAGTCAGGCAATTTGACCCTATAAGCGAGAGTTCCGATCCGTTCCAGAATAGGAAACGGACCAATGAATTTGGGTGCCAATTTCCCCATTTTACTGAACCGGATTACTCCTCTCATCGGCGATACTTACAGATATACATAGTCGCCAACAACAAAGGATATATCTCTTCTTCTCCTATCGGCATAGCTCTTTTGTCGGCTTTGAGCGGCGAGTAATCGCTTCTTAATAAAATCGACTTTGTCGGCGGCTTCTCGGATCATATCAGGACCCAACACAAGTCTATTTCCGGGTTCGACCCAACAAGCAGGAGATCGACACGGTCTACCATACAATGCTTCGAATGGCGACATTGTCAGACTCGCCAGGTAGCTGTTGTTATTTGAGAATTCATCCAAATGCAGATGGTCTTCCCATGATCCACCGAAATCTAGAACACAAGCCCGCAATAGATCTTCTAAAATGCGATTCACCCTCTCAGTCTGACCGTCTGTCTGAGGATGATAAGCGGTGCTCAAATTCAACTTCGTTCCCAGCTCGACTTGAAATGCCTCCCAGAATTTACTAGTAAATATTGTATCTCTATCACTGACTATACTGAGCGGCACTCCATGTAGTCTAACTATTTCCTTGAAATATATCTGCGCCAGACTCTGAGCAGTTCTGTTTGATCTGACAGGTATGAAATGGGCAGTCTTCGTGAAGCGATCTACGATCACCCAAATATTGTCATTCCCTTTTCTGGTTCTGGGCAGACCATCAATGAAATCCATAGAAATATGTTCCCACTTCCAACCAGGAACGTCTAGCGGTTGTAATAATCCAGCTAGTTTCTGTTGGTCGTTTTTGACTAGCTGGCAAGTAGGGCATCGACTAACATATAAAGAAATGTCCCTCTTCATCGACCTCCACCAGAAAGTGTGTTTGAGGTCATTATATATTTTGCTTACTCTCGGATGGATACTAAGTTTTGACTTGTGGCATTCATCCAGAACTTCCTTTCGGAGATCAGCAATGTTAGGAACACAGATTCGACCCTTCAGCCTTAGAATCCCCTCATTATCAACCTGAAAACTCGAGGGTTCGCCTTTCTGAATTATCTCTCTGATCTTCTGAATGAAGTGATCATCCTTCTGAAGAGCAGATATTTTATCTATCAGTGCAGTCGAGATAATAAAACTGGCGATGATTTCATTATTTCGGCTCAATGCATCAGCCACGACATTGGCTTTCCTTGGAGTGTATATAATTTCAAAGTCATATGCTGCAAGAAACTCCAGCCAACATTGCTACCTCAGATTCAGGTCTTTTTGAGTGAACAAATACTTTAACGACTGGTGATCTGTAAACAGTTCAAATCTCTCACCCAGAAGATAGTGCCTCCAGATTTTCAAAGCGAACACAATAGCCAATAAATCAAGATCATGAGTTACGTAGTTCTTCTCGTGCGGCTTCAGTTGACGGCTAGCATAAGCAATCACTTGACCCCTTTGCATTAACACTGCGCCAAGGCCTTCTCTAGAAGCATCAGTCCAGACTTTCAAATCCTGATTGCCATCTGTGATGGTTAACACTGGAGCTGTAACGACCCGTATTCTACACATCATAGGATCATAGAATATTTATTTCTTTCCCATGTGAAGTCGTATGGTCATGTAACTTTGGGAAACATCTATTGGAGTCATTTCCCATGTTCCTGATTTTTGTCGAATTTTAAATGACCATTTTGCTCCTAGTTGGTACTGTTTTGGCCATAACTTTTGATTGGAAAGGAATTTTCACCTGAAACCACTTCCATTGGATTCGTTTGATGGTTTACCTTTCCGTAGAGTGGTCATAATAGCCAAACGGACGTAACGTTTGGGAGATATGGCTGAAATAAGGTTTGGATGGTGAAAAACTGCTTAACCGGGCCAAATCGGGTGATTAGTGAGTAGGCCCATAACCCATTTCGGGATTAAGGTTATGGGGAGGCTGAAATGAGATAGAGGATCATTCCATTTCAGTTTTCTAGCCTCCACTTATCACCAAGGATCCCTAAAAATGGCCTTCAACCTCTAAATCACCTCCAAATCATCTTTTGGTCAAGGATTAAGCTTAGCAACATCTAATCAAGGGAGATCTACACCAAATCAACATTGGAGCTGCTGTTTAGCATTTAGATTCGCATCAAATCAGAGACTTATTTCAGATCTTAGTTTATTTGTGGCTAAGGTGAGTGATTTGCATAGTTTTGCACTAATTATGGTTAATTAGGGGTGATTAGTGTTAATTAGCGAATTTAAGCATGATAAAATTCGGGAAAAATATTCATAAATTCCTAAATGATGTTTTAGACCTCTGATATGAATTTGGGTTAATTTGGTTAAGTTTTGCTAATCCTATCATTAGTTTCACCTAAACATGCTTAGGGGGAAATATGGGGTTTTGGGTATGTTTGATCCATTTTAACCTATCATGTTGATGTTTTGATGTTTGTGGTTGATTATGCATGTTGCTATGACTGTATGAAATGCTTTGTGATTGATTTCGATAGTTAGAATGGTCGAAAACGTCGTCGAATGACGTAAACACTTGCTGGAACAGTTTCAGAAAACAGTGCAGGGTTCGAATCGGATCGGATATGGGGCTCGGATCGGATATGTTGAACTGAGCAAGGAATTCGATCGGATCGGAACCCAACACTTAGGGAAATTGGCAAAAAGGAAGGCCACGCTAGCTGAACTGGGATCGGATCGGATTAAGGAGTAGGGATCGGAGCGGATAGAGGAGGATGGATCGGATCGTCGCACGTAAAGGATGAGGAGGCGGATCGGAGCGGAAGCATGAACTGGAGGGGGAGTGGTACCCGACCCGAACCGAGGAGAGACGCCCGACCCGAACCGATGGAGGACACCCGACCCGAACCGCACCAGAAGAAGACCCGACCTGAACAGATGAAGGATACCCGACCCGAACCGATGGCTTGAGAAGGAACCCGACCCGACCCAGTATTGACCAATAACCCGAGATGCAAAGGTAGTCCAATATGGGAAATTAGAGCTCAGGATCCAGTTGGGAACCGATGAGTTCACTTCATGGTTGGACTTTGCTGCGGGACGTATGCTAAGGAGTTGTCGACGTTCATAACTTCGTTTCACCACTAAAAATGAATGATGGGCTACTTATCAGTGCAGTAGGGTCATTATGACCTGAGGGGCAAGGTGATGGTAGCAAGACTACGTTATCAGTGTAGTAGGGTCATTATGACCCGAGGGGCAAGGTGATGCGTAGTAAGACTATGAGCCAGTGCAGTGGGGTTATTACGACTCCATGGGGCAGAGTGAACATAGTAAGGATTAGTAAGGGTATGAGCCAGTGCAGTGGGGTTCTTATGACTCCATGGGGCAAAGTGGACATAGCGAAGGATTTGTGGCTACGTTATCAGTGCAGTGAAGCCATTTATGACTTCATGGGGCAAAGTGATCGTAGCAAGGTATGTTGGGTGATCGAAGTGGTGAATATCGTATGCTTTACGCACTGAGTGAGAGATGTGAGGATGGATGCTATGTTTGATTGTTTGCCATCATTATGACATGCACACCTCCCCCACCTCTGTATCTTTACACTGTTTGATATGGTACCCTAGAGTGTTTTACAGTATGTAGTGCTAACTCTTTGGTTGCAGGTCCAGGTTCAGGTATGTTTTAGTCTACCTGTTATTGTTCACTTTAGATGTTTATCGCTCATACCAGGATTTATGTCTGACCCAGAGTTTTATGTCTTCTCTTATTACTCTGGGTGCTCACACGAGCAGACTAGAGACAGGTTAGCTGGTGATGCGCGAGTAGCTGATTCGGAGGCGGGCGGGAGGCTTCCACGTATGATATATATATATACACACACACACACACACACATTCTCCCTGTGTCGTTGGTGGTCGCTACTTGGGCATTAGTAGTGTACCTCCTTTATCTTACTTTTGCTTTGAGACGGTTTGAAAGTTGTAATAAGCTGTATTTTGGATTTCCGCTGCTATGATGTTTAGTTCTGATTTTCAGCTTATGCACTGTCTCTCCTGTTTTATGTCAAGTATGTTATTATTATATTTTGTTCTATGCGTTGTGAGACATTCTACAGGTTCTTTGTATGTTCATTTCCTTCTTCCCTTTCCTTCTCACGACCCGTTCCGTGCTAACTGGACATGTGTACAGCGAACCTTTGGAGTAAATGTCTGTTGGTGCGGGGCGGGCCGTCACACTTGGTATCAGAGCACACTTGGGGAAATTGGCAAAAAGGAAGGCCACGCTAGCTGAACTGGGATCGGATCGGATTAAGGAGTAGGGATCGGAGCGGATAGAGGAGGATGGATCGGATCGACGCACGTAAAGGATGAGGAGGCGGATCGGAGTGGAAGCATGAACTGGAGGGGGAGTGGTACCCGACCCGAACCAAGGAGAGACGCCCGACCCGAACCGATGGAGGACACCCGACCCGAACCGCACTAGAAGAAGACCCGACCCGAACAAATGAAGGATACCCGACCCGAACCGATGGCTTGAGAAGGAACTCGGCCCGGCCCAGTATTGACCAATAACCCGAGATGCAAAGGTAGTCCAATATGGGAAATTAGAGCTCAGGATCCAGTTGGGAACCGATGAGTTCACTTCATGGTTGGACTTTGCTGCGGGACGTGTGCTAAGGAGTTGTCGACGTTCATAACTTCGTTTCACCACTAAAAATGAATGATGGGCTACTTATCAGTGCAGTAGGGTCATTATGACCTGAGGGGGCAAGGTGATGGTAGCAAGACTACGTTATCAGTGTAGTAGGGTCATTATGACCCGAGGGGCATGGTGATGCGTAGTAAGACTATGAGCCAGTGCAGTGGGGTCATTACGACTCCATGGGGCAGAGTGAACATAGTAAGGATTAGTAAGGGTATGAGCCAGTGCAGTGGGGTTCTTATGACTCCATGGGGCAAAGTGGACATAGCGAAGGATTTGTGGCTACGTTATCAGTGCAATGAAGCCATTTATGACTTCATGGGGCAAAGTGATCGTATCAAGGTATGTTGGGTGATCGAAGTGGTGAATATCGTATGCTTTACGCACTGAGTGAGAGATGTGAGGATGGATGCTATGTTTGATTGTTTGCCATCATTATGACATGCACACCTCCCCCACCTCCGTATCTTTACACTGTTTGATATGGTACCCTAGAGTGTTGTACAATATGTAGTGCTAACTCTTTGGTTGCAGGTCCAGGTTCAGGTATGTTTTAGTCTACCTGTTATTGTTCACTTTAGATGCTTATCGCTCATACCAGGCTTTATGTCTGACCCAGAGTTTTATGTCTTCTCTTATTACTCTGGGTGCTCACACGAGCAGACTAGAGACAGGTTAGCTGGTGATGCGCGAGTAGCTGATTCGGAGGCGGGCGGGAGGCTTCCACGTATGATATATATATATATATATATATATATATATATACACACACATTCTCCCTGTGTCGTTGGTGGTCGCTACTTGGGCATTAGTAGTGTGCCTCCTTTATCTTACTTTTTCTTTGAGACAGTTTGAAAGTTGTAATAAGCTGTATTTTGGATTTCCGCTGCTATGATGTCTAGTTCTGATTTTCAGCTTATGCACTGTCTCTCCTGTTTTATGTCAAGTATGTTATTATTATATTTTGTTCTATGCGTTGTGAGACATTCTACAGGTTCTTTGTATGTTCATTTCCTTCTTCCCTTTCCTTCTCACGACCCGTTCCATGCTAACTGGACATGTGTACAGCGCACCTTTGGAGTAAATGTCTGTTGGTGCGGGGCGGGCCGTCACACTTGGTTTCAGAGCTCTAGGTTGCGTAGTTAACCTAGGGAAAGACACTAGGGAGAGTTAGTACGTATATGAGAGCGCGTATTTGTGATTACTTTGGTTTTCAAAAGCTATGTATATATATATATACTATTAGTAGTATAAGAATGAAGTCGCACTGCACTAGCACCACTATGGGGTCGTTAATCGTTTCCCTTTTTCAGATTGACGATGAGCCGAGACACGAGGGGTGCTGGTATAGGGACCAACCAGGGGAATTCCGCTGACATGAGGGCGATGTTTACTAACCTCATGAGAGATATGCTTAGGGAAGTGAAAGGGGCAGTTCCCAATCCCGGAGTTGGTGTTGGCCCAGTAGTGCAGGCGCCTAGGGTCGATTTCGCCAAGTTGTGCAAGGATTACACTAACCTTGGTGGAAAGCCGTTCCACGGGACGGAGTCGGCTACAGATGTTCAAGATTGGATGGATAGCTGTGACCGTATCTTTGATGACTTGGGTCTTGAGGATGCAATGAAGAGAAGGCTAGCGTCTCGTCAGCTGCAAGGGCGAGCGATGAATTGGTGCCATTAGAACAGCTACTCCAGAAGATCAGGTTAATTGGGATCAGTTCAAAGCTTGCTTTAGCGAAAAGTTCATTCCAGCTGCCCAGAAGTCAGTGCTGTTCAAGAGGTTCTTGGAACTCAAGCAGAACGGAAGAGCAGTTTCTGATTATATTGCTGAGTTCGACACTTTGTCGAAGTATGGACTGTTTCTTATCGACACTCCTGAGAAGAAGAATGAGAAGTTCATTACTGGTTTGGATGGATACTTGGGGGAAAGGCTTATCAACCACATCGATGAGACTTTTGAATCGATTATGGGGAAAGCTTTGAGATCAGAGAGTCTTTACCCTAAATCAAAGACTGAGGCTGCATCTGCAGAAGGGCCAAAGCCGCAAGCAGGCGGTGAAGGCAAGAATAACTCTCAGAATAAGAGGAAGCAGGACCAATCAAAAGGTGGCCAGAAAAAGAGCAAGAAGGATGTTGAGTGCTTCAGCTGTGGTAAAAAGGGCCATTATGCTAAAGAATGTCGGGCCAAGCCAGCGGAAAGGAAGTGCTACAACTGTGGTCAAGTGGGACACCATAAGGATAAGTGTCCGCAACCTCTTAAGGAGAAGTAGATTGTGAAAGCATATGCTATTGATGCTGTTCCTTCTTCGTCGAATGCCCTAACTGCGGCGGAGAAGGGAAAGAATGTTGTTATTCAAGGTATGCTTTCTATTTATGATGTACCAGTTTGAGTTTTGTTTGATACTGGGGCTTCCCGTTCCTTCATATCTAGTGACTTGGTAGATAGGTTGGGACTAGAACCCGAGATAGTCGATAGACCATTGGTTGTGACGAACCCGATTGGTGGTTCGACTAGCCTTAGTATGATTTGCAGGAATTTGGTCTTATCGAGTCATGGATGTATGTTTGTATGTGATTGCTTTGTTTTGGGCTTTACTGGGTATGGCATTATATTGGGAGTCGATTGGCTCCAAAGATACGGGGTGGTGGTAGACTGTGAGGGCTTTTTGGTGACAGTGAGGGCGGATGATGGGCGGCGGGTAGTGTTTGGTAGTCTACCCAGTGATGGGATTATGGCTAGTTTTGTAAATTCCCTCGACATCCCACAGGATGAGTTGTCAGATGTGCCCGTGGTTGGCCAGTATTCGGACGTCTTCGAGGAGGTGACCGGGCTTCCACCACACCGAGAGATTGAGTTCCGTATTGATTTACTAAAAGATGCCAGACCTATAGTGATGCCACTTCGTCGTATGGCACCAAGAGAGCAGCGAGAGCTCGGGGTGCAAGTCAGCAATCTTTTGAAGAAGGGATTTATTAGAAGGAGTGTCTCCGAGTGGGGAGCACCAGTTGTGTTTGCCACTAAGGCAGATGGTTCCCTTCGTTTGTGTGTAGACTATCGCGAGTTGAATAAGGTAACGAGGAAGAATAAGTATCCTCTACCACGGATAGATGATTTGTTTGATCAGCTGGAAGGAGCTAGAGTGTTCTCCCAGTTGGACCTCGCGACAGGATTTCATCAGCTTCGAGTAGCGGATGAGAGTGTTCCGAAAACGGCATTTAGGACGCCGTTTGGATTTTATGAGTGGTTGGTCATGTCGTTTGGGTTGACCAATGCACCAGCCTACTTTGTGGATCTTATGAATCGAGTATTCAGAGATCAGTTGAATAAGTTTGTTCTTGTGTTCGTGGATGATATCCTTGTTTACTCAAGGACGGAAGAAGAACACAAGGGACACTTGAGGATAGTGATGGAGGTGTTGAGGAAACACCAATTGAAAGCGAAAATCTCTAAGTGTCATTTTTGGAGAAGGGAAGTGAGATTCTTGGGTCATGTTGTTTCAGAGAGTGGTATTGCCGTGGACCCTGCGAAGGTGGCTACGGTACAGGATTGGCCTACACCCAAGAATGTAACAGATGTGAGAAGTTTCTTGGGATTAGCTGGATATTATCGTAAGTTTATCCAGGACTTCTCCAAGATAGCAGCACCGTTGACTCAGTTGACTAAGAAGAATCAGTCCTTCGTCTGGGACGAAGTGTGTGAGGATGCCTTCAAGAGTCTAAAAGAGAAGTTGACGCGTGCGCCAGTGTTAGTCATTCCTAAAGGGAATGAAGAGATGATGGTATACACGGATGCTTGTGGTACCGGACTGGGTGCTGTATTGATGCAAGAAGGTAGGGTTGTAGCTTATGCTAGTCGACAGCTAAAGCCGCATGAGAAGAAGTATCCTACCCATGATTTGGAATTAGCAGCGATCGTGTTTGCGCTGAAGATGTGGAGACACTATCTTTTGGGAGAAAGATTTGAGTTGTTTACCGATCATAAATCGTTAAAGTATCTCTTCTCTCAGAAAGATCTGAATCTCCATCAGCAGAGATGGTTAGAGTTCTTGGCTTCATATGATTTTGATATCATATATACACCTGGGAAGGGTAGTGCGGTAGCCGATGCCTTGAGTAGGAGACATGCCAGCTTAGGGGCAATGTTTCTTGAGTGGAAGCAACTGGAGTATATCGCGGGGTTTGATTTCAGACCAAGGTGCGAATTGGATCCAGTTATGCTAGCTAGTTTGACGATCAGACCCACTTTGATAGAGCGGATTGGTTCCAGCCAGAGGAACGATCCTAATCTATTGGAAATCATCTCCAAGTTAGAGATGAACATCGACGGTGAGGAGATGAATGTGTATGGGCTTGATCGAGATGGATGGCTTCGAAAGAATGGAAGACTAGTTGTGCCCAACGTAAATGGTTTGAGGGATGAAGTGCTTAGAGAATGTCATCACTCAAAACTGACTATACATCCTGGTGGTAATAAGATGTATCGAGACATGAGACAGACTTACTACTGGGAAGGGATGAAAAGAGACATTGGGAAGTTTATATCCAAATGCATGAATTGCCAGCTAGTTAAGGCCGAGCAAAAGAAGCCTAGTGGTTTGTTGCAACCATTAGAAATTCCCGAATGGAAATGGGAGCAAGTCTCGATGGATTTCATCGATGGTTTACCAAGGACTAGATCGGGATATGATAGCACTTGGGTAATTGTGGATCGATTGACTAAAAGTGCAAGATTTATACTAGTCAAATCGACCAGAACGGCAGCCAAGTTGGCAGAATTGTATATGAAGTGGGTAGTAAGATTTCATGGAGTACCCAAAAGCATTATGAGTGACCGAGACCCGTTGTTCATTAGTGGGTTTTGGAAGAGCTTACAAGAGGCTCTAGGGTCAGGATTACATCTCAGTACCGCATATCATCCTCAGACCGACGGTCAGACGGAGAGGGTGAATCGTATATTGGAAGATCTCTTGAGAGCTTGTATATTGGATTTTGGTGGATCATGGGATGACCATTTGCATCTAGTAGAGTTTGCATATAATAATAGCTACCAATCCAGTATCGGTATGGCTCCATATGAAGCTTTGTACGGAAGACCGTGCAACTCACCATCATGTTGGATAGAGACTGGCGAGAAGTTCATGCTTGGACCAGATGTGGTGAGGGAAACTTCATATAAGATTAAGATCATTCAACAACGAATGAAAGCTGCCCATGATAGGCAGAAGAGCTATGCTGATAAGAGGAGAAGAGACTTGAAATTCTCCGTTGGAGACTGAGTGTTTGTCAAGATCTCTCCGTTGAAGAGCGTGATTCGATTTGGCAGGAGAAGCAAGTTGGCACCAAGATTTGTTGGCCCATTCCCTGTTCTTGAACTAGTCGGGAATTTGGCTTACCAGAGAAGATGGCGGGAGTTCACAATGTATTTCATGTTTCCCAACTAAGGAAGTTCGTCCACGACTCAGATATGACTATTTCACCTGATCAGTTAGAGGACTTCGAAGTAGAACCCGAGGCGGTTGGGAACCGCAAGCCGATTCGTATTGTGGGGCACGATACGAAGCAACTTCGAAGGAAGGCGGTGAAGCTAGTCAAGGTTCAGTGAGGCGAGGACGAGAATGATTGTACTTGGGAGACAGAGGAGAGCATTAGGAAGACGTATCCAGAACTCTTTGCCTGGTAAGATTTACTTTACGATTTAGTTATTCCGCATGCTAGGGTAGACTTGTTTTGCTTGTTTGCATGTTTGATTGTTGTTTTATGATTGATAGGCATGCGGGACCTTTGTGTGTGTTTTGATTAGGGAATTTCGGGGGCGAAATTTCTTAAGGGGGGGAGAGTGTAACGACCCGTATTCTACACATCATAGGATCATAGAATATTTATTTCTTTCCTATGTGAAGTCGTATTGTCATGTAACTTTGGGAAACATCTATTGGAGTCATTTCCCATGTTCATGATTTTTGTCGAATTTTAAATGACCATTTTGCCCCTAGTTGGTACTGTTTTGGCCATAACTTTTGATTGGAAAGGAATTTTCACCTGAAACCACTTCCATTGGATTCGTTTGATGGTTTACCTTTCCGTAGAGTGGTCATAATAGCCAAACCGACTTACCGTTTGGGAGATATGGCTGAAATAAGGTTTGGATGGTGAAAAACTGCTTAACCGGGCCAAATCGGGTGATTAGTGAGTAGGCCCATAACCCATTTCGGGATTAGGGTTATGGGGAGGCTGAAATGAGATAGAGGATCATTCCATTTCAGTTTTCTAGCCTCCTCTTATCACCAAGGATCCCTAAAAATGGCCTTCAACCTCTAAATCACCTCCAAATCATCTTTTGGTCAAGGATTAAGCTTAGCAACATCTAATCAAGGGAGATCTACACCAAATCAACATTGGAGCTGCTGTTTAGCATTTAGATTCGCATCAAATCAGAGACTTATTTCAGATCTTAGTTTATTTGTGGCTAAGGTGAGTGATTTGCATAGTTTTACACTAATTATGGTTAATTAGAGGTGATTAGTGTTAATTAGCGAATTTAAGCATGATAAAATTCGGGAAAAATATTCATAAATTCCTAAATGATGTTTTAGACCTCTGATATGAATTTGGGTTAATTTGGTTAAGTTTTGCTAATCCTATCATTAGTTTCACCTAAACATGCTTAGGGGGAAATATGGGGTTTTGGGTATGTTTGATCCATTTTAACCTATCATGTTGATGTTTTGATGTTTGTGGTTGATTATGCATGTTGCTATGACTGTATGAAATGCTTTGTGATTGATTTCAATAGTTAGAATGGTCGAAAACGTCGTCGAATGACGTAAACACTTGCTGGAACAGTTTCAGAAAACAGTGCAGGGTTCGAATCGAATCGGATATGGGGCTCGGATCGGATATGTTGAACTGAGCAAGGAATTCGATCGGATCGGAACCCAACACTTGGGGAAATTGGCAAAAAGGAAGGCCACGCTAGTTGAACTGGGATCGGATCGGATTAAGGAGTAGGTATCGGAGCGGATAGAGGAGGATGGATCGGATCGACGCACGTAAAGGATGAGGAGGCGGATCGGAGCGGAAGCATGAACTGGAGGGGGAGTGGTACCCGACCCGAACCGAGGAGAGACGCCCGACCCGAACCGATGGAGGACACCCGACCCGAACCGTACCAGAAGAAGACCCGACCCGAACAGATGAAGGATACCCGACCCGAACCAATGGCTTGAGAAGGAACCCGACCCGACCCAGTATTGACCAATAACCCGAGATGCAAAGGTAGTCCAATATGAGAAATTAGAGCTCAGGATCCAGTTGGGAACCGATGAGTTCACTTCATGGTTGGACTTTGCTGCGGGACGTGTGCTAAGGAGTTGTCGACGTTCATAACTTCGTTTCACCACTAAAAATGAATGATGGGCTACTTATCAGTGCAGTAGGGTCATTATGACCTGAGGGGCAAGGTGATGGTAGCAAGACTACGTTATCAGTGTAGTAGGGTCATTATGACCCGAGGGGCAAGGTGATGCGTAGTAAGACTATGAGCCAGTGCAGTGGGGTCATTACGACTCCATGGGGCAGAGTGAACATAGTAAGGACTAGTAAGGGTATGAGCCAGTGCAGTGGGGTTCTTATGGCTCCATGGGGCAAAGTGAACATAGCGAAGGATTTGTGGCTACGTTATCAGTGCAGTGAAGCCATTTATGACTTCATGGGGCAAAGTGATCGTAGCAAGGTATGTTGGGTGATCGAAGTGGAGAATATCGTATGCTTTACGCACTGAGTGAGAGAAGTGAGGATGGATTCTATGTTTGATTGTTTGCCATCATTATGACATGCACACCTCCCCCACCTCCGTATCTTTACACTGTTTGATATGGTACCCTAGAGTGTTGTACAGTATGTAGTGCTAACTCTTTGGTTGCAGGTCCAGGTTCGGGTATGTTTTAGTCTACCTGTTATTGGTCACTTTAGATACTTATCGCTCATACCAGGCTTTATGTCTGACCCAGAGTTTTATGTCTTCTCTTATTACTCTGGGTGCTCACACGAGCAGACTAGAGACAAGTTAGCTGGTGATGCGCGAGTAGCTGATTCGGAGGCGGGCGGGAGGCTTCCACGTATGATATATATATATATATATATATATATGTATATAGACACACACACACACATTCTCCCTGTGTCGTTGGTGGTTGCTACTTGGGCATTAGTAGTGTACCTCCTTTATCTTACTTTTGCTTTGAGACAGTTTGAAAGTTGTAATAAGCTGTATTTTGGATTTCCGCTGCTATGATGTTTAGTTCTGATTTTCAGCTTATGCACTGTCTCTCCTGTTTTATGTCAAGTATGTTATTATTATATTTTGTTCTATGCGTTGTGAGACATTCTACAGGTTCTTTGTATGTTCGTTTCCTTCTTCCCTTTCCTTCTCACGACCCGTTCCGTGCTAACTGGACATGTGTACAGCGCACCTTTGGAGTAAATGTCTGTTGGTGCGGGGCGGGCCGTCACAGGAGCAGTCATTAATCTTAACTTTAGCTCTTCAAAAGCCTCTTCACTTTCTGGAGTCCATTTGAATTTAGAGTGATTCTTTGTAAGCTTCGTTAAGTGACCAGATATCTTCGAAAAGTTTTTAACGAACTTCCGATAATAACTAGCCAATCCGAGGAAACTGCGGACTTCTGTAGGAGTACTGGGCTGTTTCCAATTCTGAATAGCTGTGATTTTACTTGGATCCACATCAATTCCCTCTTTTGATACGACATGGCCCAGAAATTTTACTTCTTCTTGCCAGAATATACATTTGGAAAACTTTGCTTTCAATACGTTCCTTCTGAGAATTTCTAACACTTGTTCCAAATGTTTTTCGTGCTTGCTTTCTGACTAAGAGAAGATAAGGATATCATCAATGAAAACCAGAACAAATTTATTCAATACTCCTCTGAATACTCCGTTCATTAGATCGACGAAATAGGCTGGAGCGTTACATAAGCCGAATGGCATTACTAACCACTCATAGAATAGGTCTTGACCTCTGAATGCTGTTAAAGGAACACACTCCTCGGCGATACGAAGCTGATGGAAACCTGTAGCTAGGTCCATTCTTGAGAATACTTGTGCGCCATTTAATCGATCCAACAAATCATCGATCCGCGGCAATGGATATTTGTTCTTTATTGTCTGTTTGTTCAGATCACGAAAATCCACACATGGACGTAGAGTATCGTCAGATTTTGGGACAAAAACCACTGTTGCACCCCAATCAGAGAAACTAGGCCTGATCAGACCCTTCCATACTAGTTGTCGTGTTTGATTGTCAAGTTCTTCTTTCTCTTTCAAGTACATTCTTCGAATAGCGTGAACTACCGGCCTTGCATTCAGAATCAAAGCAATCTTGAAATCTATTTCTCTCTGCGGAGGCAAGCGAACAACTTCTTCGAACACATCCGCATAGTTCTTGACGACAGGAATATCTTTGATGAGGTCAGGAATATTCTCTGTAACTTCAAGGATATTTTCTATTTGGGCTGGAGAAACATTTAGAGCTGCCCAGAAGTCTTTTCTATTAGCATTCTGACCCTCACAGGGAATGGTTATATAATCACCAGATTTAATCTTCGCCTTTACGACTCTGTCGGCGCATTTAACTTCAGCTTCATATTTGGTCAACCAGTCTAACCCCAAGATAAGATCAAACTCTTCAAAATTCATGACGACTGCGATGGTAGGAAACCGATAACGAGAGAAAGAAACCGGCACTCCACAAACCCAACTGAGATCAATGGAACCCCCAGCCAGATTCTGGACAGTCATTGATTCCTTGAGCTTCTTCAAATTCAAATCCAGCTTCTTAGCTGCATCCTTTGCAACAAAGCTTCGCGACGCGCCAGTGTCAAACAGTACTTTAATAGGAATGTCTTTGACAGTAAGCGTGCCCTCTAAAACATCGGCCATTTCTTGACTAGCTGAGGGCTCAGAAGTTTCTGCTACTTCATTTACCTGAGCTCCTTTGGTCGTTTTTAACAGCCGGCAATCTTGCTTTACATGACCAAATCGATGGCATTGATTGCATCTTTTACTTTCCTAGAGCTTCTTGCCGGATTTAAACCCATCCTCCTTTCGTTTCTTCGAGGATTTACACTTCCTGGTCAGATGCCCCTGTTTATTGCAGTTAGAGCATGTGGCAGTTGTTACGGGTTCCTTCTTAGATTTAGCCCTTTTTCTCTTAGCACTGGGCTTCTTACCGACCCCAGACCTCGTACTGGCTTCGAGAATACTAGTTTCAGACTCCTCTTTGTTACTAGAACAGACTTCCTCTTCGTCCCACAACATTCCTTTATTATGGAGATCTTCATACTGATAAGCCATGTATATCATTTCAGAAAAAGGAAGCTTCACATTCCTCAGTACACTATTCTGATATCTCCTTTGCATGCCATGAATAAATCTCAGATTTTTCCTCTTTGGATCTTGAATCAAATGAGGAGCAAAGTGAGCAAGTTCGTTGAATTTCTTATGATATTCTGGGATGGTCATATCACATTGTATCAAATAAGAAAATTCATCACATAATCGCTCGGTTGCTTCGGGAGGAGTAAATCTTCCTAGGAAAATCTCTTTGAATCTATCCTAGGTGATATCACCTTCTGGATTATCTTTTATGGTTGTTTCCCACCATATTAAAGCTTCTCCATTGAGCGCCCAAGATGCTACTAATCTTTTCTAGTCGTCTCTCAGCTGGAAACGCTCAAATATTCTTTCTGCAGAGCTCACCCAAGCTTGAGTTTGAATAATAGATTCATTGCCCGAGAATTGTGCTCCACCCAGATTTTGATATCTCTTAAATAGAGCCTCTAGATCGGGTTCTGCATTTCTCCTGTTTCTGACACTCATTTTTCTAGTACTTCTGCAAATAGCAGATTAAGTGTCAGGTCACAGAAAGGGTATTTTAAAATATAGAAACGTATACTTCAAATGTAAATGTGTCTATCGATGTGTAATTTCATTCTGCTTTACTCATACTAGGATATTGCTGATCCTATCAGTATAGAGTTACCCGTCTTAGAACACTACTGGTTCTATTTCTGACGAGTTCGTTAATATGTTTTATTCCAGCACTAAGCTTAACCAAAGCTCTGATACCACGATGCGACGAACCCATTTCCCGTACAGACGGAGACAAGGGTAATCTTTGGAATATAACACAGAAACAGATAATAGCAGAACAGAATTAAATAAATACACCAGATAATGAACAATAGAATATACTGGATAAAAGTAATCATCAGAGTTACGCAGTATACAGGATCATACTTAGTACAAATACAGTTCAGCTATACATAAATGTCTACAACGGAAAACAAACAAAATATGTACAATAGGAGCTGAACAGCATAAAAAGAGGTAAATAATAAAATCCATCTTCAGCTCCAGCTATCCAGATAAAGCCTGCTAAACCTGAACACAAGGCTGCCCGTGTAGAAAAAGGGGCACCCGAGTTTGAAAGTGAAACAAACTACGAGTCAGTCAGGGGACTGGTATGAGAAATCTACTCAACACATTTCTAATATGGCGAATCATAGGACCACACCACTCTCGTGGAACGGGTTTACTCCATTGGATTGCCAGTGCTTTAAAAACAAACTTTTCTTTTAAACATCGCAATGCTTTTTATAAAAATGAAGCCATTATAAGACTCAGTTCCCATCACACAATGCAACGCAAACCAGAGGATAGAGTTTTTACCTTATAATGGCCAAAATATGCTTGATACGAATAAAACAAAAGCATTTGATATTATTACTAGTGTTTATATGTTTCAAAAACAATTTCAATCATAACTATCAATCATAGACGGCATGGGTACAATATATCATGTCGCCATATATATATATACAATCAAAACCGCACAGTCACGTATTTGGAAATTGGAGTTCCGTCATGAACCAAGGCAAAAGATAGTCCTTACCGGATTCAAGACTGTCTAGCCCGAGTCTCAGGTACAGCCGCAACCGTACCTTGGATCGTCAGGGCCGGTCCACACGAAGTGGATTATAATGCTTGAACAATGCGTTTCTCCGCCCTTTGGGGCGTAAATGAGCCAACGAATGACTCCATCGCACCCGGATCGTCCGATCAAACCGAGGCGCCTCGCAACAGCAACAACCACATAAGTCAAATTCGTCAGGGCGTGTAAAACCACTGACGCCACTTTTAGCTAGAAAGAAAACGCACGTCCCCCCTGAGGTCCTGCTCCAGTTTCTAGTTCATACCGGGGTGTGAGGCTCGCGATTTCACGTTATACACAAAGCTACGCCACACAGGCGGTGCTTTGATCACCTCCACAAGAATTTGCTTTTCAACAGAAGCCCTGATCACTGCATCTTAGCATGCCACACAGACAATTCACACCATGCAACTGATAGATATCAATCACACAAAATAAATTCCAACGTCAGACACACTATCCATTTGCAAGTCCGTTCTGGGTCTGAACGAAACCGGAGGCACTAAATACCTCGCAAACCCATCGATCACCACGTACGTATGGACGATCACCACTCATTATCCATATTTCGGGATGCCACCCAATCAGGACCTCGGTTACCATCCAAACGAGGTGAAGATCTCCGGTCTTCGACCATCGTCTTCATCTTCGATTTCTTATCGTCGATTAAGTTATTCAGAATGAGATACACCCAGTCTTTCTGAGCCACTTGCGTATATAATAAACAAGTGCAACACTAACATACACACGCATCATTTCAATTCATCAGTCACTAACCGTCAATCAGTAAGAGAACGATTTCCCCAAATATTAACCCCGAAGGCCGAAACCAACATCAGATCAACACCTAGGAAACCATTCGACTTAGCCAACCTTCAGTTAATTTCTAAATCACATCCATATCGTTTATAATATTTTATAACGATTTATCGCTATTTTTATTTATTTTAAAATAGCCAATATATTCAAAACGGGCCATAACGCGACCGTGGCACTGTTTTTCTTCAAATTTGATTTACACATATCTGAAAATCTAACCATTGTATCTTCACAAAACTTACATCATTAGAAAGATCTTTTCAAGATGAATCCAACGGTTCCAGTTTCGGGAAATTCCGACGGTCGGATCTCCCGGTATAATCGTTTGAAGTTTCGATTTCAAAATACGAACTACAACGTCATTATTCGATTAAATATAATTATTTATATATATATATATGTGTGTGTATATATATATATATATATATATATATCCTTTCTGGCGCTGCTTTTATTCAGATTTGAATTAAACATTCCAGACAATCCAACCGTTGGATTTTTTACAAAGTTGGTGCCGTTGGAAAGATTTTTCCAAAGCAAACCCAACGGTTGTGATTTCAGGAAAATCCGATGGTCGGATCTCCCGGTATAATCATTTGAAGTTTCGATTTCAAAATACGAACTGCAGCGTCGTTATTCGATATATTTCAATTCTATTTAAATATATATATCGATTCTTCGATTTCAAAACTATATTCTTTTCATACATTTGATAAAAATGATATTTTTATCTAACTGTCTTCTATTTCAATACTTCACTATATTTAGCAATTCATGTATATAATAAAAATGTGATTTTTATTGTAAAACAATTCATTTCAAAACTCTATTATTTTATATAGTTTA
This sequence comes from Allium sativum, assembly GCA_030737875.1. Classification (NCBI taxonomy): domain Eukaryota; kingdom Viridiplantae; phylum Streptophyta; class Magnoliopsida; order Asparagales; family Amaryllidaceae; genus Allium; species Allium sativum. The sequence goes on from CM060913.1 coordinate 59,498,711, forward strand.
TATAGGTAATAAAAATAGGATTTTTATTATAAAACAATTTATTTCTAAACAAGATGATTTTATACATTTCATATTGATGTTAAAAATGGGATTTTTATTATAAAACAATTTCTTTTAAAATATGAATATCATTCAACACATGAATTTCAATCCAACGAATGAATATCGATTCAACACATGAAGGTTTTCTATAGTTTATATATATAGAAAAATGTGATTTTTATATTTAAAACACGAACACCATTCAACACATGAATTTCTATCCAACGAATGAATATCGATTCAACACATGAAGGTTTTCTATAGTTTATATATATAGATAAAAATGTGATTTTTATATTTAAAACACGAACACAACACATGAATTTCTATCCAACGAATGAATATCGATTCAACACATGAAGGTTTTCTATTCAACGAATAAATATAGTTTCAGCAAATGAAAATAATTCAAACACATGAATATTATTCAAAATTTCGGCAGCATAACGGCAGGGTAGTTAAAACCGGGACCGTCCCTTGTACGGCTCCTCGCTCTACCCTAAAACCTCACGGTTTTTGACAATGGGGATCATGCATCTAGTTCGCACGCAGGCGGCATGTATATAATTATTTCATTTCCACAAACTAATCCTATGTGTTTTCAACCAAATATTTCTCAACCACAAATGGGTATTTTTCAACCACGATCAATCAATATCAACCACAAACAATTCCAATCAACCATTCGCTATCAATCAATTTTCACACCAATCACAACCAATAAATATCATCCATGGTTTGTGGACGAGGGGCGTATATATATATATATATATATATATATATATATATATATATATAGCAATTCACTTCTATTTCAACACATATTTAAATTTTACAACGCATATACAACTTATACATCGAACGTACAACTTATACAACGCTTATACAAGAGGTGTACAACGCTTATATAACTCATACATCGACTATATAATTTATACATCGTCGTTTTCCATATCGTTTATAAATTAGAAATCTCACATTGGTTTCCACTCCACCAAAAATAGTAGAAGGCTCAGAAAAATATGCGGTCTCTTCTAGAAGGTAGAAGACGTCGCCACGGTCCCGATGTCTCCTGTTTCATCGAATTTCGTTAACGAACAAAAAAGGTATGATTTTTAGAAGTTAATCACGTTTTGTAGTGCTTTAAAAGCGCTATAAACAGTTTTAATAAATTAAAACCGTTACCTTCCACGAGCATTCAAAACTAGGTCGCAAATTTTCTTCCAATCGGTGCAGCTATGTTCAGATCAGCCAACACCACGTCGGAGAGGCTGGAGAGGGCTTCAGATCGACGGTGGGGCGGTCCCCTGCGATCGTCAGAGGAGGGAGAAAATCGGATAGGTGCAGGCGAACTTTGGGGGCTCGATTCCGTCGCTACAGGCGACGTTAGGGGGTGGGGTCGGTTCTGATTTGAAGAGGAGGAGGTGGCGAGTCGAGTGGTGGCGGTGGCTGAAGGTGGCGGAGGCGGCCGGATTTGAGGAGAGAAGGGAGGAGTGGTTTTCCAATGTCGATCGGTTAAGGGGAGAGAGAGAAGCGGGTTAACCGAGAAAGTGATGACCAATGAGAGATTTTTTTATATTTATTAATTTTAAAATCCGAAAATACCCCTCTTTCACACACGAACTCCAATCCAAACCCAACTACTGTCATCCCTAGCTAAATACCCTCATTCCGAACACAATGGGATATGTTTCGTAGGCCAATTCAACTGTTAGAGTCAGTTATTCTTCAAATTAAAATATAAAACATTCAAATTCTATTTTGAACGTATATATTAATTTGTCGGGGCCACATATTGATTCGAAAAATTCCAGAAAAATAAATCTGGTTATGTTTTGACGATACGGTCCCAACAAAACTAGTTTCGTCGAATTTTGAGACCGTTTGCAAAAAGACCCATTTTTGGTCGATCCAATTTAGCTGTAATTGACCAAAACACATTTTCCTTTGCCACGCTCACATACTAGCTTCAAAGATTATGAATTTTGAAACATAGCAATAACTTCACATCCCGGATCCAACAAAAGTGGTTTCGTCGAATTCCGAGGTCGTATGCAAAATGGCTAATTTCATGGGCTATATAAATTCCATACCGACCTTTCTGAAAATTCATTTGGCCACAACGTTTTCTTTCCGCTATGAAAATTTGATTTTTCATATTCATTAGAAAGTATCCACTAACAGATTTAAATATTTTTGGTTTCACTCAAATCCGTTTTGTTTTGCACCCGGTACGGTCCGACAAAGTTTGAATTCAATTTTTGAAACTGCAGCGCCTTTTCAGGCCTTTTTTATAGTTAGAATTAATTATATTCGTTTTCAATCGTCGATCCAAACCTATTTTTCATCACTATTATTTAAAATATTTATTTTAAATATTTAAAATCCACCATTTTAGCTAATTAAATTTTTTTAAATTGGTTCAGATTTTTTGGGTCGTTACAGCTCCCTAGCCAAACTCCCTCATCCTCATCTTTACCATCCCTGTGTAATCATATTGACAAGTTTCTCAAAAGATGCCTCCATCGCATGGAAAGCCTTCAAAGCTTGAAAGAAGACTAGCTGCAGGTGAAACTACTATGGCTATAGATGGGAGTCGGGCACTACTTTGCCCTTCGATAGGTATCATAGTCTTGTCAAGCCTATGGAACCGTGCTGCAATGAGGTTACCTCCCAGAAAGCCAGGAGCCCCGAAGACTCAAGAAAGAAGGGGAAAAGAATTCAAAGGATCAGAAGATAGTGCGTATGGCTTTTAGGGAATATGCCTTTAAAACAAAACTTTTCTTTTGAAAAACGCTTCTTTAAAAACCGTTTTGAAAATAATTTTTCAAATCTTTTTATCTGATCCGGTAACCTTCAGCTCTGATACCACGTGTAACACCCTGCATCCATTAAGGTCACTCACAAAGGGAATGCTTTAACTTCGGTGGAGAGTTATAGGTAAAAGATGCAAATAAATTACAAGACAGACAAAATTTAAAACAGCGAAAAATAGAACTTTACTTTATTGATAAAATAATTTGTACAACAATTATTTTCCAATGCCAGGATATCTATCTTGCAAAATAAAGAAACATAAAAATACATTTATATTCCCCAATGTAGCGTGAGCCAGCCATAGAAATGGAGAAGAGAATCCAAGCAAAACTTCGACTAACCTTCAGCTTGGAAGGAAAACTGGGCTAACTAGTAATATTCCCTCCCTGCTAACCTGGTGGGGGGGGGGGGACGGAAGACAAGAAAGCGAAAGAAAACAGAGTTAAACATAAAGTCTGGTAAGTTCAGTAACTTTTAGCATGTGAACAGGTAAAAAGCAACATGGCATGAATTAACTGTATACAAGACTACACCATGATGACGGGAATCATAAGGTTAGCACAATATATGATAAGGTAAGATAAACTAGATGCACTTCTATACGTTCTCTGCTTCGCCACTACCTTGTTATTCTTATTTTTATATCCCTACACCACCTGACTAGTAATCCGTATAAACTGATAAGAACAGATACGTGATCCCAATTCCCACAATTTTGGTTGTTTTAAGTGTACATCTATCATTTATTACCTAGGTCTAACCTAGGGTTTTATATCGAGCGAATTCTAGATCCAACCAGGTTTTTCGCTACCTATTGAACGATTCTCGGATTTATACTACCTACTGAACGATTCTCGGATTTTAGGGTTTACGCGACCTAGGTCCAACTAGCGATTATGCCACATATCGAACGACGCCCCTAATCTAGGATACACTACCCAGAGTGGTATATGTTCCTAGACTTTCCCCACGTATGTGTCGTGGATCGTTATCACTGTCTAGATGCACATATCCTCTATATATGCGACCCAAGTCTCGTGGTAGGGCAAATCAAGAAACACGGGACTCGGTCGTGAGCTTTCAGATATCTGCTGATGCAAATGGTACGGTCTGTTTTTCTAGTGGCTATGGTCCCACCTGACCCCTCCCTCAACTAATGAAAGGAACACCTTGAAAAATGAGAACTATACGCAGACCCTCTATGCCCTACTAGCCTATGGCCATCCGCACCCATAACTAGATAGCAAGTATATGGTCTGTTGGAGTTCTCCACCTTTCCGCTTCACGTATCTCGATTGACTCAAGATGGTAGGTAGACGACGAGTCGCTATCACAGGGCTACTGGTCTCGCCGAATCACGCTGGTCCATCCTAGTCTTTAGGTTGCCTTATTGCAACCAAGGTATACACGTGGTTCTTCTAACGCAGACCTTAACCTCTGTGAGCCCAGGCGGATCATCTACAGCCTCACAGAGGGATACAAGAGTACCCTCACGTCCCCTTGAAGCCGCATGCTTCGTAACCCAGTTTGTTGGAGCCTTTTTTTTAGATCAGATGAACGTTCGCTCCTTCTCGTGTTGTACTAAGGTTTACTGCTTAGTTCCTGAATTGTCCTTTTCTTAACTAAGGTTTACAACTTAGTCCTCTTAACTAAGGTTTACTACTTAGTTCTTTTTTCTCTCGTCAAGTTGGATTGGTTAAGTGTCATTAGTCCATTCAAGTTAACTTAACCCATTCATTTGTCATGTTAAACTGGTTAAGTGTTTTCAGTAGTTCATGATTGACTTAACCCTAACACAAATCAAGTTATATTGGTTAAGTATTTTCTAATTACTTAACCCGACCCCTTCATCTTGTATTGGTTAAGTGTTCCCTTAGTTAACTTAACCCTAACATCTGTTTAATTCACATGTTCTAATGGTTAAGTATTGTCCCTCCATGTTTTAACTTAACCTTGTTCATTTGGCACACCACGATGGCTAAGTGTTCTAAGTTTACTTAACTCCACCTTCTAGTCTAGTTAAACTGGCTAAGTGTAGTTTACTTAACCTCACCCACTTGTCTAGCTTAACTGTTTCTTAGCTTTTAAGTTATTCATTTAAAGCACCAACCACTCACATTAGACAGATATTGTTGCGGTCACTGGATGTGCTGGTCGGTTCCGGGCAGATTTACACTGCAAATCAGTCTAACCTCGGGTCCTTTTTGGGCTCAATGCTCTAACCACCCACATTAGATAGGTGTTGTTACGGTTGCTGGATTTGCCGGGCGGTTCCGGGCAGTCTTATACCGTAACTCAATCTAACCTCGGGTTAGGCATATTTGTATTTTCTACAATGTACATATTTCTCATTTAGGACAAATTCTTCTTGTAAATTATTCCTAATTTACTTATGCCATAATTACTCTTTTTTGTACATTGTCAACATTTATTATTATGGCCCACTTTCCCTCTAAACCATGTTTATAAGATTATACCAAATTAAGTGTCACTAACCATGGTTATGCTAAACATGACAATTACATGTAATTTCAAGTTATTAATCAGAATAGGCGATAACCTACCTTCCCAAACTTGCTATAACAGTTATGCCCGAAATCACTATGCCACATATTTGGTGTTCCAAATAAGTTGTTAAGCCTAGTCTAGACTTAATGTTCTTATTTACATTTTTGGCCCAACCTCGATTAAATATCCAATTTTCAATTCATGTTAGAACTAGATTTAATATTCTAGTTTACAATTTATGCCAAAACTAGACTCACATGCCAACTACATGGTTTGCAGCCAATTAACAATTTACAATTTACCATTATACGCCCAAGTCCAATATGCATGTAACATTTACTATTACAGCCAATTCATATTTATATCAACATATTTATTATGCCAAATTACATAAATTAAGCTACGCCCAAATTCCCCCTCCATAGTCATACGTATAACATGATTTCAAAAGTTTCTAAGTACTTATGAAATGAAACTAGCAAAAGGATCAGGGGATAAGCACGAGAATTTGACATAAAAGAATAGGCATGCGAAAGCGAACCAATTACAAAGATAATGGTTCCAATAAGTTTGATGTACATAACATCGAATAGGAATAAACTAGACAAGCTTCATCATAAATATAAGATCAACATAATTTAGGGAATAGGCATAGGTGATTTGGTCCAACATGATGCCAGTTCGGTGTACAACATGATTTGTAACCTTAGTGTCATGGGCATACGCTACTAACCATACTAGTCAAATGCAATTAACCACAAAATAGTCCTAGGCAATTAACCACAATAGTCATAGTCATGGTTTCATAGTTATGAATCATGGGCGATTAAACACAATAGTCATGGATAATAGTCTTATAATCATAGGCAGTAATCTCATAGTCATGAGTCGTAGGTGATTAGCCACAATTATCCTTGTCATAGTCATAGGCAATAGTTTTATGTTCACGGTCTTAGGCATAGGCATAGTCTTATGTTCACAATCATAGGCATAGGCTATTAATAATAGTTTCAATGTCATAATCGAGAATCAGATCTAGAGGCATATACAAGCATCGATTCAAACGAAAGGATTAGGCATATTCTTATATTCATTCAATTACATGCCACAAATAGTGTAATGACCCGCATTGGCAGAGGTATTATGATTAATTTATTTAATTATTGAAATAGTGATATAGTGAATTAAATGGTCGTGGAATTTAATAATGATGAATATTTAATTAAAATAATAAATTAAATAATATATTTAATTCTGAAATAATCAGAATTGGCAGAAATGGCGATATGGTGTGAACTGGATCGTCTGTGATATTTAATTCAGCTTAGAGTTGAATTATATTGACGAATATATTCAATCAACGTCAGTTTGAACGTATAATTATAATATAATTATATTTGAGCATGTAACGATGCGGCAGTTCGCTATTTGGCGATTTGAACTTCAACTGAATGTACAGGATTCGTTTTAAGCCGGATTTCTGTGAAACAAAAAACATGTAGATCTGGTGGACTATATCTTTCTAGTGGAAGAGAAAAATCGGGATTTCGTCGTGTAGATTTTGATTCATGTCCAAATCAAATTTCAGAAAAGTCGATGTGGAATTCCTTTATAATTTATAAAGGAATTATTTATATTTTAAAAAGGAATTTCAATATAAATCGAATATCGGGTTGACCCAGATTGAAATATCAAGTTAGAAATTCATATAGTAATATTCTAGAGCTGTATGGTATTCCACCGTGAATATATACGATAATACTTAATTATAAATATTTAATTTAATTATATTTAAATATATTTATATATTTAAATGGGTCATCCAGAGCTTTAAAAATAGCCAGTTTTGCAAGCTAAGTCGGAATTCGACGAAACTAATTTTGTTGGATCCACAATGTCAAATAGTTGTTAGATTTCCAGTTTCGTGATTTTTAAGGTCACTGTGTGGCCGTACGGATTTTTAGAGTGGAAAACAGTCAGTATTTTGACAGTTAAAAACACACTGTGTGAGCATACAAAGTCGGAATTCGACGAAACAAGTTTCGTTGGGACCGTAATGTCAAACTATAGCTGCATGTCCAATTTTGTGATTTTTAGGTATCACGTGTGATCATAGGAATTTTAGAGGACAAATATATACAACGTTTGATTATAAATAAATATTATAATCGAATATAATATTATAAAAATCCTCTATAAATACCCAAACTAAATTTCTAAACCCTAAAAACTTCCTCTTCACAGTCAAATGAATTTCCAGCCGCCAGTCTTATCTTCCTCAACCAAAACGAGAAAATACGATCTTCAGCAAATTAAATCCATCTCAATACACCATGAAAGTTAGAATTGTCGGATCCATAATACTCAGAATATCGAGAGCTTTGCATTGGTATGCTCAGTGTGGGGTTCGACATTCCCTTGAGATGTTGTCACTTTGCGTCGTGAACCTAGGGTTCGTTGTCGATGGAATTCAAAGAAAAAATCCATGATTTCGAGTTCGATTCTGGTCTCAGCACTTCTGGTAGAGGCTGTTGGCCAAGTTTTGGGGGTATTCTGCTACATTTGAGTTCAATGTCTTCTACTGTAGTCGACGGAAATCTGTTCGTCGCGAAAATTAGGGAAGGGCTCGAGTTCAGTAGTGTGGATATGGGGAGATAGAGGAGGAGAAGAAGAGTTTAGTGTTGCTGGTTTGTTGAATTGTGGCGTAGTGGAGGAGCGGTGGAAGGTTGAAGGCGCAGAAATGGTTAGTAGCAGGTGACAGGTTCTGTTTTGGGAAGAAAGGGTCGTGGGCTTGCGGATAAACGAGACGAAGCTTTTGGGTCGGGAGTTTAAGAAGTTAAGGCCCATAGTTTATATAAAGGTCCATGTTCTATTTTATTTAAATGTATATATAAACTTTGAAACTGAATAACTGTGTCATATGAAGTCAGAATCACAAACCGTAAGTTGCATTGGGACCGTATGGACGAGAGCTTCACAATGAAGCTGACTGGATGTTGAATGGGGCTCGTATGAATTTATGGAGAAATAAATTGTTTGATTAAAATCAAACAACGGTTTATCGTTCTTTAACGATGAACTGCCAATGTGAGTAAATCTCACTAACTCTGAACAGTTCTATTTTTTACAACGTATTCTTAGAACTGATAATTATCTGTTGATTGCTGTGTGTTAACTGTTTGGTTGAATTGTTTATGTATTAGTTGAAATTTTAGATAACGATGTATATATTTAAATCGTTAATCTAATATCGATTATGTTTAGCAGAATATTTCAAAGTGAAATATAGTCGTTAATTATATTGTTTAACATCTATGATGCAGGGAAACAGGTTGGAGGAATCCGACTGGATTCCTCAATAGTTATTTTATTGTTTTCATATATCATGATATATGATGTGATTTATAATCTGTTGTTGATTATATATGTATGGACAATATTGGTCATCGTGATTTGATATGTTGAATACCATAACATACCAAAATGTTGACAAGGGAATATTTTCAAAGTGGTATTTGAAAATAAAATATTTATAAATGGAATATTTATAAATAAGAAATATTTATAAATTGGAATATTTATAAGTAGGAGATATTTAGAAAAAGGGAAAAACGTTATAAAAAGGAAACTGTTATAAGAAGGAAATCATTTTAAAGTGGAGAACCATTACTAAAAGTAAATCTTTAAAAATGAATAAACGTTGTTAAAAGGGAAATCTTTATAAAGCGAATAAAGGAGTTAAATCGAATATGGTATTCGAAAGTTAGTAAATCAAATTAGTTACTCGAAAGGGGTTAGTCGAGTCGAGTTAGTTGAATAGAGTTAATCGAATATTTGTTATTCGAATTTGAGTTAAACCAGTTAGAGTTAATAAATTAGAGTTAACCAGTTAGAGTTAAACCAGTTAGAGTTAATCAGTTAGAGTAAATCGAACTTGAGTTATTCAAATAGAGTTATCGAATATTAGTGATTTGAATAAAGTAAAAGGAGTTATCGAATATTAGTGATTCAAATAAAGTAAAAGGAGTTAATCGAATATAGTTTATTCGAATAGAAAGTAAATGGAGTTAATCGAATATAGTTTATTCGAATAGAATCAATTGAGTTAATCGAATATAGTTATTCGAATAGAGTTAAAGGAGTTATCGAATATAGTTTATTCGAAAGGAGTTAAGTGAAATAAATAAATCAATAGCATTAGTACAATAGAGTTAATCCAATAGCGTTAGTCCAATAGAGTTAATCCAATAGCGTTAGTCCAATAGAGTTAATTGATAAGGGTTAAACAAATAGAGTAAACTAAATAGAGTTATCGAATATACCTTATTCGAAGGAAAGAATTATCGAATAAGAGATGATTCGAAGGAGGGTTAAGTAAGGAAGTTAGTTAAAGAAATATAAAGTGAACTTTGCCTATTTCAAAGTTAGAAATGTTGTTCAGTTAAGGTCTAAGAGGTAGTATTACCCCAACTCGATTGACTTCATTTTTAACTAAGGAATGGTTAAGGTTCGATAGTAAAGGATGGTTAAGTGAATTTAGTAATTACAGGAAATGGTTTGAGTTGGCATTGCGATGGTTTGTTTAAACATCTGTCTAAGTCCAATGAAGAAGCTTTGGAAATGTTTTCCAAGTAAGAAACCATAAATGTTTTCTAATAAAGAAAACAAGAAATGGAAATGTTTTCCATTGTTAATAACATATATTTTCCAAATTTAGAAAATAAGAAATATTGAATATAGTGAACAAGAGATAAGTAAATTAATGAAATAAAGAGATAAATGTTGAATGATGTTTGCTCGATATAAATTTCCATTTGGAAATAATATCGTTGTTTACACACTTGTTTTTCTTCGATAGTTAAATCACAGACTATCGAAGTTTTGACCATTTTAACGTTGTTAATATGGAGAGACCGGTTGGATTATTATCCAAAGAACCACTCTGTATTGGCATAAGCGTTGCGAATCATATATGCCAAAGGAAATTGAAGACGGAGTTATGCAAGGGCTATCCTATTTACAGAATAGTGCCTTCGATTCATCCTGTTCCTGGATGACTTGTATGGACGGATGTATGACAGAGTATTTCCAGACGATCACGTATATTGATTTCTCCAACCGTACCAAGAGTGGAAGCGGAGAAGGAAACTTCTTTTAGCTAACACATAATGTATGGTTGAGGACGCAAATCGGTGATTTGATGGATTTGACGACGTGGCATTCAAAGTGAATCTGGTGTGATGATAAAGCGTAGCTTCTAGCCTCACATCCGATAAATGACAGAAATCGGGCAGGTAGCATGGCTAAGTCGGTCGCACCGATGTAGGGTGTAAAATCACCTGATCTAGAGTTTCATTTACTTTTAAAAATCTATTGTCGATACTGTCCCATTCGGGAAACGGTTGTTGATCCCAACCGTTGGTGATATACATTCGATACACTCAAGCGAAATGAGTGGTCGGTCATGTGTGGCCGGGTTGCAAGATGTTCTTGTTGAACCCAGTGTATTCCTCTCTAGAGGTACACTAGCGAAAGGTGGTTCCATACCTTGTAATAGTTGGAAACCCATTACCCAATACGTGCTTGCGATTTTGATTGTATACTATATACGTAGAACGTGAGATGAAAGCGTTTCTGCTAGATGATTATTATATTGTGTTGATAGACATTATTATAATATCAAAAGGTTTTTGATATAAAGATATTTGGATTCTCATAAGGGAAAAACCCGTTCCGTTATATGGTGTGGTCTTATGAGATATCAATTATCTGCTTGAACTGTTTTAAACTGTTTTACTCATACCAGTCCCATGACTGACCCGGAGTTTATTTTGTTTTGTTTTCCCTAAACTCTTGGGTGCCCAATTTTGTACGGGCAGTCAAGTAGTCGGGATTTACATATACTTAAAGAGCTGGAGAAGGAGGCTTCAGGATCATATAGCTATAGTTTATTTACGCTGTGTTGAAAGTGTTGTACTCTGATAATGTTATTGTATACATATAATGATTTTATTTCAAGGTTATATTATCTATTATATGTTGTTCATTCCGCTGTAAGATTCGTGTTACTCTGTTGTTGGGTTCTTCTTCTTCTTCTTCTATTCTAAGTTTCTATCTTATCTTTCCTCACCCTTTGTTTTCTTTCTATTGATTTCCTGATTTTTAGTTTAACTGGGGTTGGACTTGTGTTATTTGGTCAGCACAAATTGGACCGGAATTTTGGGTCATTACAAATAGTTCTAGACGTTCAAATCTAAAAAGTAACTGACTTACATTGATCGGAGAAAGGATAATCAAATAGCATTGAGATGATTTTGCTAGGATTTGCACGATGTTGCCCGAAGCCGTTGAACTAGCCTTTGATCCTTTTCTTAAAGCTCTAATCCTGATTTGAATCTCCAATTTGCAACTCCTAGCCGTAGTCTTCAAGAAATAGTCTTCGTATTTTATATTACTTTATTTATTTCAATTATTCCAGAGGCAGCATAAGGAGAGAATGAAATGGTGTAAAGAGAATGAGGCTAGGAGGCTGCTTATATAGGATTAGGCAGACGAATCTAGACTGAAAAAGTGACCAGATACATCAGAATGAACCCAGGCTCAGAACTGGGTTCTGGCACCAGGTCGACCCCTAGGTCGACCATAGGGTCGACCTGGTCCCTGGGAGGTCGACCATAGTGTCGACCCCCAGGTCGACCTGGTCCTAGGCGGGAAAATTCCCGCCCAATCTGCGCTGACGTTTGAATTCGAATTTCGAATTCGAATTTTGAGCTGTTTTCGATTCTGAAAATCTCTGAAACTTCGGAGGGTCATATCCCCCTCATACGGACTCCGTTTTTCGAAAACTCGGACTCGTTTCCAAGAAGAATTTCGAGACGAACATAATGGCACAACCCGTTTCCATTGGTTCTTAATATATAATATAAGTATGCCTTGATTTATGGTTTTAACATGTTATAAAAATACGGGGTGTTACAAGGGAACTGGGCAAAGGGATTTGATTCGGATCGGAACTTGGCACCTGAGAAGACTTGGCAAGAAGGAAGGCCATTTGCGTTGAGTTGAGGTTGGGATCAGACATAAGCTTGGCCTGGGGATCGGACCAGACTAGAGTTAGGGAGCGGAATCGGATCGGATCTGGATGGAACATGGGATCGGATCGGAATGAGTAAGCTGCAGCAAGAGGGATGAACCGAATCGATGTGACATGGTGGACCTCATATATCGAACCGAACCAGATTGATGGCTAGGAACTGGAGTAAGCCGAATCGAATCAGGGAAGGACAACCGAACCTCATCTGGAGGCCGAACCGAACCGGATTGGAGCTATGATTACGCGATGACTCTCCTGAAGACCAACTCCAATTCGACTAACACCCGAGAGGCAAAGGAAGTCCAAATGAGAGATTATTACTCAGGATCCAAATGGGATCAACGGGTTAACTTCATGAGTCAGGCTCTGCTGCGGGACGTGTGCTAAGGGGTTATCGACGTCCATAGTTTTGATTCACCATGGAAAGACAAATGTTAGGCTGCAGATCAGTGCAATGGGGTAGTTACTACTCCATGGGGCTGAGTGATCGTAGCATGGCTATGGGCCAGTGCAGTGGAGTCCTCATGCGTTCATGGGGCAGAGTGGACATAGCAAAGACTAGTGGCTGTGGATCAGTGCAGTGGAGTTTCCATGACTCCATGGGGTAGAGTGATCATAGCAAGGATTTTTGGGATCAAAGTGGTGGATATCATATGCTTTACGCACTGAGTGAGAGATGTGAGGATGATTGCTATGCTTGATTGTTTGCCATCACTATGACATGCACACCCCCACCCCCATAATCGTTACACCATATGTTAGTGGCACCTTAGAGTATTGTATAGTATGTAGTGCTAACTCTTTGGTTGCAGGTTCAGTTATGGTTTAGTATACCTGTTATTATTCTGTTTTGCTGCTTATCGTTCATACCAGAATTTTGTCTGACCCAGAGTTTTATGTCTCTTCTTATTACTCTGGGTGTTCCTAAACAAGCAGACTAGAGACAGGTTAGCTGGTTATGTACGAGTAGTTGATCCAGAGATGAGAAGGAGGCTCCTACGTATTATCTACATATATTCTCCCTGTGTTATTGATGATCACTGCTTTGAGCATTAGTAGTGTACCTTTCCTTTCTTTTGCTTTAGAGACAATATTTTGAAGTTGTAATAATGGTTATGGATCATAAGCTGTATTTTGCATTTCCACTGCTGTGGTGATTATGATTTAGTTTTTATCATATGCCCTGTCTCGCCTGTTTTATGTCAAGTATGTTATTATTATATTTTATTCCATGCGCTGTGAGACATTCTACAGGTTCCTTGTTAGTTCGAGTTCCTTTCTTTGGCGATCGTCCCGTGCTAGTTGGACATCGACACAGCGAACATTCATTGGAAATGTCGGCTGGTGCAGGGCGGGCCATCACATTTGGTATCAGAGCTTTAGGTTGCGTAGTTAACCTAGAGAAAGACACAAGGGAGAGATAATACGTATATGAGAGCGCGTATTTGTGATTATTTTAGTTTTCAAAAGCTGTATATATACTATTAGTATAGCTAAGGATGAAGTCGCACTGCACTAACACCATAAAGATGGTAGTTAATTGTTTCTATTTACAGATTAAACGATGAGACGATATACGAGGGGTGCTGATAAAGGAGCCAATAATGGGAATGCATCTGACATGAGGACTATGTTCACTGACTTCATGAGAGATGCTTAGGGACATTCAGAGGACAGTTCCCAATATTGCTAATGGTGGTGGTGCAGGCGCCTAGAGTCGATTTCGCCAAGCTTTGCAAGGATTACACTAGTCTTAGTGGGAAGCCATTCCACAGAAAGAAATCGGCTACAGGAGTTCAGGATTGGTTGGATAGCTGTGAGCGTATCTTCGAAGACTTGGGTATCAAGGATGCGATGAAGAGGGAGTTAGCATCCCGTCAGCTGCATGGACGGGCAACAAATTGGTGGAATGCTACTAAGGCAGCTACTCCAGAGGATCAAGTTACGTGGGATCAGTTTAAGGCCCGATTCAGTGATAAGTTCAACTCAGCTGCCCAGAAGTCAGAGTTGTTTAGGAAATTCCTGGAGCTTAAGCAGAATGGTAGGGCAGTCTCGGTGTAAAAACCCGTATTTTTATAACATGTTAAAATAAGAAATCAAGGCAGAATTAAATTTTAAAATCAGAATCAGGGGAAATGGGTTATGCCATTGCGTTCGTCTGGAACTTTTACATGAAATAGAGCCCGAGTTTTCCAAAATCGGAGTCCGGATGAAGAAGTTATGGCATGTATAAGTTTCAGCAGTTTTCAGGCAGGACTGGACCAGGGGATCGACCTACCCCCCCTCCCTAGGTCAACCTTAGGGTCGACCTACCCCCTAGGTTGACCATAGTGTCGACCTCCCCCATTACAGGTCGACCTGGTCGGCCTGGTTTGACCCATAACTCATTTTTGAAGCCTAAGACGTGTTTTGATGGTCCGGATTGATTCTAGGGTTAATCTAAGGGCCTAAACTAGTTGCTACACCTATAAAAACACCCTTAGACCTAACCTAATTCATATCAAATCATTCTTACACTATTATGCTGCTAAAATACCTCTTGAACCATGGCCGCCGTCTCCAAATCAAAGTACAAACATTCAAACTCAAATCAATCTAAAAAACAAGGCTTCTATAATGATTCAAGACAATAAATTAACATGAAACTTGATATTTGGGTATTGTCATTATAATGGTAATTGCAAGAATGGGGATTGACATATATAATTTGACATGGATCTTGATATATATATAATTTGGCATGGATCTTGATATATGTAATTTGGCTAGAACTTGTTATGTGTAAATTGGTGTAATCGTAGTATACATGTAATTTTGGGGATAAAACTTGATCTATGTAAATTGGACATAGCTTTGTAAACATGTATATCATGAATCTTGACATAAGTAAAGCGACATGAAACTTGGTATATTTGTAAATCGGCATAAAGTTGGCATACATGTAAAACGGCATGAACTGAACATATGTAAATTTGGTAGGAATTGGGCATATGTAAAATTTACATGTAATCTAGAACTTGGGCATTTGTTAATTATGTAAAATTTGGAGTTGAAACATATATGATAATTTATGACTTAGTAGAGGTTTAATATGAATGCGCCTAAGTTGGGTTTTGGGTAATTGGCATGTTTTGTAAATAAAAGGCTATAACTTGGCATAACCTTATAGTGAATTATGTTAATAATTTGGGAACACGTTTTGTTGCAAAAACGTGAATCATGAACATTTCTATATGTTAAACACATGAATTGATATTGGGGTTTTGGGTGGAATACGACCATTAATGAACCTTCGACACGAGGTTAGACTCAGTTTGTGGTGTAAATCTGCCCGGAACCGCCCGACAATCTAGTAGCCACAAAGTATTAGTCTAATGTGAGAGGTCGAAGGCCAAATTGTAGGCGTAACAATTTATGACACGAGGTTAGACCCAGTTCGTGGTATAAATCTGCCTGGAACCGCCCAGCAAATCCAGTGGCCACAGAATGCACGGTCTAATGTGAGAGGTCATGATTCGTTCGTCACAATGAATGAATTAAGGAATACTAACCATAATAAGACATGGGTATGGTTATAGGGTTAGGTGGGATGACATGGAAATTTGACATGTAAATGTGGACCTAACCGGTATGAGTTAAGAATATGTAAAACTTATAAATGTAGGCTCAACCAATATGATATGAATGGGTGGGTTAAGTAACGTGGCTAGGCTAATGACACTTAACCGTTCTAACATGACTAGTGGATGGGTTGGGCTAACTTGAATAGGTTGATAACACCCAATCGATATAACCTGACACGCGGCATGGTTAAGTCAACTTGAACATATAGATAATACTTAACCAACTTAGCATGATACGTGGGCGGCTTAAGCCATGAATTATTTGAATATACTTAACCAATTGGACACGATGATTTGATAGGGTTAAGTCATGAACCGCTTGAATATACTTAACCAATTGGACACCATGATTTGATAGGGTTAAGTCATGAACCGCTTGAATATACTTAACCAGTTGGACATGATGATTTGATAGGGTTAAGTCATGAACCGCTTGAATATACTTAACCAACTTGATATATGATTCGTAGGGCTAAGTCATGAACTTGAACGACAACACTTAGCCAATTTGACATGACACGTAGGCGGGTTAAGTCACGAACTTGAATGACAACACTTAACCAACTTGACATGCTAGACTGATGGGGTTAGGTCTCTAATTTAAATGACAACACTTAATCTATTGGACGGAAACCCTAGTTACGCGGTCCTTTTCAGCAGTAACCCACTAGATATACCATGGTACCCTGGAACTAGGCAGGGTGGGGCACGATTACTGAGTTGATTGTAAGCGACCAGAACGACGGCTGAGTTGGTGAGCCATTGTAGGTTCAGGCGGACTATGGTCGTGCACGTAGTCCGAAGTTGAAAAAGCAGACATTGGGCACCGGTAGGTTTACACTTTGCGTGCTTGATTCGTGTCGGTGGTTGGCACCCTAGGGCTTGATACACCCTATGGTGGACCTAGCACAGATGACTACATTTCGTGATTGGGCCGAATGACACAGACACATGAACGAGCTAGGACTTGTACGGAGCCGATCGATTAATAGATCGTAACGTGGAAAAAGGGTGTTGTTCGTTAGGTAGCATAATCCCTAGTGGTCCTAGGTAGCATAAACCCTAATCGAATCTAGGAAACGTTCAATAGGTAGCATAATCCCTAGTGGTCCTAGGTGGCATAAATCCTAGTTGAACATGCGATATTTCATGATAAGGAAACCTAGCCAAAACAAGGGTGGCAGTCCAAACGATTTCAAGAATTGTGGCACTACGTTGAACTAGTATAGAAATACGTGATGAAACCCGTACGGTATACGGCAAGGGACTATACATATACATGGAAAGGATGATACGGGTTGGGGTACTAGTACAGTTGGTGTAGAGAATTTAGGAAATCAGAGCAAATAGATATCATTTTAATGGTGAAGCAGAGAAATCTTGCGATGCTTGATAGAAGTCTTGCAAAACTATACTTAGTTCATCTTGAATGGGAACCTTGCAATGTTATACATGACAGAAATCCTATGATGTTATTCTTAGTTATCGCGCCTGTAGCTTATCTTGTCATCATGCTTATGTTTACTTCCAGTTTATTCATGCCATGTTATCTTTACCTGTTTTTATGCTGAAAGTCACTATGACTTACTCAGTCTTTGTGACTGACCCGTTTTGTTTCGCCCCTTTTTCTTCCGTCCCCCCCCCCCTGCCAGGTTCACAGGGTGGGAATACAGCTAAGTTCGGATCTTACCAACCTCCAAGGCTCTTTCATGAAGGCTTGGATTGCTCTTGGCTATGGCTTGCTTTGCTTTAGTGGGGAATACTATAATTTATTTTTGCGCTTCTTTGTTTTTGAGCAAGACAGATATTTTAGCTATGTATTTGGGTATTGGAAGTTGATGGGCTTTTATTGTAAATAATTCTATTTAATAAATGATTTGAAGTACTTCTACTTTACTTTCCGTTATTTTATATATGTCTGTCTTGTAATATTTCTGTTCCAGTACCCATAATGCTCCATTGAAGTTAAGGCATTCCCTTTGTGAGTGACCTTAACGGATGTGGGGTGTTACATTTGGTATCAGAGCAGTAGGTTACCAGACTGGACAAAAGTTTATAAAACCTTTTGAAATTATTTTCAAAACCATTTACAGAGAAGCATTTTTCAAGAAAAGTTTTATTTTTTAAAAGGCGATTCCCCAAAGGCCATTAGCATTATCCTTTGTTTCCTTGTTCGAATCCCTTTTCCTTTCTTTCCTCCATCTGTAGTCAAATTAGTTCCATCTGCGACTAATCTTTTTTCAAGCTTTGTAGGGTTGCCGTGCGATGGAGGTAGTTCTCGAGAAACCTGTTAACACGTTTTATAAGAGGGGATAAGAGTGGTTAAGGCGAAAGAGGCTCAGAAAAAGAAGGTAGAAATGTTTCTGTAGGAAAGTCTAGTTTATATTTCTATCCTGTTCGTACCCTTTTTGATTATGGTACATCGCATCCTTTTTATTTCTGCTTCGATAGTTGAGTCTCTACACCTTAGTACTAGCATAGTAGAGGATCCCGTTTTTGTCTCAAATCCTGTTGAGGAATCGGCTCATTTATTCATGACTTGTTTGGATTTGAGAAAGTCTATGCCAAGTATTGAAGTAAAGCTTATGTTTTTATTTTGGGCTATGGGTTGATTCTAGGGATGGAGTGGTTATCCAGTAATGGTGTCATTCTTGAGTATGAAAAGAGGGTAGTTAGATTCTTGACTTGCCTTGGTAATGCCCTCAAAGTCTAGTGTAACCCTTAGGGTTCTGCCATGCTTAGTTACCTTGAATCTCTTGATACATCTATTGATCCCGAGTAGTGTTCGCCACTAAGGTGCATGGTTCATTTCGCTTATGCATGAGTTATAGGAAATCACCTTAGTAAGTACATTTGGAAACATGGTTGACATCTGTTTATTTGCAAGAGATAATCCTTCTGCGTGGAATACCCTATAAACGAGATCCAGGATTCACTAGTAAATTTTGGAGAGCTTGCATGAAACCATGAGTACGTAGTTATGTTTAAGCCGAGTATACTAGAAAAAGAATAAGTGAAAATGGGACGAGAGACAAAAGTGATATTAGTTCCAACTCATATTTTGGAAACAAGAATTAAGAAATTTTGAAGTTAAAGACGGACAAAGCACAATGGAGTTAAGCTCAAGGAAATGCGACTTAGAAGATTGAAGACTAGATACGCGCATCATATCTCTTTTTAAGAGTATACCCTTATCCCTCTTTTCCTGTAGAGATAATTTGCTTGCTATCTTTCAAGTATATCCTCTCGGTCCTATTCTCAATCCCATTTCTGTTAGAAACCCCATAGGGAGGATGACTCATCTGTTGGTCATACATTTTGGGGCTTGAGGGTGTCCATTGGGTTGACTAAACTCTTTGGGTTTTATAGGATACGAGTTGGTTTTAGGAAGGGATTTCTTTGTGACCTAAAAGGAGTCCATCATGCTTAGTTTCCTAGAATCATATATATTGGTTGGGTTGAGTAATTCTTTGGGTGTCAGCCTGATGTTGATTTTGGTCTTCGGGGCTGGTGCTTAGGGAGTTATTCTCCAAATCAGTATATTTGTGATATAGATTTCCAGTTTTGACATTGCCTAATGGGCACAAGGTCTTTACTTGCTTCTATCATTCGGCTCTACCTTTAGGTAGGAACAATTTGGTGTAAACATGTGTTTGAGACATGTTATGGTTGATGGTTGCAAGTGGTTGCTGGTTGTTGCTCGTGGATGCATGAACACACATTAGGCACTAGATCGGCTCAGTCACATTTTCATATTGCATATGCATGAGTGTTTATACTTGTTTATGGATGGAATTGAATGTGTTATCATGTGGATGTTGCATATGGATGGATGTTTGTGCACACATATAGTGTTTATATGACTAGGACTATTTGCATACATGTTGGATTCATGGCACTTAACATATTTTGCATTTAAAAAGATTAATCAGGCCTGATCATTTGCATTATACAAGGAACATATACACACACTTCTTGCATAAGTTCATACAACATTAGAAATCTCTTAAGGACAATGGATGCCTGTGATTGATGATTAAGTAGATGGATGATTGGATGGTAGGACACATTCTTCTTAACTTGAAGATTTCGGGGATGAAATCCTTTAAGGAGGGGAGGATGTAACAACCCGTATTTTTGTAACATGTTAAAACAAGAAATCAATGCAGAATTAAACTTTAAAATCAGAATCAGGGGAAACGGGTTACGCATTGCGTTCGTCTCGAAATTTTACATGAAATAGAGTCCGAGTTTTTGAAAATCGGAGTCCGGATGAAGAAGTTATGGCCTATACAAGTTTCAGCAGTTTTCAGGCAGGACTGGACCAAGGGGTCGAGCATAGTGTCGAACAACCCCCCCTCCCCCCCCCCCAGGTCGACCATAGGGTCGACCTACATCCCAGGTCAACCATAGTGTCGACCTCCCCCCCTACAGGTCGACCTGGTTGGCCTGATTTGACCCATAACTCATTTTTGAAGCCTGGGACATGTTTTGATGGTCCGAACTGATTCTAGGGTTAATCTTAGGGCCTAAACTAGTTTCTACACCTATAAAAACACCCTTAGACCTAACCTAATTCATATCAAATCATTCTTACACTATTATGCTGCTAAAATACCTCTTGAACCATGGCCGCCGTCTCCAAATCAAAGTACAAACATTCAAACTCAAATCAATCTAAAGTACAAGGCTTCTACAATGATTTAAGACAATAAATTAACATGAAACTTGATATTTGGTTACTGTCATTATAATGGTTATTACAAGAATGGGGATTGACATATATAATTTGACATGGATCTTGATATATATATAATTTGGCATGGATCTTGATATATGTAATTTGGCTAGAACTTGTTATGAGTAAATTGGTGTAAACGTAGTATACATGTAATTTTGGGGATAAAACTTGATCTATGTAAATTGGGCATAGCTTTGTAAACATGTAAATCATGAATCTTGACATATGTAAAGCGACATGAAACTTGGTATATGTGTAAATTGGCATAAAGTTGGCATACATGTAAAATGGCATGAATTGAACATATGTAAATTTGGTAGGAATTGGGCATATGTAAAATTTATATGTAATCTAGAACTTGGGCATATGTTAATTATGTAAAATTTGGAGTTGAAACATATATGATAATTTATGACTTAGTAGAGGTTTAATATGAACGCGCCTAAGTTGGGTTTTGGGTAATTGGCATGTTTTGTAAATAAAAGGCTATAACTTGGCATAACCATATAGTGAATTATGATAATAATTTGGGAACACGTTTTGGGGCAAAAACGTGAATCATGAACATTTCTACATGTTAAACACATGGACTGATATTGGGGTTTTGAGTGGAATACGACCATTAATGAACCTTTCACACGAGGTTAGACTCAGTTTGTGGTGTAAATCTGCCCAGAACAGCCCGGCAAATCCAGTAGCCACAAAGTGTCAGTCTAATGTGAGAGGTCGAAGGCCAAATTGTAGGCATAACGATTTATGACACGAGGTTAGACCCAGTTTGTGGTATAAATCTTCCCGGAATTGCCCGGCAAATCCATTGGCCACAAAATGCACGGTCTAGTGTGAGAGGTCATGATTCGTTCGTCATAATGAATGAATTAAGGAATACTAACCATAATAAGACGTGGTTATGGTTAGAGGGTTAGGTGGGATGACATGGAAATTTGACATGTAAATGTGGACCTAACCGGTATGAGTTAAGAACATGTAAAACTTATAAATGTAGGCTCAACCAATATGATATGAATGGGTGGGTTAAGTAACATGGCTAGGATAGTGACACTTAACCATTATAACATGACTAGAGGATGGGTTGGGCTAACTTGAATAGGTTGATAACACCCAATCGATATAACCTGACACGTGGCAGGGTTAAGTCAACTTGAACATGTAGATAATACTTAACCAACTTAGCATGATACGTGGGCGGGTTAAGCCATGAATTATTTGAATATACTTAACCAATCAGACGCGATGATTTGATAGGGTTAAGTCATGAACTGCTTTAATATACTTAACCAATTGGACACGATGATTTGATAGGGTTAAGTCATGAACCGCTTGAATATACTTAACCAATTGGACATGATGATTTGATAGGGTTAAGCCATGAACCGCTTGAATATACTTAACCAACTTGACAGATGATTCGTAGGGCTAAGTCATGAACTTGAACGACAACACTTAGCCAATTTGACATGACACGTAGGCGGGTTAAGTCACGAACTTGAATGACAACACTTAACCAACTTGACATGCTAGACTGATGGGGTTAAGTCTCAAATTTAAATGACAACACTTAACCTACTGGACGGAAACCCTAGTTACGCGGTCCTTTTCAGCAGTAACCCACTAGATGTACCATGGTACCCTGGAACTAGGCAGGGTGGGGCACGATTACTGGGCTGATTGTAAGCAACCAGAACGACGGCTGAGTTGGTGCGCCATTGTAGGTTCAGGCGGACTATGGTCGTGCACGTAGTCCGAAGTTGAAAATGAAGGCATTGGGCACTGGTAGGTTTACACAGTGCGTGCTTGATTCGTGTCGGTGGTTGGCACCCTAGGGCTTGATACACCCTATGGTGGACCTAGCACAAGTGACTACATTTCGTGATTGGGCCGTATGACACAGACACATGAACGAGCTAGGACTTGTACGAAGCTGGTTGATTAATAGATCGTTACGTGGAAAAAGGGTGTTGTTCGTTAGGTAGCATAATCCCTAGTGGTCCTAGGTGGCATAAACCCTAATCGAATCTAAGAAACGTTCAATAGGTAGCATAATCCCTAGTTGTCCTAGGTGGCATAAATCCTAGTTGAACACGCGATAGTTCATGATAAGGAAACCTAGCCAGAACAAAGGTGGCAGTCCAAACGATTTCAAGAATGGTGGCACTACGTTGAACTAGTATAGAAATACGTGATGAAACCCGTACGGTGTACGGCAAGGGACAGCACATATACATGGAAAGGATGATACGTGTTGGGGTACTAGTACAGTTGGTGCAGAGAATTTAGGAAATCAGAGCAAATAGATATCATTTTAATGGTGAAGCAGAGAAATCTTGCGATGCTTGATAGAAATCTTGCGAACCTATACTTAGTTCATCTTGAATGGGAACCTTGCACTGTTATACATGACAGAAATCCTATGATGTTATTCTTAGTTATCGTGCATGTAGCTTATCTTGTCATCATGCTTATGTTTACTTTCAGTTTATTCATGCCATGTTATCTTTACCTGTTTTTATGTTGAAAGTCACTACGACTTACTCAGTCTTTATGACTGACCCATTTTGTTTCGCCCTTTTTTCTTCCTTTCCCCCCTCCCCCCAGGTTCACAGGTTGGGAATACAGCTAAGTTCGGATCTTACCAAGCTCCAAGGCTCTTTCATGAAGGCTTGGATTGCTCTTGGCTATGGCTTGCTTTGCTTTAGTGGGGAATACTATAATTTATTTTTGCGCTTCTTTGTTTTTGAGCAAGACACATATTTTAGCTATGTATTTGGGTATTGGAAGTTGATGGGCTTTTATTATAAACAATTCTATTTAATAAATGATTTGAAGTACTTCTACTTTACTTTCCGCTGTTTTATATATGTCTGTCTTGTATTATTTCTGTTCCAGTACCCATAATGCTCCATTGAAGTTAAGGCATTCCCTTTGTGAGTGACCTTAACGGATGGGGGGTGTTACACTCGGAGTACATTGCAGAGTTCGATACTTTATCGAAGTATGGATTATCCCTCATTGACACTCCCGAGAAGAAAAATGAGAAGTTCATAATAGGATTGGATCAGTACTTGGGGGAAAGTCTTATTAACCACATCAATGAGACGTTTGAATCGATTATGGGGAAAGCTTTGAGGTCAGAAAGTCTATACCCTAAGTCGAAGACTGAGGTTGCATCTGCAGAGGAGCCAAACCGGCAAGCAAGCGGTGGAAGTAAGAATGGTTCTCAGAATAAGAGAAAGCAGAATCACACCAAGGATGGCCAAAAGAAAAAGAATAAGAAAGATGTTGAGTGCTTCAGCTGTGGTAAGAAGGGCCACTATGCCAAAGAATGTCGGGCCAAGCCAGCGGATAGGAAGTGCTTCAACTGTGGCCAAGTGGGACATCACAAGGATAAGTGTCCGCAACCCCCTAAAGAAAAGCAGATTGTGAAAGCATATGCTATCAATGTTGTTCCTTCTTTGTCGAATGCCCCAACTGCGGCGGAGAAAGGAAAAAATGTCATCATTCAAGGTATGCTTTCTTTTTGTGATGTTCCTGTTCGAGTATTGTTTGATATCGGAGCTTCCCGTTCCTTCATATCTAGTGACCTGGTAGATAGGTTAGGATTTGGAACCCGAGATGGTCGATAGGCCTTTAGCAGCGACGAACCCGATTGGTGGTTCGACTAGCCTTTGTATGATTTTTCGTAATGTGGTCTTATCGAGTCATGGATGCATGTTTGTTTGTGATTGCTTTGTTTGGGCTTTACTGGGTTTGGCATTATTTTGTGAGTCGATTGGCTCCAATGATACGGGGTGGTGGTAAACTGTGAGGGCTTTTTGGTCACAATTAGAGCGGATGATGGGCGGAGGGTAGTGTTTGGTAGTCTACCTAGTGATGGGGTAATGGAAAGTTTTCTAAATTCCCTCGACATCCTGCATGATGAGTTGTCAGATGTGCCCGTGGCTGACCAATATCCGGACGTCTTCGAGGAAGTGACCGGACTTCCACCACACCTAGAGATTGAGTTCCGTATTGATTTAGTGAAAGATGCCAGACCTATAGTGATGCCACTTCGTCGTATGGCACCAAGGGAGCAGCGAGAGCTCGGGGTGCAAGTAAGCGATCTTTTGAAGAAGGGATTTATTAGAAGAAGTGTTTCTGAGTGGGGAGCACCAGTTGTATTTGCTACTAAGGCAGATGGTTCCCTTCGTTTGTGTGAGGACTACCGCGAGTTGAATAAGGTGACGTGGAAGAATAAGTATCCTCTACCGCGGATAGATGATTTGTTTGATCAGTTGAGTAGCGCGAGATGTTCTCCTAGTTGGATCTCGCGACAGGTTTTCATTAGCTTAGAGTGGAAGCTGAGAGTATAGCTAAAACGGCATTTTGGACGCCGTCTGGATTCTATGAGTGATTGGTAATGCCATTTTGGTTGACCAATGCACCAACGTATTTTGTGGATCTTATGAATAAGGTATTCAGAGATCAGTTGAATAAGTTTGTTCTTGTGTTCATGGACGATATACTTGTTTATTCGAGGACAGAGGAAGAACACAAGGAACACTTGAGGATAGTGATGAAGGTGTTGAGAAAACACCAATTGAAAGCAAAGTTTTCCAAGTGTCACTTCTGGAGGAGGGAGGTGAGATTCTTGGGCCATGTTGTTTCAGGAAATGGTATTGTCGTGGATCCTGCGAAGGTGGCTACGGTACAAGATTGGTCTACGCCCAAGAATGCAACAAACGTAAGAAGTTTCTTGGGATTAGCTGGATATTATCGTAAGTTTATCCCAAGACTTCTCCAAGATAGCAGCACCGTTGACTCAATTGACCAAGTAGAATCAAGCTTTCGTCTGGGACGAAAAGTGCGAGAATGCATTCAAGAGTCTAAAGGAAAAAGTTGACATGTGCACCAGTATTAGTCATTCCTAAGGGGAATGAAGATATGACAGTATATACAGACGCATGTGGTACCAGACAAGGTGTTGTACTGATGAAAGGAGGTAGGGTTGTAGCTTATGCAAGTCGGCAACTAAAACCACGTGAGAAAAGATATCCTACCCATGATTTGGAATTAGCAGTGATCGTGTTCGCATTGAAGATGTGGAGACATTATCTCTTGGGAGAAAGATTGGAGTTGTTTATCGACCATAAATCGTTAAAGTATCTTTTCTCACAGAAGCATCTAAATCTCCGACAGCAAAGATGGTTAGAATTCTTGGCTTCCTACGATTTCGATATCGCATACACACTAGGAAAGGGCAATGTGGTGGTTGATGCATTGAGTAGAAGACATGCCAGTTTAGGGGCTATGTTTCTTGAGTGGAAGCAACTGGAGTACATCGCTGGGTATGATTTTAGACCAAAGTGCGAATTGGATCTAGAAGTATTAGCAAGTTTGATGGTCAGACCCACTTTGATTGAGCGGATTGGTTCCAGTCAGAGGGACAATCCTAACTTATTGAAAATCATCTCCAAGTTAGAGATGGGCATCGATTAGGAGATGAACGAGTATGGGCTTGATCGAGATGGATGGCTTAGAAAGAATGGAAGACTAGCTGTACTCAATGTTAATGGATTGAGAGATGAAGTGCTTAGAGAATGTCATCACTCAAAACTGACTATACACCTCGGTGGTAACAAGATGTATCAAGACATGAAGCAGACCTACTACTGGGAAGGGATGAAAAGAGACGTTGGGAAGTTTATATCCAAATGCATGAATTGCCAGCTAGTTAAAGCTGAGCGAAAGAAGCCTAGTGGCTTATTACAACCATTAGAAATTCCATAATGGAAATGGGAACAAGTCTCAATGGATTTCATTGATGGGTTACCAAGGACTAGATCGGGGCATGATAGCATTTGGGTGATTATGGACCGATTGACCAAGAGTGCAAGATTTATACCCGTCAAGTCAAATAGAATGGCAGCTAAGTTAGGTGAGCTATATATGAAAAGGGTAGTGAGATTTCATGGATTACCTAAAAGCACTGTGGGTGACCGAGACCTTTTGTTTACTAGTAAGTTTTGGAAGAGCTTACAAGAGGCGTTAGGATCAAAATTACATCTCAATACCGCGTATCATCCTCAAACCAACGGTCAAACAGAGAGGGTGAATCGTATTTTAGAAGATCTCTTGAGAGCTTGCATATTAGATTTTGTTGGATCATGGGATGACCATTTGCATCTAGTGGAGTTCACATATAATAATAGTTATCAATCCGGTATTGGTATGGCTCCATTTGAAGCTTTGTACGGAAGACCATGCAACTCACTGTCATGTTGGTTAGAAACTGGTGAGAAGTTTGTGCTTGGACCAGATGTAATAAGAGAAACTTCAGATAGGGTCAAGATCATTCAACAGCGAATGAGGGCTACCCAAGATAGGCAGAAGAGTTATGCTGACAAGAGGAGAAGAGATTTAAAGTTCTCCATTGGTGACATGGTGTTTGTCAAGATTTCTCCGTTAAAGAGCATGATACGATTTGGCAGGAGAG
Organism: Allium sativum; assembly: GCA_030737875.1. Lineage (NCBI taxonomy): Eukaryota > Viridiplantae > Streptophyta > Magnoliopsida > Asparagales > Amaryllidaceae > Allium > Allium sativum. Next base: position 59,526,028 of record CM060913.1, read on the forward strand.
GCAAGTTAACACCAAGATTTGTTGGACCGTTCTCAGTTCTCGAGCAAATTGGGAATTTGGCACATAAAGTTGAATTACCAGAGAAGATGGCAGGAGTTCATAACGTATTTCATGTTTCCCAGTTAAGGAAATTCGTGCACGACCCTAGTGTGACTATTTCACCGGATCAGTTGGACAATACCGAGATTGAACCCGAGGCAGTTGGGAGCCGCAGGCCTATGCTTATTGTTGGGAACGATACGAAGCAACTTCGAAGGAAGGCGGTGAAACTAGTCAAAGTTCAGTGAGGTGATGATGAGGAAGACTGTGCTTGGGAAACAAAGGAGGACATAAGGAGGAAGTATCCAGAACTCTTTACCTGGTAAAATTTTAATTGCGACTTATTTTTCAACATGCTAAGATAGACTTGTTTGTTTTTGTATGTTTTATTGTGGGGGCGAAATTTCTTAAGGGGAGGAGAATGTAACGACCCGCATTCTACGCATCAGAGGATCGTAGAATATTTATTTCTTTCTCGTGCAAAGTCGTATTGTCATGCCACTTTGGGAGACGACTATTGGGGTCGTTTACCATGTTCATGATTTTTGCCGATTTTTAAATGACCATTTTGCCCCTAGCTGATCTTGTCTAGGCCATAACTTTTGATTGGTAAGGAGTTTTGACCTGAAACCACTTCCATTGGATTCGAATGATGGTTTACAATTCCGTAGATTGGTCACATTAGTCAAATGGACTCACCGTTTCGGATATATGGCTAAAACAATGTTTAGAAGGTGAAAAACTACTTAACCGGGCTTAATTGGGTAGTTAATAGCTAGGCCCAATGGGGGATTTTGGGATTAGGGGTATATAGGGGCTGATTAGGGTTAGAAAACATTTCTTTAGACACTTTTTCAGCCGCCATTTTCATTCTTGGAACCCTAGTAATGACCTCCAACATCTAGAATCACTCTAATCACTTTTTAATCAAGTATTAGCCTAATCTTCACCAAATTAAGGAGAAATAGCACCAAATCAAGGTCGGAACTGCTGTATAGCCTTGGGAACAACGCCAAATAGAGGATAGTTTCAGATTTGGTATTTTGCTTGTAGCTAAGGTGAGTGATTAGCATAGTTCCTCACTAATTATGGTTAATTAAGGGTAATTTGTATTAATTAGCGAAATTAAACATGATTAAATTTTGGAAAAATATTTATAAATTCCGAAATATTGTTTTAGGCCTCTTTTATAAAATTTGGTTAATTTGGTTAAGTTTAGCTAATCATATCATTAGTTATGCTTAAACATGATTAAGGAAAATATGGGTTTTTAGGTATGTTTGATCTGTTTTGACATGTTAATTCATTGTTTTGGTGTTTATGGTTAGTTCTTTGTGTTGCTATTACTGTATGGTATGCTTTGTGATTGATTAGAAGAGTTAGAATGGTCCAAAACGCCGTCATATGGCGTAAAACATTCACTGGAAAAGTTGTAGGAAATGTGCAGAGTTTCGGACCGGATCGGATCAGATATGCGGCTCGGATCGGATTAGGGAACTGGGCAAAGGGATTTGATTCGGATCGGAACTTGGCACCTGAGAAGACTTGGCAAGAAGAAAGGGAATTTGCATTGAGTTGGGGTTGGGATCGGACCTAAGCTTGGCCTGGGGATCGGACCGGACTAAAACTAGGAAGCGGAATCAGATCGGATCTGGATGGAACATGGGATCGGATCGGAATGAGTAAGCTGGAGCATGAGGGACGAACCGAATCGATGTGACATGGTGGACCTCATATATCGAACCGAACCAGATTGATGGCCAGGAACTGAAGTAAGCCAAATTGAACCAGGGAAGGACAACCGAACCAAACCGCATCTAGAGGCCGAACCGAACCGGATTGGAGCTACGATTACGCGATGACTCTTCTAAAGACCAACTCCAATTCGACCAAAACCCGAGAGGCAAAGGAAGTCCAAATGAGAGGTTATTACTCAGGATCAAAATGAGATCAACAGGTTAACTTCATGAGTTGGGCTTTGCTGCGGGACATGTGCTAAGGGGTTATCGATGTCCATAGTTTTGATTCACCACGGAAAGACAAGTGTTAGGCTGCGGATCAGTGCAGTGGGGTAGTTACTACTCCATGGGGCAGAGTGATCGTATCATGGCTATGAGCCAGAGTAGTGGAGTCATTATGACTTCATGGGACATAGTGGACATAACAAGGACTAGTGGCTATGGATCAGTGCAGTGGAGTTCCCATGACTACATTGGGCAGAGTGATCATAACAAGGATTTGGGGAATCGAAGCGGTGGATATCGTATGCTTTACGCACTGAGTGAGAGATGCGAGGATGATTGCTATGCTTGATTGTTTGCCATCACTATGACATGCACACCCCCACCCACGTATTCTTTACACCATATGTTAGTGGCACCTTAGAGTATTGTACAGTATGTAGTGTTAATACTTTGGTTGCAGGTCCAGGTTCAGGTATGGTTTAGTATACCTGTTATTATTCTATTTTGCTGCTTATCGCTCATACCAGACTTTTGTATGACCCAGAGTTTTATGTCTCTTCTTATTACTCTGGGTGCTCCTAAACGAGTAGACTAGAGACAGGTTAGCTGGTTATGTATGAGTTGCTGATCCGGAGACGAGCAGGGGGCTCCTACGTATTATCTACGTATATTATCCCTGTGTTGTTGATGGTCACTGCTTTGGGCAGAAGTAGTGTACCTTTCCTTTCTTTTTCTTTAGAGACAGTATTTTGAAGTTGTAATAATGGTTATGGATCATAAGCTATAATTTGGATTTCCGCTGTTGTGGTGATTATGATTTAGTTTTCAGCTTATGCACTGTCTCGCCTGTTTTATGCCAAGTATGTTATTACTATTATATTTTATTCCATGCGCTGTGAGACATTCTACAGGTTTCTTGTTAGTTCGAATTCCTTTCTTTGGCAACCGTCCCATGCTGGTTGGACATCGACACATCGCACTTTCATTGGAAATGTTGGCTGGTGCTGGGTGAGCCGTCACAATCATCATCTCCTCCCTCCTCCGCGAACGCCAAACACCCCTCCCTTTAAACCGACGCACAGCGCCTCAGGCGATCCAAAACCCTAAGAAATTTTTACTGTAAGTTCTTTCTTTTTTCCCTTTTCTTTTCTATGATTTTTAAAACTGAAATGATATGATTTTTAAAGCTGAAATGATATGATTTGAAAAACTGTAAAGATTCGATTTTATTTATAGAAAAGATTCGATTTTTAACTTAGTAAAGATAATATTTTTAACTTAAGAAAGTTAAGATTTTTAATATCATAAAGATGAGATTTTTATTATAAGAAAATTTAGATTTCCTACGTCAGTAGAAAAAAATAGATTTTCTTTGATTTCGAAAATAGTTTTTCTTTGATTTTTATTGAAGGAAAGTATGATTTTTATTTAACAAAAAGTTTAGATTTTTTTTATATGAAAAGCGATATGAAAATATTATTTTTAGTAGATTAAAATATTATTTTGGAGTAGGATAAAAATAGAATTTTTACATATGAAGAGAAATAAAAATTCAGTTTTTATTATTGTGAAGAGAAATAAAAATTCAATTTTTATTATATATGATAGCTAAAAAAAATATGATTTTTGTCTATGAAGTAGCGTTGTATAAAAATTCGATTATTAGTTGTGTAAAAATTCGATTTATAGTTATATAAAAATTCGATTTATAGTTATATAAAGATGTAATCTTATATATATATATAGCGATATAAAAATGCGATTTTTAAATATATAAACGTCATATTAAAAATGTGATTTTTAATCTGAACAGCGTGAAAAAGATTGCGTTGGAGTTTCGGACAAATCCAGACTGTTCTGAAATTCAGAAATAAAACAGGCGGAGTGGAACCCAAAGGTGAGAACTTCTTACTTTAGTTTTATTTCTAGTTAAAATATATACTAGGACGCAGACGGTGCTTAGCAGCACCCGACGCCCGTCGTCCACAAACCGTGGACGACTTGTTTGTTTGTCGATTATGTTGTGAAAATTGATTGTGTGATGTGGAATGGAATAAAATATTTTATAGTTAAAAGTATAATTTTTAATGTGTATATGAATAAAATAAATATTTATAAACAAATTGGACGATTTGTTTATGTACACACATTTGACTGATATTGATTGGGACGATAAATTTTACACATTGCCCAACTGCACAAATAAAATTCATTATTTGTTGATTGAAACCCCCACACGGGTATTGGGATGATATATGACATACACTAGTCTCAATAATTAACTGTATGTCGATCGATTGATTGATAGGCTGTTGTAAGCGTTAAATATTTATATTTGATGCTTATGCAGTGTAGAATCCACTCTGGATGATGGTTGACTGTGTTTGATCGTTGTTGTATACATGTGTGTATGAAATCCATATAAATCACATTATATCATAATTTACTGTGTCTGATTCCAATACAGAAAGAATGAATATTTTAAAATAACGATTATTTTAAAATAATGAATATTCTAAAATAATATTCAGTAAAAGATCAAAACTGGATTTTGATGTCCGATTTGGGGTGAGCACGAATATATTTCAATATATAAAGCCGTGTTGATTAGATTAACGCCATTTTGACGTGACGATATTTATATCAATTTTATTCATTTTTACAATGAATATAAAAAAGGAAATGATTTTGAAATCTAATGTTTTGAAAATATTATCATTTGTATGTCAATGATATAGAATATTCAATTTTGATTTGAAATTGAATATGAAGTTGAAACCATTTTGAAAATGAATTTAAAACTATTTATAAAATACGTTTTAAATGGAAATCGATGAAATATGTATTATATATTATATATATATAATATAATGGCCTGAATAGAACACGCCGCGCTGCTGCAGTTTGCGAATTTCGACCATTGACTTCGAATAGACATTTCGGGAGATCCGTCGGATTCTTCTAAAACTAGAACCGTTGGGTTCGTATCGAAACGAGATTTCTAACGAATATTAGAGAATTGAAATCTAACGGTTGGTTTTGGAATTATGTCAAATTCAAATTTGGAAAAGGTCATTGTAAGTGCAGTTCGATGGCCGTTTATGGAAATCAACTGTACGGGCCTTGAGAAAATTATTATAAATATCGATAATTAGTGTAAAATCATAAGAAATGATTTGGAAAGAATTGGGATGAAAAATTCCATATTTGAAAGGAAAAAAAATAGAATTTTATCAAAGTGAAATAGTTATAAACTAGAATTATAATCCATTTATTTTTAAATAAATAAATTGGATTTGAAATTGTTTTAAAAATAACCAGAATTTCCAATATATAAATTGGAATGGATTTGAGTTGAAATTATCCCCAGAATATTTCGATGTTGTATTCCGTGATTATACAGGAATTATGGAGGAATTTGGAAGATATATATATATATATATATATGTATATATATATATATATGTATATATATATATGTATATATATATATATATATATCGTTATTCCAATACGATGTTTGTTGAGTTTAGAATTTGATATTGAATATAAGCCAATATATTTTTCTATTCAGAGTCTTGTATTTATTATCAAATGAGATTTTGGGTTCTTCGTGAACGGTGTCTTCAGTAACACTGTTCTTGAACCGCATGTGAAGAGAATTAATGTTTTAATTAAGATTGTTAGAGTTTCCAATTATATTTAATAATTGGAATAAAATGGAATGTGATTTGGGTTTATCATGAACTGTATTTTTAGCGGCATTCGTTCTTTAACCTGATTTACAGTGAAATAGGATTTGGAATTTAAAAATCTCTTGTTACGATTTAAAGGAGATTTTCCAAAGTAAAGTTTTTCAATCTAACATATTAAATTGGAATTGAATGGAATTCGATTTCGTAATAATCGAAGTAAGCTTCTGTAGAGGAAGACGGTTAATACATATGGAATTTAAAAGGCCTTGTCATTATTCCATTTATATTATCGGTTTGATATGGAAGTTTATATCAATTACATGTATCGATTTGTTTTCCATTCCATTGTCGTGAATGGTATCTTTAATAATACTGTTCTTAGACCCAACGGAGTTAAGAAAATCAGAAACTAACTGGAGATTAGTTAAGTTGAATGGTTTCCTGGGTATTGATCTAATGTTGGTTTCGGCCTTCAGGGTTAGTACTTAGGGAATTGTTCACTTGCCAATTTACGGTTAAAGACTGATAGAATGGAATGTGATTTTGGATTTATAGCGAACCGTGTTTTAAATGACATTGGTTCTTTTACCTAGTTAAAGACATAATATGATTTCCCAAGTTAAACAATCATTAATATTTATTTTTGGGAAGATTAAAACCAAGTGGAGTTTTAATGAATCTTTAATTAGATTGAAATGATTGAGAATGGGGTATCACCAGTTTTGCTCTAGGCGATAGTTAAATCTTTAATTAGATTTGAACGTGAAATGGTAACTGAATTTATCGATAACACCGAGGTGTTAGATATGAAGCATTACTAGTATTTCTTCAGGGGATGAATGGGTTGGGATTGGGAATTAAACAAATGATAACTTCGGTAAGGTATGCTAATCCCAACTAGTTTGGATAAACCTTAATATGACTCAGATTGATATCCAAAGGAAGATTAAAGAATAAATTTAAAGAATTTATCTTTGATAAAATTAATGGCAACATTTCCCAAAGGATAAGAATATTTGAATAAAGAAATATTCTGGATTAGAGTGAGGCATATGTTGTGTTTTTATAGCACTTGATTGTTATAGACGCGAGTTATTCAGAAAGACCGGGTTTATCCCATTCTGAATAACTGATTCGACGATATGTTGAGGAAGAAGACGGTGGTTGAAGACCGGAGGTCTTCACATCCTTTGGATGATTACTGATGTCTTGATTGGGCTGTACACCTAAGATAAGGTAATATGTGGTGATCGTCCAGATTTACTTGGAGATCGATCGGATATGCGAGGGCCTCTCTCCCATATTGCACATATGGGATGAGGAATAAGGTGCCTCCAGTTTGGTTTAGACCTAGAACGAACTTGTAAATGGATGTGTGTATGACATTGGATTTCATTTTGTGTGATTGATATACATCGGTTGCAGAGCGAGAATTGCCTGTGTGGCATGCTGAGATGCAAATGATCAAGGCTTTTATTGAAAAGCAGAGTCTTGTGGTTGATGATCAAAGCACGGCCTTTGTGGCATAACTTTGTGGCATAGCTTTGTGTATAGCGTTAATTCGCAATCCTCACACCCCGGTGTGAACCAGAAACGAGAGAGGACCTCAAGGAGGACATGCGTTTCTTTCTAGCTAGGAGTGGTGTCAGCGTTTTACTAGCCCTGACATTTTACTTATGTGGATGATGGATAGTGAGGCGCCTCGGTTTTATCGGTCGATCCGGGACCGTTGGTCTTGTCGGGGTATGACCAATTTACGCCCCATAGGGCGGGAAAACGCATGTTTAGGCATTTTAATCCACTCTGTGTGGACCGGCCCTGACGATCCACGGGTCACTTGAGCTCTAATCCAGAGACATGGTAGGCTAGATTGTCTCGAAGCGGTAAGGACAATCCCTTGCCTTGGTTCACAGATGAAAATCCAACTTTCAATACGACCTTTTGTGGTTTTGATTGTAGAGCCTAGTGTGGCGACATAGTGGGGTGGGGCACTCATGTCGTCTATGATTGATACATTTATATTTGAAATTATTCAGACACTATACACTTATAGTAATAGTAAAATATTAAATTTCACGTACCAAGTATTCTTGGCTATTATAAGGTAAAAACTCTATCCACTGGCTTGCGTAGCATTGTGTGATGGGACTTGAGTCTTATAATAGCTTCACTGTTCTTTATTTAGCATTGCGTTGTTTGTTTTATGCACTGGTATTCTTGGGGGTAAACCTTTTCCGTGTTATATGGCGTGGTCCCTTGATTTAACTAACTTTAAAAATCAAATTAATAACTATTTTAGTTCTCACACCAGTCACATGACTGACCTGGAGTTTATTGTTTTAACCTAAACTTGGGTGCCCCTATTTTCCACACGGACAGCTAGTGGTTTTGGTTTTACAGATTCATATTCACAGGATCTTGGTTTATAACCGAAATGATATCCGGAGAGCTCTGTATTCGTGTATCTCTTTCAGTTGTGTTTTGTATTATTTTCCGCTGCATTGTAATTTGTAAATCTCTGATATTTTTCTGATGTATAATATTTATTCATACTTTGTATATCCTTGTATTCTGATGGAATTGTTGTAATAAGTAATGAAATGTTCTTCTGTTTGTGTTCTGATTCGTCTTCTTCTCAGAAAATCCGTTCTTTCTCTTCTCTTCCGAGACCGGGGAAGTTCGGGTCGCTTCATTTGGTATCATAGCTTTGGTTACAGAGCTCGAGAACAAGACACATTAGAACCGAACGAAAGAATTCTTCGGAGATTGGATTAGTAATATCCAATGGGAATGACTCGTTAGTAGTATCCTAGAACGAGTGTGAACAGTAGTGTTTTTAAAATAAAAATGAAAACAAATTTTGTTTTGAAAATTTTAAGCTTATCATACATATTTGAATATTTTATTTGATATTTATTTGGAAAATCTGGTATATGAAGATTTTGCATATACGCCTAACTAGCGTGTGTACGAAGTTCCAAATATACTGGATAGATATAGAATCACACTCTAGTCGCCCGAAGACGATCCTGATGATTACTATAGTATCATCAGTATTTGTGTTCGAGTTTCGAAAGTGGGATTTCTATATGTTTCCATTAGACTAGTATGAGAACCAAAACTATATAGGGTTACTTGTTGTGAATTGGCATCAAAAACATGATTTTCTGTATATATATCTCAAAATTATGAATTTGAAACGTTAATCCACTAATTAATTGATGTTTGTGTTTTATGATTATTCATTTAAACCAACACGTGGATGAAAGGTGAATTAGGCCAAATTGAATCAAAATTTGAACTGAACTGAAAATTGTTTGGAAATGCATGCATGTACATATATATATGTGTGAACGGGTCATAGCAAGGAGGCTAGAGAAGAGGAATAAAATTGTCTGCCCGACAAATAGGTACATGTTTATTGTATTTCTTGGGGTTTTTGATGATTTTATGAGCCGATTGGCTGTTTCTTTTTCTTCTTGATAGGAGGGGCCTGTATGGCGGTTTGGGGATTTTCCCGGTGCTCCCGTACAAAGGAGGTTATGGCGAAATTTTTCGAAAATTTAGGGTGTTAGCCAAATTTTTGAAGAATTGGAAAATTCTTAGAAACTGAAAAGTTGAAGAATAAAAGTCATAATGATAATAATGAAAGTTGAGTTGGTTTGTAAAAAAACTTTTAGCTCCGTTCCTTTTCGAGGACGAAAAGATTTTAAGTGGGGGAGATTGTAATAACCCGGAAAATCAGAACCAATTTAAAAATATTATTTTGGCAATTTTAGTGGATTTTGAATACTTAAAATGAATTATTTTAAATAATAATGGCGAGAAATTTATTTTGAATAGAATTAGAACGTATATATTTATTTGAATCGACGTTAGAATATATATATATATAATTATAAAAGGAATTGATTGAAATTTCGATTTCAAATTTCAAATGAATGTACAGGATTCAAAATAAACTGGATTTTAGCGAAACAAAAAATAATAGAATCTATTTGAAAATAACTTTCCAACGATTCTGAAAAATTGAAATTTCATTGCGGGAATAAAAAGTTATGCCCAGTTGAAAATTCAGAATAGTCGCTATGGAGATTATAGCCCTTAAAAATAGCGATTTTGCAAACGACCTCCATTTTCGACGAAACCACTTTTGTTGGATTCGGGATGTCAAATTCTTGCTAGATTCTAAAATTCATAATTTTTGGGATTAGTATGTGAGCATGGCTAAAGAAAATGTGTTCTGTCAGTTTCAGTCAATTTGGATCGACCAGAAAATGTCCAATTTTCAAACGGTCTCTAAATTTGACGAAATTAGTTTTGTTAGGACCGTATTGTCTAAACATGGCCAGATTTTTTTTTTTTGGAATTCTTAGAGTCTGTATGTTTTCCCGGTAGGATAAAATGTACGTTTAAATTAAATATATATTGATTTATAATTTAATTAAAAAAACTGGTCGTAACAACCGAGATGGCTTACGAAACATATCCCATGTGTTCGGAATGGGGATAATTAGCTATGGGCGACGGTCGTTGGGTTCGGGGTTCAAATGAAAAACTGACTTTTTGGATAATAAAATAATAAAATATATATATTAAAATCCCCCCTTTCCTCTCTCATTTGGTCAATGCCCCTTCAGAAGAAAAAAAACCCGCTCGTTCAAATCATCGACGCCTTTCCAACCCTCGACGCCACCGCCGAGTCCAAGCTGTTGCGCCCTCTGCTGTCATCGCCTGCTCTAGCAAACCTCCTCCCCATCGCTTCTACCTCTTCCCCCTTCTCCAACGTGAAGAACCCGTAGCCCCTTACCAAAAAAAACCAGATCTGAAGCTACTACCCTCCAGACCAGACCGCCGCCGGCCACATCACCATCTCCACCCTCCTCCGCGGACGTTGAGCACCCCTCCCTTCAAACCGACGCACAGCACCTCAGGCGATCCAAAACCCTAGGAAATTTTTACTCTAAGTTCTTTCTTTTTTTCCCTTTTCTTTTCTATGATTTTTAAAACTGAAATGATATGATTTTTAAAACTGAAATGATATGATTTGAAAAACTATAAAGATTCGACTTTATTTATAGAAAAGATTCGATTTTTAACTTAGTAAAGATAAGATTTTTAACTTAAGAAAGTTAAGATTTTAAATATCATAAAGATGAGATTTTTATTATTAGAAAATTTAGATTTCCTACGTTAGTAGAAAAAATAGATTTTCTTTGATTTCAAAAATAGATTTTCTTTAATTTCAAAAATAGATTTCTTCTATTTCAAGAATATATTTTCTTTGATTTTTATTAAAGGAAAATATGATTTTTATTTAACAAAACGTTTAGATTTTTAATTATAAAAAGTTTAGATTTTTTTTATATGAAAAGCGATACGAAAATATTATTTTTAGTAGATTAAGATATTATTTTGGAGTAGGATAAAAATAGAATTTTATTATATGAAGAGAAATAAAAATTCGATTTTTATTATATGTGAAGAGAAATAAAAATTTGATTTTTATTATATATGATAGCTAGATAAAAATATGATTTTTGTCTATGAAGTAGCGTTGTATAAAAATTCAATTTTTATCTGTACAAAAATTCGATTTTTAGTTATATAAAAATTCGATTTTTAGTTATATAAAGATGTGATCATTATATATATATATATATATATAGCGATATAAAAATGCAATTTTTAAATATATAAACATCATATTAAAATGTGATTTTTAATCTGAACAACATGAAAAAGATTGCGTTGGAGTTTCGGGCAAATCTAGACTATTCTGAAATTCAGAAATAAAACTGGCGGAGTGGAACCCAAAGGTGAGAACTTCTCACATTAATTTTATTTCTAGTAACAATATATGCTAGGATGCAGACGGTGCTTAGCAGCAGCCGGCACCCATTATCCACAAACCATGGACGACTTGTTTGTTTGATTGATTATGTTGTGAAAATTGATTGTGTGATGTGGAATGGAATAAAATATTTTATAGTTAAAAATATAATTTTTAACGTGTATATGAGTAAAATAAATAATTATAAACAAATCGGACGATTTGTTTATGTACACACATTTGACTGATATTGATTAGGATGATAAATTTTACACATCGCCCAACTGCATAAATAAAATTCATTATTTGTTGATTGAAGCCCCACACGGGTATTGGGATGATATATGACATACACTAGTCCCAATAATTAGCTATACATCGATTGATAGGTTGTTGTAAGCGTTAAATATTTATATTTGATGCTTATGCAGTGTAGAATGCACTCTAGATGATGGTTGACAGTGTTTGATCGTTGTTGTATACATGTGTGTATGAAATCCATATAAATCACATTATATGGTAATTGACTGTGTCAGATTCCAGTTCAGAAAGAATGAATATTTTATAATAACGATTATTTTAAAATAATGAATATTCTAAAATAATATTTAGTAAAAGACCAAAATTGGATTTTGATGTCCGACTTGGGATGGGCACGAATATATTTCAATATATAAAGCCGTGTTGATTAGATTAATGCCATTTTGACGTGAACGATATTTATATCGATTTTATTTATTTTTATAATGAATATCGAAAAGGAAATGACTTCGAAATCTAATGTTTTGAAAATATTATCATTTATATGTCGATGATATGGAATACTCAATTTTGATTTGAAATTGAATATGAAGATGGAAATCGACGAAATATATATTATATATATAATATAATGACCTAAATAGAATGCGCTGCGCTGCAGTAATTCGCGAATTTCGACCATTGACTTCGAATGGACATTTCGGGAGATCCGACCGTCGGATTCTCCTAAAACTAGAACCGTTGGGTTCGTATCGAAAAGCGCTTTCTAATGAATATTAGAGATTTGAAATATAACGATTGGATTTGGAATTATGTCCAAATCAAATTTGGAAAAGGTCGTTGTAAGTGCAGTTCGATGGCCGTTTATAGAAATCGACTGTATGGGCCTTGATAAAATTATTAAAAATACCAATAATTAGTGTAAAATCATAAGAAATGATTTGGATAGAATTGGGATGAAAAATTTCATATTGAAAGGATAAAAATAGAATTATATCGAAGTGAACAATTTATAAACTAGAATTATAATCCATTTATTTTTAAATAAATAAATTAGATTTGAAATGGTTTTAAAAATAACCAGAATTTCCAATATATGAATTGGAATGGATTTGAATAGCAGTTATCCTTGGAATATTTCGATATTGTATTCCGTGATTATACTGGCATTGTGGAGGAATTTGGAAGATATATATATATATATATATATATATATATATATATCGTTATTCCAATACGATGTTTGTTAAGTTCAGAATTTGATATCGAATATAACCCGATATATTTTCTATTCACAGTCTTGTATTTAATATCAAATTGGATTTTGGGTTTGTCGTGAATGGTGTCTTCAGTAACACTGTTCTGGAACCCCATGTGAAGAGAATTAATCTTTTCATTAAGATTTTTAGAGTTTCAAATTATATTTAATAATTGGAATAAAATGGAATGTGAATTGGGTTTATCGTGAACTGATTTTAGAAGCATTCGTTCTTTAACCCAATTTACAGTGAAATGGAATTTGGAATTTATAAATATTTTATTAAGATTTAAAGGAGATTTTCCAAAGTAAAGTTTTCCAATTTAACATATTAAATTGGAATTGAATGGAATTCGATTTGGTAATAATCGAAGTAAGTTTCTGTAGAGGAAGACGATTAATATATATGGAATTTAAAAGGCCTTGTCGTTATTCCATTTTTATTATCGGTTGGATATGGAAGTTTATATCAATTATATTTATCAATTTTTTTCCAGGAAGATTCCATTGTTAATGGAAGGAAATTTTGGGTTGTCGTGAATGGTATCTTTAATAATACTGTTCTTAGACCCAACGGAGTTAAGAAAATCAGAAACTAACTGGAGATTAGTTAAGTTGAATGGTTTCCTGGGTATTGATCTGATGTTGGTTTCGGCCTTTGGGGTTAATACTTAGGGAATTGTTCACTTGCTAATTTAGGGTTACAGGCTGATGGAATGGAATGTGATTTTGGGTTCATAGTGAACCGTGTTTTAAATGACATTGGTTCTTTAACCCAGTTAAAGACTGAATATGATTTCCCATGTTAAACAATCATTAATATTGATTTTTGGGAAGATTAAAACCAAGTGGAGTTTTAATGAATATTTAATTAGATTGAAATGATCGAGAATGGAGTATCACCAGTTTTGCTCCAAGCGATAATTAAGTCTTTAATTAGATTTGAATGTGAAATGGTAATTGAATTTACCGATAACACCGAGGTGTTAGATATGAAGTATTACTAGTTTTGCTTCATGGGATGAATAGGTTGGGATTAGGAAATTAAACAAATGATTACTTCGGTAAGGTTCGCTAATCCCTACTAGTTTGGATAAACCTTAATATGATTTGGATTGATATCCAAAGGAAGATTAAAGAATAAATTTAAAGAATTTATCTTTGATAAAATTAAAGGGAACCTTTCGAAAAGTATAAGAATATTTGAATAAAGAAATATTCTGGATTGAAATGAGGTGCATGTTGTGTTTTTATAGCACTTGTTTATTATATACGCGAGTTATTCAGAAAGACCGGGTTTATCCCATTCTGAATAACTGATTCAACGATGTGTCGAGGATGAAGACGGTGGTTGAAGACCGGAGGTCTTCACATCGTTTGGGTGATTACTGATGTCTTGATTGGGCTGTACACCCAAGACAAGGTAATAAGTGGTGATCGTCCAGACGTACTTGGAGATCGACTAGATATGCGAGGGCCTCTCTCCCGTATTGGACATACGGGATGAGGAATAAGGTGCCTCTGGTTTCGTTCAGACCCAGAACGAACTTGTAAATGGATGTGCGTGTGACATTGTATTTCATTCTGTGTGATTGATATACATTGGTTGCATTGCGTGAATTACCTGTGTGGCATGCTAAGATGCAAATGATCAAGGCTTTTGTTGAAAAGCAGAGTCTTTTGGTTGATGATCAAAGCACGGGCTTTGTGTCATAGCTTTGTGTATAGCGTTAATTCACGAGCATCACACCTCAGTGTGAACCAGAAACACGAGAGGACCTCAGGGAGGACATGCATTTATTTCTAGCTAGGAATGGTGTCAGTGTTTTAATAGCCCTGGCATTTTACTTATGTGAATGATGGACAGCAAGGCGCCTCAGTTATATCGGTCGATCTGGGACTGATGGTCTGGTCGGGATATGACCAGTTTACGCCCTATAGGGCGGGGAAACGCATGTTCAGGCATTTTAATCCACTCCATGTGGACCGGCCCTGACGATCCAAGGGTCACTTGAGCTCTGATCCTGAGACATGGTAGACTAGATTGTCTCGAAGTTGTAAGGACGATCCCTTGCCTTGGTTCACAGATGAAAATCATACTTCCAACACGACCTTTTGTGGTTTTGACTGTAGAGCCTAGTGTGGCGACATAGTGGGATGGGGCACTCATGCCGTCTATGATTGATACATTTATATTTGAAATTGTTTTGATACTATACACTTATAGTAATAGTAAAATATGAAATTTCACGTACCAAGCATTTTTGGCTATTATAAGGTAAAAACTTTATCCTCCGACTTGCGTTGCATTGTGTGATGGGGCCTGAGTCTTATAATAGCTTCATTTTTCATTATTTAGCATTGCGCTATTTGTTTTATGCACTGGTATTCTTAGGGGTAAACCCGTTCCGTGTTATACGGCGTGGTCCCTTGATTTACCTTACTTTAAAAATCAAATTAATAACTGTTTTGGTTTTCACACCATTCACATGACTGACCTGGAGTTTATTGTTTTAACCTAAACTCTGGGTGCTCCTATTTTTCATAAGAGTAGCTAGTAGTTGTGGTTTTGCAGATTTATATTCACATGATCCTGGTTTATAGCTAGAATGATATCCGGAAAGCTCTGTGTCCGTGTATCAATTTCAGTTGTTTTTTGTATTATTTTCCGCTGCATTGTAATTTGTAAATCTCTGATATTTTTCTGATGTATAATATTTATTCATACTCTGTATATCCTTGTATTCCGATGGAATTGTTGTAATAAGCAATGAAATGTTCTTCATTTTGTGTTCTGATTCGTCTTGTTCTCATACAATCTGTTCTTTCTCTTCTCTTCCGAGACCGGGGAAGTTCGGGTCGCTTCACTATGCTAGTCTAATAGAAGAATAATAAACAAGGCAATATAGTCAATGTTTATAATCAATTCTAACAGTCAATCCAAACAAGCAATTAATTCAAGCAAGCAATTAAACCAATCTATTTAAGCAATTAATTAAAGCTATCATGTAAGCAATCAACCAAATTAATCAAATTAAATAATATGTGTTAGTAAACACTTCTTGAACCTTTAATTAAACCTAGAAACTATAAAACTCCCCCTTAATCAAATACAAGACTAAACCTCCAATTGTTAGGGGCCATCACCAACCAGTGGCCTAGCCTATACTCTAGTTCCCTTAAAACTATAATAAGACCTTAATCTAGACATAGAAATAATTCTGATAAGATGTCCTTAAAATTATGATATAAGTAAAGTAATTTAATATAATCAATGAATCAATTTAAGTTTTGTTGTCACAAAACATCAACTCAAACATGAACATAAATAATTCTTGTAACTTCTATCTATCCTAAAACCTATAAAGCTCCTATCAACTATAAATTCATAAGTATATTTCTAACAAACCTATCAACCTCTAATGAAATTTAGCCATGTCAAGTAAGTAAATCAATTTATTCATGTCAAACAAACAAACAAACCAAATAAGTCAATCAATTCAATCAAATTAATCAAGACAAAGTATCCTATATTTCTAATATGAACTATTCATACTATATACTTGTTACGTGTGGAGTTAAAATTAACATGTAATGCAGTGTGTGAAGTATGTTGATTATAATGTAGTATGAAATGTATGTCATATGCAAAACAATATGAAATGCAAAATTATGGTGTGAATAATCTGGATTTGAAATGCAATTGTAATTTATAATGATGATATGAAATAAGATGTATAATAATAGTATACAGAATGATTTGGTGATAATAACTATTTAGGTAAAATATATTCAAATGAAACAAAGATAATGTTAATTTCTAGACTTAGCTTAATTATTTTAATGAAATTGATTAAAAGAATAATAAAAATAAGAGGATTTAAAAAAAAACATGATAAGTAGTAAAATATTCAGAAAAATCATGAATTTAAATAATATTAGTAGGGTAAATATTGTAAAAATTGAAGATCTTTCTAAAGAGAATATAAAATTTGTATAATATAAAGTAAGTTATATAAACATATATTCATAAGTATATATAAAACTAATTTAAAAGAACTTAAAATTTAATTTATGAGATATACATTAATATTTTGATACAAACACATTTTAAATTTAAACTTTAGAAATCAAACATATTTATTTGCTAAAAAACCATTTATACTTTAGAAGGAAACATTATAAAGTAACCTATAAAACTTCTTATATTTAAACTACTTTAAAAAATCATGTATATATATATTTCTTTATATTAAGTTAAATATACAAATTTTATAAATCTTAATAGGAAGTCAAAATAAGTATTTACAAATAGTATTTGTGATAATGTAGCCCAAAATTATTATGAAATCATAAAAATAATATATAAGTTAAACTATGCATGTTTAAGCTACATAAAAGATGAATAAAATTATATTTTATAACAATATCAAAAAGTTATATTAACAGGCATTTTCTAATTGAAAAAGATGGAGCGAATTCCAAAAGTTTAAATCTTTGAGATAAAAAATTTGAATTTCATTCTATGGGCTAATATGTTAACATATAGATATATGTATGTTGGCATATATGTATTATTTCAAAGAGAATATGGTTTTGTGACTTTGGTTTTAAAATATCGATTTATATTTCAGGTTTAACTATTTCCTGAAATAATATTAATCCTAACAAACATCCAAAATTTATTTTATTATTATATTAATTTTATTATAATTATTTTTGAATTTCAAATTTCAAATTTGAATTTTAAATTTCAAAATTGTATTTCAATGTTTAAATTTCAAATTTAAAACAAAGCAAAGCAAGCAAAACATCCATTCAACCAAAAATTTAAAAATTAATTAAGGCGTACCCTGTTTTTAGATCCATTTCTTCGATATTCTCTGAATTCTGTATTGATCTTCCGGAATTTGATGATGAGATCTGCTCTATTGCGATGGGCTCGTTTTTCTGATCAGAATAATGTATTCATTTGCTGAATTTGAACACCATATGAGGAAGATATCGACGATTTAGTAGTTCAACCTACTTGGCGCCAAAATTTGAATTTTGAATTTTGAATGAATGGCAACTTCTACTATTACATAAAGACCCAAAAGTCATGTCTCTTTAGAACCACTTCTCTTCTTCTTCTTCTTTTCGTTTTTCATTTTCAGTCAAACTTTCAAGAGGCATAACTTCTTCATTTCTTGATGGAATTTGATGAAATCAGGGCAAATCAAAGAGGAATTCAAGGAAGACGATCTAGTAGCAGTTCGGGGATGAATTTGGATGGTATTGTGGTGCAGCAAGTCAAAGCAGTAAGAGGTATGCATGAAATCCCATAACAGTTTTTCAGTTTTGAATCGTCAACTTCAAACTGCCATATCTCACTCAATTTTGATCGGAGTTTGACAATCTACCCATCAAATCAACCGCGAGAACGAGAACTAAAATCTAGAAAAGGATTTAGGACAAAATAGTCTAACCTGTGGATTAAATTTGAAGATAAACATTGTCCATTTTGGTTTCCTTCTCTCTTTATTCACCAAAACTTCATTTGATCATTACATGGTCAATTCTTGACGAAATCTCATAAAACCAGCGATATTATGAAGAAAATGAAGAGTAGTACATCATGAAGATAAGTTGTAGATGAAAATCCAAAGTTGTAAATTGATCTGGTACCCATTTCTTTTTTTATTTACATTATATATATATATATCCATTTTTTCTTGATGTCTCTTCACTAACCGTCGTTACTCTTCTCCTCTTTTTGATTTCTTTTCAGAATTTGAATTTTCAATAGCCACCATTTCGGAATTTGAATTGCCAATAGCCACGTCACCCATGTTTTCAAAGTTTGAATATCCTATAGCCATATAACCCATCTTTTCCTGTAAAACAAAAAAACTTTTCAAATAATCAAATGACTTTTCAAAATAACAATAATACCATGATGGTTTTGTAATATATCCATATATCAAAAAATTTAAAATTTTTAATTTCAAAAATCAAATCATAGTAACTTGGTTTTTCAAAACAATTAAATGTAGACTCATCTAATACTGATGAAATACATAAATTTAAACTAGTGTTCAAAATTTGCCATATAAAATTTTCAAAAAACAGATTATGAACTTTTTGAAAGACTTTCTCTGGTACCAATTGTTAAGGACTACGGAATGGATCGTTCAGGCAAAGCAAACACTAGAGGGGGGTGAATAGTGTTTGTAAGAATTAAAAAAAACTTAAAACTAAAGAGAATTATGGAATGAATTAAAGATCACAAACACAATCACATACATAGATTTAAACACAGATGCAAAATAAACATAAATAAAAATGTAGAAGAAGGAAAGAACATAACAGATTTTATACTGGTTCGGAACACTCCTACATCCAGCCCCGCACAACGCTGGATTATGCAGAGTTTTATTACTATTTACAATAGTCAAATACAACCTCCTTGATTTCACGGCTCGGCAAGGAGACACCGACTCCTATCCCTTGATTTCACGGCACAACAAGGGAAAATCGACTTCTATTCCTTAATTTAACGGCTACAAGGATACCCCGATTCCTCTTTTACTTACAAACAGGGTTTATTCAACCCAAGCAATTACAAAACAGCCCTATAACTCTACAATAGCACTTGATCCAGAGAGTAGAGAGTGTAGAGAGAAGAAGTTTGATCAAAAAAGAAATGAAATCGGTAGAGTATAAGTGTAAGAATCATAAAAAAGATTAAGAATAATGGTGGGATGAAAAAGTATGAAGTTAGAGAAGAAGATATGTTAAAAAATTCGGTTTTAACCTCTTTTTATAGGGTATGAAGGGTTGCAACCGTTCTGAAGCGTTTCAAATAGTGAAAAGACACTTCCCTTCAAATTTGAAAAAATAATAGTTATATGTCGAAAGACACTTTTTGCTATGTTGACATACTCATGTGTATTTTTCATTTTCAAAACATTTTCAATTATTTTGATATAAAACTAATTATGGAAATTATTGAGTAAAATTCTAGTGTTGTAAATTAATATTATATGATAGAAAATCATATGAAAACATACTTTTAAACTAAATAAATATATTTAAAAAATTATAAGGTTTAAACTATATAAAGTATAAATATAAAGTGTATAAAAAATTTAAGTTTGAAAAACCAAGAAGAATAAAAACTAGGAACGAAATAGAGAGAATTGAGGATAAATAGAAAAACAAAATGGAGAGGATTGAGGATAGAATTGAAAATTAGAATTTGAACCTGGATTGCTATTTAGAGTCTTACAAAATCTAGACTCTATAAATATATTAGTCTTGAACTCTTAGAATCTTGGTTACTCATGAGTCGTGAAATTTCTCTGATCTTTGAATCTTTATCATCTTTATAATGTACAGTCTTCAGTAATATTTCCTGTATATAATTCCTGCACACACACACACACACACACACACACACACATATATATATATATATATATTCTATACAAATAGTGTTAGTATATATTTTATATTCAATGATAATTGAAATAAGGTTGATGTCATCAAAACTCCATTCTCCAATAGTGTTGTGGCGCAGATAGTAATTAATATAAGCTTATTATATTTTGTAAATGGATATTCAAAAAATTTAAAATTCATTCGCATTTGTATCTGAAAAACAGATAAATATGCGATATCCAAAAAAAAAAGATGCGGGTGCGGATATGAAGACATGCACATCCGAGAATTATCTTTTCGTGTTATCTTAAGATTATAGCTTAAATTATGTGTAGTATATTGAAAAATATTTTTTATTGTTATACTAAGTTGAGTATGCATTTTATATGCATAAAATGCGTATTTACTATCATACTTGTTTATATTTTACACTTCAATGATCGATGCAATTGAAAATTGTACATATTAAATTAGTTTTTTTTATTATACTTATTTTAATTTATCAATCATTGGTGGTTAAGATAATTATTCAATTTCTGTCTGTATCCACATATTCGACATCTGAAAATGATTTTGAATGTGAATACATATATGGTGCTATCCGCATCCGTTGACAGCTTTAATCTTTTGTTCACTCAATGTGTATTCCACTTCCACTAGTGCTTGGTTTAGCAAATGTTTATATACGTGCACATTGGTAGATGTGTACTACATAATTTTCTAACATTAATGTAGGAAATACTCTCACTTACATACATATATTTACATAAATATATTTACATGCTTACATACATATACATATACCTAAATACATATAAATACACATATGCATATATACATGTAAACACTATACCATCTGAGTAAACGTGAAAGGACAGGTTTGTTTTACAACTACTACGTGATCATATTTTTCCTCTAGTCAGAAAATTTCGCTTTCGTTCTTCAATTTGCTGTTGGGTTAGCAATTTTACTTTCTTGATTTCTATAATGACCCAGATTCTTATGGGTTAATTTTAAATATTTAATATAGATTTAAATATTGGGTGGATAATATAAATGGAATTTTATATTAAGTTATCAATTTAATAATCAATTTCGATTTAATATTGAATAGATTAAATTATCGTAATACGAAGTAAATTAAATTCAAATTTTAAAACTGAATTAAAAATCAGTTCAAATAATCAATACGAAATTCTGTTTGAATTGGAATAATAATATTTATTTATTTTCGAAGAATAAATTGTCTGAAATTAATTTATATAGGTTTAAATTAATATCTTATTCAGATGATAAAATTTGACTTCGTAGCCCGTCCCAGCGTGTTCAGAATGTATCCCTAGAACTGTCAGCTGTTGGGTTCGAAGAGGAGTTCGGGATCATGGAATATTTTGAATTTACTGATATTGGTTAATTCAAAATATATATATATAACCTAAATTAAAAGATGAGAGAAAACCAGTCTTCCTTTATCTACCACAAATTTCTCACGGCTAAAAATCGAAACCGTGCTTCTTTTAATACCACCAACCAAATCGAATCCGTGCTTCTTTTTATACCACAAAACCATAACAAAAACCTCAATAAAAAGGATGTCGCTCCATTCTTTTCTTTGCAAAATCGGTTTTCGTAAATCAAAAACCATGGATCCCAAATCCCTCAAAACCAAAATCGCGATTTACCCCTTCTGATTTTAGAAAAGTCGAAACCTACAAGAAATCAAAAATGGTCACAGTAGTTCGTATAGGTCGCCGCTTCATTTGCTGATCTCGAATTGGCAGTGCGGTATACTGTTACTTGGCTCGAAGTCCATACCAACAGGGTTAGGGTTCTTAGTTTGGGGGCGACAATGAGTTCGAATACTGATTTGAGGGTTGCGGCAGTGGGATACGGTGGAGTCCGATGTCTGGATTTTTCGAAATAGATTGAATGAGGTGGTCCAACTGTGAAGATTGGACAAGGATTTTAAGGTACTAGAGGTTGAACGAAAGGGAAGGTTCGGGTCTATTTTGCTGTGTTGAAATCGAAGGTGATGAAGATTTCTGAAATGAAAATTTGGGTGTGCGACTTGCTTTCTTATGTCATAGGGGTGCGATGTTTGAAGGGTGGTCTTGAATTTGGAATCGGTGGAGGTTTAGTTATGACATGGAAGTGAGTTTAGAAGTCTGGAGAGTACGTGGAAAAAAAGAAGAAGAATTTTATAAGGGAATTAAGATTCAAAGGACGTCGATTTCGTTGAGCTTGTAAGGACATGGACTATAACGTGGAATTAAAGTGGGAATCAGAATGGATCCGAATTTAAATCACGGTGAGTAAATCTCACTCACCTTAATTAGAATTAATTTTATCCATTAAAAATAATTGTTTGTTGCTTGTTGAATGCTTTCGAATTGTTTGAAATATATTAGTTATTTAGGGTTGACTATTGTAACGACCCGGAAAATCTGAACCAATTTAAAAAATTTAAATTGGCTATTTTAGTGGATTTTAAAATATATAAAATAAATATTTTAAATAATAGCAATGAAAAGTGAGTTTGAATCGACGTTGGAAAATAAATATAATTAATTCTAATTATAAACAAGGCCTGAAATGGTGCGGTAGTTTCAAAATTTGAATTCAAACTTTGACTGACCGTATCGGGTGCAAAACAAAACGGATTTGAGTGAAACAAAAAATATTTAAATCTGTTAGTGAATATATTTCTAACGAATCTGAAAAATTGAAGTTTCATAGCGGGATGCAAAAGTTATGGCCAAATGAATTTTCTGAAAGGTCGCTATGGAGTTTATATAGCCCGTGAAAATGGCCATTTTGCAAACAACCTCGGATTTCGACGAAACCACTTTTGTTGGATCCGGGATGTTAAACTATTGCTAAGTATCAAATTTCATAATTTTTGAAGTTAGTATGTGAGCGTGGCAAAGGAAAATGTGTTTGGTCGATTTCTATTAAATTGGATCGACCAGAAATGGGCCATTTTTCAAACAGTCTCAGAATTCGACAAAACTAGTTTTGTTGGAACCGTATCGTCAAAACATAGCCAGATTTATTTTTCTGGAATTTTTTGAATCAGTTTGTGGCCCTGGAAAATTGAAATGTACGTTCAAATCAAATATTGAATGTTTTATATTTTAATTTGAAGGAAAACTGACTGAAACAGTCGAATGGGCCTACGAAACTTATCCCATTATGTTCGGAATGGGGGTAAAACGCTAGGAACGACGGTCGTTGGGTTTGGATTGGAGTTCGTGTGTGAAAGGGGGTACTTTCGAAATTTAAAAATATACAAAATAAAGAAAAAACGTGATTGGTCCAACTCACTTTCTCTCTCCCCGTCGTCACGCCCAAAAGCTCCAGATCGAAGGCGGAAAACCGCTCCTCCATTCCCCCTCAATTTCCGATCGATCCAAGAAGAATTGGCCCCACATCCAGTTGGGTTTTTTGTTCGTCTCACTCCCCTCTTCAAATCAATATAGAGTTTGGAATTTTTCGTGGCCTGTAGAGTGCGAATCGAGCCTCTGAACGTTCGACGTTCAAGTCGCCGCCAAGGATGCCTGCAACCGTCGAGTTCAGCAAGGGGACCATTACCAGGAGCGCCTCTCGGAGCTGAACGCCGCTGTGCCCTCTGATCTTCATCCCGCTGCGCCGTTTGACCATAAAATCGAAACTTAGTTTCGAAGATTCAAGAGAAGTAATGGGTTTAATATAATTAAACTGTTTATCGCGCTTAAAAGCGTTGCAAAGGTGCTTTCTCGTTTAAAAATCATCTTTTTTGTTCGTTAACGAAATTCGATGAAACAGGAGACAATGGACTCGTGTGGACGTCTTCTACATTCTAGAAGAGACCGCATATTTTTCTGAGCCTTCTGCTATTTTTGGTGGAGTGGAACCCAATGTGAGATTTCTAAATTATAAACGATATGGAAAACGATGATGTATAAATTATATAGACATGTATGGGTTATATAAGCGTTGTACACCTCATGTATAAGCGTTGTATAAGTTGTACGTTCGATATATAAGTTATATATGCGTTGTAAAAATTATATATGTGTTGAAATAGAAGTGAAATTATATATATATATACGCTTCTCGTCCACAAACCATGGACGATATTTATTGGTTGTGATTGGTGTGAAAATTGATTGATAGCGAATGGTTGATTGAAATTGTTTGTGGATGAAATTGATTGATTGTGGTTGAAAAATATCCATTTGTGGTTGAGAAATATTTGGTTGAAACCACATAGGATTAGTTTGTGGAAATGAAAAAATATACATACATGCTGCCTGTGTGCGAACTAGATGCATGATTCCCCATTGTCAAAAGCTTCGAGGCTTTAAGGTAGCGCGAGGAGCCGTACTAAGGATGGTCCCAGTTTTAACTACCCTGCCATTATGTTGCCGAAATTTTGAATAATATTCATGTGTTAGAATTATTTTCCTATGTTGAAACTATATTCATCTTTTGAATAGAAAACCTTCATGTGTTGAATCGATATTCATTCGTTGAATCGAAATTCATGCGTTGAATGGTATTCGTGTTTTGAATAAATTGTTTTAACAATAAAAATCACATTTTTACTCTATATATACAAACTATAGAAAACCTTCATGTGTTGAATCGATATTCATTCGTTGAATTGAAATTCATATGTTGAATGGTATTCATGTTTTGAATAAATTGTTTTAACGATAAAAATCACATTTTTACTCTATATATACAAATTATAGAAAACCTTCATGTGTTGAATCGAAATTCATTCGTTGAATTGAAATTCATGTGTTGAATGGTATTCGTGTTTTGAATAAATTGTTTTAATAATAAAAATCACATTTTTACTCTATATATACAAACTATAGAAAACCTTCATGTGTTGAATCGAAATTCATTCGTTGAATTGAAATTCATGTGTTGAATGGTATTCGTATTGTGAAATAAATTGTTTTATAATAAAAATCATATTTTTATTAACTATATGAACTATAAAAAATAATCTCGTTTTGAAATAAATTGTTTTATAATAAAAATCATATTTTTATTACCTATATGAACTATATAAAATAATCTCGTTTTGAAATAAATTGTTTTATAATAAAAATCCTATTTTTATCATCAATATGAACTATATAAAATAATCGTGTTTTGAAATGAATTGTTTTACAATGAAAATCACATTTTTACTGTACACGTGAGTTGTTAAAAATAGTGAAGTGTCGAAGTGAATGTTTGTTAGAAAAAAATATCATTTTTATCAAATGTATAAACATAATATAGCTTTGAAATCGAAGAATCGGTATATATATAAATTGAATTAAAATATATCGAAAAACGAAGCTGCAGTTCGTATTTTGAAACCGTGATTTTAAACGATTAGTTCGGGAGATCTGACCATCGGATTTTCCCGAAACCGCAACCATTGGGTTTGCTTTGGAAATATCTTTCCAACGGCACCAACTTTGTAAAGATCCAACGGTTGGATTGTCTGGAATGTTTAATTCAAATCTGAAGAAAAACAACGCCAGAATCGATTATATTTATATATATATATAAATATAATTATATTAAATCGAATAACGACGCTGCAGTTCGTATTTTGAAATTGAAACTTCAAACGATTTTACCAGAAGATCCGACCGTCGGATTTTCCCGAAACTGGAACCGTTGGATTCGTTTTGAAAAGATTTTCTAATGATGTAAATTTTGTGAAGATCCAACAGTTAGATTTTCAGATATGTGTAAATCAAATCTGAAGAAAAACAACGCCACGGCCGCGTTATGGCCGAAGCGTCGTTTGAATAAATTGGCTATTTTAAAATAAATAAAAATAGCGATAAATCATTATAAAATATTATAAACGATATAGATGTGAAATTTAGAAACTAACTGAAGGTTGGCTGAGTCGAATGGTTTCCTAGGTTTTGATCTGATGTTGGTTTCGGCCTTCGGGGTTAATATTTGGGAAATCGTTCTCTTACTGATTTATGATTAGCGACTAATGAATTGAAATTATGCGTATGTGTGATTGTGTTGCACTTGTTTATTATATACGCGAGTTGCTCAGAAAGACTAGGTTTATCCCATTCTGAATAACCGAATCGACGATAAGAAATCGAAGATGAAGACGGTGGTCGAAGACCGGAGTTCTTTACCTCGTTTGGATGGTAACTGATGTCCTGATTTGGAGGCATCCTGAAATATGGATAATGAGTGGTAATCGTCCAGATGTACGTGGAGATCGATGGGTTTGCGAGGTATATAGTGCCTCCGGTTTCATTCAGACCCAGAATGGACTTGTAAATGG
This sequence comes from Allium sativum, assembly GCA_030737875.1. NCBI lineage: Eukaryota > Viridiplantae > Streptophyta > Magnoliopsida > Asparagales > Amaryllidaceae > Allium > Allium sativum. The sequence continues at coordinate 59,552,807 of CM060913.1, forward strand.
ACTGTGTGTCTAACACTGAAACTCATTCTGTGTGATTGATAGCCATCAGTTACATGGCGTGAATTGCCTGTGTGGCATGCTAAGGTGTTGTGAGCAAGGATTCTGTTGAAAAGCAAAGTCTTATGGTGATAATCAAAGCACCGCCTGTGTGGCGTGGTTTGTGTATAACGTGAATACGCGAACCTCACACCCCGGTATGAACCAGAAACGGGAGAGGACCTCAGGGGGGACATGCGTTTCTTTCTAGCTAGAAGTGGCGTCAGTGGTTTTACATGCCCTGACGAGTTTGACTTATGTGGTTGTTACTGTTGCGAGGCGCCTCGGTTAGATCGGACGATCCGGGTCCGATGGAGTCATTCGTTGACTCATTGACGCCCCATAGGGCGGGGAAACGCATTGTTCAGGAATTATAAAACACTCCATGTGGACCGGCCCAGACGATCCAAGGTACGGTTGTGGCTGTGCCTAAGACACGGGCTAGAGCGTCTCGAATTCGGTAAGGACTATCTTTTGCCTTGGTTCATGGCGGAAATCCAATTTCCAAATACGTGACTGTGCAGTTTTGATTGTATATACATATGGTGACAAGATATATGGTACCTATGTCGTCTATGATTGATAGTTATGATTCAAAATTGTTTTCGAAACCTATAAACACTAGTAATAATATCAAATGCTTTTGTTTTATTCATATCAAGTATATTTTGGCCATTATAAGGTAAAACTCTATCCTCCGGTTTGTGTTGCATTGTGTGATGGGAACTGAGTCTTATAATGGCTTCATTTAAAAAAAAAGCATTGCGAGGTTTAAAATAATGATTTGTTTTAAAGTATTGGCAATCCAATGGAGTAAACCCATTCCACGAAAGTGGCATGGTCCTGTGATTAGCCATATTTGAAATGTGTTAAATAGATTTCTCATACCAGTCCCATGACTGACTTGTAGTTTGTTTCACTTGGAAACTCGGGTGCCCCTTTTTCTACATGGGCAGCCTTGTCTTCAGGTTTTAGCAGGATCTTTCTGGATAGCTGGAGCTGAAGACGGATTCTATCATTTATCTCTTTTTATGCTGTTCAGCTCCTATTGTACATATTATGTTTGTTTCCGCTGTAGACATTTATGTATAGCTGAACTGTATTTGTACTAAGTATGATCCTGTATAATGTGTAACTCTGATGATTAAGTTTATTCAGTGTATTATTTGTACATTATCTGGTGTATTTATTTATTTCTGTTCTGCTTTTATCTGTTTATGTGTTATATTCCAAAGATTACCCTTGCCGCCATCAGTACGGAGTTTGGGGTCGTCTCAACGTGGTATCAGAGCTTTGGTTAAGCTTAGAGCTGGAATATAACATATTAACGAACTCGTCAGAAATAGAACCAGTAGTGTTCTAGGACGGGTAACTCATTACAGATAGGATCAGTAATATCCTAGTATGAGTATAGCAGAATTAGAACAACTCGTTAGAGATGGGGTCAGAAGTGCCCTAGAACTAGTCGAGAGTTATATATTTATAAATAACGTATTTGTGATTATATATATAGTCTGGTTTTCGAAATATGATTTTTGAATATATAAAAGATATATATTTGAAAAGTTAAAAAGGTTAAAAACAATTTGATTGTTGTTTGCGTTGTGTGATGGTAAATTTGATTAATTAAATTATTGAAACGATAGTTAATTTAATTAATAGGAGAATGAATGGTATGATTTATTCGATTAAATCACATATTGAACTGATTTAAAAATAAATAGAAATATATACATGTGCATATATATATGTTGGAACAGGTAAATGGATAGCTGTTGAGTAAAAAAGTTATTTGCGTGCCCGACAAATAGGTAAACCTTAATGAGTTGGATGCGAAATATTATTATATCAACTCCCCTGAATGCCATTGGATGCGGAGTGCTGGTTGTTCTGTGTGTAATCATAAACATCGCCATAGGATAGTAACAATTAATTTTGAACTACACTACATGGCATACTTCTTGAAGATAGACATACTTCATCATATACCACATAAGCATTTGGAGCTTGTGTGACGAGGTGGTAGATTTACCATATGAGCGAGGGGCTTGTATTGCGATGACTATATTTTACAGGTTGAACTGATGACTGATATGACCATATAAAATTTGTAACGATAAATTGTCAGATTAATAAAAGCCCCACACGGGTCTGGAGTTGACAATAATCACGTCTCTCTAGTCATTAGATACGGCACATGGATTATTTATTTCCGGGATGAGGTGACGAGGATTTATCCTTTGGAGCAATTAAAAATACACACTCCCTCAGGCTTTGACAGGGTGATGAGAATTTATTCTCTGGAGTTATTATCTATACACGCTCCCCTATAAACACCAGAATATATCACTATAAATATATGTCTGCTTTATAGGATTTATTGGGTACCTAATACGGCCCAATAAATTTCCAAACCCCTCCCATACAAAGGAGGTTATGGCGAAATTTTTCAAAAATTCCGGGTGTTAGCCAAATTTTTGGAGAATTTGAAAATTCTCAGAAGCTAAAAAGTTGGAGAATGGAAGCCAAATTGAACGTAGAGTTGATTAATCAAACCACTTTCGACTTTGTTCCTTTTCGGGGACGAAAAGTTTTAAGTGGGGGAGATTGTAAAGACCTAGAAAATCTGAACCAATTTAAAATTTTTAAATTGGATATTTTAGTGGAATTTAAAATATTTAAAATAAATATTTTAAATAATAGCAACGAAAAGTGAGTTTGAATCGACGTTGGAAAATAAATATAATTAATTCTAATTAAAACAAGGCCTGAAATGGCGCGGTAGTTTCAAATTTTGAATTCAAACTTTGACTGACTGTACCAGGTGCAAATCAAAACGGATTTGAGTGAAACCAAAAATATTTAAATCTGTTAGTGAATACCTTTCTAACGAATCTGAAAAATTGAAGTTTCATAGCGGGATGCAAAAGTTATGGCCAAATGAATTTTCTGAAAGGTCGTTATGGAGTTTATATAGCCCGTGAAAATGGCCATTTTGCAAACGACCTCGGAATTCGACGAAACCACTTCCGTTGGATCCAGAATGTTAAACTATTGCTAAGTTTCAAATTTCATAATTTTTGAAGTTAGTATGTGAGCGTGGCAAAGGAAAATGTGTTTGGTCGATTTCTATTAAATTGGATCGACCAGAAATGGGCCATTTTTCAAACGGTCTCAGAATTCGACGAAACTAGTTTTGTTGGGACCGTATCGTCAAAACATAGCCAGATTTATTTTTCTGGAATTTTTCGAATAAGTTTGTGGCCCTGGAAAATTGAAATGTACGTTCAAATCAAATATTGAATGTTTTGTATTTTAATTTGAAGGAAAACTGACTGAAACAGTCGAATGGGCCTACGAAACATATCCCATTGTGTTTGGAATGGGGGTAAAACGCTAGGAGCGACAGTCGTTGAGTTTGGATTGGAGTTCGTGTGTGAAAGGGGGTATTTTTGAAATTTAAAAATATAGAAAATAAAGAAAAAACGTGATTGGTCCAACTCACTTTCTCTCTCCTTGTCGTCACGCCCAAAAGCTCCAGATCGAAGGCGGAAAATCGCTCCTCCATTCCCCCTCATTTTCCGATCGATCCAAGAAGAATTAGCCCCACCTCCAGTTGGGTTTTTTGTTCGTCTCACTCCCCTCTTCAAATCAATATAGAGTTTGGATTTTTTCGTGGCATGTGGAGTGCGAATCGAGCCTCTGAACATTCGACATTCAAGCCGCCGCCAAGGACGCTTGCCACCATCGAGTTCAGCAAGGGGACCACCACCAGGAGCGCCTCTCGGAGCTGAACGCCGCTGTGCCCTCTGATCTTCATCTCGCTGCGCCGTTTGACCATAAAATCGAAACCTAGTTTTGAAGATTCAAGAGAGGTAATGGGTTTAATATAATTAAACTGTTTATCGCGCTTAAAAGCGTTACAAAGTTGCTTTCTCGTTTAAAAATCATATCTTTTTCGTTCTTTAATGAAATTCGATGAAACAGGAGATAGTGGACTCGTGTGGACGTCTTCTACATTCTAGAAGAGACCGCATATTTTTCTGAGCCTTCTGCTATTTTTGGTGGAGTGGAACCCAATGTGAGATTTCTAAATTATAAACGATATGGAAAACGATGATGTATAAATTATATAGTCATGTATGGGTTATATAAGCGTTGTACACCTCATGTATAAGCGTTGTATAAGTTGTACGTTCGATATATAAGTTATATATGCGTTGTAAAAATTATATATGTGTTGAAATAGAAGTGAAATTATATATATATATATATATACGCTTCTCGTCCACAAACCATGGACGATATTTATTGGTTGTGATTGGTGTGAAAATTGATTGATAGCGAATGGTTAATTGAAATTGTTTGTGGTTGAAATTGATTGATTGTGGTTGAAAAATACCCATTTGTGGTTGAGAAATATTTGGTTGAAACCACATAGTATTAATTTGTGGAAATGAAAAAAAATATACATGCCGCCTGCGTGCGAACTAGATGCATGATTCCCCATTGTCAAAAGCTGCGAGGCTTTAAGGTAGAGCGAGGAGCCGTACTAGGGATGGTCCCGGTTTTAACTACCCTGCCGTTATGCTACCGAAATTTTGAATAATATTCATGTGTTAGAATTATTTTCCTGTGTTGAAACTATATTCGTCTGTTGAATAGAAAACCTTCATGTGTTAAAATAGATATTCATTCGTTGAATTGAAATTCATGTGTTGAATGGTATTCGTGTTTTGAATAAATTATTTTAACAATAAAAATCACATTTTTACTCTATATATACAAACTATAGAAAACCTTCATGTGTTGAATCGATATTCATTCGTTGAATTGAAATCCATGTGTTGAATGGTATTCATGTTTTGAATAAATTGTTTTAACGATAAAAATCACATTTTTTACTCTATATATACAAACTATAGAAAACCTTCATGTGTTGAATCGAAATTCATTCGTTGAATTGAAATTCATGTGTTGAACGGTATTTGTGTTTTGAATAAATTGTTTTAACAATAAAAATCACATTTTTACTCTATATATACAAACTATAGAAAACCTTCATGTGTTGAATCGAAATTCATTCATTGAATTGAAATTCATGCGTTGAATGGTATTCGTATTGTGAAATAAATTGTTTTATAATAAAAATCATATTTTTATTAACTATATGAACTATATAAAATAATCTCGTTTTGAAATAAAAAAATTTTATAATAAAAATCATATTTTTATTACCTATATGAACTATATAAAATAATCTCGTTTTGAAATAAATTGTTTAGTAATAAAAATCCTATTTTTATCATCAGTATGAACTATATAAAATAATCGTGTTTTGAAACGAATTGTTTTACAAAAAAAAATCACATTTTTACTGTATACATGAGTTGTTAAAAATAGTGAAGTGTCGAAGTGAATGTTTATTAGATAAAAATATCATTTTTATCAAATGTATGAACATAATATAGCTTTGAAATTGAAGAATCGATATATATATATATATAAATAGAATTAAAATATATCGAAAAATGAAGTTGTAGTTCGTATTTTGAAACCGTGATTTCAAACGATTAGTGTAGGAGATCCGACCATCGGATTTTCCTGAAAACGCAACCGTTGGGTTCGCTTTGGAAATATCTTTCCAACGGCACCAACTTTGTCAAGATCCAACGGTTGAATTGTATGGAATGTTTAATTCAAATATGAAGAAAAACAGCGCCAGAATCAATTATATATATATATATATATATATATAATTATATTAAATCGAATAACGACGCTGCAGTTCGTATTTTGAAATCGAAACTTCAACCGATTATACCGGGAGAACCGACCGTCGGATTTTCCCGAAACTGGAACCGTTGGATTCGTTTTGAAAAGATCTTTCAAATGATGTAAATTTTGTGAAGATCCAACGGTTAGATTTTCAGATATGTGTAAATCAAATCTGAAGAAAAATAGCGCCATGGCCGCGTTATTGCCGAAGCGTCGTTTGAATAAATTGGCTATTTTAAAATAAGTAAAAATAGCGATTAATCGTTATAAAATATTATAAACGATATAGATATGAAATTTAGAAACTAACTAAAGGTTGACTAAGTCGAATGGTTTCCTGGGTTTTGATCTGATGTTGGTTTCGGCCTTCGGGGTTAATATTTGGGAAATCGTTCTCTTACTGATTTACGGTTAGCAACTAATGAATTGAAATGATGCGTATGTGTGTTTGTGTTGCACTTGTTTATTATATACGCGAGTCGCTCAGAAAGACCGGGTTTATCCCATTCTGAATAACTGAATCGACGATAAGAAATCGAAGATGAAGACGGTGGTCGAAGACCGGAGTTCTTCACCTCATTTGGATAGTAACTGATGTCCTGATTGGGAGGCACCCCGAAATATAGATAATAAGTGGTAATCGTCCAGACGTACGTGGAGATCGATGGGTTTGCGAGGTATATAGTGCCTCCGGTTTCATTCAGACCCAGAACGGACTTGTAAATGGACTGTGTGTATGACACTGGAATTCGTTTTGTGTGATTGATACCCATCAGTTACATGGCGTGAATTGCCTGTGTGGTATGCTAAGTTGTTGTGAGCAAGGCTTCTGTTGAAAAGCAAAGTCTTGTGGTGATGATCAAAGCACCGCCTGTTTGGCGTGGCTTTGTGTATAACGTGAATACGCGAACCTCACACCCCGGTATGAACCAGAAATGGGAGAGGACCTCGGGGGGACATGCGTTTCTTTCTAGCTAGAAGTGGCGTCAGTGGTTTTACACGCCCTGATGAGTTTGACTTATGTGGTTGTTATTGTTACGAGGCGCCTCGGTTAGATCGGACGATCCAGGTCCGATAGAGTCATTCGTTGGCTCATTGACGCCCCATAGGGCGGGGAAACGCATTGTTCAGGCATTATAATCCACTTCGTGTGGACCGGCCCTGACGATCCAAGGTACGGTTGCGGCTGTGCTTGAGACACGGGCTAGAGCGTCTTGAATTCGGTAAGGACTATCTTTTGCCTTGGTTCATGGCGGAAATCCAATTTCCAAATACTAACTGTGCGGTTTTGATTGTACATACATATGGCGACATGATATATGGTACCCATGTCGTCTATGATTGATAGTTATGATTCGAAATTGTTTTCGAAACCTATAAATACTAGTAATAATATCAAATGCTTTTGTTTTATTCGTATCAAGTATATTTTGGCCATTATAAGGTAAAACTCTGTCCTCCGGTTTGCGTTGCATTGTGTGATGGGAACTGAGTCTTATAATGGCTTCATTTAAAAAAAAGTATCGCGAGGTTTAAAAGAATGATTTGTTTTAAAGTACTGGCAATCCAATGGAGTAAACCCGTTCCACGAAAGTGGCGTGGTCCTGTGATTAGCCATATTTGAAATGTGTTAAATAGATTTCTCATACCAGTCCCCTGACTGACTCGTAGTTTGTTTCACTTGCAAACTCGGGTGCCCGTTTTTCTACACGGGCAGCCTTGTCTTCTGGTTTTAGCCGGATCTTTCTGGATAGCTTGAGCTGAAGACGGATTCTATCATTTATCTCTTTTTATGCTGTTCAGCTCCTATTGTACATATTATGTTTGTTTCCGCTGTAGACATTTATGTATAGCTGAACTGTATTTGTACTAAGTATGATCCTGTATACTATGTAACTCTGATGATTACGTTCATTCAGTGTATTATTTGTACATTATCTGGTATATTTATTTATTTCTGTTCTGCTTTTATATGCTTATGTGTTATATTCCAAGGATTACCCTTGCCGTCGTCAGTACGGGGTTCGGGGTCGTCTCAACGTGGTATTAGAGCTTTGGTTAAGCTTAGTGCTGGAATATAACATATTAACGAACTCGTCAGAAATAGAACCAGTAGTGTTCTAGGACGGGTAACTCATTACAGATAGGATCAGTAATATCCTAGTATGAGTATAGTAGAATCAGAACAACTCGTTAGAGATGGGGTCAGAAGTGCCCTAGAACTAGTCGAGAGTTATATGTTTATAAATAACGTATTTGTTATTATATATATAGTCTGGTTTTAGAAATATGATTTTTGAATACATAAAAGCTATATATTTGAAAAGTTAAAAAGGTTAAAAACAATTTGATTGTTGTTTGCATTGTGTGATGGTAAATTTGATTAATTAAATTATTGAAACGATAGTTAATTTAATTAATAGGAGAATAATGGTAGAATTTATTCGATTAAATCACATATTGAACTGATTTAAAAATAAATAGAAATATATACACGTGCATATATATGTTGGAACAGGTAAATGGATAGTTGTTGAGTAAAGAAGTTATTTGCGTGCTTGACAAATAGGTAAACCTTAATGAGTTGGATGCGAAATATTATTATATCAACTCCTGTGAATGCCATTGGATGCAGAGTGCTGGTTGTTCTGTGTGTAATTATAAACGTCGCAATAGGATAGTAACAATTAATTTTGAACTACACTATATGGCATACTTCTTGAAGATAGGCATACTTCATCATATACCACATAAGCATTTGGAGCTTGTGTGACGAGGTGGAAGATTTACCATATGAGCGAGGGGCTTGTATTGCGATGACTATATTTTACAGGTTGAACTGATGACTGATATGACCATATAAAATTTGTAACAATAAATTTCCAGATTAATAAAAACCCCACACGGGTCTGGAGTAGACAATAATCACGTCTCTCTAGTCATTAGATACGGCACATGGATTATTTATTCCCCACACGGGACGAGGTGACGAGGATTTATCCTCTGGAGCAATTAAAAATACACACTCCCTCAGGCGTTGACAAGGTGACGAGAATTTATTCTCTGGAGTTATTATCTATACACGCTCCCCTGTTAACACCAGAATATATCACTATAAATATATGTATGCTTTATAGGATTTATTGGGTACCTAATACGGCCCAATAAATTTCCAAACCCCTCCCCGTACAAAGGAGGTTATGGCGAAATTTTTCAAAAATTCCGGGTGTTAGCCAAATTTTTGGAGAATTTGAAAATTGTCAGAAGCTGAAAAGTTGGAGAATGGAAGCCAGATTGAACGTAAAGTTGATTAATCAAACCACTTTCGACTTTGTTCCTTTTCGGGGACGAAAAGTTTTATGTGGGGTAGATTGTAACGACCTGGAAAATCTGAACCAATTTAAAAATTTTAAATTGGCTATTTTAGTGGATTTTAAAATATTTAAAATAAATATTTAATATAATAGCAATGAAAAGTGAGTTTGAATTGACGTTGGAAAATAAATATAATTAATTCTAATTATAAACAAGGCCTGAAATGGCGCGGTAGTTTCAAAATTTGAATTCAAACTTTGAATGACCGTACCGGGTGCAAAACAAAACGGGTTTGAGTGAAACCAAAAATATTTAAATCTTTTAGTGAATACCTTTCTAACGAATCTGAAAAATCGAAGTTTCATAGCGGGATGCAAAAGTTATGGCCAAATGAATTTTCTGAAAGGTTGCTATGGAGTTTATATAGCCCATGAAAATGGCCATTTTGCAAACGACCTCGGAATTCGATTATTTGTACATTATCTGGTGTATTTATTTATTTCTATTCTGCTTTTATCTGTTTATGTGTTATGATCCAAAGATTACCCTTGCCGCCGTCAGTACGGGGTTTGGGGTCGTCTCAATTATTATATATATATATTTATTTATATTGGGTTGATGGTTGGATTGATTCCCGCGGTCTCATTAGTGGATGCCCGTGGTATCATTAGTGGATGATTTCCCTATGCGCCCCACAAATATATATTAGTGGATGACCTTCATACCGCGATATCCTGCCTCGAAGCAGGATGGGTATTACTATGTTGACTAACATCTGTGGGTGCAGGAAAACAGGTTGGAGAAATCCGACTGGATTCCTCAAAAATATATTATCTATTTGTTTATTTATTTGCATATATACTGTCATATATGATGTGTTAGAAATCCCGTGATTTGATAACAGACTGTTTGGGGTATTTAAATATCATTGGGGCTTGAATATTGATTTATAAAAATATCGTAAAAGGGTATTTGAGATTTAAAAAGGGAATTCTATTTTTATAAATAGAATTTGAATTTTTAATGAACTATAGAAAATATTAACTTGTTTTGAATATATATAAAACGAATATTGAATTTATAAACTTTGTTTATAAATTAATAATGTTGGATTTGAATTGAATTTATAAACTCTATTTATAAATTTAAAATGTGGGATTTGAATTGAATTTATATACTTTGTTTGTAAATATATAATGTGGGATTTTTAGTGAAGTTATAAACGTTGTTTATAAATAATGCATAGAATTGAATTTGAAATTTGAATATAGAAGATTCAAATAGAATTGAAATGAAATTTAAATAAAGAAAATTCAAATAGATTTGAATATAGGATTTGAATATAGAATTTGAATAAAGAGAATAAAGAGAATTCAAATAGATTTGAATATATAATTAGAAAAGAGAATGCAAATAGAATTGAATATGGAATTTGAAAAGAGAATTCAAATAGAATTGAATTGGAATTTGAATATAGAAGTCGATAAGGAAACGAGCTAAAAAATAGAATTAGATTTGGTTTATAAGTAAGTTAAAATATATTTGAACATGTTATACTCAAATATGAAGGTGAAATGGGCAAACCAGTTAATTTGCAAATTAATTAAAGAACTAAGTTAAAACGATTGTATTAAGTTAAAAGGATTGGATTAAGTTAAAATGAATTAGAAATGTATGGATATACATGAGACAGGTTTGGAATAAAGTATAGAAGTGAAATAGATAGAGTGCTCGACAAAAAGGTATGTATTTAATTCATATATGATATTTTATGCGCCATATCGACAAGCCACTTGGCTTTTTCTTTTTCTTTTGGATTGGTGAGGGCCATGGGAGGTTATTTGAAATATCCCGATGCTCCCGGTACAAAGGAGGTCATGGCGAATTTATTCCAGGAATTTAAGGAGTTAGAATACTTTTAAGATAATTTGATAGTTAGAAATCAACGTATCGATATATATAGAAGTCGATAAGGAAACGAACTTAAAAATAGAATAGTAAAATCAAAAATGAAGGCTAGGAATAAAATCTCGTAAGAATAGAAAAGGAAAGTGTATACATGTTTAAAAGTGAATAAGTAGTTGTATGGTATGGATTATTCGAGTAAGTAGTCATATTTGTTTTGACGTTATAAATGTTGTTCAGTCAAGGTCTGAGAGGTAGTTATACCCCAACTTGATTGGTTTCATTATTAACAAATAAATAGTAAGATTTCAGGCTCGAAGATTAATGTTGGATAAGAGTTAGTTGAATATAGTATTTTGGTTGTCATAATAATGTTTTACACAACATCCGTTTTAACCAAAATAAGTGTAAGCTTGGAAATATAACAAAGAATATTTCCTAAGTATAGAAATAAATGAGATTGGAAAAGAGATAAGTAATCGGAATATTTTCCAATTATAAATAGCATATATTTTCTAAAGTTTAGAAAATAATGGAAGGTGATATTCGGAAATGTTTTCCAAATAATGTAAAAGGCCAATATGGTTATTGAAAATATTTGGTTAACAAATATTGATAAAGAAATAGAGAAGTGATTTAATTAATGGAATATTAATTATGGGCTCAGTGATTGTTTTATAATTGGATGAACACTTGTTTTCTTCGATAGTTAAATCATCGACTATCGAAACACTTGTTTTTATTCGATAGTAGAATCACAGACTATCGAAGTTTTTGACCATCATTGTCAATATAGAGAGGCCGGTTGGATTATTATCCAAAGAACCACTCTGTATTGGCATAAGCGTTGCGAATCATATACGCCAAAGAAAATTGAAGATGGAGTAAAGTGCAAGGGCTATTGTATAAGTCTTAGATAACAGTGCCTAAGATGGGTGTACTGAATAGTGCCTTCGGTTCATCCTGTTCCTGGATGACTTGTATTAATGAATGTCTGACAGAGTATTTCCAGAAAGGTCGTGTACATTGATTTCTTTAACCGTACCAAGAGTGGAAGCGGAGAAGGAAACTTCTTTAGCTAACACGTAATGTACTGTTATAGACGTCAGTTAGTGATTTTCGATGGATCTGACAATGTGGCATTCGAAGTGAATCTGATGTGATGATAAAGCGTAACCTCAAGCCTCATCAACCGATAAATGACAGAAATCGGGGCAGGCGGTATGGCCATGTAGGTCGCACCTATTAGGGTGTATAATCACCTGATCCAGAGTTTCATTTACTTCTACAAATCTATTGTTGATGCTGTTCTATTCGGGAAATGGTTGCTGATCCCAACCATTGGTGATATACCTTCGATACACTCAAGCGAAATGAGTGGTCAGTCATGTTTGGATGAGTTGCAAGATGTTCTTGTTGAACTCGGTGTATTCTCCTCTAGAGATATACCAGCGGAAGGTGGTTCCATACCTTGTCATAGTTGGAAATCCATTACCCAATAAGTGCTTGCTGTTTTGATTGTATATTATATATGTGGAACGTGAGATGCAAACGTTCCACTAGATTGTTATTTACTTGATTTAGACATTATTATAATATCAAAAGAGTTTTGACATAAAGATTATTATTCCTTTCAAAAGGATTTTGAAAGATAAGTCAAGTGTTTGGATTCTCATAAGGGAAAAACCCGTTCCGTGTTAAACGGCATGGTCTTATGAGATATCATTTAGTTTTCTGAAACTGTTTTAAACTGTTTACTCATACCAGTCCCATGACTGACCCGGAGTTTATTTTGTTTTGTTCTACCTAAACTCTTGGGTGCCTAAATTTGTACGGGCAGTCAAGTAGTTCAGGATTTTACAGATCTATCTAAAGGAGCTTGGAGCAGGAGGCTTCAATGTTAGTTATATAGAGTTTTGCTCCGCTGTGTTATAAGTGTTGTACTCTGATAAGTATATGTTATACAGTTGAGATTTTGTATTTCAAAGATATGATATATTATATTTTGTTCCGCTGCGGTGTGAGATTCTATGTTGTTGTTTCTGTGCTTCTTCTACCTTTTTCTTCTAAAAATAATGATTCGTATTTTCGTGATATTTGGGTTGGATGTATGGTGTATGTAGTCAACTCTGATATTATGGATTTACGGGCCACTACAGTTGGTATCAGAGCTTAGGTTGAGCGAACACCTAGGCTTGTGTGGCATGTGCTCATTAGAGATAGGATCAGTAGTATCATAGAATGAGTTGAGTGTATATATATACGAGAGAGCGTATTTGTTAATTGATATAAAACTGTTTTTTATTGTGTTGACTAGTCTGTTGAGTGAATTGTGAATTCTGATCGAATCGTGGGACGCCATGATGTCCATAGGAGTTTATAAAGACTTGAACAGAAGATTGGACACGATACTGTTTTAAATGGTTGAGTTGATTGTTAGAATTATAATAAAATTAGATTATAAAACAGAAATAGTTATATATAACCAATGGAATTTGTATATGAAATCAAATATACAAATGTGATAAATTGAAATTGAATTCCAACCAGAATTCAAAATTTAAAATCCTGGGAAGTTGGAAAATATTTTCTGAATTTTATTAAAATAATATAGCTTTATTTTGGAAGGATTTTTGAATAAAAAAAATCATTTGAATGGATTTTGAATATGATAAAGCACTGAACTGACTTCGATGGCTGGGAAATAATTCTGATGATGGTCGCAACATCATCAGTGTTCATTTTCGAGTTTCTAAGTGATCAATTGCTGCCTTAGAAAAGTTTTTGATGGAAATTTGTTTGAAAAAAAAACAAGTTGTTTGAAAATTCAAATGTTTTGAATTTGAGATGGATATAAAAATATGTATATATGTATATTACTTCAAAGGAGTTTGAAATAAAATCCTGGGAATTTGAATGATTGAAATTAAATTTAACTTATGTAAGTTAAACGGATCGAAATGAATAAATTGAGTAAAATCAATGTGAATGAATTATGAATTAGGTGTGAATAAAGGAAAAACCAAAAGAGTTAAAAAGAAAATATATTAATAAAACAAATATAAAAGAAAATATATTTGTAAAACAAATATAAAGGAAATATATTTGTAAAACAAATACAAAGGAAGTTATGTGCAAACAAATAGAAGGAGAAATATTTGTAAAACATTTGCAAATAGAATTTAAAAGGAAATATTTGTAAAACATTTACAAATAGAATTTAAAAGGAAATATTTATAAAACATTTACAAATAGATTAAATGGAAATATTTATTTATAGAAAATAAATAGAATGTTATAAATGAGATATTTATTTGTTAAGTAAATATAATTTAATCAAAGGAATATTTAGAAGATGAATAGAAAATGGAAATATGTTTTTAACAGATAAATAGAAAAGATTTATTTATAAATGTTAGTTTATAAATTAAATTAAATATTTATCATTCGATAAATGGAATATATAAGTCTGAACTTATATAGAGAAGAGATATTGGTTTTAAACACCGATAGTTTTAAATAGAAGGGGTACACAACACTTGCGTAAGTGAAGTAACGTTATTAAAGAGAACATTTATAAAGTGAAGAACTGTTACTACAAGTAAATCTTTATAAATGAATAAACGTTATCTAACAGGAGTTATTCGAATAGGAGGAGCCGATTAGAGTTAGAAATAATCGATTAGAGTTAGAATAAATCGATTAGAGTTAGAATAAATCGGTTAGAGTTAATTAGTTAGGGTTAATCCGTAGAGTTAATTGAATATTAGTTATTCAATTAGAATTTATCGAGTATTTGTTATTCAAATTAAGAGTTAACCAGATAGAGTTAATTGAACATAGTTAATCGAATTAGGATTTAATTGAATGTTAGTTATTCAATTAAATTTGATCGAATATAGTTATTGAGATAGAGTTAGTCAAACATAGTTACTCAGGATAAGTTGCCATTTCATACGAGTGCTAGCGTAATTTGCAGGGCTGCAGATAGCTTAGGGCGGTCAGATGTTTCCTGAGGGAATCAGGCGTAACCATTGTGATCGCTGCGATCTAGAGTCAAGCGAATGGAGTTAAATCAAATATTAGTTATTCGAATAAAGTTAAAAGGAGTTATCGAATATTAGTTCTTCGAATAGAGTTAAAGGAGTTAATCAAATATAGTTTATTCGAATAGAGTTAAAGGAGTTATCGAATATAGCTTATTCGGAAGGAGTTAAGTAAAAAGAGCTAATCAGATAGAGTTAATTGATAAGAGTAAATTGAGTAGAGTAAATCGAATATAATTTATCCGAAGAAGGGTTTTCGAATCTAGTTATTCGATAGAGAGATTATCGAATATAGTTAATCGAAGGGAGGAGTTATCGAATAGGGATTTATTCGAAAGAGAGTTACATAAGGAAGTTTGAAATGCTGAGTATCAACATAAGTAAGTTCTGAAAAGATAAATGGGTTTGTAGCACCTTTTTCTACCTTAGCAATTTCGAGGATGAAATTATTTTAAGTGGGGAAGATTGTAATGACTCGGATTCTTATGGGTTATGTAACACCCCGTAATTTTATAACATTAAAATTCACAAATTAAAGTATACTTAATTTTTAGAAAAGAATTAAGTGAAATGGGTTGCGTAGAGAAATATATATATATTGATATATATATATATATATAAATTAAAAATTAAATAAATAAATATGCGAAAAAGTTCAAAACAGCGAATTGGGAGGGGAAATAACCGAACCGGCCCATTTTTGAGGTCGACCCGAGTCTCGCTGGGTCGACTAGGGGTTAATCCAGGGTGTTTGGCTGTCAACCCGTGGGCCGATTCGCTCAAATGCAGATTTTGCATTTGATTGGTTCTCATGGTTCAGGGTTAATCTAATGGTCCTAAATAACTTCATACACCTATAAATACATCCTAATGCTAACCCTAAACCTAATTAAAATAGAATAGTTACCGTCATACCATCGCCATGGAAATCAATGGAGCCGCCGCCAACTAAGAAAGAAGAAAAGCAAATTCAATTCTAATTCTCTCAACCCTAAAGCAAAGCAAAACTCTCTCTTTTCTTCTCTAAATAGTGAGTATGATGATCTTAACAAGATTATTATCATTTTAATTAGGTTGAGTTATGAATGGATTATGAGTAGATGATGTGAATTATCATATATGTTGTTGTAAACCCCTTTTGCTATCATGTATATTGTAAATCCAATGTTATGCGATGATGATATCTTATATGTTGTAAATCATGCTATGATGATGTTATGTATGTTGAAAGTTTCTATGCTAAGTTGTGATGAATCATACATGTTAAAAAGGCCATGATGTTACCACCCATGCTAGTTAGTTCATATTAATTAAATCATCATGTTTGGGTTATGTTGATCTATGTGACAAGTCGCATATGCAAGTTAGATTGATTAGAAAAGTTATGAACATATACCAAGACATCTATTATGACATCTAGAATTATGCTATGACATATGTGATATCCTATGCTAGTTCACACCATCATTATGTTGCCTAAAAACCCCATATACAAGTTTATGTATAGATTTGGGCTATGATCATATCATATAAATTGATACATTTAACAAGTTGACACCTTTTGATCCTTAACATGTGTAGTTTATGCAAGTTTCACCCCTATTATGATTAGATTTATTTTAATTGTCTATATGTTGTGATAATTTATCTTTGTTCTAGGTGTTAGACTATACAAGTCTAGCCTATATTATGCGTTGAATAAGCGAACGTATAAACGTGGGGTAGGGGTAATATTAAGGATTTAATATTAAAAAGTTGGGGTGCAATTGATATGATTTTGCATGCCATAAGTGGATGGCCATAATTGAGTCAATTATGGACATCATTAAAAGTTGACTTAATTAATAATTTGAATAGGGAATTATTAAAACTGGGGTAAAAGATTTTAAGTGTTAATCAATGCTTAGGACACGAGGTTGGACTCGTTTGTGACGTAAACCTGCCCGAACCCGCCCGGCAAATCCAGTGGTCCCAAATGTCAGCCCAATGTGAGAGGTCCTAGGCCTAAACTAAAGCATAACGGTTGTAAAGACACGAGGTTAGACTCTTTTATGGTGTAAACTGCCCGGACCCGCCCGGCAAATCCAGCTGCCATAAATGTCAGTCTAATGTGAGAGGTCTTTATGAGGTTATGGCCTGAATGAATTAAGAAATACTTAACCAGATAAACATGTAAGGTGGGACATGGGGGTTAAGTAGGTGCCTTGGGTGGCATGAGGAATCTAGGGGGTGCCCTTAGTGGCATGTGAAATACGATTAGTAAGACTTAACCAAACATACATGTAAATGAACATGACTAAGAGGGTTAAGTGGGATATACTAGTGACAAGCTTAGGTGGGTAGTTTGTGGGGGCCCATTTCGACCAGTATCCCAAACGTATCTTTGTGGGCTCGACCCAAGTTGAGGGCAGGACACGCATGCAGGGTTTGACTGTAAGAGGCCAAAACGGGGAGCGGTGGCAACGCATGTCCAACGGGTTTTGTATGCGTGTGTGGACCCGGGCTGGTAGGTAAGACGTTGTTACATCGTGTAGGTATAAGCCGTGCATTCTCATGTTGTATCGGGTTGCCACTTTAGGGGAGTGATACACCCCACTGTGGGGCCAGCACGGGTATCTACGAGTAAGGAGCCGATCGAAAGTGTGTAGTGGGGTACACCTAGTGGAGATAGGGGCAGACGGCACCTATGTAGTCAGCTAGGGGTACGTAAGGCTATTTATAAAGTTTCTGTGTGAAGCAAGTGGGATCAAACAATAGGGTGACTGGTGTGGTGCAGTGTAGTAATGTGCGGTGCAGTGTAGTAATCATTCGTTAGTAATTAGGTGTGCCTTTACCGTTATCTTAAATGCTATCTTTATCTTCCTAAGAGTTCATAGACATTTACTTGTCTTCCAGCTTATGCCTTAGTCTAGTTATTTTGATAATAGTATTGTTAGAATTATCTTACTCGCTAGACTTTATGTCTGACCCCCTCTATTTCTATCCTTTTTTCCCCTCTAGGTCCTCAGGTTGGGCCCAGCTCTAGTGGAGTTTGATTGAATTGCTTCATCTCTCTTTGGAAAGCTTGGACCGTTGAAGTAAAGTCCAGCTTGTTATCTTTTTAATGGCTATTTATGTAATGGGATTATGTATTTTGTTTTTATGAAGATGGATATTGTACTTGGTTATGATCTATGGTTTTATGATGTATCAAAAAATGTTTAATTTCCGCTACAATAAAATGAAGTTTTAGATTTCCAAGTACTATTTACTATCTGTCTTGTTGTAATTTTTCTGTTCTATATTCACTTATAACCTCCATGGAAGTTAATGCATTCCTTCGTGAGTGACATTAATGGACGTGGGGTGTTACAGGTTAATTTTAAATACTTAATACCGATTTAAATATTAGGTGGATAATATAAATGGAATTTTATATTAAGTTATCAATTTAATAATCAATTTAGATTTAATATCGAATAGATTAAATTATCGTAATACGAAGTAAATTAAATTCAAATTTTAAAACTGAATTAAAGTTAGTTCAAATAATCAATACGAAATTCTGTTTGAATTGGAATAATAATATTTATTTATTTTCGAAGAATAAATTGTCTGAAATTAATTTATATAGGTTTAAATTAATATCTTATTCAGATGATAAAATTTGACTTCGTAGCCCGTCCCAGCGTGTTCAAAATGGTGATTTATCCCTAGAACTGTCAGCTGTTGGGTCCGAAGAGGAGTTCGGGATCACGGAGTATTGTGAATTTATTGATATCGATTAATTCAAAATATATATAACCTAAATTAAAGGATGAGAGAAAACCACGTCTTCCTTTATCTTCCACAAATTTCTCACGGCTAAAAATCGAAACCGTGCTTCTTTTAATACCACCAACCAAATCGAATCCGTGCTTCTTTTTATACCACAAAACTATAACAAAAACCTCAATAAAAAGGATGCCGCTCCATTCTTTTCTTTGCAAAATCGGTTTCTGTAAATCAAAAACCATGGATCCCAATTCCCTCAAAACCAAAATCGCGATTTACCCCTTCCGATTTTAGAAAAGTCGAAACCTTCAAGAAATCAAAAATGGTCACATTAGCTCGTATAGGTCGCCACTTCATTTGCTGATCTCGAATTGGTGGTGCGATATACTGTTACTTGGCTCGAAGTCCATACCAACAGGGTTAGGGTTCTTTGTTTATGGGCGACAATGAGTTCGAATACCGATTTGGGGGTTGCGGCAGTGGGATACGGTGGAGTTCGATGTCTGGATTTTTCGAAATGGATTAAACGAGGGGGTCCAACTGTGAAGATCAGACAAGGATTTTGAGGTACTGGAGGTTGAACGAAAGGGAAGGTTCGGGTTTGTTTTGTTTTGTTGAAATCGAAGGTAATGTAGATGTCTGAAATGCAAATTTGGGTGTGCGACTTGCTTTCTTATGTCAAAGGGGGTGCGATGTTTGAAGGGTGGTCTTGAATTTGGAATTGGTGGAGGTTTGGTTATGACATGGAAGTGAGTTTAGAAGTCTAAAGAGTAAATATTGGTAGAAAAAAAGAAGTAGAATTTTATAATGGAATTAAGATTCAAAGGCCATCGATTTCGTTGAGCTCGTAAGGACATGGACTATAACGTGGAATTAAAGTGGGAATCAGAATGGATCCGAATTAAAATCACGATGAGTAAATCTCACTCACCTTAATTAGAATTATTTTTATCCGTTAAAAATAATTGTTTGTTGCTTGTTGAATGCTTTTGGATTGTTTGAAATATATTACTTATTTAGGGTTGACTATTATATATATATTGGGTTGATGGTTGGATTGATTCCCGCAGTCTCATTAGCGGATGCCCACGGTATCATTAGCGGATGATTTCCCAATGTGCCCCACAAATATATATTAGTAGATGACCTTCATACCGCGATATCCTGCCTCGAAGCAGGATGGGTATTACTATGTTGACTAACGTCTGTGGGTGCAGAAAAACAGGTTGGAGGAATCCGACTGGATTCCTCAAATATATTTTCTGTTTGTTTATTTGTTTGCATGTATACTGTCATATGTGATGTGTCAGAAATCCCGTGATTTGATAAATGACTGTTTGGGGTATTTAAATATCATTGGGGCTTGAATATTGATTTATAAAAATATCGAAAAAGGGTATTTGAGATTTAAAAAGGGAATTCTATTTTTATAAATAGAATTTGAATTTTTAATGAACAATAGAAAATATTAACTTGTTATGAATATATATAAAACGAGTATTAAATTTATAAACTTTGTTTATAAATTTATAATGTTGGATTTGAATTGAATTTATAAACTCTGTTTATAAATTTGAAATGTGGGATTTGAATTGAATTTATAAACATTGTTTATAAATATATAATGTGGGATTTTAAGTGAAGTTATAAACATTGTTTATAAATAATGCATAGAATTGAATTTGAAATATGAATATAGAAGATTCAAATAGAATTGAAATGAAATTTAAATAAAGAAAATTCAAGTAGATTTGAATATAGGATTTGAATATAGAATTTGAAGAAAGGGAATAAAGAGAATAAGGAGAATTCAAATAGATTTGAATATAGAATTAGAAAAGAGAATTCAAATAGAATAGAATATGGAAATCGAAAAGAGAATTCAAATAGAATTGAATTGGAATTTGAATATAGAAGTCGATAAGGAAACGAGCTAAAAAATAGAATTAGATTTGGTTTATAAGTAAGTTAAAATATATTTGAACATATTATACTCAAATATGAAGGTGAAATAGGCAAACCAGTTAATTTGCAAATCAATTAAAGAACTAAGTTAAAACGGTTGTATTAAGTTAAAAGGATTGGATTAAGTTAAAATGAATTAGAAATGTATCGATATACATGAGACAGTTTTGGAATAAAGTATAGAAGTGAAATAGATAGAGTGCTCGACAAAAAGGTATGTACTTAATTCATATATGAGATTTTATGCGCCGTATCGGCAAGCCGCTTGGCTTTTTCTTTTTCTTTTGGATTGGCGAGGGCCATGGGAGGTTATTTGAAATATCCCGATGCTCCCGGTACAAAGGAGGTTATGGCGAATTTTTTCTAGGAATTTAAGGAGTTAGAATACTTTTAAGATAATTTGATAGTTAGAACAGAAAAAGAAAGGCTAGGAATAAAATCTCGTAAGAACGGAAAAAGAAAGTGTATATGTGTTTAAAAGTGAATAAGTAGTTGTATGGTATGGATTATTCGAGTAAGTAGTCATATCTGTTTTGACGTTATAAATGTTATTCAGTCAAAGTCTGAGAGGTAGTTATACCCCAACTTGATTGGTTTCATTATTAACAAATAAATAGTAAGATTTCAGGCTCGAAGATCAATGTTGGATAAGGTTAGTTGAATATAGTATTTGGGTTGTCGTAACAATGTTTTACACAACATCCATTTTAACCCAAATATGTGTAAGCTTGGAAATATAATAAAGAATATTTCCTAAGTATAGAAATAAACGAGATCGGAAAAGAGATAAGTAATCGGAATATTTTCCAATTATAAATAGAATATATTTTCTAAAGTTTAGAAAATAAAGGAAGGCGATATTCGGAAATGTTTTCCAAATATCGTAACAGGCCAATATGGTTATTGAAAATATTTGGTTAACAAATATTGATAAATAAATAGAGAAGTGATTTAATTAATGGAATATTAATCATGGGCTCAGTGATTGTTTTATAATTGGATGAACACTTGTTTTATTCGATAGTTAAATCATCGACTATCGAAACACTTGTTTTTATTCGATAGTTAAATCACAGTCTATCGAAGTTTTTGACCATCATTGCCAATATGGAGAGGCCGGTTGGATTATTATCAAAAGAACCACTCTGTATTGGCATAAGCGTTGTGAATCATATATGCCAAAGAAAATTGAAGACGGAGTAAAGTGCAAGGGCTATTGTATAAGTCTTAGATAACAGTGCCTAAGATGGATGTACTGAATAGTGCCTTCGGTTCATCCTATTCCTTGATGACATGTATTAATGAATGTCTGACAGAGTATTTCCAGAAAGGTCACGTACATTAATTTCTTCAATCGTACCAAGAGTGGAAGCGGAGAAGGAAACTTCTTTAACTAACACGTAATGTACTGTTGTAGATGTCAATTAGTGATTTTCGATGGATCTGACAATGTGGCATTCGAAGTGAATCTGATGTGATGATAAAGCATAACCTCAAGCCTCATCAACCGGTAAATGACAGAAATCGGGCAGGTAGTATGGCTATGTAGGTCGCACCTATTAGGGTGCATAATCTCCTGATCTAGAGTTTCATTTACTTCTAAAAATCTATTGTTGATGATGTTCTATTCGGGAAATGGTTGCTGATCCCAATCGTTGGTGATATACCTTCGATACACTCAAGAAAAATGAGTGGTCGGTCATGTGTGGCTGAGTTGCAAGATGTTCTTGTTGAACCCGGTGTATTCTGCTCTAGAGATATACCAGCGGAAGGTGGTTCCATACCTTGTCATAGTTGGAAATCCATTACCCAATAAGTGCTTGCGGTTTTGATTGTATATTATATATGTGGAACGTGAGATGCAAATGTTCCACTAGATTGTTATTTACTTGATTTAGACATTATTATAATATCAAAAGAGTTTTGATATAAAGATTATTATTCCTTTCAAAAGGATTTTGAAAGATAAGTCAAGTGTTTGGATTCTCATAAGGGAAAAACCCGTTCCGTGTTATACGGCATGGTCTTATGAGATATCATTTAGTTTTCTGAAACTGTTTTAAACTGTTTACTCATACCAGTCCCATGACTGACCCGGAGTTTATTTTGTTTTGTTCTACCTAAACTCTTGGGTGCCTAAATTTGTATGGGCAGTCAAGTAGTTCAGGATTTTACAGATCTATCTAAAGGAACTTGGAGCAGGAGGCTTCAACATTAGTTATATAGAGTTTTGTTCCGCAGTGTTGTAAGTGTTGTACTTTGATAAGTATATGTTATACAATTGAGATTTTGTTTTTCAAAAATATGATATATTATATTTTGTTCCGCTGCGATGTGAGATTCTGTATTGTTGTTTCTGTTCTTCTTCTACCTTTTTCTTCTAAAAAAATGATTCGTATTTTCGTGATATTTGGGTTGGATATATGGTGTATGTAGTCAACTCTGATATTATGGATTTACGGGCCACTACAGTTGGTATCAGAGCTTGGGTTGAGTGAACACCTAGGCTTGTGTGGCATGTGCTCATTAGAGATAGGATCAGTAGTATCCTAGAATGAGTCGAGTGTATATGTATACGAGAGAGCGTATTTGTTAATTGATATAAAAATTGTTTTATATTGTGTTGACTAGTCTGTTGAGTGAATTATGAGTTCTGATCGAATCATGGGACGCCATGATGTCGATAGGAGTTTATAAAAACTTGAACAGAAGATTGGACATGATACTGTTTTAAATGGTTGAGTTGATTGTTAGAATTATAATAAAATTAGATTATAAAACAGAAATAGTCATATATAACCAATGGAATTTGTATATGAAATCAAATATACAAATGTGATAAATTGAAATTGAATTCCAACCAGAATTCAGAATTTAAAATCCTGGGAAGTTGGAAAATATTTTCCGAATTTTATTAAAATAATATAGCTTTATTTTGGAAGGATTTTTGAATAAAAAAAATCATTTGAATGGATTTTGAATATGATAAAGTACTGAACTCACTTCAGTGGCTGGGAAATAATTCTGATGATGGTCGCAACATCATTAGTGTTCATTTTCGAGTTTCTAAGTGATCAATTGCTGCCTTAGAAAAGTTTTTGATGGAAATTTGTTCAAAAAAAACAAGTTGTTTGAAAATTCAAAAGTTTTGAATTTGAGATGGATATAAATATATGTATATATGTATATTACTAAAAAGGAGTTTGAAATAAAATCCTGGGAATTTGAATGATTGAAATTAAATTTAACTTATGTATGTTAAACGGATCGAAATGAATAAATTGAGTAAAATCAATGTGAATGAAATATAAATTAGGTGTGAATAAAGGAAAAACCAAAAGAGTTAAAAAGAAAATATATTTGTAAAACAAATATAAAAGAAAATATATTTGTAAAACAAATATAAAGGAAATATATTTGTAAAACAAATACAAAGGAAGTTATGTGCCAACAAATAGAAGTAGAAATATTTGTAAAACGTTTACAAATAGAATTTAAAAGGAAATATTTGTAAAACATTTACAAATAGATTAAATGGAAATACTTATTTATAGAAAATAAATAGAATGTTATAAATGAGATATTTATTTGTTAAATAAATAGAATTTAATCAAAGGAATATTTAGAAGATGAATAGAAAATGGAAATCTGTTTTTAACAGATAAATAGAAAAAATTTTATTTATAAATATTAGTTTATAAATTAAATTAAATATTTATCATTCGATAAATGGAATATATATGTCTGAACTTATATAGAGAAGAGATATTGGTTTTTAACACCAATAGTTTTAAATAGAAGGGGTACACAACACTTGTGTATGTGAAGTAACGTTATTAAAGAGAACATTTATAAAGTGAAGAACTGTTACTACAAGTAAATCTTTATAAATGAATAAACGTTATCTAATAGGAGTTATTCGAATAGGAGGAGTCGATTAGAGTTAGAAATAATCGATTAGAGTTAGAATAAATCGATTAGAGTAAGAATTAACCAGTTAGAGTTAATTAGTTAGGGTTAATCCGTAGAGTTAATTGAATATTAGTTATTCAATTAGAATTTATCGAGTATTTGTTATTCAAATTAAGAGTTAACCAGTTAGAGTTAATTGAACATAGTTAATCGAATTAGGATTTAATTGAATGTTAGTTATTCAATTAAATTTGATTGAATATAGTTATTGAGATAGAGTTAGTCAAACATAGTTACTCAGGATAAGTTGCCATTTCATACGAGTGCTAGCGTGATTCGTAGGGCTGCAGATAGCTTAGGGCGGTCAGATGTTTCCTGAGGGAATCAGGCATAACCATTGTGATAGCTGCGATCTAGTGTCAAGCCAATGGAGTTAAATCAAATATTAGTTATTCGAATAAAGTTAAAAGGAGTTATCGAATATTAGTTATTCGAATAGAACTAAAGGAGTTAATCGAATATAGTTTATTTGAGTAGAGTTAAAGGAGTTATCGAATACAGCTTATTCGGAAGGAGCTAAGTAAAAAGAGATAATCAGATAGAGTTAATTGATAAGAGTAAATTGAGTAGAGTAAATCGAATATAATTTATTCGAAGAAAGGTTTTCGAATCTAGTTATTCGATAGAGAGATTATCGAATATAGTTATTCGAAGGGAGGAGTTATCGAATAGGAATTTATTCGAAAGAGAGTTACGTAAGTAAGTTTGAAATGTTGAGTATCAACATAAATAATTTTTGAAAAGATAAATGGGTTTGTAGCACCTTTTTCTACCTTAGCAATTTCGAGGACAAAATTATTTTTAAGTGGGGAAGATGTAACAACCCGGAAAATCTGGGCCAGTTTAAAATTTTTATTTTGGCAATTATGGCGAATTTTGATTATTTAAAATAGATTATTTTAAATAATATCGACGAGAAATTTATTTTGAATGGAATTCGACGTATATATTATATACGTCGTCGTTAGAATATATAATATTTATATATAATTATAAATAGAATTGAAAATGGCGCGGTAGTTCGAAAATTCGATTTCTAATTTCAAATGAATATACAGAATTCAATATAAGTCAGAATTGAACGAAACAAGAAATATTTGAATCTGTATGTCTATATCTTTGTAACGAAGTTAACAAACTGAGATTTCATCTTAGAAATGATAAGATATGTCCAGTTGAAAATTCTGAATAGTCGCTATGGAATTCAGGCCCTTAAAAATGGACATTTTGCAAACGACCTCGGATTTCGACGAAACCAGTTTTGTTGGATCCGCAGTGTCAAGTTATTGCTAGGTTTCAAATTTCATAATTTTTCGAATTAATATGTGAGCGTGGCAAAGGAAAACGCGTTTGACCGGTTTCAGTTGATTTTTAATCGACTGGAAATTGGCCATTTTTCAAACGGTCTCAGAATTCGACGAAACTAGTTTTGTTAGGACCGTATCGTCGATACGAAGCTAGAAAATATTTTTCTGGAATTTTTCTAGTTAGTATGTGACCCCGGTAATTTGAAATGTACGTTTAAAATTCAATATAGTGATTTAAATGAAAATTCAAAAGGAAACTGATTGTAACGGTCAAATCAGCTTGCGATACATATCCCATTGTGTTCGGAATGGGGGTAAATAACTAGGGGCGACAGTCGGTGGGTATGATTTCGTGTTCATATTAATAAACATAGATTTTTGAAATAAAATAAAATAAAACAAAATATTGATATAAGGGCTAAAGGGGTCAAACCCTAATTCACTTTCTCAGCCGTGGTCAACCCTAGTCAAAACCCTCTTTTCCATTTACCCGGTCAAACCTTTAACCCGCCGCTATCTCAAACATCGAAGGCGGAAAAAGCACGATCTCTCTCCCCTCAAATTCTTCGAATCCGCAAGGAATTATGGAGACGTATAACCTAAACCTGGTAGAAAATCTCGAGGCCGACATTTCTATACGAAGATGATGATGCTTCGCTGTGTGCATTTCTTGAATTAGGAGCTCGAAGTCGGAGCAGTCGAGCGCGATTTACGTCGCAGTGGGGCCACCGAGTGGGCCGCCACTCACGGCGGTGAGGGATGCTTCATCGGCGGTTCGAGTAGTGCGGTGGGATCGGGGTCACGGTGGCTCTTGGCGATGTGGCGGCGGAATCCTGATCGGAGCAATGGGTTTGCAAACGTCCAGGAGGAAGGAGCAGCCTGAATTCCATAATCGAGGTAATGAGCTGCTTTTCATTTCTTTTTATTTATTATGTTAGTTATTAAATTTTCTTGAATATATATATATATATATATATATAACATCGTTTTATATAAGATTTTTATTATGAGATAGAATTTATAAAAATCATTGTTTTAAAATCTAAAAATATACATTGTTTAAAAATATATATTTATAGCATTGTCTTAAATAAATATGCATTGTTTTTAAGAATATAATGGCGTTGTTTAAACATGAAAAGTATAGTTTTATGTAGGTAAAGATAAGATTTTTGAATATAAAAGGACGGATTTTTATATAGTAAATGGCAAAGTAAAAATTCGATTGTTATATATAGAATGGCAAGATAAAAATATAGTTTTTATATAATGAACTTCGAAATAAAAATAGAATTTTTATATATTGAACTTCGAAATAAAAATAGAATTTTTATATATTGAACTTCGATAGAAAAATAGAATTTTTATATATTGAACTTCGATAGAAAAATAGAATTTTTATATATTGAACTTCGAAATAAAAATAGAATTTTTATATATTGAACTTCGATAGAAAAATAGAATTTTTATATATTGAACTTCGATAGAAAAATATAGTTTTTATATAATGAACTTCGAAATAAAAATATAGTTTTTATATAATGAACTTCGAAATAAAAATAGAATTTTTATATATTAAACATCGAGGCAAAAATATGATTTTTATATATTGACTAACGAAGTAAAAATTCGATTTTTATATATTGAATAGCGAACTAAAAATGTGATTTTTATATATTGAACTGCGGAGTAAAAATTCGATTTTTATATATTGAATAGCGTAGTGAAAATTCGGTTTTTTACATATGTAGTGGCTACGGGCAACGAAGATGACGAAGATGCGATAACGATGAAGGTTTCTGCAAATGAAGTGCCGTGGAGCTAGGATAGCTATCTGTGAGAACTTCTCACTCAAAATTCTTTTTCTAGTTATATATATATACTAGGATGTAGACGGTGCTTATTAGAAGCACCCGACACCCGTCCACAGACCATGAACTTGTTTGTTTGGTTGCATAGATTAGTTGAA
The DNA here is from genome assembly GCA_030737875.1 of Allium sativum. Taxonomy (NCBI): domain Eukaryota; kingdom Viridiplantae; phylum Streptophyta; class Magnoliopsida; order Asparagales; family Amaryllidaceae; genus Allium; species Allium sativum. The sequence goes on from CM060913.1 coordinate 59,580,853, forward strand.
TTATTTGTTTGAATTGAATTGTTTGGTGAGATGAAATTGATTTGATTGATGTGTGAATGGCGTGGGCCTTCACTAGACCGGGGATAAGGCTAGGCCTTGTCCCGTTTCTAATATCGTGCCGTTATGCCGCCGAAATTTTCTAAAATAAGTTAGAAAAATAAAAATATCATTTTATTGAATAAATGAATTGAATAGAAATTCATAGGTTGAAATAAAATGTTTTATCGTTAAAAATATAATTTTTAACGTGAAGTGAATAAAATAAATATTCATTTACAAACCAGACGGTTTGTTTATGTACACCTATTTGAATGACATTGATTGGGACGATAAATTTTACACATCGCCCAACAGCACAAATAAAATATGAGTTTGATTGTTTGAAACCCCACACGGGTGTTGGGATGAAATTTGAAGTTCACTCATCCCGATTGATTGAATATGTCGATCGGTTGATTGACAGGCTGTTTTAAGCGTTGGATATCTATATTTGATGCTTATACAGTGTAGTGCACTTTGGTTGATGGTTGATTATTTTTCCATGTGATTATATACATGTGTTGTATGAAAATCCATATAATTAACTTTATATGGTAATTGATTGGGCCTCATTCCAGTTTTAAAATAGAAATATTTAAAATAGAAATATTTGAAATAGAAATATTCGAAATGGAATATTTGAAAATATCAATATATGAAGCCGTGTTGATTAGATTGACGCCATTTTGACGTGAACGATATTTATATCGATTTTATTCATTTTAAAATGAATATTAAAAGGTAATTTTGAAATAGAATATTTCGAAATGAATTGAAATCGAATATTTCGAAATAAATTGAATTAAAAACGATTTCGAAATGAAATGAATTGAAAACGAATTCAAATTGAATTGAAAACGATTTCGAAATGAATATTGAAAAGTGATTTCGAAATCGAATATAATGAATTGAATTGAAAACGATTTCGAAATGAATTGAATTGAAAACGATTTCGAAATGAATTGAATTGAAAACGATTTCGAAATGAATTGAAAACGAATTCAAATTGAATTAAAAACGATTTCGAAATGAAATGAATTGAAAACGAATTCAAATTGAATTGAAAACGATTTCGAAATGAATTGAATTGAAAACGATTTCAAAATGAATTGAATTGAAAACGATTTCGAAATGAATTGAAAATGAATTCAAATTGAATTGAAATTTGAATTGAATAAAAATGAATTTTGAAACGAATTTATAAAGAAGAATTCAATTTTGATTTGAATTGAAAAGGAAGTTGAAATTGCTTTTGAAACGAATTTAAAACTATTTATATAATTCGTTTTAAATAGAAATCGACGAAGTATATATTATATATATTATATATATAATATAATGGCCTGAATAGAACGCGCCGCACCGCGGCAGTTCGTGAATTTCGACCATTTATTTCAAACGGACATTGCGGGAGATCCGACCGTCGGATTCTCCTAAAATCGGAACCGTTGGGTTCGTATCGAAAAGAGCTTTCTAATGAATGTTAGAAATTTGAAATCTAACGGTTGGATTTGGAGATACGTCCAAATCAAATTCGAAAAAGGTCGCTGTAAGTGCAGTTCGATGGCCGTTGATGGAAATCGACTGTACGGGCCTTGATAAAATTATTAAAAATAGTAATAATTTGTGTAAAATCATAAGAAATGATTTAGAAAGAATTGGGATGAAAAACTCCATATTTGAAAGGATAAAAATAGGTTTTTATCGAAATGAACTAGTTTTGAACTAGAATTATAATTCTATTTATTTTTAAATAAATAAATTGAATTCGAAAAGGGTTTTAAAAATAACCAAAATTTCCAATGATTGCATTGGAGTGGATTTGAATCGAAATTGTCTTCGGAATATTTCGATGTTGGAATTCAGGATTATACAGATGTTGTTATGGAAATTTGAAAGATATATATTTATATCGTTATTTCCAATACGACATTTGTTAATCGTAGAATTTGATATTGAATATAAGCCGGGATATTTTCTATTCAGAGCCTTGCATTGAATATCGAATGTGATTTGGGTTTGTCGTGAATGGTGTCTTCACTAACACTGTTCTTGAACCCAGTTGAGAAAAGATTAAATCTTTTTATTTATATTTAATGAAGTGTACCAATTAAAAATGATATTTAATTGGAATTGAATTGGGAATGATTTTTGGGTTTATCGTGAACAGTGTTTTAAATAACACTTGTTCTTTAACCCGATAATTAATGGAATTGATTTTTGAGTTTATCGTGAACAGTGTTTTAAATAACACTTGTTCTTTAACCCGATAATTAATGGAATTGATTTTTGAGTTTATCGTGAACAGTGTTTTAAATAACACTTGTTCTTTAACCCGATAATTAATGGAATTGATTTTTGGGTTTATCGTGGACAGTGTTTTTAAATAACACTCGTTCTTTAACCCGATAATTAATGAAGGTGATTTTGGGTTTATTGTGAACTGTGTTTTTAAATGACACGGATTCTTTAACCCAGTCACAGATTAAAACTAAGTGGAGTTTTAATGAATCTTTAATTAGATTGAAATAATCGAAGTGGAGTATCACCAGTTTTGCTCCAGGCGATAGTTAAATCTTTAATTAGATTTGAACGTGAAATGGTAATTGAATTTACCGATAACACCGTGGTGTTAGATATGAAGTACTACCAGTTTTACTTCATGGGATGAATAGGTTGGGATTGGGAAATTAAAACGAATGATTACTTCGGTAAGGTTCGCTAATCCCGACTAGTTTGAATTGATATTAGGTTCGCTAATCCCGACTAGTTTGAATTGATATTCAAAAGTTGATTAAAGAATAAATTCAAGAATTTATCTTTGATAAAATTAATGGGAACCTTTCCCTATGAATGTGAAATTAGAAACTAACTGTCGGTTAGCTAAGTAGAATGGTTTTCTGGATATTGATCTGATGTTGGTTTCGGCCTTCGGGGTTAATATTTGAGGAATTATTCTCTTGATTAATTTACGGTTAGTGACTGATGGATTGGAATGAGGCGTATGTTGTGTTTGTGTAACACTTATTTAAAATATACGCGAGTTATTCGGGAAGACCGGGTTTATCCCATTCTGAATAACTGATACGACGATAAGTCGAAGATGAAGACGATGGTCGAAGACCGGAGGTCTTCACGTCGTTTGGGTAATTACTGATGATCTTGATTGGGCTGTACACCCAAGAAGATGGAAACAGTTAGTGATCGTCCAGACGTACTTGGAGATCGATGGATATGCGGGGTACTAGGTGCCTCCGGTTTCGTTCAGACCCAGAACGGACTTGTAAATGGACTGTGTGTCTGACATTGGATTTTAGTCCGTGTGATTGATCTCTATTAAATGTATATCTGTTTGGCGGCGGAGAATTTATTCTCTTGCTTAACGCCCTTCTCTGAGACGTACGAGCTCAGGGGTTATATATTGATGGATATCAATCGCATGGAGTGAATTGCCTGTGTGGCATGCCTAAGTGGCAAATGATCAAGGCTTCTGTTGAAAAGCAAAGTCTTGTGGTTGATGATCGAAGCACGGCCTTTGTGGCGTAGCTTTGTGTAACGTTGATTCGCGAGTATCACACCCGGTATGAATCAAAAACGGGAGACGGACATCAGGGAGGGCCTACGTTTCCTCCTAGCTAAAAGTGGCGTCAGTGGTTTTACACGCCCTGACGAGTTTGACTTATGTGGTTGTTGCTGTTGCGAGGCGCCTCGGATTGATCGGTCGTTCTCGAACCGATGGAGTCATTTAGTTGGCTCGCTTACGCCCCAAAGGGCGGCGAAACGTAGTGCTCAGGTATTTTAATCCACTCCGTGTGGACCGGCCCTGACGATCCAAGGGTCACTCGAGCTCTGATCCTGAGACTCGGGCTAGGCAGTCTCGAATCATTGAGGATCTTGCCCCTAGCCTCGGTTCATACCATAAATGATAACCCAACTTCCAATACGAAGTCTTGCGGTTTTGATTGTAAACTTATATATGGCGACATAGTGTTATGGGCCATTCATGCCGCCTAGGATTGATACTTATGATTTGAAGTTGTTTATACACTATGCACTTATAATAGTATCAAATGATTTGTTTTAAACGTATCAAGCATTCTTTGGCTGTTATAAGGGAAAACCCTATCCCCCGGCTTGCGTTGCATTGTGTGATAGGACCTGGGTCTTATAACAGCTTCATTTTTCTTTATTTAGCATTGCGCTGTTTGTTTATGCACTGGTATTCTTGGGAGGAAACCCGTTCCGTGTTAAACGGCGTGGTCCCTTGATTTACCTAAGTTTAAAAATAAAGATTAACTGTTTTAGTTCTCACACCAGTCCCATGACTGACCTGGAGTTTATTGTTTTAACCTAAACTCTGGGTGCCCTTATTTTCGACACGGGCAGCTAGTAGTTTTGGTTTTGCAGATTTATATTCACAGGATCCTGGTTTACAACTGGAACGATATCCGGAAAGCTTTGTATCCGTATATCTCATTCTAGTTGTGTATTGTATTATTTTCCGCTGCTATGTATTTAAATGTAATTTAAATCTCTGATATTTCTGTGTAATATTCATTTATACTCTGTATATTCTTGTAATCTGATGCACTGTTGTTATATATAGTGAAATGTTCTTTTATATGCGTTCTGTTGTGGTTTGTTCTCGAACTATCCGACGCTTTCCTTTACGGGGAAGTTGCGGGTCTTCACAGAAGATTGTAATGACTCAGATTCTTATGGGTTAATTTTAAATACTTAATACCGATTTAAATATTAGGTGGATAATATAAATGGAATTTTATATTAAGTTATCTATTTAATAATCAATTTCGATTTAATATTGAATAGATTAAATTATCGTAATACAAAGTAAATTAAATTCAAATTTTAAAACTGAATTAAAGTTAGTTCAAATAATCAATACGAAATTCTGTTTGAATTGGAATAATAATATTTATTTATTTTCGAAGAATAAATTGTCTAAAATTAATTTATATAGGTTTAAATTAATATCTTATTCAGGTGATAAAATTTGACTTCGTAGCCCGTCCCAGCGTGTTCAGAATGGTGATTTATCCCTAGAACTGTCAGGTGTTGGGTTCGAAGAGGAGTTCGGGATCACGGAGTACTGTGAATTTATTGATATCGGTTAACTCAAAATATATATAACCTAAATTAAAGGATGAGAGAAAACCACGTCTTTCTTTATCTTCCACAAATTTTGCACGGCTAAAACTCGAAACTGTGCTTCTTTTAATACCACCAACCAAATTGAATCCGTGCTTCTTTTTATACCACAAAACAATAACAAAAACCTCAATAAAAGGATGCCGCTCCATTCTTTTCTTTGCAAAATCGGTTTCTGTAAATCAAAAACCATGGATCCCAAATCCCTCAAAACCAAAATCGCAATTTACCCCTTCCGATTTTAGAAAAGTCGAAACCTTCAATAATTCAAAAATGGTCACAGTAGCTCGTATAGGTCGCCGCTTCATTTGCAGATCTCGAATTGGTGGTGCGATATACTGTTACTTGGCTCGAAGCCCATACTAACAGGGTTAGGGTTCTTAGTTTGGGGGCGACAATGAGCTCGAATACTGATTTGGGGGTTGTGGCAGTGTGATACGGTGGAGTTCGATGTCTGGATTTTTCGAAATAGATTGAATGAGGGGGTCCAACTGTGAAGATTAGACAAGGATTTTGAGGTACTAGAGGTTGAACGAAAGGGAAGGTTCAGGTCTATTTTGCTGTGTTGAAATCGAAGGTGATGAAGATGTCTGAAATGAAAATTTGGGTGTGCGACTTGCTTTCTTATGTTAGAGGGGTGCGACGTTTGAAGGGTGGTCTTGAATTTGGAATTGGTGGAGGTTTGGTTATGACATGGAAGTGAGTTTAGAAGTCTGAAGAGTAAATATTGGTGGAAAAAAAAAAGAAGAAGAATTTTATAATGGAATTAAGATTCAAAGGCCGTCGATTTCGTTGAGCTCGTAAGGAAATGGACTATAATGTGGAATTAAAGTGGGAATCAGAATGGATCCGAATTTAAATCACAATGAGTAAATCTCACTCACCTTAATTAGAATTATTTTTATCCGTCAAAAATAATTGTTTGTTTCTTGTTGAATGCTTTCAGAATGTTTGAAATATATTAGTTATTTAGGGTTGACTATTATATATATATATATATATATATATATATATATAGGGTTGATGGTTGGATTGATTCCCGCAGTCTCATTAGCGGATGCCCGCGGTATCATTAGCGGATGATTTCCCTATGCGCCCCATAAATATATATTAGTGGATGACCTTCATACCACGATATCCTTCCTCGAAGCAGGATGGGTATTACTATGTTGACTAATGTCTGTGGGTGCAGGAAAACAGGTTGGAGGAATCTGACTGGATTCCTCAAAAATGTATTTTCTGTTTGTTTATTTGTTTGCATGTATACTGTCATATATGATGTGTTAGAAATCCCGTGATTTGATAAATGACTGTTTGGGGTATTTAAATATCATTGGGGCTTGAATATTGATTTATAAAAATATCGAAAAAGTGTATTTGAGTTTTAAAAAGGGAATTCTATTTTTATAAATAAAAATTAAATTTTTAATGAACAATAGAAAATATTAACTTGTTTTGAATATATATAAAACGAGTATTGAATTTATAAACTTTGATTATAAATTTATAATGTTGGATTTGAATTGAATTTATAAACTCTGTTTATAAATTTAAAATGTGGGATTTGAATTGAATTTATAAAGTTTGTTTATAAATATATAATGTGGGATTTTAAGTGAAGTTATAAATGTTGCTTATAAATAATGCATAGAATTGAATTTGAAATTTGAATATAGAAGATTCAAATGGAATTGAAATAAAATTTAAATAAAGAAAATTCAAATAGATTTGAATATAGGATTTGAATATAGAATTTGAATAAAGAGAATAAAGAGAATTCAAATAGATTTGAATATAGAATTAGAAAAGAGAATTCAAATAGAATTGATTATGGAATTTGAAAAGAGAATTCAAATAGAATTGAATTGGAATTTGAATTTAGAAGTCGATAAGGAAACAAGCTAAAAAATAGAATTAGATTTGGTTTATATGTATTAATGTGTTGAATAAAAATTTGAAATAAGGAAATTAAAGCTTTCAAAATTTTATATGAATTTGTGATAAGAACAAGTATACAGATTTTTATGTGATTTGATGCAATAAATTGTACATCATTGCCAAAAGAATGAAATTTTGATGCAAAAGTGTGTTTTAAAATTGTGGAAAATAGGAAGAAGACCAAACTCAACAAAAAATTTGGTCAAAAGTATGGAAAGTTTATTTTTTAGCTAAAAGTCCACATTTTAGTGCAAAATAAGAAATGGTAGTGGACCCCCTGAATTCCACATTTGCACTAAAATATGGACTTTTGCCTAAAAAACAAACTTAGCATACTTTTGACCGAAAAATTTGCTAAGTTTGTCCTTTAAAAGAAAATGCTCTTTAAAATTTAGTCAAGTTGTAAATAAGAATTTAAAATGGTGAAATATTAATTAGAAAATAATATTTAGGTGATAAAATAACTTTATAATGGTTGTACCTCTATTCTTATAAAAACAATATGTTTTTGTGAAATTTTAATGTTCAATTTTGTAAATTTTGAACAAATAAAATGTAAAATAAGTGCTTTTGATTAAAAATATGTGAATTTTAAGTGTTTATGTTAAGAATTAGTGTTTAAAAGTTTCTATACGTATTCATTGCAACTTTGCAATCTATTAAATAATAGTGAAGAAGAAGAACTTGAAGCTCTCTCATTAAATGTAGGAGTTTTCTATTTTCTCCTTAATCCTCTCTTAATATACTTTTCTTTTTCAAATTAGTTTATCATGTTACACTTATTTATTAGTTCTCTCCCATCGTTTTACATCTTCCATCATTATCAAATTTGGTATAGACATTTTAAATTTTATTTAATTATATAATTTAATAGTTAGTAACTAATTTTTATATTTTAATCCATAAATTTCAACTAATTACATAAATCAAAGTTTTAGTAATTTGAAAAAAAATCTATAACTTATATTTCTTTTAAATACTAAAATATGACAAAATTAAGTTTTTTTCTTCAAATATGTACACTTAAATTATTTATATCATTTAAGCGCATATTGATTCATTTCTAGTATTTTATATTTAATACCATAAATCATAATTTATTATATAATATTAAAACTATTTTAACAATTTTAGCAAAACTGTCATTCATAAATTTACTCGATAAATCACATCAAGATTAACTATATTTATATTATCGAAAATAAGGAAAAAAGCATATATATATATATATATATGCATGTTTATATGAATATGTCAATCACATAATTATGTGTACATAATAGTAGTCACAAGTTCAAAGTTCAATTCATTTATGTCAACATGTTTCCATGAATTTTATTGTAATTCAAGCACTTATATTTCAGAATTTATATAGTTGTTTATAAATACTTTACAGCATCACTTAGTATTGTCTATTTAAGTCAATATGTTTAAATTAGTTTTGTGATTTTGAATTTACCAAATACATTCAGTCAGTAAATTGTTGTCATCTAATTAATGTTAAATATGATGTTTTAAACTTATACCATGTTTGTATCAACAAAAGCGATACAAATTATTTTTCACTCGAATATAAAGTTAAATAAATCACACAATATAAACAACATATGTAAATGATAATAGCAACTTTAATACATTATTCATTTATCTCAATAAATCTATCATATATACTTGAATAAGAAATTTCAACATCATTATGTTTTCGACAATATAGAGCCCAAATTTTGTCGAACCCTTCAATGGCGACAACTTTTCCTCTTCCCTAAACTTCCTCCTCGAGCCTCGCAATAGTTATTCCATCCCATCAACCTCCGCAACTACGACGATTCCAATCTCCCCTTCTCCTGATCCACCCCACCTCCGCTCTCCTCAACTCCCTCCACTCTTGTCCCCTTACCGAAGGTGAAGTGGTACTCACTTTTCGCTGTAGCTCTGAAGAATGCGGAGGTGTTTACCCCTCCCGCTTTTGATCTGAAGTTTGCAGGTAAGAAGCTAGTGCCTACAAGTTGGTGTGGAGCAACGACAAGTATATATGGTAGAGTTCTTTTTAGATGCACCACTATCATACACATTAGTAGTTAACCACCTCAAGAAACTTTTTAAGCCATGAGGCACGATAAAGATTAAATCTAATTGTAACGTTTTTTTCTTTCTACTTTCAAGTGCGGATGATAGAAATAGGATTCTTGAGGTTGTCACTGTTATCATAAGTAATAAGCTATTAATAGTCATGCCGTGGGAAGCCAGCTTAAGTAATGCAGGTAATTGTGTCTTGAATATCCTAGTATGGATTAAATTAAACAATGTTCCATTATTCGCTTGGTCTAAACTAGGTATTTGTTGTCTAGCATTAAGAATTGAAAAGTTTTTGTGCATGGACGCAAACACTGAAAGTTTAGGACTTCTTGAATTTGCTAAGTGTATAATGGAAGTGTCTCCTGTTAGCAACCTTCCAGACTCCTTCCCAGTTCAATTGTTGATGGTACATAGCAATAGGTTAAAGTTTTACACCTTTGGAGACGAAATTTATGTACCCTGTGTAAGGCTTTTGGCCATCAAAATGTTAACTGCCTTAAAAAGAAGGAAGTTTATAATGTTAGCAAGGATATAGATGTAGGTGTACTGCTATGAATCAATGTAAGGTTGCAAAAATGTTCAACCACGTTAGGATAGAAGTGGCCTTCTTGAGAATGAATAGGAAAAGGGTGTTGGTAGTTCTCGAATTATTGTCCCATTCAATAAACACTTATGGAACAAGATTGTTAGGAAAAAACACGACCATCAAATTTGTGAATGAAAGTAAGGATTAAGGGAATCAAGTCTTGGTAGACGTGTTTTCGGTCAAGAAAAGTGTGGAAGGATTCAGGTATGCACATGCTTTTGGAACTTCGAACAACTTTAATCTTCTTCTTGGTGACCATGAGGAAATTAACAAACTGGATGGCAACTTTGAGCTGAGGATGGAGAGGTGTTTAGAAGAAATGAAGGATGGAATGGTGTCAGATTTGAGTAATTTTGCTGATGGGAAACTCACATGCAGTGAGGTTGGTCATGTGTAGTGTACTGGCGATCCCTCATCGTATGTGAGGGTTGAGACTGATTTTGTTGTTACTCTTATTAATTCGGCCAATTTTGCATTGCATGAAGAAATCCTTGACCTTATGAAGTAGATATTCAAAGATGTTCTATCTTTTGAAAGTTCTTTACTTAATAAGTCATCACAACAAAGTTTGCAAGCTGTTTGGTTTCTAATGCATAATACAACCCTACCCAATGCAACATTCAACAAGCAACGGAAGGAAAAAATGTAAAAAATCTTTAATTACCAAGTCACCTCAAATAAAATTTGCTTCTTCAACAACAAAAAATTCACCTATTTCTAATGCACTGCTCTTTAATCCAGGGTTTCTCAACTCTCAAGCCTCTCCTTCCAAATCCACTATACAAATGTCTATGTCTTTGGAGGAGAAACTGTAATCCTTGCCTCAAGTAATGCAGTGAACGAATCTCCTTCCAGTTCACTCAAAAAGAAACCAAAAAGACATGCTCAACCCTTATGCTCACCTAGTGCCGCCTGCCGCCTACAAACCACCGCCGCCGAACCTTGTTGCTGCTGATGATGCTTCCCCTCCATCTGCCTCTCTTCTTGTGTTACAACCTAAAACTCTGAAACCAATTTAAATTTGATTTATGAATTTATTTTACAAGGATGTATAGTCGATTTTAAAATTTCGATGATTTAATGCTATTTCAATAGCTTACAAAGAAATTTTTTCAGACGATCTCAGAATTTGACGAAACAAATCTTATCGGATCTGAAACATCAAAAAATGGTAAGATTCCAAATTTCATAATTTTTGGAGTTAATATTTGGGCATGCGAGAATAAACACGTACCAGGTCAATTAGTCAAAATTAAGCGAAAACAAAATAAAAATAAAATGAAAGGTCAAACAAACTCTAAATTCAATGAGACTTATTCCGTTGGATCCAGAATTATGATTTATGTTAGGAGTCAAAATTTCGTGTCAAATGGATTTAGCGTATGATCACACGAATGATAGACGCGAGGCTGAACAAAAACACGTCATAACTTTGCTTAAGCCTTTGAAGGCAAATAAACCTAAATGATGTGTCAACGAATCAAGGGGCTAAGGCGTATCTGCTCTCCTTTCGTCCCCCTTTGACATGCCACCAATCCATGTGAAAGCCCATTTTATAAAAGAGTCCATCTTTCTTTTCTTTCTTTCATTTTTCCTTAAACTCCTCCTTCTCTTCCAAGCTTCTAACAATGGCCTCCAACTCCTCCTCCTAACCACTTCCGCCCCTCACCCACCCCCATACCTACATATGCTAGCCCCCTCCACCTTCCTCCTCCCTGTCATGGCCTCCCCTCTCTCACAAACATCCAAAAATCACATTCTTTTAGCTTAAATTAGCAATTAAATCCTTTATAAACCCAAATTTCCATCTCCCTTGCTTTTATACCCCATGCGTGGCCCTACCCCTGCGCCAGCCCCTACCCAACCCCACCGTGGACTCCAACCTATAGAAAAACCATCTTGGACCCATACCCTCTCACGTTTTCCCTGTATATCCAGATCTGTGAATGTTTGTGTGTCTGGTGAGTTTGAAAACCCCCTTGCCTAAATACCACAGTCTAGTAAGCTTTCAAAAAAAATGTAGGCACCAGAGAAGTGTAGTAGTCGTGAGTGAGTGTTCGTTTGGTAACACCCCATGTCCGTTAACGTCACTCACAAAGGGATTGCATTAAGTTTCGTGGAGCGTTATAAGTAAACAAAATAGAATATTACAAGACAGATACATAAAATAGTACTTGAAGCATTTATAACTTTATTGCAGCGGGAACATAAATAAGTTTGGTTATATCTTTAAACCATCACACCAAAACCAAGTACATAATATCAGTCTTGTACAAAAGCCATCAGAGTACACAATTTTTAAAACCATAATCCCTAATCCAAAACGCCATATGAAAGAGAAACAAAGCTAAGCATTACTTTCAGCACTTCAAGCAGGAAAGTCTGAGTCAAGCTTCAACGTGCCCACGCTGAGAACCTGGGGGGAAGGAAGGAAAGAAAAGAGGCGAAACAAAAAGGTTCAGGCATAAAATCTGGCAAGTCCAGTTACTTTAACAATATAATTAGTAAAGCAATATGATAAGAACATAAACTGGATATAAGAGATGACCGTAACATAAGCAGATATGATGAGGTAACAAGATAAACAAGATATAACATTGACTGCGCTTCAAACCACTATAAGATATTCTCCGCATCACTCCGATACTAGTTTCATACTAAAAGATGATCCCTCTTGGCTGAAAAGAATGATGAAAGTTTCGTGTACTTCTAGCTGCCATCATAGGTAACCAACGTGCACCTATCACCACTAGATGTATCCATTATCCTTTCTGTTCGATTATGTACCTCTAGCTGCTATCATAGGTAACCAATATGCACCTATCACCACTAGATGTACCCTCCCTATTCGATTAAGTTCCTCTAGCTGCTATCATAGGTAACTAATATGCACCTATCATCACTAGATGTACCCTCCCTAATCAATTATGTACCTCTAGCTGCTATCATAGGTAACCAATATGCACCTATCACCCCTAGATGTACCCACTACCCTTCCCATTCGATAAGCTTCCTAACCTTGTCGATACTTGTGCTGGTCCCGCAATAGGGTGTATCACTCCCTATGGTGGCAACACCGACACTACTGAAATGCACAGCTTATGCTTACACGATGCAATAGCGTCTTACCTACCAGCCCAGACCCATGCATGCATATGACTCCGTTGGACTTGCACTGCCATCGCTAACTCTTTAATGACCTCTTACATCCAACCCCAGTAAGCATGTCTTTGTCTTCGACCTAGTTCGAGCTCATATAAATACTAGAATGGGTTATTAGTTGAAAAGGGTCCACACACTTGACACAAGCTTCCCTCCTAAGCTTGGTCCCTACTAGGAATTCCCACTCAACCCCTTTTTATCCCCATGTCTTATCACAAGCCTCATTTTGGTTAAGTGCTTTTATTATGTTTCACATGCTAATCATGTTACCCATTTAACCCTTTATCATTCCCATGTCTTACCACATGACTTATCTTGGTTAAGTGTTCATTATTTATGTTATACATGCTACCCATGCAATACATGCTACCCATGTCACCCACTTAACCCTTTTAGGTTCCCATGTCTTCCCACATGTCTTATCTTGGTTAAGTGTTTTTAATTGTGTTTCACATGCTATCCGTGTCACCCACTTAACCCATTTACTATTCCCATGTCTTACTACATGTCTTATCTTGGTTAAGTGCTTATTAATTTATTTTACCCATAATCGTGCAAGACCTTCCACATTAGATTACCGTTTGCAGCTGCTGGATATGCCGGGCAGTTCTGGGCAGAATTCTACCGCAATCTGAATCTAACCTCATGTCTTAGCATTATTACGCATCTAATTTCTTCCTTTGACCTCTCACATTAGATTGCCAAATTGCGGTTGCTGGATATGCCGGGCGGTTTCAGGCAGACTTCTACCGCAATCCAAATCTAACCTCGTGTCTTAGGTGTTCATTATCCTTTCTTGATTCAAGTCCCAATTTCAAATCTTGGATTATAATATATTCCAATTGCCCATAAATTCTAACCTAATTTACGCTTATAATTCTAATCCAGTTTGTGCATATAATCCCATGCATACAAGTTATAACAAATTATGCCCAAATAAATTTGCGTTCATTATCTCTTCCTTAATTCAATTTCAAATCTTGGATTATAGTGATTTCCAGTTACCCATAAATTCCAAACCAATTTATGCTTATAATCTTCTCTTATTACATATTTCCCAACTTTCCCAATCATTCCAATGTTATTTGTATACAAATCTTAATGCAATATGTTAGGCTCGAAGTTAGCCTAATCTCATAAGGAAAAAAGGAAAATAAGAAAGGAAGAGAATCAACACATTAAAACTAGCATAAACACAAAAATAGGCATGTGAAGTGAATAACCACAAAATAGATCAGACATGCATATGATAATAGCAATTGAGTATGAATTTAAAAGATAACAAATTACAAAACTTGATATAACCTGATATGATTCATCTTATTTACAGGCATATACATTAGATCCAACTTACAATCTTATCACAATTACTTTTTAATTCAATTATATGTGAAAATAACATAGACTCACAGCGATAGGATTCTTAGAAAAGAGAATTAGGCATTATTGTAGCAAATCTGATCTTGAATAATCTCTACTTTGATTGTTTGTAGATCTGATCTTCTAATTGGAATACTCCTATTCTGATTTTTTTGGTGGAGAAGAAAGGCTAATTTAGATTAGAGCAGCATGGAGGCACCATGGATGAAAACAATGAGATTAGGGTTAGGTTTAGGTTTTTATTTATAGGTGTATTAGTGAATTACGACCTTTAGATTAGATTAGGAACCAGCTGAACCATCCAGACCATAAAAACATGTCATCCAACCAATTCCAGAAAAACACGTCATCAGACGCAGATCTGGACGATGGGGGTTGACACCCTATAGGGGGTCGACTCCCTAGTCGACACCCCTATAGGGGGGTTGACTCCCCAGTTGCCTCCCCTTGGGAGGGTCAATACCCACGAGAGGGAAAATTTCCCGCTCAGCTATTTTGGGTTGGATTTCGAATTTTGAACTGCTCTGGTTATTTAATTACTATTAAATTCTACTTTAAACTGAAATCTTCTAAGCTTCATAACTTCTTTATACGATGTCTGATTTACGCATACTCGGACTCCATCCAAGCAGAATTCCAAGACGAACGCAATGGCGTAGCCTATTTCCTTTAATTCTTCTTCTAAAAATTATGTATTCTTTAATTTGCTAATTTTAATATTTTAAAACTATGGGGTGTTACATTCTCCCCTCCTTTAAGGATTTCGTCCTCGAAATCTCCAAGTTAAGAAGAATGTATATCCTACCATCCATTCATCCATCTACTCATCCATCATCCACAAGCATCCATTGTCCTTAAAAGATTTCTAATGCTATATGAACATATGAAAAAGTGTGTGTAATGTCCCTTATCTAATGCAGGGATCAAGCAGTCTACTGATTCAGTTGACCTCCTTAATGCGAATTATGTTAGTGCCATGAGTCCCACATGTATGCAATTATTTCTAATGCACTTTATAACTTCTATATGAGTGCACAATCATTCACTCAAATGCAACATCCACATGATAACACATCAAATTTCAATCAGTATACAAATATATGTATTCTTACGCAATATCCAATATGAAAGTGACTGAGACAATCTTAGTGCGTAAGGTGTGTGTAAATGCATCCATAAGTAATCACTAGCAAACACTTGCATCTACCAAACATAACATATCTCAAACACATGTTTACAACCATAGGATTTTCTACCTAAAGACCAAAGAGATAATTGAGAGGATACACTAAACGATAGAATAAGTATAAACAAAGCGGTAGAAATAGGGGGAAGTTAAGAACATACCCTCAAAAAGGAAAGGGTACGACGCGTGTATCTTTTTTTTAGAGCAAACGGATATGTAGCGCGTGGCTACACAGCCGGTTAATTAATAGATAACAGTATATATCCAACTGACATACCCAGTTGGTGGTCCAAAATACAATCAACACAGAGTTTAAGATACATCATACAACACACATAGAGAGTAATGTGGATACAATTACAAAAGCGATCAGAGCAAACTGTAAACCATCATAATTATACAAGTATTATGCTAAGAGGTAGGGCGGCATCATCAGTCATCACACGAGTTCCATACTAGTCTCTGTATCATTGCTGTCAACCAAAGTAGCTGGTGAAGAGGCCGCCGGCAGAGCAAACCGGAATACATCAGCATGATTGGCTCCAGAACCTGATGAGGATGAATAAATATGAGTGATACGGTGACAGATAGATATGATCGAATTAGCCTTGTTGTTAAAAATTCGTGCGTTTCTTTCTTTCCAAATACACCAACTATAAGCAGCCAGTAAGATATCAAGAGAAGGACTAGAATCAGATTCCCAATAGGCAAAGAAAGAAGATATGATGGGGATGCAACCAATTAAATGGGAACTCACTGCAGCCCAGATTGGGAAGGAAAATTCGCAGGAGAAGAAGAGATGGTGAATGGATTCAGAATGAGAATTACAGAAAGGGCAATTGGGATCGGGAGCGACGTTGCATTTGAAGAGTTTTTCTCTTGTATTGACCTTTTCATGAATCAAACACCATTGGAAGAAGAGAATTCTCGGAGCCAGCTTGCATTTCCATAGTCTTGAGAATTTAAACCGTCTACCCGAAAAATTCAGGTAATTGTAACATGAGGAAACAGAAAAACCTCTAGAAGGAGAGAGAACCCAAACAAAATGATCATCCAAGTTATTTAACTGAGTGTTGCTAATGAGAGCAAAGATATTAAGCAACTGCAAAAGAATACTCCTATCAAAAAGTGAACCTGGAACTAAGCTTACATAATCATCATTAAAAGCATCAGCAACAGAAAGCGAAGGATTATATTGAAGAGAAAAGAGTGAAGAAAAGGAAAAAGAGAGAGGTAATTGACCAACCCAAATATCGTGCCAAAATAAACAGGATGAACCACACCCCAAAGAGACATGAAACAAGAATTTAATACGAGGAAGACAGGATAGAATCCCATGCAAGAAGGGAGAGATTAAAGAGGAAGGACGATGGTGCAAAACAAGATGGGGGTTAGAAGAAAAGTAGCGAGCTAAAATCCAATCTTTCCAAATGAAGTTCCCAGTGTTTAGGAGTCTCCAGACCCATTTGGCCAACAAAGCAGTATTGAAATGGTGTAGGTCAAGTACACCAAGCCCCCCTTGATCAGGGTGAAGACATACAGTCCTCCAGTTAATTAATTTCTTGATTTTTTGACCATTCCAAAGAAATGAACTACGAATTGAATCAATCTTGCAAATTACCCACTTGGGGAGTTTGTGAAAAGACATCCAATGTGTAGGGATAGCAGAAAGCACAGATTTAACTAGAGTTAAACGGCCCATAGATGATAATGAATTTGCCTTCCAAGATGCTAATCTAGATTCAATCTTATTGATAAGGGGAAACCAATCATTTTTATGAAGCTTAGAGGGTCTGAGAGGTAAACCGAGGTAGGTCAATGGGAATTTTGCTACTTTGCAGTTGAGAGTAGAAGAAATTGAGTCACCAAGATGATCAGACCTACCAAGCATGTAGATAACACTTTTATTAAAATTAATGGAAGGACCGGATATCGACTCGAATACATATAACAGGATTTTGAGACACTGGATATGGAAAGGATTAGGTGAAGAGAAAATAATTTTGTCATCTGCAAATTGTAAATTGTTGATGCATAGGGGAGAATTTGGAAGAGATATACCATCCAAGTAACCATGATAAGAAGCTTGTTTAACCATTTGGTTGAACACATCAGCGACAAGCACAAAAATCAAAGGGGAAAGAGGGTCGCCTTGTCTAAGCCCACATATAGATTTGAAAAGGTTTCCAGAAGCACCATTTACTGAAACTTTTGAGCAGCTAGAGTTAAGTATATTATCAATCCATGAACACCATTTATCTGAAAAGCCCCTGTGTTTAAAAACATCCATGACAAAGGGCCAACTTACTGAGTCAAATGCTTTGGAAAAATCTAGTTTTAGTAAAACACTAGGGGTAGATGAATGATGACAGAAGGAGATTATTTCTTGAGTTGCAGCGATACAGTCATGAATGTTCCTCCCCAAAATGAAAGCAGACTGTTCTGGTCCAACAAGAGTGGCAATAACAGACTGAAGACGATTTGCTAACACCTTTGTAATGATTTTAAAAGTAGTGTTTAACAGGCTGATAGGGCGGAAGGAAGATAAAGTGTTGGCCCCAGAATGCTTAGGGATGAGGATAATGTTGGCATAGTTTAGTCTGGCAATTGAGGTAGGATCGTTGTAAAATTCGTTGCACATGTCAATTATATCATATTTGACCAAGGCCCAAAAATGCTTAAAGAAAACTGGGCCGAACCCATCAGGTCCAGGGGCCTTATCATCCGACATGTCCTTCAATGCAGCCCAAATTTCTGATTCAGAGAAAGGATGATCGATATGAATAGGCGCGGGGTTCGGATAAAGAAGATGCCATTCAACTTCAGGTGCATTTGTATGAGAGCGACCAAGCTGGGATCGGAAGTAATCAGAAAAAAGAGAGAGGATGACATTTTGGTCAGAAAAAGAGAGGCCATCTTTAATTATTTCCGATATGAATGTTGATCTCCGCCTGCCATTAGCCATTCGGTGGAAATATGATGTGTTCCTATCACCTTCCTCCAACCATTTGGCTTTGGATCTTTGCTTCCAACCAATTTCTTCTTGTTTCATCAATCTATCCAACTCGACTTCTAAAGCACTTAATTTTTCACGTTCAGCTTCAAGAAGAGGGCGCTGTTCTTCTAAAATATTGATGTCAATAATATCATTTTGAATAGAGGAGATGCGGGAACGGATGGAACCCCATATGTTTTTAGCCCATGGTTTAATAAGTTTTCTAAGGGTTTTCAATTTTAGGACTATCCTTTGAGATGCTGATGTTACATTTAAGTTTTGAGACCAAATTGAATGAATAAAGTCTTCAAACGAGGGTTCGAGTAGCCACAACCTTTCAAATCTGAAGGGACGATTAGTGCATACAGAAATGTCAGAATTTAGTAGAATAGGGCAATGATCAGATATAACTGAAGCCAAACCGTACACAACAGTCAAAGGGAAAAGCTCATCCCAAGCGCCATTATATAGAAAACGGTCGAGTTTAGCCAACGCTGGTAGTGATCTATGGTTTGACCAGGTGAAGGAACGGTTACTTATCGGTGGATCGATCAAGGAGCAGTCAAAAATGAAAGAATTGAAGTCATCAGAGTCCTGGGATAGATTGCCTGAATTTCTATCAAAAACAAATCTGGTAGTGTTGAAATCTCCACCAATCACCCAAGGGCCCGAGAATTGGGATGCAAGAGAGCAACAATCCGACCAGAGAAGGGATCTATCAGATGCATCTTGAGGGCCGTAAATATTAGAGAAGAAGTAAATTTGGTTTGAGGGGATATGACGTAGTGCAACGTGAAGTGCTGATTTATTTTGAATAGACCAACTTAAGGACCATATTGATTCATTCCATGCTGTAATTAAACCTCCACGTGTGTCAATTGCCTTAACAAAAGTCCAGCCAGAAAGGAAGGAGCCCCCCACTAATCTAAAGTAATTTGGAGAAGGGTCATCAAGCTTAGTTTCTTGGAGGAAAAGAATATCGATTTTTAAAGGGAGTAAAACCAGACTAATTGCATGGCATTTTGAGGGGTTGCCCAAGCCCCTAACATTCCATGAAACGATTTTCATTTGGCACCATTGATATGCTCAAGTTCCAAATCATGCATGGAAATATAGTGTGATTCACGTAAATTAACACCCATGCAACGTGACATTTTCCTACATAGACTTTTATTTGCAGAAGAAAAAACAACAGGAGTAAAAAAACTACCCGAGCCTTCAGGATGGTCCTCTTTATTATTGATCCTTGCACTTCGTCTGACAATGACCGGTGAAAGAAACTGGGTCCAGTTCTCTTCTTCAGCATTATGGGTAGAGCTAGCTGGGAGGATTTGTTGGAGGGGGATAAAAGGTTGAGGTGGCGACTGATTGTCTTGGGGGATCGCGTTGGGAGGGGCAGTTGATATGGGGTCATCAATTTGGAGAGGGGCAATTGGAGGGGGATAGAGAACGGGAAGGACATAGGGATGTTTTGAAAGAGTATGTCAGTGTTGAAAAGGTGGTTCATGCTCTGATGAGGGGCTTGGTCTACTTCGGGATCCACATCAGGTATGACCGTAGCAGCTATATCATTTGGTGCAATTTCCATAGAATCATCGAAGTTGTCATGCATGCAGGGAATCGTAAGCTCATCAATATTACCAATAAGTAAGGATTCAGGCTTAACTCCTGGGTGTTCATGGATGCAGCGTTGGACTTTTATGAGATGTTTCTTCTTATTGATGTTAACCACAAGAAAAGTGTTCAGGTCAATCCCCTCAAAAAATTGAATTTTGATAAATAAGTTTCTGTGGTCGAAGTGAGCCCATTCACAGTCATCTAAAGCTACAACATTTCCCAAAGGACTAAGAATATTTTTAACTGCAGCAGAATTGAACCTTAGAAATTCTAGAAAACCTACCACCTTTGCCCATGATTCGCACTCTAACACCGCTTCCGGTTCCCATTCTGCCTCAGACCAAGGCTCAAAGTATATAGCTCCTCCCGGCTTCGCAAAGAGTTTCAAGAACAAGACTTGGTCTTTGATCCATGCGTTTGGGCAAGAGACGATGAAAGAGTTTTTTCTATATATCCACATGGGCCAATCGTGATAATTAAAAGCATTAGATAGGATGAAGTGAAGCGATGTAATACTCCAACCGCCAGAAATCACGGTACCAACAATGTAATTTGATGAGTCTTCCATTACAAAATGATTCATATTTTCAGTGTTTAGTGTGGGAGAGATGGATGAGGAGGGAATAGGAGTTGGAGAGGGCGTGGATTGCCGACAGCTGGAACGATGTGGACTTTTCTGGGTTCGATCAGATTGAGTTGATGCACGAGGGACCCACGCAGCAGAAGGTGCATCATTCCAATGGACACCTTTACGCACATGTTTTGAGATGCCTCTTTGCATTCTTTTTTTAGGGCAACGTGTACATAAGTGGCCGTAGTCTGAGCAAAAAAAACAAATTTTTGAATTCCTGCAGGCACTTGCCACGTGGCCTCTATCTGCACATTGAATACAGCGACGATCGCTCTTCAGGAAATTGACCATATTCTGAATTGAAGAGAAAGCAGGTAATCTTGATGATTTTCTCGCAGTCGTGCGATCAGGTGGATCCAACGGAGGAGATGAAGCTACCTCCGCATAGGATTTTTTTGGCCTATCGTCTGAAAGATTTTTCAGAGCATCAAAACGGTTATTACAGGTAAACTCTTGAGGAGGTGGATGACTTAAACTTTGACGAGAGAAGCTTTTTGAAGCGGGAGGAAAAAACGAATGACCAACATGAGATGATGAGGCATGAGGACGGTGGGAGGAGTAATAGGTGGGTTTACGAAAGACTGAGCGAGAATGATGCTGATATGGAGAAATAGGATGATATGGGGGGCGAGAGCGGAAGGAAGAAGGAGGACAATGGAGAGAAGATGAGCGAGGACGATGAGGCGGAGCAGGGCGAGAGCGGATGAAAGAAGGAGGACGACGGATCGAAGGAGGGGTAGAACGGTGAGGTGGAGGAGGAGAAGGAAGGATAGGAGGACGGGGGTGGAACGCGGCACGATATTTAGCTGGGAAGGGGAAAGAGAAGCGGAGGGAGTCCGCCATTAGAGAGCTTAAAAATGTGATTTTTATAATGATACGACGCGTGTATCTTATCTTCTGTCTCCCAAGTCGCGTCTCCTTGATCATCTCCCCATTGGACTCTAACCAACTTGACCTCTCAGTTGCGTAACTTCTTGACCTCCGATCCAAGGATGCATGTAAGAACTCGTCTAACCGTGTCATCTCGCTCTACTTCCACTTCTCTAAGCATGCTCGGCTGTACTACTTCTGCGGTATCATGTAAACACTTCCCCAAATGTGATATGTGAAAAAGTCATGAATACCACTAAGCTTCTCAGGCAACTTCACTATGTAGGCCATCTGTCCAATTCTTTCTATAATGGGGAATGGCACTACGAAACTTGGTGCCAATTTCCTTACAGATCCAAGGCGAACTACATTCCTCAATGGTGACACTTTAATAAAAACTGTGTCTCTAATATCGAACTCAAGATCGGTTCATCTCTTATTAGCGTATGTCTTTTGTCGGTCTTTTGTCGTCTTCATGCATCTTCGAATCAAGTCTGTCTTCCCCGAGGTTTCCTTAACCATCTCGGGCCCAAGAAAATCTTATTCGTAGACTCCTACCAACAAGTCAGTGATCGGCAAGGTCGTCCATATAGAGATTCAAAAGGTGCCATGCCAATACTAGTCTGATAGCTGTTGTTGTATGCGAACTCTACTAATGGAAGATGTTCCTCCCATGTCCCTCCAAAGTCCAAGATGCATAACCTCAAAAGATCTTCTAGATTTCGATTCACTCTTCCTATTTGGTTGTCCGTCTGAGGGTGATAAGCGGTGCTCATACACAAATGCGTTCCTACCGCCTCTTGCAAGCTCTTCCAAAACTCGCTAGTGAAAATGGGATCTCGATCGCTTACGATACTAGAAGGTATGCCGTATAGACGAACTATATCTCAGAGATAAACTGATACTAACCATGTCGCTGTTCTTTTACTCTTAACAGGAATGAAATTGGCGCTCTTGGTAAGTCTATCTACTACTACTCAAATACCCGTATTACCCTTCCTTGATCTCAGCAACCCGTCGACGAAATCCATGGAAACATTTTCCTATTTCCACTGTGGAACCTCTAAAGGGTGAACCAGACCACCAGGCATCTTTTGCTCAGCCTTGACTTGCTGGCACACTACGCATCTAGAAACGAACTCAGCCACATCCTTCTTCATTCCGACCTAAAAGAAAACTTTCTTCATGTCGCTATACATCTTGTCACCACCGGGATGTATGGTTATCTTAGAACGATGTGCTTCTTCAAGGATTGTCCTTCTCAAACTCTTATCTCGTGATAAGAAAATTCTTTAATGAACTTCCTACAGTAGTCCGCCCAACCAAGAAAGCTTCCTTTGTATTCTTTGGAATCCTCCAATCCTGGATTGCCACTACCTTCGCGGAATTCTACTGCTATCCATTCCTTAGAGAACCCGTGTCCTAAGAACCTTACTCCCTTTCCAAAATGACGTTTGGAAAACTTTGCCTTAAGCTGATGTAGTCGAAGTGTCTCTAAGACTACCTTAATATGTAAGGTATGCCCTTCCTCGCTTTTACAGAATATCAAGATATCATTCACAAAGACTACTACGAACTTGTTTAGAAACTCCCTAAACACCTAACTCATAAAGTCTACAAAATAGGCGGATGAATTCGTCAAAACAAAAGGCATGACGAGCCACTCAAAGAAACCGTCTGGGGTTCTAAATGCAGTCTTACCTATACTATCCTCAGCTACCCTCAACTGATGAAATCATGTAGCCAAATCCAACTGCGAGAAAACCAAAGCACCAACCAACTGATCGAACAAGTCATCTATCCTCGTTAATGGGTGTCTGTTCTTCTTCATGAGCTTATTCGGCTCCCTATAGTCCATGCACAATCTAAGCAAACCATCAGCCTTCGTAGCGAAAACAACTGGAGCACCCCACTCCGGGATACTTCTTTTTATGAACCCTTTCTCAAGCAACTCTTTCCCTTGTTTACTAAGCCCCCTCCTTTCTCTTGGAGCCATGCGGCGCACATGCAATGCAGATGGCTTTGCATTGTCCACCAAGTATATACAGAAATCTATTTCGCGTTTTGGAGGTAAGCCCCTAACCTCCTCAAATACATCTGCATACTCACGGACTACTCGAACAGATTGCAAATCATCAATAAACGTGTCAAGAGATTCTAGGTAGCTAAGCATAACAGAACCCTTAAGGTTGCATGAGATATCGAGAGTATTACCCAAACTAGTCTAACTACCCTCTTTTGACAGTCGAGAATGGCACCATATCTAGCTAGCCAATCCATTCCTAGAATCAACCCATAGCCTGTGAAACCAAGCACATAAGCGTTGCTTTCGAACTCAATGCCACACACAGATATTCTCAAATCCCGACATAACATAGACAGATGAGCCGTACCCCCAATAGGATTTGAGGCAACAACGAGATCCACTACTATACTAGTATCAAGGTGCAGAGACTCAACAACAGAAGCAGATATAAAAGAATGTGAAGTGCCAGAATCAAACAAGGTTCTAACATGATAGTCAAAAAGGAGAATCAAACTTTCAATAGAAACTTTTCTGCCTCTATCAGGTATGCCAGTCGTGAGAGCATGCATCTGTCTTCCAGAAGATCATGTACTTTGTCCTTACCTTACCCTTGCCCTTGCCTCTACGGACAATCCCTGATAAGATGTCATGTCTCTCCGTAATGATAACTACCAGTCTTCTTCTTCTACTTCCTACGGTCTTTGGCTATATATGACCCACCATTCCTAAGTAATGACACTTCCTCTTTTCTCGGGTCTATAGTTCTTCCCACCCTTCTTAGGTTCCACTTCCTTATTCTGTGATCATTCAACCTTGACCTCCTTCTTTTCTCCTTTATCTAAATTGTGCATCAATGCTATATCCATGAGTTTCTCATTCTTGGGTTGTGCTCCTTAGCCCAAACCCCCTCATTCTCATTCTCATTCTCATCCTTGTGAAACATCTTAACAAGTCTCTCTAAAACTGCCTCCATCGCACGGAAAACCCTACAAAACTGGAAAGAAAATTAGTCGTTGGTGAAACTACTGCGGCTATAGATGGAAGTTAGACACTTCTTTGCCCTTCGATAGGCGTCGTAGTCTCATCATGCCTACGGAACCACGCGACGATGAGGTTACCTCCCAATAAGCCAGGAGCACCGGAGACTCAGAAAAGAATGAATCAAGGATTAAAACAGAAAAATCAAAAGATAGTGCAAATGGCTTTGGGGAATATGTCTTTCAAATCAAACTTTTCTTTTGAAAATACTTCTTTTAAAACCGTTTTGAAACCATCTTTCAAAATCTTTTATCTGATCTGGTAACCTTCAGCTCTAATACCACGAGTAACACCCCACGTCCATTAATGTCACTCACAAAGGGAATGCATTACGTTTTGTGGAGCGTTATAAGTAAACAGAACAGAATATTACAAAAATTATAGCTTTATTGCAGCGGGAAAAAAAGATAATTTTGGTTATATCTTTAAAACTATCACACCAAAACCAAGTACATAATGTCAGTCTTGTACAAAAGTCATCAAAGTACATAATTTTTAGAAACTATAATCCCCAATCCAAAATGCAATATGAAAGAGAAAGAAATCTAAGCATTACTTTCAGCACTTCAAGCAGGAAAGTCTGAGTCAAGTTTCAATGTGTCCACCCTGAGAACCTTGGGGGGAGGAAAGAAAAGAGGAGAAAAAAAAGGGTCAGACATAAAGTCTGGTGAGTTCAGTGACTTTAACAATATAATTAGTAAAGTAATATGATAAGAACATAAACTGGATATAAGAGATGACTGTAACATTAGCAAATATGACGAGGTAACAAGATGAACAAGATTTAACATTAACTGCGCTTCTAACCACTATAAGATATTCTTTGCACTGCACCAATACTAGTTTCATACTAAAAGATGATCCCTCTTTGTTAAATAAAAGGATGATAGTTTTGTGTAGTTATAGCTACCATCATAGGTAACCAACGTGCACCTATCACCACTAGATGTATCCACTATCCTCCCTGTTCGATTATGTACCTCTAGCTGCTATCATAGGTAACCAATATGCA
This sequence comes from Allium sativum, assembly GCA_030737875.1. Taxonomy (NCBI): domain Eukaryota; kingdom Viridiplantae; phylum Streptophyta; class Magnoliopsida; order Asparagales; family Amaryllidaceae; genus Allium; species Allium sativum. Next base: position 59,606,578 of record CM060913.1, read on the forward strand.
CCTATCACCAGTAGAAGTACCCTCCCTATTCGATTATGTACCTCTGGCTGCTATCATAGGTAACAAGTAAGCACCTATCACCACTAAATGTACCCACTACCCTTCCCATTCGATCGGCTCCCTAACCTCGTAGATACTTGTGCTGGTCCTATAATAGGGTGTATCACTCCCTTAGGTGGCAACACCGATACTACTGAAATGCACAGCTTATACCTACACGATGCTACAACGTCTTACCTACCAGCTCGAACTCACGCACGCACATGACTCCATTGGACTTTCACTGCCATCGCTAACTCTTTATTGACCTCTTACAATCAACTCCAGTAAGCGTGTCCCTGTCCTTGACCTAGTTGGAGCTCATATAGATAATAAAATGGGTTGCTGGTTGAACATGGTCCACACACTTGACACAAGCTTCCCTCCTAAGCTTGGTCACCACTAGTAATTCCCACTTAACCTCTTTTTGACCCCATGTCTTATCACATATCTCATTTTGGTCAAGTTCTTTTATTATGTTTCACATGTTACCCATGTTACCCAATTAACCCTGTATTATTCCCATGTTTTACCACATGTCTTATCTTGGTTAAGTGTTCATTATTTATGTTATACATACCACCAATGCAATACATGCTACCCATGTCACGTACTTAACCCTTTTACTGTTCCTATGTCTTCCCGCATGTCTTACCTTGGTTAAGTGTTTTTAATTGTGTCACCCACTTAACATATTACTATTCCCATGTTGTGACGGCCCGCCCCGCACCAGCCGACATTTCCAATGAAAGTGGTTGTGCCAATGCCCGACTAGCACGTGACGATCGCCAAAGAAAGGAAAAGAAATGAATTTGAACTAGCAAGGAACCTATAGTATATCTCACAGCGCATGGAACAAAATATAATATTAGCATAACTTAGACATAAAGCAAGTGAGATAGTGCATAAGCTGAAAACTAAACCATCATGGCAGCCAAAAAATCCAAAATATAGCCTATGTTTCACATCATCATTATTACAACTTTTTAAAACTGTATCCAAAGCAAAATAAGAAAGGTACACTACTAGTACCCAAAGTAGTGACTAGCAGCGACACAGGGAGAATACATAGATATATATATATATATATATCATACGTGGGAGCCTCCTGCTTGTTTCCGTTCAGCTACTCGTGCATAACCAGCTAATCTGTCTCTAGTCTACCCGTTAAAGAGCACCTAAAGTAATAAGAAGAGACATAAAACTCTGGGTCAGACAAAAGTCTGGTATGAGCTATAAGAAGCAAAACAGAACAGTAACAGGTATACTAAACCATACCTGGACCTGGACCTGGACCTGCAACCAAAGAGTTAGCACAACAGGATGTACAATACTCTGGGGTGACACTAACATATGGCGTAAAGATAAGGGGGATGGGTGTGCATGTCATAGTGATATCAGTCAATCAAGCATAACAAGCATCCTCGCATCTCTCACTCAGTGCATAAAGCATATGATATCCACTTCTTTGACCTCCTAAATCCTTTACTATGATCACTCTGCCCCATGGAGTGATGATGGCTTCACTGCACCGTTCCATAGCCACTAATCCTTTACTATGTCCACTCTGCCCCATGAAGTCATGACGACTCCACTGCACTGGCTCATAGCCATGCTATAATCACTCAGCCCCATGGAGTAATAACTACCCCACTGCACTGATCCGTAACCTAACATCCGTCTTGGTAGTGAACTAAAGTTATGGACATCGATAACCCCTTAGCACACATCCCGCAGCAAAGTCCAACTCATGAAGTTAACTCGTTGGTTCCCAACTGGATCCTGAGTACAAACTTCCCTTTTGGACTACCTTTGCATCTCGGGTTTTGGTCTCCTTCGGAACGGTTCTAAAAAAATCTTCCATTCAGATCGATCTCTCTTCCACCTTCGGTTCGGTTTGGTCGTGATTGCCCCCATCGTGTTGGGTCGAGTTCCTTGGTTCGTGATGTCCTCTCCAGAGCATCGGGTTGTGGCTCCAACATCGGATCGTGAGTCTCTTCGGGTCGGGATTCTCCATTGGCTCGTGGGTCAGGCCTTCATCGGTCCGGGTTCGAGCTTCTTCCACTGGGTCGGGGTGCTTCATATCGGTTGTGAACTTTTGGTCCATGGTGGTCTGCGTCTTCCAAATCGTCAGGTCGGTTTGTGGTCACTGGCCACGAGTAGGGTGTCATGATCGGGTCGTTTCGAACCTGCTTCCTCTGATCCAATCCGGTTCGGGTCAAATTCCTGCAACTTTTCCATTGAGTTTTTTACACCATACGACGGTGTTTTCGACCATTCTAACCTAACTATTCAATCACAAAGCATCCCAAACAGTAATGGCAACATGTATATTCAACCATGAACACCAAAACAACCATATGACATGTCAATGGATCAAACATACCCAAAACCCATGTTTTTCCCTGAATCCCCTTAATCATGTTTAAGCATACAATTAGCAAAACTTATCCAAATTAGCACAAATTTCTACCAAAGCCCTAAAATAATATTTTATAATTTTACAAATTTTTCTGAGTTATAATTTCGCTAATTATCACTAGTCACCCCTAATTAGGCGTAATTAGTGAAAAACAATGCAAATCACTTACCTTAGCCACAAATAAAACTTAGATCTGAAACTATCTCTGATTTGGGTCGAATCTCTATGCAACACAACAGTTTAACTCTGGTTTGGTGCACTTTCTCCTTGATTTGACATAGATTAGCTTAATCCTTGATTAGAGAGCGATTTGGGATGAAATTAGAAGGTAGAGACCATGGCTAGGATTAGAGAAATGTTTTAGGCGGTTGAGAAAATGAAAATAGATCATTTCATAACTGATTTCAGCCTCCCCATAACCCTAATTCTGAAAAAGTTTATAGGCCTAGCTGCTAATCACCGTAATTTGGCCCGGTTAAGATTTTTCACCTTCTAAACCTTGTTTCAGCCATATCTCCCAAATGGTGAGTCCATTTGGCTAACATGACCACTCTACGGAAAGATAAACCATCATCCGAATCTAATGGAAGTAATTTAGGTCAAAACTCCTTACCAATCAAAAGTTATGGCCGAAACAAGATCAGCTAGGGGCAAAACGGTCACTTCAAAATCGGCAAAAATCGTGAACTTGGGAAATATCCCCAATAGTTGTTCCCCAAAGTTACACGACTATATGACCTTGTACGAAAAAAGAATTAAATATTCTATGATCCTCTGTTGCGTAGAATGATGGTCGTTACACTCTTCCCTCCTTAAGAAATTTCGCCCTCGGAATTCCTTAACGAAAAACATACAAAGGTGTTCCGCATGCCTATCGGTCATTCACAAACAGTCAAATACACACAACAAGCACATCAAGTCTATCCTAGCATGCAGAATAACTAAATCGCAATTTAAAATCTTACCAGGCAAAGAGTTTTGGATACGTCTCCTTAATGCTCTCCTCTGTCTCCCAAGTATAGTCATTCTCATCCTCGCCTTACTGAACCTTGACTAGATTCACCGCTTTCCTTCGAAGTTGCTTCGTATCGTGCTCGACAATACGAATCGGCTTGCGGTTTCCAACCGCCTCGGGTTCTACTTCGACATCATCCAACTAATTAGGTGAAATAGTCACATCGGGGTCGTGCACGAATTTCCTTAACTGGGAAACATGAAATACGTTATGAACTCCCGCCATCTTGTCCGGCAACTCAACTTTGTACGCCAAATTCCCAACTTGTTCGAGAACTGGGAATGGACCAACAAACCTCGGTGTTAACTTGCCTCTCCTACCAAATCGAATCACGCTCTTTAACGGAGCTTGATAAAAACCAAGTTGCCGATGGAGAATTTTAAATCTCCTCTCCTCTTATCGGCATAACTCTTCTGCCTATCTTGGGTAGCCTTCATCCTTTGTCGGATAACTTTGATCTTATCTGAGGTTTCTCTTATCACATCTGGCCCAAGCACAAATTTCTCATTGGTTTCTAACCAACATGACGGTGAGTTGCACGGTCTTTCGTACAAAGCTTCAAATGGAGCCATACCAATACTGGATCGATAACTATTATTATATGTGAACTCCATTAGATGCAAATAGCCAACCGATGATCCGCCAAAATCTAATATGCAAGCTCTCAAGATATCTTCCAATACTCGATTCGCCCTCTCTGTCTGACCGTCAGTTTGAGAATGGTATGTGGTGCTGAGATGTAATTCTAATCCTAATGCCTCTTGTAAGCTCTTCCAAAATACACTAGTGAACAACGGATCTCGGTCACTTACAATGCCTTTGGGTACTCCATGAAATCTCACCACCCATTTCTATACAGTTCAACTAACTTAGCTGTCGTTCTACTCGACTCGACGGGTACAAACCTTGCACTCTTGATCAATCGGTCCACAATCACCCAAATGTTATCATGGCCCGATCTAGTTCTTGGTAACCCATCAATGAAATCCATTGAGACTTGTTCCCATTTCCATTCTGGGATTTATAATGGTTGCAACAAACCACTAGGTTTCTTTTTCGCAGCTTTAACTAACCGGCAGTTCATGCATTTGGATATAAACTTCCCAACATCTCTTTTCATTCCTTCCCAGTAGTAGGTCTGCTTCATGTCTCGATACATTTTGTTACCACCGGGATGTATAGTCAATTTTGAGTGATGGCATTCTCTAAGCACTTCATCTCTCAATCCATTGACATTGGGTATACTATTCTTTCTAAGCCATCCATCTTGATCAGGCCTATACTAGTTCATCTCTTCATCGATTCCCGTCTCTAACTTGGAGATGATTTCCAATAAGTTAGGATCATCCCTCTGACTGAAACCAATCCTCTCAATCAAAGTGGGTTTGATCGTTTAACTTGCTAACATTACTGGATCCAATTCGCACTTTGGTCTGAAATCATACCCTGCGATACTCCAGTTGCTTCCATTCAAGAAACATGGCTCCTAAACTGACATGTCTTCTACTCAATGCATCAACTACCGCATTCCTTTTCCTGGTGTATATCCGATTTCGAAATCATAGGAACCTAAGAATTATAACCATCTCTGCTGTTGGAGATTTAGATCCTTCTGGGAGAAAAGGTACTTAAACGATTTATGATCAGTAAACAACTCAAATCTTTCTCCTAAGAGATAATGTCTCCACATCTTCAACGCGAATACGATCGCTGCCACTTCCAAATCATGGGTAGGATATCTTTTGTCATGCGGTTTCAGTTGCCGACCAGCATAAGCTACAACCCTACCTCCTTCCATCAATACAACACCTAGCCCGGTACCACATGCATCTGTATATACTGCCATCTCTTCATTCCCCTTAGAAATATCTAACACTGGTGCACATGTCAACTTTTCCTTTAGACTCTTGAATGCACTCTCGCACTTTTCGTCCAGACGAATGCTTGATTCTTCTTGGTCAACTGAGTCAACGGTGCTGCTATCTTGGAGAAGCCTTGGATAAACTTACGATAATATCCAACTAATCCTAAGAAACTTCTTATGTCTGTTGCATTCTTGGGCATAGACCAATCTTGTACCATAGCTGCCTTTGCAGGGTCCACAACAATACCATTCTCCGAAACATGGCCCAAGAATCTCACTTCTCTCCTCCAGAAGTGACACATAGAAAACTTCGCTTTCAATTGGTTTTTCTTAACACCTCCATCACTACTCTCAAATGTTCCTTGTGTTCTTCCTCTGTCCTCGAATAAACAAGTATATCGTCCACGAACACAAGAAAAAACTTATTCAATTGATCCCTGAATACCCTATTCATAAGATCCAAAAAATATGTTGGTGCATTGGTCAACCCGAACGACATGACAACCACTCATAGAATCCAAACGGCGTCTGAAAGGCCGTTTTAGCTATAGTCTCAGCTTCCACCCTAAGCTGATGAAAACCTGTCGCGAGATCCAACTAGGAGAACACTCTTGCGCCCCTCAACTGATCAAACAAATCGTCTATCCATGGTAGAGGATACTTATTCTTCCTCGTCAGCTTAATCAACTCGCGGTAGTCCATACACAATCGAAGGGAACCATCTGCCTTGGTAGCAAACACAACTGGTGCTCCCCACTCAGAAACCCTTGTTCTGATAAATCCCTTCTTCAAAAGATCACTTACTCGCACCCCGAGCTCTCTCTGCTCCCTTGGCGCCATATGACGAAGTGGCATCACTATAGGTCTGACATCTTTCACTAAATCATTATGAAACTCAATCACTCGGTGTGGTGGAAGTCCGGTCACTTCCTCGAAGACGTCAGAATACTGGCCAGCCACGAGCACATCTGACAACTCATCATGCGGGATGTCGAGGGAATTAAAAAAACTAGCTATTACCCCATCACTAGGTAGACCACCAAACACTACCCTCTACCCATCATTCGCTATAACTGTCACCAAAAAGCCCTCACAGTCTACTATAACCCCATACATTTAGAGCCAATCGATTCCCAAAATAATGCCAAACCCAGTAAATCCCAAAACAAAGCGATCACAAACAAACATACACCATGACTCAATAAGACCACATTACGACAAATTATACTAAGGCTAGTCGAACCGCCAATCGGGTTCGCCACCACTAAAGGTCTATCGACTATCTCGGTTTTCAATCCCAACCTATCTACCAGATCACTAGATATGAAGGAACGGGAAGCTCCGGTATCAAACAATACTCGAATAGGAACATCATAAACAGAAAGCATATCTTGAATGATTACATTCTTTCCTTTCTCTTCCGCAGTTGGGCCATTAGACAAAGAAGGAACAACATTGTTAACATATGCTTTCACAATCTTCTTTTCTTTAGGGGTTATGGACATTTATCTTTGTGATGTCCCACTTGGCCGCAGTTAAAACACATCATGTCTGCTGGCTTTGCTCGACATTCTTTAGCATAATGGACCTTCTTGCCACTGCTAAAGCACTTTCTTCTGACCATCCTTAGCTTGGTTCTGCTTCCTCTTATTCTAAGAATTATTCTTACCTCCACCGCTTGCTTGCGGCTTTGGCCCCTTTGCAGATGCAACAGCGACTTCAGTCTTGGGCTTAGGATAAAGGAACTCTGACCTCAGTGCTTTCCCAACAATCGATTCAAAAGTCTCATCAATGTGATTTATAAGCCTTTCTTCCAAGTACCGATCTAAACATATGAACTTCTCATTCTTCTTCTCGGGAGTGTCAATAAGGGATAATCCATACTTTGATAAAGTATCGAACTCGGCAATGTACTCCGAGACTGCCCTACCATTCTGCTTAAGCTCCAGAAATTTCCTAAACAATTCTGATCTCTGAGCAGCTAGGATAAATTTATCACTGAATCGAGCCTTAAACTGATCCCAAGTAACTTGATCCTCAGGGGTAGCTGCCTTAATAGCATTCCACCAATTCATAGCCCGTCCTTGCAGCTGACGGGATGCTAGCTTTCTCTTCATCGCATCTTCGATTCCCAGATCCTCGAAGCTACGCTCACAACTATCGAGCCAATCTTGAACTTCTGTAGACAATTCCATTCCATGGAACGACTTCTCACAAAGACTAGTGTAGTCCTTATAGAGCTTGGCGAAATCGGCCCTAGGCGCCTGCACCGCTGCACCACCACCATTAGCAGCATTAGAAATTGCTCCTTGCACATCTCTAAGCGTCCCTCTCATGAAATCTCTGAACATCGTCCTCATATCAGTAGAATTCTCATTATTAGCTCCTCTACCAGTACCCCTCGTATGTCGGCTCATCGTTCAATCTATAAGGAGAAAACAATTAACCATCTCTTCAGTGGTGCCAGTGCAGTGCAACTCCATCCTTAAATATACTAATAGTGTATATATATATATATATATATATATATATATTTGAAAACCAAAATATCACAAATATGCGCTTACATATATGTACTATATCTCCCTAGTGTCTTTCACTAGGTTAATTACGCAACCTAGAGCTCTGACACCAAGTTTGACGGCCCGCCCCGTACCAGCCGATATTTCCAGTGAAAGTGTGTTGTGCCAATGCCCGACTAGCATGAGAAGGTCGACAAAGAAATGAAAAGAAAGGAATTTGAACTAGAAAGGAACCTGTAGTATATCTCACAGCACATGGAACAAAATATAATAATAACATAACTTTGACATAAAGCAGGTAAGGCAGTGCATAAGCTGAAAACTAAACCATCATAGCGGCGGAAAAATCCAAAATACGGCTTATGTTTCACAACATCATTATTACAACTTTTAAAAATTGTCTCCAAAGAAAAATAAGAACGGTACACTACTAATGCCCAAAGTAGTGACCAACAGCGACATAGGGAGAATACATATATATCATACGTGGGAGCTTCCTGCTCGTCTCCGGATCAGCTACTCATGCATAACCAGCTAACATATCTCTAGTCTGCCCGTTTAAGAGCACCCAGAGTGATAAGAAGATACATAAGACTCTGGGTTAGACAAAAGTTTGGTATGAGCGATAAGCAGCAAAACAGAACAATAACAGGTATACTAAACCATACCTGAACCTGGACCTGCAACCAAAGAGTTAGCACAACAGGATGTACAATACTCTAAGGTGAACTAACATACGGTGTAAAGATACGGGGGAGGGGGGTGTGCATGTCATAGTGATATCAGACAATCAAGCATAGCAAAATCCTCACATGTCTCACTCAATGCGTAAAGCATACGATATCCACTGTTTTGACCAACCAAATCCTTTGCTATGATCACTCTGCCCAATGGAGTCAAGATGGCTCCACTGCACTGATCCATAGACATTAATCCTTTGTTATGTCCACTCTGCCCCCATGAAGTGATGACGACTCCACTGCACTGGCTCATAGCTATGCTACGATCACTTTGCTCCATGGAGTAATAACTACCCCACCGCACTGATCCGTAGCCTAACATCGTCTTGGTGGTGAATCAAAGTTATGGACGTCGATAACCCCTTAGCACACGTCCTGTAGCAAAGTCTAACTCATGAAGTTAACTCGTTGGTTCCCAACTGGATCCTAAGTACAAACTTCCCTTTTGGACTACCTTTGCATCTCAGGTTTTGGTCTCCTCCCGATCAGTTCAGAAACAAGCTTCCATTCAGATCGCTCTCTCTTCCACCTTCGGTTCGATTCGATTCAGTCGTGATTGCCCCCATCGGGTCGGGTCGAGCTCCTTGGTTCGTGATGTCCTCTCCAGAGCATCAGGTCATGGCTCCAACTTCGGATCGTGTATCTCTTCGAGTCGGGATTCTCCATTGGCTTGTGGGTCAAGCCTACATCGGTCTGGGTTCGAGCTTCTTCCACCGGGTCGGGGTGCTTCAGATCGGTCGTGAGCTTCTATTCCATGGTGCTCTACGTCTTCCAAATCATCAGGTCGGTTCATGGTTACTCGCCACGAGTAGGGTGTCACGATCGGGTCGGTTCGTGCCTCCTTCCTCCGATCTGATCCGGTTCAGGTCAAATTCCTACAACATTTACAGCGAGCTGTTTACGCCATACGACGTCGTTTTTCTGACAGCCCGCCCCGCACCAGCTGGCATTTCCAATGAAAGTACGTTGTGCCAATGTCCAACAGCACGGGACGGTCGTCAAAGAAAGGAAAGAAGGAAATTTGAACAGTGGACTAACAAAGAACCTGTAGCATATCTCACAGCGCATGGAGTAATATATAATAATAACATACTTTGACATAAAAATGGGCGAGACAGTGCATAAGCTGAATACTAAACATCGTAGTAGTGGAAAATCCAAATACAGCTTATGTTCCGCTTCATCATTATTACAACTTTAAACTGTCTCTAAAACAAAAGAAAGGAAAGGTACACTACTAATGCCCAAAGTAGTGACCAGCAGCGACACAGGGAGAATATACAGAGAACAATATGTGTAAGCCTCATGCTCGTCTCGGACAGCTACTCGTACACAACCAGCTAACCTGTATCTAGTCTGCCCATTTAAGAGCACCCAGATTAATAAGAAGAGACATAAAACTCTTGGTTAGACAAAAGTCTGGTATGAGCGATAAGCAGCAAAACAGAACAATAACAAGTATACTAAACCATACCTGAACCTGGACCAACAAACAAAGAGTTAACACAACAAGATGTACAATACTCTAAGGTGACACTAACATATGGTGTAAAGATACGGGGGTGGGGGTGTGTATACCATAATAATGCCAAACAATCAAGCATAGCAGCCATCCTCACATCTCTCACTCAGTGCATAAAGCATACGATATCCACCACTTTGATCACCCAAATCCTTGCTATGATCACTCTGCCCCATGGATTCATGGCGACTCGATTACACTGATCCATAGCCATTAGTCCTTGCTATGTCCACTCTGCCCCATGAAGTCATAACGACTCCACTGCACCGGCTCATAGCCGTGCTACGATCACTCTGCCACATGGTGTAATAACTACCCCACTGCACTGATCCATAGCCTAACATCCGTCTTAGTGGTGAGTCAAAGCTATGGACGTTGATAACTCCTTAGCACACGTCCTGCAGCAAAGACCAACTCATGAAGTTAACTCGTTGGTTCCCAACTAGATCCCGAGATCTACCTCCCATTTGGACTACCTTTGCATCTCGGGTTTTGGTCATTATCATCTCGTTCGTACTTCAGTTCCATTCAGTTCATTCGCTGTCCAGACTTGAAGATCGGTTCGTGGATCACCCACCTGTCCTTGGCTCGTGATGATGCTCCACTCGTGACCAGTGGCTCGTGGCACCACATTCGGATCATGGGACCCTCTGGTTCGTGATAATGGATGCTCCACATATCGTGGTTCCCTGTTTGGCTTGGCTCGTGATCTGTTGTTGCTGACATGCTTGGCTCGTGAGGCTATCTCATGAATGGAGGGCTCGGGTCGTGATGGCTCTCCACGGTTGGGTCGGGTTGTGATAGCTCTCCACGGTCGGGTTGGGTCGTGAGCTTTAGGTGTGAGCAGTCCTCCAGCTCGTGGTCTTCACTTTCATGTTCGGGTCGGTTCAGATAAGGGTGGGTGATCCAATCCGGCTCTGGGTCATTTCCTGTAACTTTTCCTACGACTGTTTTACGGACAGCATTTTTGAATATTCTAACCGTTCTAATCAATGAAAAAGCATATCATACTCTCATAGCTACATATAGAATTGACCACAAACACCAAAACAACAATTTGATATGTTAAAATGGATCGAATCTACCAAAAACCCATATTTTCCCCTTAAGCATGTTTAACGATAACTAATGATAGGATTAACAAAACTTAACCAAATTAACTCAAACTTCTAACAGAGGCTTAAAATAAAATTTAAGAATTTCTATACATTTTTCCAGATTTTTGAACGCATAATTTCATTAATTAACACTAATCAGCCTAATTAACTGTAATTAGTGTAAAAACAATGCTAATCACTCACCTTTGCCACAATTAAAACTTTAAGAACTAAAAATCCTCTGATTTGGGCGAATACCAATATCTAACAGCAGCTCCAACCTTGCTTTGGTGCTATTTCTCCTTAATTTGGTGTAGATTAGTCTAATCCTTAGTTAAACGGTGATTAGAAATGATTCTAGAAAGCGGAGGCCATTGCTTGGGTTGAATGGAGGTAAGTGGCAGTTGAAAAACGAAATAAAAACTGATTTACTAACTAATCTCAGCCCTCCCATAACCCTAATCCCGAAATGGGTTATGGGCCCTCTTGCTAATCACCCTAATTTCGCCCAGTTAAGCTGTTTTTCACCTTTTAAACCTTGTTTTAGCCAAATCTCCCAAACGTTGAGTCCGTTTGGCTAATGTGACTACTCTACGGAAAGATAAACCATCATCCGGATGTAATGGAAGTTGTTTCAGGTCAAAATTCCTTACCAATCAAAAGTTATGGCCAAAAGAAGTTCAGCTAGGTGCAACACAATCATTTAAAAATTGGCAAAAATCATGAACATAGGAAATGACCCCAATAGTCGTCTCCCAAAGTTACACGGCTATACGACTTTGCATGAGAAAGAAATAAATATTCTACGATCCTTCGATGCATAGAATGCGGGTCGTTAAATTCTCCCCCCTCTCTCCCCTTCCCCCCCAAGAAATTTTGCCCCCGGAATTCCTTAACCAAAACATACAAAGGTTCCCGCATGCCTATCAATTATTTGCAATCAATCAAACATACATAACAAACACAACAAGCCTATCCTAGCATGGGGTTACTAATGAGGGAATAACTATTGCTATTAAAATCTTATCAGGCAAAGAGTTCTGGATGCGACTTCCTTATGCTCTCCTCTGTTTCCCAAGTACAGTCATTTTCATTCTCTCCCCACTGAACCTTGACTAGTTTCACCGTCTTCCTTCAAAGTTGCTTCGTATCGTGTCCAACAGTACGAATCGTCTTGTGGTTCCCAACCACCTCATGTTCTACCTTGATGTCGTCCAGCTGATTTGGTGAAATACTCACACTAGGGTCGTGCACAAACTTCTTCGACTAGGAAACAAGAAATACGTTGTGAACTCCCGCCATCTTATCTGAAGTTTCTCTTATTACTTCTGGTCCAAGCACAAATTCTCACCGGATCCCAACTAACATGATGGTGAGTACAAAGATTCAAATGGAGCTACTCAAATACTAGACTGATAACTATTATCATATACGAATCCAACTAGATGCAAATGGTTATCCCATGATCCACCAAAATCCAATATACAAGCTCTCAAGAGAACTTCTAATACTCGATTCATCCTCTCTGTTTGAGCATCGGTTCGAGGATGATACGCGGTACTGAGATGTAATTCTGATCCTAAAGCCTATTGTCAGCTCTTTCAAAACCACCTAGTAAATAATGGATCTCGGTCACTCACAATGCCTTTGGGTACTCCATGAAATCTTACTACCCACTTCATATACAGTTTTACTAACTTAGCTGCCGTTCTACTCGAATTGACCGGTATAAACCTTACACTCTTGGTTAAACGGTCCATAATCACCCAAATGCTATCATGACCCGATTTAGTCCTTGGTAAACCATCTATGAAATCCATCGACTTACTCCCAATTACATTCGGGAATTTTCAACGGTTGTAACAAACCACTAGTCTTCCTTTGCTCAGCTTTAACTAACTAGAAATTTATACTCTTGGAGATAAACTTCCCAATGTCTCTCTTCATCCTTTTCCAGTAGTAGGTCTGCTTCATGTCTCGATACATTTTGTTACCACCAGGGGTGCATAGCTAGTTTTGAGTGATGACGTTCTCTAGGAATTTAATTTCTCAATCCATTGACATTGGGTACTACCAGTCTATCATTCTTTCAAAACCATCTTCCTCGGTCAAGTCCATACTTGTTCATCTTCTTACTGTCGATGCCCATCTCTACCTTGGAGATGATTTTCAATAGATTAGGATCGTCCCTCTGGCTGGAACCAATCCGCTCAATCAAAGTCTGTCTTATCGCCTAACTTGCTAACATTTCTGGATCCAATCCATACTTACGTCTAAGATCATATCCCATGATATACTCCAAGTGCTTCCCTTCAAGAAACATATCATCTAAACTGTCATGTCTCCTATTCAATGCATCAGCTAGCGCACCTAGTCCGGTAGCACAGGCATCTGTGTATGCCGTCATCTCTTCGTTCTCTAGTACCAGAATTCTACAGGTGATAGTCTACTTAAGGGAATAAACAAGAACAAACATAGCAACCATAGCATCCATCAAACATATCCTATCTATCACCTGCTAAAGCCATACACACGTCTATACCTACTTGATTGGTCCAACCAATCTCAAGGCTAACGGAAGCCCCCACTCCATACATACATCGATGCCTACTTGACTGGTCCAACCAATCCCAAGGCTAATGGAAGCCCCGCCTCCATACGGACTACCGCACATCCAATGTACGTTTATCCTCCGAGGATAACTTGATCACGTCCAACGGATCCAACGTAACGGGCGTCACCAAATACCCCTTCTTCTAGTCCGCCTAAAACACTCGAGTCCCACCCAAGTCTATCCATTATCTTGCTGCCCTATCGAGTCCAACTCGAGCCAATCCATTTCTTTGCATCCTTCTCGAGTCCAACTTGAGTCAATCTATTACCCGTAAACTCAGACCCAGTCTTGAGTATCCATTACCGACAAACTCTAATCCAGCGTGAGTCGTCTCCCTATTCATTGCATCTCCAAGATCAACGAACACCTATTTTATTTTACGAGTTCAAGTCCAACTTGAGTCATCCTAACCCTTACCGCATCTTTCTCAAGTCCCACTCGAGTCATCTCATAACCCTATCGAGTCTAACTCGCATCAGCCCATACCATTGAACATTCTTATCATGTCACGACTGCACATCACTCCTAGAGTAAGCCAAGATATCATTCAATGGAAATCATAACAACTACTTATATCTTATGCAAACCATCCTAGTCGAACTCGACATTCCCTAAGCAAAAGCCCCAAAGGCCTAAACCAATATCAGACAAGCATTCATGGAACATCTCCTCCGAATTCAGACAATCTACATGAGATTATACTAGCAAAACAACTAAGCAATCACAAGCAAACATAATTCCATAACTCGACAAGACCACATTACAACAAATCATGCAAAGACTAGTCGAACCACCTATCGGGTTCGTCACAACTAAAGGTCTATCGACTATCTCAGGTTCCAATCCCAACTTATCTACCAGGTCACTAGATATGAAGGAATGGGATGCCTTGCTATCAACAAATCTAGAAAAGAAACATCATAAATAGAAAGCATACCTCGAATAATGACTCCCTTTCCCTTCTCCGCCGCAGTAGGGGCATTCGACGAAGAAGGAACAACACTGATAGCATATGCTTTCACAATCTGCTTCTTTTTAGGGTGTTGCAGGCAATTATCCTTGTGATGTCCAACTTGGCCGCAATTGAAGCACTTCCTTTCCTCAGGCTTTTCCTGAAAATCTCTAGCATAGTGGCCCTTCTTGCCACAACTAAAGCACTCGCCATATTTCTTATTCTTCTTGTTCTGACCATCCTTGGTTTGGTTTTGTTTCCTCTTATTCTAGGACTTTTATTTTCCTCCACCGCTTGCTTGCGGCTTTGGCTCCTCTGTAGATGCAACGGCAACTTCAGTCTTTGGCTTAGAGTAAAGACTCTTTGATCTCAATGCCTTTCCCACAATAGATTCAAACATCTTGACGATGTGGTTTATCAGCCTTTCCCCTAAGTACTCATCTAAGCTGGTTATGAACTTCTCGTTCTTCTTCTCGGTAGTGTCGATAAGTCATAATCCATACTTCGATAAAGTATCGAACTTAGAAATATATTCCGAGACTATCCTACCATTCTGCTTAAGCTCCAAAAATTTCCTAAACAGTTCAGATTTGTAAGCAGATGGAATGAACTTTTTGCTAAAATGAGTCATAAACTGATTCCAAGTAACTTGATCTTCAGGAGTAGCTGCTTTAATAGCATTCCACCAATTCATAGCTCGTCCTTGAAGCTGACGCGATGCAAACTTTCTCTTCATGGCATCATCGATTCCCAAGTCCTCGAAGATGCGCTCACAACTATCCAACCAATTTGGAACATTTGTAGCCGACTCCGTTCTGTGGAACGGCTTCTCGCCAAGACTAGTATAATCCTTGTTAAGCTTGGCGAAATCTTCCCTAGGCACCTGCACCGCTGCACCACCACCATTTTCAGCATTAGGAACTGCCCTCTGAACATCCCTAAGCATCTCTCTCATGAGGTCAGTGAACATTGTCCTCATATCAGGAGCATTCCCATTATTAGCTCCTCTACCAGTACCTCTAGTATATCGGCTCATCGTTCAATCTTTAAGGAGAAAACGATTAACCATCTCTTCAGTGGTGCCAGTGCAATGCGACTTCATCCTTAAATATACTAATAGTATATATATATATATATCTTTTGAAAACCAAAATATCACAAATACATGCTCTTATATACGTACTATCTCTCTCTGGTGTCTTCCCTCGATTAACTATGCAACCTGGCTCTGATACCAAATGTGACGACCCGCCCCGCACCAGCCGAAATTTCCAATGAAAGTACGTTGTGCCAATGTCCAACCAGCACGGGACGGTCGTCAAAGGAAGGAAAGAAGGAAATTTGAACAGTGGACTAACAAAGA
Source organism: Allium sativum (assembly GCA_030737875.1). NCBI lineage: Eukaryota > Viridiplantae > Streptophyta > Magnoliopsida > Asparagales > Amaryllidaceae > Allium > Allium sativum. Next base: position 59,622,728 of record CM060913.1, read on the forward strand.
ACCTGTAGCATATCTCATAGAGCATGGAGTAAACTATAATAATAACATACTTCGACATAAAAACATGCGAGACAGTGCATAAGCTGAAAACTAAACATCGTAGCAGCAGAAAATCCTAATACAACTTATTTCCACTTCATTATTATTACAACTTTAAACTAACTCTAAAACAAACGAATGGAAAGGTACACTACTAATGCCCAAAGTAGTGACCAGCAGCGACACAGGGAGAATATATAGAGAATAGTACGTGTAAGCCTCCTGCTCGTCTCCGGACAGCTACTCGTGCACAACCAGCTAACCTGTCTCTAGTCTGCCCCTTTGAGAGCACCCAGAGTAATAAGAAGATACATAAAACTCTGGGTCAGACAAAAGTCTGGTATGAGTGATAAGCAGCAAAACAGATCAATAACAGGTATACTAAACCATACCTGAACCTGCAACCAAAGAGTTAACACAACAAGATGTACAATACTCTAAGGTGACACTAACATATGGTGTAAAGATATGGGGGTGGGGGTGTGTATGTCATAGTGATGTCAAACAATCAAGCATAACAACCTTCCTCACATCTCTCACTCAGTGCGTAAAGCATACGATATCCACCACTTTGATCACCCAAATCCTTGTTATGATCACTCTGCCCCATGGGGTCATGGCGACTCCACAACACTGATCCATAGCCACTAGTCTTTGCTATGTCCACTATGCCCCATGAAGTCATAATGACTCCACTGCACTGGCTCATAGCCATGCTACGATCACTCTGCTCCATGGAGTAATAACTACCCCACTACACTGATATGTAGCCTAACATCCGTCTTAGTGGTGAGTCAAAGCTATGGACGTCAGTAACACCTTAGCACACATCTCGCAGTAAAGCCCAACTCGTGAAGTTAACTCGTTGGTTCCCAAATGGATCCTAAGTTCTACTTCCCATTTGGACTACCTTTGCATCTTGGGTTTTAGTCATTATCATCATGTTCGCACTTCAGTTCCATTCAGTTCATTCGTTGTCCAAACTTGAAGATCGGTTCGTGGATCGCCCTCCTGTCCTTGGCTCGTGATGATACTCCACTCATGACCCATGGCTCATGACACCACATTCGGATCGTGGGACCCTCTGGTTCATGATAATGGATGCTCCACGGATCGTGGTTCCCTGTTTGGCTTGGCTCGTGATCTGTTGTTGGTGACATGCTTGGCTCGTGAGGCTATCTCACGAATGGAGGGCTCGGGTCGTGATGGCTCTCCACAGTCGGGTCGGGTGGTGATAGCTCTCCACGGTCGGGTTGGGTCGTGAGCTTCAGGTGCGAGCAGTCCTCCAACTCGTGGTTTCACATTCATGATCGGGTCGGTTCGGATAAGGGGAGGCGATCCGATCCGGCTCTGGGTCATTTCCTGTAACTTTTCCTACGACTGTTTTACGTCATGCTACGGCGTTTTCAACTATTCTAACTGTTCTAATCAATCACAAAGTATACCATACAGTCATATCAGATATATAGAATTAACCACAAACACCAAAACAACAATTTGATATGTCAAAATGGATTAAATCTACCCAAAACCCATATTTTCCCCTTAAGCATGTTTAACGATAACTAATGATAGGATTAACAAAACTTAACCAAATTAACTCAAACTTCTAACAGAGGCTTAAAATAATATTTAAGAATTTCTAAACATTTTTCCATATTTTTGACACGCAAAATTTCATTAATTAACACTAATCACCCTAATTAACTGTAATTAGTGGAAAAACAATGCTAATCACTCACGTTTGCCATAATCAAAACTTTCAGAATTGAAACTCCTCTGATTTGGGCGAATACCAATGTCTAACAACAGCTCCAACCTTGATTTGGTGCTATTTCTCCTTAATTTGGTGTAGATTAGGCTAATCCTTCATTAAACGGTAATTAGAAATGACTCTAGAAAGTGGAGGCCATTGCTAGGGTTGAAAGTAGGTTAGTGGTGGCTGAAAAATGAAATAAAAACTGATTTACTAACTCGTCTCACCCTCCCATAACCCTAATCCTGAAATGGGTAATGGGCCCTCTTGCAAATCACCCTAATTAGGCCCGGTTAAGCTGTTTTTCACCTTCTAAACCTTGTTTCAGCAATATCTCCCAAACGGTGAGTCTGTTTGGCTAATGTGACCACTCAACAGAAAGGTAAACCATCATCTAAATCTAATGAAAGTTGTTTCAGGTCAAAATTCCTTACCAATCAAAAGTTATGGCCAAAACAAGATCAGCTAGGGGCAAAACGGTCATTTAAAAATTGGCAAAAATCATAAACATGTGAAATGACCCCAATAGTCATCTCTGAAAGATACATGGCTATACGACTTTGCATGAGAAAGAAATAAATATTCTATGATCCTTTGATGCGTAGAATGCGGTTCGTTACAGTTTTCGGCTATTCTAACCTAACTATTCAATCACAAAGCATTCCAAACCGTAATGGAAACATGTATATTCAACCATGAACACCAAAACAACCATATAACATGCCAAAATGGATCAAACATACCTAGAACCCATGTTTTTCCCTTAATCCCCCTTAGTCATGTTTAAGCAGACAATTAGCAAAACTTATCCAAATTAGCCCAAATTTCTATTAAAGCACTAAAATAATATTTTAGAATTTTACAAACTTTTCCAAATTTTTCTGAGTTATAATTTTGCTAATTATCACTAATCACCCCTAATTAGCCGTAATTAGTGAAAAACAATGCAAATCACTCACCTTAGCCATAAAAAAACTTAGATCTAAAACTATCTCTAATTTGGGTCGAATCTCTATGCAACACAGCAGCTCCAACTCTGATTTGGTGCTATTTCTCCTTAGTTTGACGTAGATTAGCTTAGTCCTTGACTAGAGAGCGATTTGGGATGAAATTAGAAGGTGGAGGCCATGGCTAGGGTTAGAGAAATATTTTATGCGGCTGAGAAAATGAAAATAGATCGTTTTCTAACTGATTTCAGCCTCCCCATAACCCTAATCCCGAAATGGGTTATGGGCCTAGTTGCTAATCACCCTAATTAGGCCCAGTTAAGTGGGTTTTCACCTTCTAAACCTTGTTTCAGCTATATCTCCCAAACGGTTAGTCCGTTTGGCTAATGTGACCACTCTACGGAAAGGTAAACCATCGTCCAGATCTAATGGAATGGTTTCAGGTCAAAACTCCTTACCAATCAAAAGTTATGGCCGAAACAAGATCAGCTAGGGGCAAAAAGGTCATTTAAAAATTGGCAAAATCGTGAATATGGGAAATAACCCCAATAGTTGTTCCCCAAAGTTATACGACTATACGACCTCCTATGAAAAAAGAAATAAATATTCTACGATCCTCTGATGCGTAGAATGCGGGTCGTTACACTTGTCTTACTACATGTCTTATCTTGGTAAAGTGCTTATTAATTTATTATACCCTTAGCCGTGCAGGACCACCCACATTAGATTACCATTTGCGGTTGCTGGATATGCCGGGCGGTTCCGGGCAGACTTTTACCATAATTCGAATCCTACCTCGTGTCTTAGCATTATTACGCATCTAATTTCTGTCTTTGACCTCTCACATTAGATTACGAAATTGCGGTTGCTGGATATGCCGGGCGGTTCCGGGCAGACTTCTACCGCAATCCAAATCTAACCTCGTGTCTTAGGCGTTCATTATCCTTTCTTGATTCAAGTCCCAATTTCAAATCTTGGATTATAATATATTTCAATTACCCATAAATTCCAACCCAATTTATGCTTATAATTCTAATCCAGTTTGTGCCTATAATCCCATGTATACAAGTCATACCAAATTATGCCCAAATCAATCTGCATTCATTATCTCTTCCTTAATTCAAGTTCAAATCTTGGATTATAGTGATTTTCCAGTTACCCATAAATTCCAATCCAATTTATGCTTATAATCTCATTTTATTACATATTTCCCAACTTTTCCCAATCATTCCAATGTTATTCGTATGCAATATGTTAGGCTCGAAGTTAGTCTAATCTCATAAGGAAAAAGGAAAAGAAGAAGGGAAGAGAATTGAAACATCAAAACTGGCATAAACACATAAGTAGGCATGTGAAGTAAATAAAGAGAAAATAAATCAGATATGCATATGATAATAGCAATTGAGTACGAATTTAAAAGATAACAAATTACAAAACTTGATATAACTTGATATGATTTATCTTATTTACAGGCATATACATTAGATCAAACTTACAATCTTATCACAATTACTTTTTAATTTAATTATATGTGAAAGTAACATAGATTCACAGCGATAGGATTCTTAGAAAAGAGAATTAGGTGTTGTTGTAGCAATTCCGATCTTGAATAATCTCTACTTTGATTGTTTGTAGATCTGATCTTCTAATTGGAATACTCCTATTCTGATTTCTTTTGGTGGAGAAGAAAGGCTAGTTTAGATTAGAGCAGCATGGAGGCGCCATGGATTAAAACAATGAGATTAGAATTAGGTTTAAGTGTTTGTTTATAGGTGTATTAGGTGAATTAGGACCTTTAGATTAGATTAGGAACCATCTGAACCATCCAGACCAGAAAAACACGTAATCTAGCCAATCCCAGAAAAACACGTCGTCAGATGCAGATCTGACCGATGGGGGTCGACACCCTATAGGGGGGGTCGAATCCCCAGTCGACACCCCTATAGGGGGGTCGACACCCCAGTCGACTCCCCTTTGGGGGGGTCAATACCCACGAGCGGGAAATTTCCTGCTCAGCTATTTTGGTTGGATTTCGAATTTTGAACTGCTCTGGTTATTTAATTATTATTAAATTCTACTTTAAACTGAAATCTTCTAAGCTTCATAACTTCTTTATACGATGTCCGATTTACGCAAACTCGGACTCCATCCCAAGCATAATTCCGGGACGAATGCAATGGTGCAGCCTGTTTCCCTTAATTCTTCATCTAAAAATTAAGTATTCTTAAATTTGCTAATTTTAGTATTTTAAAATTACGGGGTGTTACACGTCCTCCATCCACGTAAAAGATTGATGGAGTGGAACCCACAGTGAGAAACCAAAACTCATAAAAGGGATAGTTATAATTAGTCGTTTGCGAGTTAATTAACTTAATTTTTATGATGAGTATTGGTTATTGATGCAAGTTTAATATGATATTATATGATGCTTAGTATGTTATAAATATCATTTTTGTTTGATAAACATGTAGTTGTATGGGTATATGACATCTTAACATAAACCGTGTTGATTTGAAAATAGTTTTAACCTTAAATGGTCTTGAGGAAGTAATTTACCAATTACTGGTTTTTGAATGTGATGTGAACCTTACTTGGGTATTGGGATGATAATTGATTGATATTTATATATCCTCTTTTTGATTGATTATGCAGTTAATCTTTTGGTTGACTTATAAGTGTTATTACTTTAAGGCTTATATGGTGAATTCCACTTTGTGTGTGGATTGATTATTGTTTGATGTTTGATGTAGTTATATGTAATACAACGATTGAAAATGACCAATAGATGTGATTACTGGTCCACAGGTTAAGTCTCCATTAAATAAAATGGATTTTAACGAATATTTTGTTAATATAATAATAGGCTAAAAACTAAAGTTTGAATTTGATGTCTAAGTTTAGAGGTATATGAAGATTATAAAATTACGACGAATATTCATAAATGAAACAAGTTGATTTGAATTAATTTTCATATAGATATGGCTTAGTCTTGTTTTATTTTTAAAATGAATAGTAACCTGAAAAGTGAAGTTTGGTTAGGGTATCTATGGAATGTTTTATACGATCTTCCTTTAAAACACTTTCTTATTTATTTTTATAACGTGTCAGGAAAATTTAGATTAAAAATAATGAAATTTAAAAAATTATATTATTTTAATCATTTAAATATTATTATAATGCATTAATATTGTAATAATTGATTTTGAAGTTATAAAATTAAAATACAGCTTTTGAAAATTATACTTTGTATAATAAATAAAACATTTTTGAAGTCATTCGACGTATTTTGTATTATACGTCGAATTAGGGTCAGAATAGAACTCTTCGTGCAGCAGTAGTTCACAAACTTCGACCTATAACTTTAAACTAATGTGCCGGGAGATCCGACCGTCGGATTTTCCTGAAACTGGAACTGTTGGGTTTGTAATGAAAAGACCTTTCAAATGATAGGATTTTTTTTAAATCCAATGGTTATAATTTGAGAAAAGTTCAAATCAAATTTGAATAAAAACAATGTTGGAACCCGTAATGACCTGAAATATGGATTTATGAATATGAACTATTTTTATATAAATAAAAATAGGGAAAAAATCATTTTAAATTATTATAAATAATTTTAAAAGAGTTTAAACCAATTTTATATGGTTTTGAAGGATAAAATTGGTTAAGTGGAAACTTAGCGATTTGAGTAGTACCTTTTATAACGAATTTTGAGAATTGTTTTGAAATAAGGATTTTCATTTGTAAATCGAATTGAATTCTTAAGTAAACCATTTTATGAGTCTAAAATAGGATTTATGAAAGCCAATAACTTAACCAAGGTTTGAGAATAAGATTTTTAATCTTAAGAAATGAATATCAATTAAAGGAGATTTAATTGGTGGGTGAATAATCTGATAAGGATTTATATTTTGATGCTAATTATTCGAAAAGACCGGGTTCAACCCATTTCGAATAATTATACAACGATTAAAAGTCGAAAACATTGAAGACGGTGGAAGACCGGGAATCCTCACATTGAACGGACTGCTCGTTGATTCCCTAAATATGGGTAACTCCCTTAAGGGGTTATAGTGGTAGTGGTCCGGACGTACTTGTTCATTATTGGGATATGAAAGGGTCTCTCTCCTTAATTGGACGAGGAATAAGGTGCCTTTGGTTTGGTTCAAACCCATAATGAACTTGTAAATGGATAGTATGTCTGACATTGTATTTCATAACATAAACGATTAGTTCATATTAATGATATATCTATGGTGGCGGAGAATTTATGCTCTTAGCTTAACATCCTTTTTTAAGGCGTATGAACTCAAATGTTATATTATTAATAGAAACTGATCATATGTGCGAATTGACAGTGTGGCATGCTGAGTGCTACTGGACGTCAGATCAAAGCTTTTGTTGAAAAGCAGAGCTTTGTGGTACGTTGACTCACGGGCCTCACACTCTAGGATGAGATAAAACGGGATAATGGACAACAACGAGGACATGTGTTTCCTTCTACCTAAAGTGATGCCATGGTACAGAGCCTAAGCATTTTACTTATGCGGATGTTGGAATCGAGATGCCTCGGATGATGGTCAAATACGACTGGGGAACATTACGTTTAGGTAATTGTCCAACTCACCATAAATAGGTGGGTCAGCTCCGCCGCTCCAAGGGATATATATTGTTTTCCTTGGAATATTTTGCTAGAGATGTTCCAAAGTTCGGATAAGGAAGATCCTTTTCCTTGGTTCATAATGGAATCTAGTTTCCAATGCGGGCTTTGTTTTTTTAGTTGTAAACCTATATGGCAACATAATAGGATGAGGTATTATTCCGTCTAAGATTGATATATTTATTTTTGAAATTATTTTCAACACTTAGACACTAATAATAATATCAAATGATTTTCTCGTATCAAGCATGTTTGGCCATTATAAGGTAAAACTCTATCCTCCGATTTGCGCTTGCATTATGTGATGGGACTTCAGTCTTATAATGGATTCATTTTTCAAGAAACATTTCATGGTTTTGTGCATTGGCATTCGTGTGGAGTAAACACGTTTCGTGTTATATGGCGTGGTCCTATGATGTGCCTACCTTTATATTAAGTTAAGAATAACTGTAGGGTTTCTCATACCAGTCCCATGATTGACCCGTAGTTTTTTTTTCCCTTGGAAACTTGGGCCCCATTATTTCCATATGGGCAGCTGGGTAGTTTGATTTGCAGATATTTTGAGCAAGATTCTGGATTAAAGCTTAAAGTTGTGTCCAGTGCATTTGAAATTCTTCCACTGAATGTAATAATATTTCTGCTATATATTGTATTGTAGTTTATTATTTGCGATGTACTCTAATATTTTGTACTCTGATGTAACATTGTAACAATGTTAATGAAAAGTTCTTTTGTGTTTATTCTGATGTGTTGTATCCCAAGGTTAACTATTCAAGGATTCCTACCATTTTGGATTAGACCTGAGTGGTTCATGGTCGATTCAAAAGGTGAGGAATTTTGGGTGGATACATCCTGGGTATCAGACAAGAAGCAAGAGGCTGAACTAAGTAAATTATTTCATAATGATTAAGTAAATTGAGGTGGAAATCATGGCTGATTTTGGTTAGCAGTAAGTCAACAAGTAGGAAAAGTGATTATGAAATTATTAGGAAGTCAATGTTGTGTTTGTTAGGTTATGTTCTTCTTTTTCCTTGCAATATTGTTAGTTTGTTGTATCTACTTCCCTACGTGGAAGTGTGTTGTTTCTTGTAGCTGATATGCTTGTTGTATATCACTTGTATGTTTTGTTCTATTATTTTATAAAAACTGGAAGGCCTGGCAAAAAAAAAATTCAACATTAAATACCTATAACTTATTATATCAACAATTAATTACTGACCCACGCCTTAGTTCTTTCATTACATTTTATATTTAAATCTATAAATTTGAACTACGTAAAATCTTAAATTCAAATTATTTGAATAATCTTAGTGAATATTTAGTCCATTTTTATAATAACACTTAATATTTACATCAATTTTACTAACAAAAGGTTAATTTTACTATATAAATAGACGCATATATAACAAAGTTAATTTGTAAACCTTTTAGTTTATATCAAGAATTTATCATACAATATATCATAAAAAATTAACATCAATAATTCCACAGCAAACCTATACATTTCTTTATAAATTTCTTCTCAGTTAATTCGAAGTCCGAAAATCCAGAGTAGCCGGTAACCGTATAGCTAGACAACCAAATGGATCGTCGTGTGGGAATGATCCAATAACTAAATGAGCGTGATTTACTGAATAGATGAGCAAGATCCATACTCTCCGTAAATCAAGGCATTCTTATCGTGGAGAGATAGGAGGCAAAGATAGCTAAACGAGTAGGATCTACGGACCAGACGAGCAAGATCCGTACTCTACGTAAATCAAGCCAGTCTTGTCGCGGAGGGACAAGAGGCCAAGATAGACAAACAAGTAGGATCTACCGACCAGACGAGCAAGATCTGTACTCTACGTAAATCAAGGCAGTTTTGTCGCAGAAGGACAAGAGGCCAAGATAGTAAAATGAGTAGGATTTTCTGACTAGACGAACAAGATCCATGCTCTCCATGAGTCAACGTAGTCTTGTCGTGGAGGGATAAGAGGCCAAGATAGCCTAACAGGTATTAAGGTTCGCAGTCTCATTGTTGATTTCATACTTCACAAGTAAGCGTCCCTACTTTGCGAAGTAATTTTATTAAATTCGTAAAAGTTAGAGATTTTTAGTAAAGCCAAAAGAAAAATTAATGTTTCATCATTCGTAAAGATCATGCCAAGGGAGCTGGCATGCCCCCATGCATGGGTAGGCGGACTTGGCCGTTTCTGATTCCAGTTTTATCCGTGATGATAAGCAAACGGGTTATTGTTCATAAAGAGCATGCCTAGGATCTCGCCAGTTCCTATTACATGGGTAAACAAACATAGCCATTCACAATTCAAAGCCAGGAAAAGAAATCTTTTCATTGGTAATCAGAGGGAGTGACGATGTGTTGTTGAGCAAAGAGCATGCCTAGGGATTATAACATCTCCCGTACATGGGTATCCCAACTCAACCACCTTACAACTGCAATAACCAAAATAACCAAAAGGAAGGATACATCAGAGGATTGAAATCCTTAAAGCCGAAGCCATGAGTCGAAGCCCCAATAACCAAATCCAGAGAACTAGAATGAGGAAGACATAAGTGAGGAGCTCATTATTCGAGAGCCGTAAAAACATGGAAGCCAAGAAATAAAAAAAACCAAAATCGTAGCCTAAGCACCGAAGGCTTATTGACCAAAATTCAAGAAGCTGGAGAAGACCATAACCAGGAATCCACAAGAAATAAATCCATCATCCAAGAGAATAAGCAAATCCAAGACCAAATAACCAACATATCCATGACGTCGACAAATCAAATCCACTTGTCGAAAGATACTGATGCTAAGGAGACTTGCATCCAAGACATCAGAGCCAGTAATTGGTTTAGCTAATAACAATGCAGTGGGGACGATCGTGGGTCCCGGGCCCAGCCTGATCCCTTTGAGGAAGTTGTGCCTGTCCTGGCACCACGGCCTGAGTTCGAACAAACCGTGCTAGATACCCGGATATGATATGCTCCTCTATCAGGTCTCTAATATGCTGACAATCATTCGTATCATTACCGTCCATATCATGAAGCATGCAATGCCTACCAGAATCCCTTTCTCTTTGAGTTGACTCCCTTGCGGTAGGCTTTCTGAAAGGCGAAGTGGGATGAGCTTCTCGAAAAATCTCCTCGAGGATATGAGTGAGTTAAGAGTAAGACGAGAACTTGAGTCGCCTCCAAGCCAGGTTATGATTGTTCCCGAGGGAAACTCACTCCTCGAAGGAGGTTGTTGAGCAGTAGCAGACACTTTAGCTTTTTCCAAGTCGGACGATTTCTCGTCCTTAGCAGCATTAACATCAAAGACCTTTTTGTTACTGTCAGCCTTATCATCCTTTTCCCAAAGGAATCTTTCATCTTCAAAATAGAACTCTCCGAGGTCTCTCGGTGAGTCCCGATGTAGTGAAGTCTTGAATTCAGATTTATCGAGAACACTTGCGGTCATTAAAACCATGGAAGGGTTAGGTCTGTCGATTGAAGCGACCACAGCATTGAACTATTTCAAGAATTTACGTAGAGTCTTGCTAGACTTCTTCCTTATGCCAATGAGAGTTATCATGCTTTTTGGACGAGCTGTATTGACTCTAAACTGTTCCACAAAGTGGGAAATCAAACCATTCAAAGAAATAATGGAGTCAACTTTTAGCTGCCTGAACACATCGTAGCTATATTTGTTAAGTATAGTGAATATCACTTTTCCATGACATTTTCTGGAGCAAAGAGGACTTCCATATGTCGAATGTATCTCATGAGGTGAGCGGTCAGATCCTTGCGACCATTGTAGGGGTCTAACACCAGTAGCTCGAAATCCGGTGGGTTACGAGATTTCCTGATATCCGAAGAAAGCGGACTGCGCATCATATAATCCAAGACCTGTAGAAGAGTCACCTACTCGAGTGAATCGACGGATGACACCGCGTTCTCTGACCCATTTTCGAAAGAAAGCAGCTGATTTAAATTATCAAAAGCAACATTGGTTCCCCCAGTGTTTAAGTCAAAGTTGGGAACCGGTTGATAGAGAAGAAAGTCTGGTTTAGTTTCAACCTAAGGGGGCACATCAGGCACTATCCTGACTCCTAGAATCGTGGTGAAAGCTATGCACCTCTTACTGGTGCACCAAAATGTTGACGGGGAAAATTGTCACATGCCAACACCCAATGTGTATACAAATGCATTAGCAACACAGTAATCCAAATAAGTAGTAAAGTAAAGTAAATGTGGGGAGACACTACTTTTTATAGCGGTTCGACACTAACGCCAACGTTCACTTTATGATGATCATACATCATATGATATCCGATTACAATATTGTACGAATTTAGACAATATTCGAGTACAAAGTATTACAATAGAATAATAATGTCCTTGTAAATTCTAATCTTCGACTAGAGTGTCCTTTTTCTCCCTCCCTGAGATGAGTTGACTTGATCAACTATGTCCTATTTGAGCTTCAGTGTCCAAGAAGTCCAAAAGAGCTCAAAAGTAGTATAACTATCCTTGTGAATGTCCAACTTATGATAGAAAACGTTTGTGAAATGTTTTGCCATGTCCGATGGCCACGGAGAAGAAGGTGGACGCCATTAATGAGGCTGTTTGAGCTCAAGAAGGCCAAAATCCCAAGGAAGAAAATCCTAATGAAGGCCAAGGCTTGGGGTATTTATAGTTGAGGGTTGGTGAAACGACCCGAACTTCCCCGGTAAGGAAAGCCCAGATTGAATTGAGAACTAGCCACATCGGGACGCAAATAAAAGAACATTTCATTGTTTATTACAACAATTCATTGGAATACAAGAATATACAGAGTATTAACAAATAATATACATTATAAAATAACAGAGATTACAACACATTACATAGCAGCGGAAAATAATACAATACACAACTAGAAGAGATATACGGATACAGAGCTTTCCGAATATCATTCCAGCTGTAAACCAGGTTGCTATGAATATAAATCTGCAAAAACAAAACTACTAGCTGCCCGTGTCAAAATAAGGGAACCCAGAGTTTAGGTTGAAACAATAAACTCCAGGTCAGTCATGGGACTGGTGTGAGAACTAAAGCAGTTATTAATCTTTATTTTAAAGTTAGGTAAATCAAGGGACCACACCGTATAATACGGAACGGGTTTCCTCCCAAGAATACCAGTGCATAAAACAACAGTGCAATGCTAAACAAAGAACAATGAAGCTATTATAAAACCTAGGTCCCATCACACAATGCAACACAAGCCGGAGGATAGGGTTTTTACCTTTTAACAGCCAAGAATGCTTGGTAAGCTAAAAATAAATCATTTGATACTATTATAAGTGCATAGTGTATAAAACAATTTCAATCATAAGTATCAATCCTAGACGGCATGAGTGCCCCATCCCACTATGTCGCCATACTAGGCTTTACAAATAAAACCACAAAATCACGTATTGGAAGCTGGATTTCCATCTGTGAACCGAGGCAAAAGATAGTCCTCACCGAATTCGAGACAATCTAGCCCATGTCTCAGGCTACAGCCGCAACTGCACCTAGGAGCCAAGGGCCGGTCCACCAATGTGGATTAAAATGCCTGAACACTGCGTTTCCCCGCACTTTGGGGCGTAAATGAGCCAACGAATGGCTCCATCGGTCCCTGATCAACCGGTATAACCGAGGCGCCTCGCAACAGCAACAACCACACAGTTGAAAAGTATATAAATGTCAGCCAGTTTAAGCACTGACACCACCACTAGCTAGAAAGAAACGCGTGCCCTCCCTGGATCCTTCTCTCGTTTCTAGTTCACAACCGGGGTGTGAGGCTCGCGAATCAATGCTACACAAAGCTATGCCACACAGGCCGTGCTTTGATCATCAACCACAAGAGTCTGCTTTTCAATAGAAGCCTTGATCATATTGCCACTTAGGCATGCCACACAGGCAATTCACTCCATGCGATTGATATCCATTGATATATAACCCCTGAGCTCGTACATCTCAGAGAAGGGCGTTAAGCAAGAGAATAAATTCTCCGCCGCCAAACAGATATATATTTAATAGAAATCAATCACACAGAATAAAATCCAATGTCAGACACACGGTCCATTTGCAAGTTTGTTCTGGGTCAGAACGAAACCGGAGGCACCTAGTACCCCACATTCCCATCGATCTTCAAGTACGTCTGGACGAACACAAACTGATTCCCGCCTCTTGGGTGTACAACCCTATCAAGATCATCAGTAATCACCCAAACGACGTAAAGACCTCTGGTCTTCGACCACCGTCTTCATCCTCGACACCACGTCGAATCAGTTATTCAGAATGGGATAAACGCGGTCTTTTTGAATAACTCGTGCATATAATGAACAAGTGTTATACAAACACAACATATGCCTCATTCCAATTCAGAATATTCTTTTATTCAAATATTCTTACACTTATGGAAAGGTTCCCATTAATTTTATCAAAGATAAATTCTTTAAATTAATTCTTTAATCTCCTTTTGAATATAAATTCAAACTAGTCGGGATTAGCGAACCACACCGAAGTAATCATTTATTTTATTTCCCAATCCCAACCTGTTCATCCCATGAAGTAAAACTGGTCGTACTTCATCTCTAACACCACGGTGTTATGCGTAAACTCAATTACCATTTCACGTTCAAATCTAATTAAAGATTTAACTATCGCCCGGAGCAAAACTGGTGATATTCTAATCTCGACTATTCCAATCTAATAAAGATTCATTAAAACTCCATTTAGTTTTAATCTTCCCAATAATCACTATCAATGATTATTTAACTTGGAAATAACACATTCTGTCTTTAATTGGGTTAAAGAATCAATGTCATATAAAACATGGTTCACTATAAACCCAAAATCACATTACATTAATTATCGGGTTAAAGAACAAGTGTTATTAAAAACACCGTTCACGATAAACCCAAAAATCAATCCAAATTATTTCCAATTAAATACCATTTAATTCGTACACTTCATTAAATCTAAACAAAAAGATTTAATCTTTTTCTCAACTGGGTTTAAGAACAGTGTTAATGAAGACACCATTCACGGCAAACCTAAATCACATTTGATATTAAATACAAGGCCCTGAATATAAAATATATCGACTTCTATTCAATATCAAATTCTACGACCAACAAATATCGTATTGGAAATAACGATATAAATATATCTTTCAAATTCTCATAACAATATTTGTATCATCACTAAATCCAACATCGAAATATTCCAAAGACAATTTCGATTCAAATCCATTCCAATTCAATTATTGGAAATTCTGGTTATTTTCAAAACCATTTCAAATCCACTTTATTTATTTTAAAAATAAATGGAATTATAATTCTAGTTCAAAACTAGTTCATTTCGATAAAAAACAATTTTTATCCTTTCAAATTTGGAATTTTTCATCCCAATTATTCACAAATCATTTCTTATGATTTCACACAAATTATTACTATTTTTAATAATTTTATCAAGGCCCGTACAGTCTATTTCCATCAACGACCATCGAACTGCACTTACAGCGACCTTTTCCAAATTTGAATTGGACATAATTCCAAATCCAACCGTTAGATTTTGAATTTCCAATATTCGTTAGAAATCCCTTTTCGATACGAACCAACGGTTCCAGTTTTAGGAGAATCCGATGGTCGGGTCTCCCGTAATATCCATTCGAAGTTAATGGTCGAAATTCGCAAACTGCCGCGGCGCGGCACGTTCTATTCAGGCTATTATATATATAATATATATATATATATTATATATATATTTCGTCGATTTCCTTTCAAAACGTATTTTCTAAATCGTTTAAATTCGTTTTCAAAACGATTTCAACTTCCTTTTCAAATTCAAATCAAAATCGAATTTTTCAATATAAATTCGTTCTAATTCCATTTCAAATCGATTTCAATTCAATTTCAATTTAATTCTAATTTCAAATCTATTTAATTTAATTCGAATTTCAAATCTATTCAGTTTAATTCGAATTTAAAATCTGTTCAATTTAATTCGAATTTCAAATCTATTCAATTTAATTCAAATTTCAAATTTATTCATTTTAATTCGAATTTCAAATCTATTCAATTTAATTTGAATTTCAAATCTATTCAATTTAATTCGAATTTTGAAATCAATTCAATTTAATTTGAATTTCAATTCATTTCACTTTAATTCGAATTCCAAATCTATTCAATTTAATTCTAATTTTGAAATCACTTTCAATTTTCATTGAAAAATGAATAAAATCGATATAAATATCGTTCATGTCAAAATGGCGTCAATCTAATCAACACGACTTTTATTCAACGCATGAATGTTTATTCTATCCAACACATGAATTTATTTTCTATATTGGAATGAGGCCCAATCAATTACCATATAATGTTTATTATATGGATTCCCTACAACACATGTATATAACAGTAACGATGAATCATCAACCATCATCCAGAGTGCACCACACAACCGCATAAGCATTAAATGTAAATAATTAACGCTTATATATTTTGTCGACCAATCGATCGACATACGGCTAAATAATTGGGATTAGTGTACGCCAAATATCATCCCAATACCTGTATGGGGTTTCAAATCAACAAACACATATTTTTATTTGTGTAGTTGGGCGATGTGTAAAATTTATCGTCCCAATCAATATCAGTCAAATCAGTGTATATAAACAAATCTCCGATTTGTTTATTACTATTTATTTTATATACACGTTAAAAATTATATTTTTAACTATAAAATATTTTCCAATATTTCATTCCACATCAGACAATCAAATTTCACAACACAACAATCAAACAAACAAGCCATCCATGGTCTGTGGACGACGGGTGTCGGGTATTACTAAGCACCGTCTGCATCCTAGTATATATTTTAACTAGAAAACAAATTAAAAGTGAGGAGTTCTCACAGAGGGTTCCACTCCGCCGTGCTTTACTTTTGAACCGCTAAACCGTCTGGATCTATTTGAAATTCTAATATAGTCCTTGCCCCGCTGTTAATAATAAAAATTATATTTTTATCACTTCTTTTCAGTAAAATAAAAATCATATTTTATTTCTACTTCATATGTAAAGATCGAATTTTTATTATGACGCTATAAAGTCACATTTTTTATTTCAACATATTTATAATAAAGATCAAATTTTTATTTCACAACTTATATAAAGATCAAATCTTTACTATCTATATAATATAAACATCGTATTTTTATTATCCTTATAGTATAAAAATCAGATTTTTACATCACTACTTCATTATAAAAATTATATTTCAATATAATCTTTATCCTTCTTAAGTAAAAATCTTATCTTTCAATATTTAAAAATCTCATCTTTCTAGTGACTCAAAGATCTAACTTTATTACTATAAAAATCTAAGCTTTCTTACTATAAAAATCTTATCGTCTTTCAAAAATCACATCTTCTTATTGCTACTCAAACGAAATAAAAATCAAATTTTTATTACTTTATAAACTGATTTTAAAAAAATTTATTTTTAACAAAACAAACAAAAAAACTAATTTTTTTACTATGTTTTATATAAAAATTGAAATAAACTATATTTAAAAACAAGCTCATTGTGTTTTCTTGGTCTGGAGCTCGCGTCGGAGACGGGGAAAGAAGGACAGACGGAGAGGGAGGAAGACTGTTGTTCGTCAGAGGTGGGGCCTGCGATCAGGGCGCAGGTGGGCACGGGGTTGGACGGAGAGCCATGCGCTGGGCCTACGACGGCTGGATGGTGGCGCTTCCATTGATTTTTGGGGGCGACGTGGGTTTAGGGTTGGGTTTAATTGGAGGAAGAGGGAGTTGAGGAGAGGGAGGCACGTCACCTGAGAGGGGGGGAGGCGATCGCCTGTGGCGGATCGCACGGCTGCTTCTGCGCGTCCTCTCCTTCTTCTTTTTTTTATTTTACTTTATTTAAAAATGATTTAGAACTGACAGAGGGGGGGTTTAGAGAGAGAAATAGGAGGAGAGGGTGTTGACTTTCATTTTAATTTCCTATTTTTAATTCTCAAAAAGTAACTTTAAAATTCGACCTCCAAACGAGAACCACCGACTGTCATCCAAAGCTAATTACCCCCATTCTGAACACAATGGGATATGTTTCGCAAGCCAATTCGGCTATTTCAATCAGTTTCTGCTTAAATTAAAATTTTAATCTATATATTCAATTTTAAACGTACATTTCAATTTACTGGGGCCACATACTAACTAGAAAAATTCCCGAAAAATATTTTCTAGCTTCGTATTGACGATACGGTCCTAATAAAACTAATTTCGTCAAATTCTGAGACCGTTTGAAAAATGGCCATTTTATGGTTGATCGAAATTGACTAAAACTGTCAAAACACATTTAACTTCGCCACGCTCACATATTGATTCAGAAAATTATGAATTTTGAAATCTAGCAATAATTTGACATCCCGGATCCAACAAAAGTGGTTTCGTCTAAAAACGAGGTCATTTGCAAAATGGCTATTTTCAAGGACTTTATATATATTAAAATATATATAAATTCCACAGCGACTTTTCTGAATTTTAAACTGGACATATCTTTCACTCTATAAAGTGAAATATCAGTTTCTTACATTCATTAGAAAGATATCGTCAAACAGATTCAAATATTTCTTGTTTTGTCCAATTCCGACTTAAAATGAATTATGTATATTCATTTGAAATTCCAAATCGAATTTTCGAACTACCGCGCCATTTTAGGCTCGAATTATAATTAAAATAAAATTATTCATTTTCACTTTGTCGAAAATAAATTTTCCGTCGTTATTATTTAAAATAATCCATTTTAAATAATCAAAATTCACTAAATTCGCCAAAATAAAAAATTTAAATTGGCTCAGAATTTCTGGGTTGTTACAATCTCCCCCACTTAAAACTTTTCGTCCCCGATAAGGAACGAAGCCAAATGTTGTTCCACAAACCAACTCAAATTTCATTATTTTCATTACGACTTAAGTTCTTCAACTTTGGTCTATAGTCAAAAATCACTTTGGTCTATAGTCAAAAATCACATTTTTGGTCTATAGTCAAAAATCGCATTTTTGATGCCAAATCACAACAATAGGCCCTATCTAATTTTGGTTCTCACACCAGTCAATTGGAGATATATAGTTATCCCACTTTCGAAACTCGAACACAACACTGATGATGGGTACCCATCATCAGAATCATTCCTGGTCGACTACAGTGCAATTCTATATCTATCCAGTATATTTGAGGTTTCAAATACACGCTAGCTAGGCGTATACGCAGAATCTCTATATACTCGATTGTCCAAACAAATACAAAATAAATATTCAAATACATAGAATAATTGAATTAAATTTTCAAAACAAAAATTGTTTTCATTTTGATTTTCAAAACACTACTCTTAACACTCGTTCTAGGATACTACTGATCCGGTCTCTAATGAGTCATTCTAATTGGATATTACTAATCCAATATCTGATGAATTCTTTTGTATGGTTCTAATGTGTCTTGTTCTCGAGCTTTGTAAACCAAAGCTCTAATACCAAAATGAAACGACCCGAACTTCCCCGGTAAGGAAAGCTCGGATTGAATTGAGAAATAGCTACATCGGGACGCAAACAGAAAAACATTTCATTTTTTATTACAACAATTCATCAGAATACAAGAATATACAGAGTATTAACAAATAATATACATTATAAAATATCAGAGATTACAACATATTACATAGCAGCGGAAAATAATACAATACACAACCAGAAGAGATATACGGATACAGAGCTTTCCAGATATCATTCCAGCTGTAAACTAGGTTCCTGTGAATCTAAATCTGCAAAACCAAAACTACTAGCTGCCCGTGTCAAAATAAGGGCACCCAGAGTTTAGGTTAAAACAATAAACTCCAGGTCAGTCATGGGGCTGGTGTGAGAACTAAAGCAGTTATTAATCTTTATTTCAAAGTTAGGTAAATCAAGGGACCACGCCGTATAACACGGAACGGGCTTCATCCCAAGAATACCAGTGCATAAAACAACAGCGCAATGCTAAATAAAGAACAACGAAGCTATTATAAGACCCAGGTCCCATCACACAATGCAACACAAGCCGGAGGATAGGGTTTTTACCTTATAATAGCCAAGAATGCTTGGTACGCTAAAAACAAATCATTTGATACCATTATAAGTGCATAGTGTATAAAACAATTTCAATCATAAGTATCAATCCTAGACGACATGAGTGCCTCATCCCACTATGTCGCCATACTAGGCTCTACAAATAAAACCGCAAAATGACGTATTGGAAGCTGGATTTCCATCTCTGAACCTAGGCAAAAGATAGTCCTCACCGAATTCGAGACAATCTAGCCCATGTCTCAGGCTACAGCCGCAACTGCACCTAGGAGCCATAGGGACGGTCCACCGATGTGGATTAAAATGCTTGAACACTGCATTTCCCCGCCCTTTGGGGCGTAAATGAGCCAACGAATGGCTCCATCGGTCCCGGATCGGCCGATATAACCGAGGCGCCTCGCAACAGCAACAACCACACAGGTGAAAAGTATATAAATGTCAGCCAGTTTAAACACTGACACCACCACTAGCTAGAAAGAAACGCATGCCCTCCCTGGATCCTTCTCCCGTTTCTGGTTCACAACCGGTGTTGGAGGCTCGCGAATCAACACTACACAAAGCTATGCCACACAGGCCGTGCTTTATTCATCAACCACAAGATTCTGCTTTTCAACAGAAGCCTTGATCATATTGCCACTTAGGCATGCCACACAGGCAATTCACCCCATGCGATTGATATCCATCGATATATAACCCCTGGGCTCGTACGTATCAGAGAAGGGCGTTAAGCAAGAGAATAAATTCTCCGCCACCAAACAGATGTATATTTAATAGAAATCAATCACACAGAATAAAATCCAATGTTAGACACACGGTCCATTTGCAAGTTCATTCTGGGTCTGAACGAAACCGAAGGCACTTAGTACCCCGCATATCCATCGATCTCCAAGTACGTCTGGACGATCACCAACTGATTCCCTCCTCTTGGGTGTACAGCCCAATCAAGATCATCAGTAATCACCCAAATGACGTGAAGATCTCCGGTCGTCGACCACCGTCTTCATCCTCGACACCACGTCGAATCAGTTATTCAGAATGGGATAAACCCGGTCTTTCCGAATAACTCGCGCATATAATAAACAAGTGTTACACAAACGAAACATACGCCTCATTCCAATTCAGAATATTCTTTTATTCAAATATTCTTACACTTTGGGAAAGGTTCCCATTAATTTTATCAAAGATAAATTCTTTAAATTTATTCTCTAATCTCCTTTTGAATATCAATTCAAACTAGTCGGGATTAGCGAACCACACCGAAGTAATCATTTATTTTATTTCCCAATCCGAACCTGTTCATCCCATGAAGTAAAACTAGTTGTATTTCATCTCTAACACCACGGTGTTATCGGTAAACTCAATTACCATTTCACGTTCAAATCTAATTAAAGATTTAACTATCGCTTAGGCAAAACTGGTGATACACCATTCTCGACTATTCCAATCTAATTAAAGATTCATTAAAACTCCACTTAGTTTTAATCTTCCCAATAATCACTATCAATGATTATTTAACTTGGGAAAAACACATCTTGTCTTTAACTGGGTTAAAGAACCAATGTCATTTAAAACATGGTTCACTGTAAACCCAAAATCACATTACATTAATTATCGGGTTAAAGAACAAGTGTTATTTAAAACACCGTTCACGATAAACCCAAAAATCAATCCAAATTCAATTCCGATTAAATACCATTTAATTCGTACACTTCATTAAATCTAAACAAAAAGATTTAACCTTTTTCTCAACTGGGTTTAAGAACAGTGTTAATGAAGACTCCATTTACGGCAAACCCAAATCACATTTGATATTAAATTCAAGGCTCTGAATAGAAAATATATAAGCTTGTATTCAGTATCAAATTTTACGACCAACAAATATCGTATTGGAAATAACGATATAAATATATCTTTTAAAATCCCATTACAATATTTGTATCATCACTAAATCCGACATCGAAATATTCCAAAGACAATTTCGATTCAAATCCATTTCAATTCAATTATTGGAAATTCTGATTATTTTCAAAACCATTTCAAATCCACTTTATTTATTTTAAAAATAAATAGAATTATAATTCTAGTTCAAAACTAGTTCATTTCGATAAAAAAACAATTTTTATCCTTTCAAATTTGGAATTTTTCATCCTAATTCTTCACAAATCATTTCTTATGATTTTACATAAATTACTACTATTTTTAATAATATTATCCAGGCCCGTACAGTCAATTTCCATCAACGGCCATCGAACTGCACTTACAGCGACCTTTTCCAAATTTGATTTGGACATAATTCCAAATCCAACCATTAGATTTGGAATTTCCAATATTCGTTAGAAAGCTCTTTTCGATACGAACCCAAAGGTTCTAGTTTTAGGAGAATCCGATGGTCGGATCTCCCGTAATATCCATTCGAAGTTAATGGTCGAAATTCGCAAACTACCGCGGCGTGGCACGTTCTATTCAGGCCATTATATATATATATATACACATATATATCTATATATATAATATACATATTATATATATTTCATCGATTTCCTTTCGAAACGTATTTTATAAATCGTTTGAATTCGTTTTCAAAATGTATTTAACTTCCTTTTCAAATTCAAATCAAAATCGAATATTTCGATATAAATTCATTTTAATTTCATTTCAAATCGATTTCAATTCAATTACAATTTAATTCGAATTTCAAATCTATTCAATTTAATTTGAATTTCAAATCTATTCAGTTTAATTCGAATTTAAAATCTATTCAATTTAATTCGAATTTCAAATCTATTCAATTTAATTCAAATTCCAAATCTATTCAATTTAATTCGAATTTCAAATCTATTCAATTTAATTCGAATTTCAAATATATTCAATTTAATTCGAATTTTGAAATCACTTCAATTTAATTTGAATTTCAATTCATTTCACTTTAATTCAAATTCCAAATCTATTCAATTTAATTCTAATTTTGAAATCACTTTCAATATTCATTGAAAAATGAATAAAATCGATATAAATATCATTCACATCAAAATGGCGTCAATCTAATCAACACTGCTTTTATTCAACATATGAATGTTTATTCTATTCAACACATGAATTTATTTTCTATATTGGAATGAGGCCCAATCAATTACCATATAATGTTTATTATATGGATTCTCTACAACACATGTATATAACAACAAAGATGAATCATCAACCATCATCCAGAGTGTGCCACACAACTGCATAAGCATTAAATATAATTAATTAACTCTTACACAGTCTATCGACCAATCGATCGACATACTGCTAAATAATTGGGATTAGTGTACGCCAAATATCATCCCAATAGCCATGTGGGGTTTCAAATCAACAAACACTGTGTCGTTGGGCGATGTGTAAAATTTATCATCCCAATCAATATCAGTCAAATCAGTGTATATAAACAAACCTCCGATTTGTTTATTACTATTTATTTTATATACACGTTAAAAATTATATTTTTAACTATAAAATATTTTCCACTTATTTCATTCCACATCACACAATCAAATTTCACAACACAGCAATCAAACAAACAAGCCATCCATGGTCTGTGGACGACGGGTGTCGGGTGCTACTAAGCACCGTCTGCATCCTAGTATATATTTTAACTAGAAAACAAATTAAAAGTGAGGAGTTCTCACAGAGGGTTCCACTCCACCATGCTTTACTTTTGAACCGCTAAACCGTCTGGATCTGTTTGAAATTCTAATGTAGTCCTTGCCCCGCTGTTCATAATAAAAATTATATTTTTATCACTTCATTTCAATAAAATAAAAATCATATTTTATTTCTACTTCATATATAAAGATCGAATTTTTATTACGATGCTATAAAGTCACATTTTTATTTCAACATATTTATAATAAAGATCAAATTTTTATTTCAGTACATATATAAAGATCAAACCTTTACTATCTATATAATATAAACATCGTATTTTTATTATCCCTATAGTATAAAAATTAGATTTTTACATCACTACTTCGTTATAAAAAATATATTTTTATATCACTCTTCTTCTAATAAACATTGTACTTTTATTACTCTACATGAATAAAAATATAATCTTTATCCTTCTTAAGTAAAAATCTTATCTTTCAATATTTAAAAATCTCATCTTTCTAGCGACTTAAAGATCTAACTTTATTACTATAAAAATCTAAGCTTTCTTATTATAAAATTTTTATTGTCTTTCAAAAATCACATCTTCTCATCGCTACTAAAACGAAATAAAAATCAAATTTTTATTACTTTAAAAACTAAATTTAAAAAAAATTATTTTTAACAAAACAAACAAAAAACTGATTTTTTTACTATGTTTTATATAAAAATTGAAATAAACTATATTTAAAAACAAGCTTATTGTGTTTTCTTGGTCTGGAGCTCGCGTCGGAGACGGGGAAAGAAGGACAGACGAAGGGGGAGGAAGACTGTTGTTCGTCGGAGGTGGGGCCTGTGGTCGGGGCGTAGGTGGGCGCGGGGTTGGATGGAGAGCCAGGCGCTGGGACCAAGGCGGTTGGATGGTGGCTCTTCCATTGATTTGGGGGGGGGGGCGACGTGGGTTTAGGGTTGGGTTTAATTGGAGGAAGAGGGAGCTGAGGAGAGGGAGGCGCGACACCTGAGAGGGGGGGGGGGAGGCGATCGCTTGTGGAGAGGTCGCGCGGCTGCTGCTGCGCGTCCTCTCCTTCTTCTTTTTTTATTTTATTTTATTTAAAAATGATTTAGAACTGACGGAGAGGGTGTTTAGAGAGAGAAATAGGGGGAGAGGGTGTTGACTTTCATTTTAATTTCCTATTTTTAATTCTCGAAAGTAACTTGAAAATTCGACCTCCAAACGAGACCCACCGACTGTCGTCCATAGCTGATTACCCTAATTCTGAACACAATGGGATATGTTTCGCAAGCCATTTCGGCTATTTCGATCAGTTTATGTTTAAATTAAAATTTAAATCTATATATTCAATTTTAAACGCACATTTCAATTTACTGGGGCGACATACTAACTAGAAAAATTCCCGAAAAATATTTTCTAGCTTCGTATTGACGATACGGTCCTAACAAAACTAATTTCGTCAAATTCTGAAACCGTTTGAAAAATGGCCATTTTCGGGTTGATCGAAATTGATTGAAACGGTCAAAACACATTTAACTTCGCCACGCTCACATGTTAATTCAGAAAATTCTGAATTTTGAAAACTAGCAATAATCTGACATCCCGGATCCAACAAAAGTGGTTTCATCGAAAACCGAGGTCATTTGCAAAATGGCTATTTTCAAGGCCTTTATATATATTAAAATATATATAAATTCCATAGCGACTTTTCGGAATTTTTAAACTTGACATATCTTTCACTCTGTAAAGTGAAATCTCAGTTTCTTACATTCGTTAGAAAGATATCGTCAAACAAATTCAAATATTTCTTGTTTCTTCCAATTCCGACTTAAAACGAATTCTGTATATTCATTTGAAATTCGAAATCGAATTTTCGAACTACCGCGCCATTTTAGGCTCGAATTATAATTAAAATAAAATTATTCATTTTCACTTCGTCAAAAATTATTTTTCGTCATTACTATTTAAAATAATCGATTTTAAATAATCAAAATTCACTAAATTCGCCAAAATAAAATTTTTAAATTAGCTCAGAATTTCTGGGTTGTTACAATCTCCCCACTTAAAACTTTTCGTCCCCGAAAAGGAACGAAGCCGAAAGTTGTTCCACAAACCAACTCAACTTTCATTATTTTCATTACGGCTTAAGTTCTTCAACTTTTCAGTTTCTAAGAACTTTTCAAATTTTTCAAAAATTTGGCTAACACCCTAAATTTTCGAAAAATTTCTCCATAACCTTCCCTGCACCGGGGACCAAGGGATATTTCACATAGCCCTCCATGACCTTCTTCAGTCCAAAAGAAAAAGAAACAGCCAAGCGGCTAGCCAATTGGCTCATAAAATCATCCAAACCCAAAGAAATACAATAAACATGTACCTATTTGTCGGGCAAACAATTTAATTCTTCTGCTTTAGCCTCCTTGCTATGACCTGTTTAATGTGAGTACAGGTATATGCATGCAAATGCGACAAATTTTTCAATACAATTCACTATTTGATCTTTTTGGCTAAAGGTTCAAATTTTATTTAATCAACCAATAATTAAACAACACAACCAACAATCAATTAGTTGATTTTCATTTCAAATTCATAACTTTGATATATAGTCAAAAATCACATTTTTGATGCCAAATCACAACAATAGGCCCTGTCTAATTTTGGTTCTCACACCAGTCAATTGGAGATATATAGTTATCCCACTTTCGAAACTCGAACACAACACTGATAATGGGTACCCATCATCAGAATCATTCTCGGGCGACTATAGTGCGATTCTATATCGATCCAGTATATTTGAGGTTTCAAATACACGCTAACTAGGCGTATACGAAGAATCTCTATATACTCGATTGTCCAAACAAATACAAAATAAATATTCAAATACATAGAATAATTGAATTAAATTTTCAAAACGAAAATTGTTTTCATTTTGATTTTCAAAACACTACTCTTCACACTCGTTCTAGGATACTACTGAACCGATCTCTAACGAGTCATTCTAATTGGATATTACTAATCCAATATCTGATGAATTCTTTCGTATGGTTCTAATGTGTCTTGTTCTCGAGCTATGCAAACCAAAGCTCTAATACCAAATTGAAACGACCCGAACTTCCCCGGTTAGGAAAGCCCGGACTGAATTGAGAACTAGCCACATCGGGACACAAACAGAAGAACATTTCATTGTTTATTACAATAATTCATCAGAATACAAGAATATACAGAGTATTAACTAATAATATACATTATAAAATATCAGAGATTACAACACACTACTTAGCGGCGGAAAATAATACAATACACAACTAGAAGAAATATACGGATACAGAGCTTTCCGGATATCATTCCAGCTGTAAACCAGGTTCGTATGAATATAAATCTGCAAAACCAAAACTACTAGCGACCCATGTCAAAATAAGGGCACCCAGAGTTTAGGTTAAAACAATAAACTCCAGGTTAGTCATAGGACTGGTGTGAGAACTAAAGCAGTTATTAATCTTTATTTTAAAGTTAGGTAAATCAAGGGACCACGCCATATAACACGGAACGG
Organism: Allium sativum; assembly: GCA_030737875.1. Classification (NCBI taxonomy): domain Eukaryota; kingdom Viridiplantae; phylum Streptophyta; class Magnoliopsida; order Asparagales; family Amaryllidaceae; genus Allium; species Allium sativum. Next base: position 59,649,435 of record CM060913.1, read on the forward strand.
GTTTCCTCCCAAGAATACCAGTGCATAAAACAACATCGCAATGCTAAATAAAGAATAATGAAGCTATTATAAGACCCAGGTCCCATCACACAATGCAACACAAGCCGGAGGATAGGGTTTTTACCTTATAATAGCCAAGAATGCTTGGTACGCTAAAAACAAATCATTTGATATTATTATAAGTGCATAGTGTATAAAACAATTTCAATCATAAGTGTCAATCCTTGACGGCATGAGTGCCTCATCCCACTATGTCGCCATACTAGGGTCTACAAATAAAACCGCAAAATCACATATTGGAAGCTGGATTTCCATGTGTGAACCGAGGCAAAAGATATTCCTTGCCGAATTCGAGACAATCTAGCCTATGTCTCAGGCTATAGCCTCAACTGCACCTAGGAGCCACAGGGCCGGTCCACCGATGTGGATTAAAATGCCTGAACACTGCGTTTCCCCGCCCTTTGGGGCGTAAATGAGCCAATGAATGGCTCCATCGTTCCCGGATTGACTGATATTACCGAGGCGCCTCACAATAGCAACAGCCACGAAGGTGAAAAGTATATAAATGTCAGCCAGTTTAAGCACTGACATCACCACTAGCTAGAAAGATACGCATGCCCTCCCTAGATCCTTCTCCCGTTTCTGGTTCACAACCGGGGTGTGAGGCTCGCGAATCAACGCTCCACGAAGCTATGCCACACAGGCCGTGCTTTGTTCATTAGCCACAGGACTCTGCTTTTCAATAGAAGCCTTGACCATATTGCCACTTAGGCATGCCACACAGGCAATTCACTCCGTGCGATTGATATCCATTGATATATAAGACCTGAGCTCGTACGTCTCAGAGAAGGGCGTTAAGCAAGAGAATAAATTCTCCGCCGCCAAACAGATATATATTTAATAGAAATCAATCACACAGCATAAAATCCAATGTCAGACACACGGTCCATTTGCAAGTTCGTTCTGGGTCTGAACGAAACCGTAGGCACTTAGTACCCCGCATATCCATCGATCTCCAAGTACGTTTGGACGATCACCAACTGATTCCCTCCTCTTGGGTGTACAGCCCATCAAGACCATCAGTAATCACCCAAACGACGTGAAGACCTCCGGTCTTCGACCACTGTCTTCATCCTCGACACCACGTCAAATAAGTTATTCAGAATGGGATAAACCCGGTCTTTCCGAATAACTCACGCATATAATAAACATGCGTTACACAAACACAACATACGCCTCATTCCAATTCAGAATATTCTTTTATTCAAATATTCTAACGCTTTGGGAAAGGTTCCCATTAATTTTATCAAAGATAAATTCTTTAATTTTATTCTCTAATCTCCTTTTGAATATCAATTCAAACTAGTCGGGATTAGCGAACCACACCGAAGTAATCATTTATTTTATTTCCCAATCCCAAACTGTTCGTCCCATGAAGTAAAACTGGTCGTACTTCATCTCTAACACTACGGCGTTATCGGTAAACTCAATTACCATTTCACGTTCAAATCTAATTAAAGATTTAACTATCGCCTGGAGCAAAACTGGTGATACTCCATTCTTGACTATTCCAATCTAATTAAAGATTCATTAAAAGTACACTTAGTTTTAATCTTCCCAATAGTCACTATCAATGATTATTTAACTTGGGAAAAACACATCCTGTGTTTAACTGGGTTAAAGAACCAATGTCGTATAAAACGTGGTTCACTATAAACCCAAAATCACATAACATTAATTATCGGGTTAAAGAAAAAGTGTTATTTAAAACACCGTTCACAATAAACCCGAAAATCAATCCAAATTCAATTCCAATCAAATACCATTTAATTCGTACACTTCATTAAATCTAAACAAAAAAAATTAATCTTTTTCTCAACTGGGTTTAAGAACAGTGTTAATGAAGACACCATTCACGGCAAACCCAAATCACATTTGATATTAAATACAAGGCTCTGAATAGAAAATATATCGGCTTATATTCAATATCAAATTCTACGACCAACAAATATCATATTGGAAATAACGATATAAATATATCTTTCAAATTCCCATAACAATATTTGTATCATCACTAAATCCAACATCGAAATATTCCAAAGACAATTTCGATTCAAATCCATTCCAATTCAATTATTGGAAATTCTGGTTATTTTCAAAACCATTTCAAATCCATTTTATTTATTTTAAAAATAAATAGAATTATAATTCTAGTTCAAAACTAGTTCATTTCGATAAAAAAACAATTTTTATCCATTCAAATTTGGAATTTTTCATCCCAATTCTTCACAAATCATTTCTTATGATCTTACACAATTATTACTATTTTTAATAATTTAATCAAGGCCCGTACAGTCGATTTCCATCAACAGCCATCGAACTGCACTTACAGCGACCTTTTCCAAATTTGATTTGGACATAATTCCAAATCCAACTGTTAGATTTGGAATTTCCAATATTCTTCAGAAAGATCTTTTCAATACGAACCCAACGATTCCGGTTTTAGGAGAATCCGACGGTCGGATCTCCCATGATATTCATTCGAAGTTAATGGTCGAAATTAGCGAACTACCGCGGCACGGCGCGTTCTATTCAGGCCATTATATATATAATATATATATTATAAATATTTCGTTGATTTCCTTTCAAAACGTATTTTATAAATCGTTTAAATTCGTTTTCAAAACGATTTTAACATCCTTTTCAAATTCAAATCAAAATCGAATTTTTCAATATAATTTCATTTTAATTTCATTTTAATTTCATTTCAACTCGATTTCAATTCAATTTCAATTTAACTCGAATTTCAAATCTATTCAATTTAATTCGAATTTCAAATCTATTCAATTTAATTCGAATATCAAATCTATTCAATTTAATTTGAATTTCAAATCTATTCAATTTAATTCGAATTTCAAATCTATTCAATTTAATTCGAATTTCAAATCTATTCAATTTAATTTGAATTTTGAAATCACTTCAACTTAATTCGAATTTCAATTCATTTCACTTTAGTTCGAATTCTAGATCTATTCAATTTAATTCGAATTTTGAAATCAGTTTCAATATTCATTGAAAAATGAATAAAATCGATATAAATATCATTCACGTCAAAATGGCGTCAATCTAATCAACATAGCTTTTATTCAACACATGAATGTTTATTCTATTCAACAAGTGAATTTATTTTCTATATTGGAATGAGGCCCAATCAATTACCATATAATGTTTATTATATGGATTCCCTACAACACACGTATATAACAGCAATGATGAATCATCAACCATCATCCAGAGTGCACCACACAACTGCATAAGCGTTAAATATAAATAATTAAAGCTTACACAGTCTGTCGATCAATCGATCGACATACGGCTAAATAATTGGGATTAGTGTACGCCAAATATCATCCCGATACCCGTGTGGGGTTTCAAATCAACAAATACATATTTTTATTTGTGCAGTTGGGCGATGTATAAAATTTATCGTCCCAATCAATATCAGTCAAATTAGTGTATATAAACAAATCTCCGATTTTTTTATTACTATTTATTTTATATACACGTTAAAAATTATATTTTTAACTATAAAATATTTTCCACTTATTTCATTCCACATCACACAATCAAATTTCACAACACAACAATCAAACAAACAAGCCATCCATGCTATGTTGACGACGGGTGTCGGGTGCTACTAAGCACCGTCTGCATCCTAGTATATATTTTAACTAGAAAACAAATTAAAAGTGAGGAGTTCTCATAGAGGGTTACACTCCGTCGTGCTTTACTTTTGAACCGCTGAACCGTCCGGATATGTTTGAAATTCTAATGTAGTCCTTGCCCCGCTGTTCATAATAAAAATTATATTTTTATCCCTTCATTTCAATAAAATAAAAATCATGTTTTATTTCTACTTCATATATAAAGATCGAATTTTTATTACGACGCTATAAAGTCACATTTTTTATTTCAACATATTTATAATAAAGATCAAATTTTTATTTCACTACATATATAAAGATCAAATCTTTACTATCTATATAATATAAACATCGTATTTTTATTATCCCTATAATATAAAAATCAAATTTAATTATAAAAATTATGTTTTTATATCACTCTTGTTCTAATAAAGATTATATTTTTATTACTCTACGTGAATAAAAATATAATCTTTACCCTTCTTAAGTAAAAATCTTATCTTTCAATATTTAAAAATCTCCTCTTTCTAGCGATTTAAAGATCTAACTTTATCACTATGAAAATCTAAGCTTTCTTACTATAAAAATCTTATCGTCTTTCAAAAATCACATCTTCTTATCGCTACTCAAACGAAATAAATATCTAATTTTTATTACTTTATAAACTGATTTAAAAAAAAGTAACAAAACAAACAAAAAAACTAATTTTTTTACTATGTTTTATATAAAAATTGAAATAAACTATATTTAAAAACAAGCTCACTATGTTTTCTTGGTTTGGAGCTCGCATCGGAGACGGGGAAAGAAGGACAAATGGAGAGGGAGGAAGACTGTTGTTCGTCGGAGGTGGGGCCTACGGTCAGGGCGCAGGTGGGCGCGGGGTTAGACGGAGAGCCAGGCGCTGGGCCTACGGCGGCTAGATGGTGGCTCTTCCATTGATTTGGAGGGGGCGACGTGGGTTTAGGGTTGGGTTTAATTGGAGGAAGAAGGAGCTGAGGAGAGGGAGGCGCGACACCTGAGGGGGGGGGGAAGCGATTGCCTATGGCGGATCACGCGGCTGCTGCTGCGCGTCCTCTCCTTCTTCTTTTTTTATATTTAAAAATGATTTAGAACTAACTGGGGGAGGGGGTTTAGAGAGAGAAATAGGGGAGAGGGTGTTGACTTTCATTTTAATTTCATATTTTTAATTTTCAAAAAGTAACTTTAAAATTCGACCTCCAAACGAGACCCATCGACTGTCGTCCATAGCTAATTACCCCCATTCTGAACACAATGGGATATGTTTCGCAAGCCAATTCGGCCGTTTCAATCAGTTTCCGTTTAAATTAAAATTTAAATCTATAAATTCAATTTTAAACACACATTTCAATTTACTGGGGCCACATTCTAGCTTCGTATTGACGATACGGTCCTAACAAAACTAATTTCATCAAATTCTGAGACCGTTTGAAAAATGGCCATTTTCTGGTCGATCGAAATTGACTAAAACTATCAAAACACATTTAACTTTGCCATGCTCACATATTGATTCAGAAAATTATGAATTTTGAAACCTAGCAATTATCTAACATCCCGGATCCAACAAAAGTGGTTTCGTCGAAAACCAAGATCGTTTGCAATATGGCTATTTCCAAGGCCATTATATATATTAAAATATATATAAATTCCACAGCGACTTTTCTGAATTTTAAACTGGACATATCTTTCACTCTATAACGTGAAATCTCAGTTTCTTACATTCGTTAGAAAGATATTGTCAAACAGATTCAAATATTTCTTGTTTCGTCCTATTCCGACTTAAAACGAATTCTGTATATTCATTTGAAATTCGAAATCGAATTTTCGAACTACCGCGCCATTTAAGGCTCGAATTATAATTAAAATAAAATTATTCGTTTTCACTTCGTTGAAAATAAAATTTTCGTCGTTATTATTTAAAATAATCCATTTTAAATAATAAAAATTCACTAAATTCGCCAAAATAAAAAATTTTAAATTGGCTCAGAATTTCTGGGTTGTTACAGTTGGTAGTGGAGTAGGTGAGGTTTTGGGGTCCATTACCAGAAAATCGCATCACGCGTAGACCACAAACAAAAAATCGCATCACATGGTTCCTGGGTGTGAAAAATAGCATCACGGCTCGTTGAATCCTAAAAATTCGCATCCTATCTTTCCTGAAGTACAAAATTGCATCTTGGCCCGTTAAAACTCGTATTATAGAGAAATTCTCATCCCTCCTGGGGGATGGGAATTTCGCATCCCTCCTGGGGGATGCGAATTTTGCATCCCGGAGGGATGCTAGATGAGACGACCCAAACTTCCCTGTAAAGGAAAGCCCGGATTGAGTTGAGAACACGACAATTCAGAATGCAACCAGAAGAACGTTTCATTGCTTATTACAAAAATTTACATCAGAGTACAAGAATATACAGAGTATGAACAAATAATATACATTTGATAAATATCAGAGATTTATAAATTACAATGTAGTGGAAAATAATACAAAACACAACTGAAAAAAATAGACGGATACAGTACGTTCCGAATATAGCTTCAGCTATAAACTAGGATCCTATGAATAAAATGTCTGCAGAACCAAAACTACTAGTTGCCCATGTGGAAAATAGGGGAACCCAGAGTTTAGGTTAAAACAATAAACTCCAAGTCAGTCAGGTGACTGGTGTGAGAACTAAAACAGATATTTAAAACTTTTACTTTAAAATCAGATATACCAAGGGACCACGCCGTATAACATGGAACGGGTTTCGTCCCAAGAATACCAGTGCATATAACAAAACAGTGCAATGCTTTTTGGAAAAATGAAGCTATTGTAAGACCCAAGTCCCATCACACAATGCAACGCAAGCCGGAGGATAGATTTTTACATTATAATAGCCAAACATGCTAGGTACGTTTAAAACAAATCATTTTGATATTACTATAAGTATATAGTGTCAAAATCACTTCAAATATAAATGTATCAATCATAGGCGGCATGGGTACCATCTATCATGTCGCCATACTAGTTCTACAAATAAAACCGCAAAGTCAGGTATTGGAAGTTTGATTTTCGTCTGTGAACCAAGGCAAGGGATCGTCCTTATCGCTTCGAGACAATCTAGCCCATGTCTCAGCGGGCGCGCAGGTAAGCCTTGGATCGTCAGGGCGGGTCCACACGAAGTGGATTAAAATGCCTGAACAACACGTTTTCCCACCCTTTGGTGCATTAAACTGGTCAGTATATCGACCAAACCATCCATCAGCCCCGTAGTGACATATATAACCGAGGCGCCTCACTATCCATCGTCCATATAAGTAAAAATGTCTGGGCTCCATACCATGACACCACTCCTAGCTAGAAGGAAACGCATGCCCTCCTTGAATTCCTCTCCCGTTTCTGGTTCACATCGAGGTGTGAGGCTCACGAATTAACGCTATACACAAAGCTTTGCTAAATTAAAGTCATGCTTTGATCATCAACCATAAGACTTTGCTTTTCAACAGAAGCCTTGATCACTTGCATCTTAGCATGCCACACTGACAATTCACGTCATGCGACTGATGTCTATCGATATATAACCTTTGAGATCGTTCGTCTCAAAGAAGGGTGTTAAGCAAGAGAATAAATTTGTTAAGCAAGAGAATAAATTCTCCGCCCCCAAACAGATATATATATATATATATATATATATATTTAATAGAGATCAATCAACACGGAACAAAATCCTATGTCAAACACACATCCATTTACAAGTTCGTTCTGGGTTTGAATGAAACCGGAGGAACATTATTCCTCGTCCTATATGTCAAATACAGAAGAGAGGTCCTCGCATATCCGGTCGATCTCTAAGTACGTCTGGACGATCACAACTTATTACCTCGTCTTGGGTGTACAGCCCAATCAGGACATTAGTAACCATCCAAACAATGTGAAGACCTCCGGTCTTCAACCACCGTCTTCATCGTCGACATTTCGTCAAATCAGTTATTCAGAATGGGATAAACCCGGTCTTTCTGAATAACTAGTGTATATTATAAACAAGTGCTATAAAAACACAACATAAGCCTCATTCCAATTCAGAATATTCTTTTATTCAAATATTCTTTTCACAATTTAAACCAAATTAAGGTTTTCCAAACTAGTCGGGATTAGCGAACCTTACCGGAGTAATCATTTATTTAATTTCCCAATCCCAACCTATTCATCCCATGAAGCAAAACCGGTAATACTTCATATCTAACACCACGGTGTTATCGGTAAAATTAATTACCATTTCACGTTCAAATCTAATTAAAGATTTAACTATCGCCTGGAGTAAAACTGGTGGTACTCCATTCTCGATCATTTCATGAATTCGATAGTTTTAATTATCCCATTCACATATCAATCCAATTAAAGATTCATTAAAACTCTAATTCAGTTTTAATCTCCCAAAAGTCAATACTTAATGATTTTTCAAAGTTAAGAAATTAATCTTATCTTTAACTGGGTTAAAAAACTAATGTCGTTTAAAACACAGCTCACGATAAACCTAAAATCACATTCCATTAACAACGGAATCTTCACAGAAAAATACACCAAAATATATATAGTCGATATAAACTTCTACATCCAACCGATAATATAAATGGAATAATGGAAAAGCCTTTTAAATTCCATATATAGTAACAGTCTTCCTCCAAAGAAGTTCACTTTGATTATTACCAAATCGAATTTCATTCCATTCCAGTTTATTTTATTAAATTAGAAAACTTTTCTTTGGAAAATTCCCCTTAAATCTTAATTAAAAGATTTATAAATTCCAAATCACATTTCAATGTAAATCGGGTTAAAGAACGAATGTCGTTAAAAACGCAGTCCACGATAAACCCAATTCACATCCCGTTTTATTCCAATTAAATGTTAATTGACTGGAAACTCTAATAATCTTAATTAAAAGAATTATTATTGTCATATGGGGTTTAAGAACAGTGTTATTTAGACACCTTTCACGACAAACCCAAATTCCCATTTGATATTAAATACAAGGCTCTGAATAGAAATTATATCGGGTTATATTCAATATCAAATTCTGAAACCAACAAATATCGTACTGGAAATAACGATATAAATATATCTTCCAAATTTCCATAACAATGTCCGTATAATCACAAAATCCAACATCAAAATATTTCGAAGATGATTTCCATTCAATTCCACTCCAATTCAAATATTGAAAATTCTGGTTATATTTTAAAACCCTTTCTCAATCCAATTTATCTATTTAAAAATAATTGGATTATAAATTCTAAGTTCATTTCGATAAAAATATATTTTTATCTTTTCAAATATGGAATTTATCATCCCAATTCTTTCCAAATCATTTATTATGATTTTATAAAAAATATTAATATTTTAAATAATTTTATTAATGCTCTTTCAGTCGATTTCCATAAACAGTCATCGAACATCACTTACAGCGACCTTTTCCAAATTTGATTTGGATATAATTCCAAATCCAACCATTAGATTTTAAATCCCTTGTATTCGTTGGAAATCTATTTTCTATGCTAACCCAATGGTTCCGGCTTTACGAGAATCTGACGGTCGGATCTCCCGTAATGTCAATTCGAACTCAATGGTCGAAATTCGTGAACTACCGCGGCGCGGCGTGTTGTATTCAGGCCAATAAATATATTATATATATATTTTATATATATTTCATCGATTTCCATTCAAAACGTATTTTATAAATCAATTAAATTCGTTTCAAAAACGATTTCTACTTCATATTCAATTTTAAATCAAAATTCAATATTCCATATCATTAATATATAAATGATAATATTTTCAAAATATCAGGTTTTGAAATCATTTCCTTTTCGATATTCATTATAAAAATGAATTAAATCGATATAAATATCATTCATGTCAAAATGGCATTAATCTAATCAACACGGCTTCATATTTTTTAATATTTTCATGTCCGTCCCAAAACAGACATCAAAATCACATTTTGATCCATTACTGAATATTATTTTAAAATCTTATTTATTTTAAAATATTCATTACTCGTCATTTTAAAATATTCGTTAATTTAAAATATTCGTTCTTTCTGAATTGGAATCAGACACAGTAAATTACCATATAATTTTATTTATATGGATTTCATTCACACATATACACAAAAATTATCAAACACAGTCAACCATCATCCAGAGTGCATTACACAACTGCATAAACGTTAAATATGAATAAATAACGCTTACACCAGCCTGTCAACCAATCGATTGACATACAACTAAACAATTGGGATTAGTGTATGTCAAATATCATCCCAATACCCGTGTGGGGTTTCAACCAACAAATATTGATTATTATATTTGCAGTTAGGCGATGTGTAAAATATATCGCCCCAATCCATATCAGTTAAATGCGTGTACATAAACAAATCGTCCGATTTGTAAATGAATATTTATTTTATTTATATACAAGTTAAAAATTGTATTTTTAACTATAAAATATTTATTTCAACTCATGAATATTTATACAGTTCATTTATACAATAAACATGATATTTTTATTGTTCTATTATTTTTATTAAATTTCGGTAACATAACGACGCGATTCTAGAACCGGAATAAGGTCTAGCCTTATCCCTTGCCTAATAATGGCTCGCGCCATATACAAATCAAATTCTAATCAATTCATTTCACTTCCCAAACCAAATTCAAACAAACAAACTGATCAACCAAACAAACATGGTTTCAAACAAAGGTGTCGGGTGCTACTAAGCACCGTCTGCATCCTAGTATATATTTTTAACTAGAAAACAAATTAATGCGAGAAGTTCTCACCTTTGGGTTCCACTCCTCCAGTTTTATTTCTGAATTTCTGAACCTTTTGGATTTGCCCGAAATTCCAACACAGTCTTTTCCTCGTTGTTCATAGTAAAAATCACATTTTTAATATGATGTTTATACATTAAAAATTGAATTTTTATATCTCCGTATATATATATATATATAAATATTTTGATACTGCTACTTCATATATAAAAATTATATTTTTATCTTTCCATTTAAACAATAAAAATCATATTTTTATACGCTATTCAAATAAATAAAAATCAACTTTTATATGCTATTTCTTACTATTTCATTTTTAAAAATCATACCTTTCTATTTTTAAAAATCATACTTTTCTATTTTTAAAAATCATAAATTTCTATTTTTAAATATCATAACTTTCTAGTTATAAAAATCATAACTTTCTATTGATAAAAATCAAAGCTTTCTATTAATAAATATCAAAGCTTTATATAAATAAAAATCAAAGCTTTTCATAAAAAAAATCACATTTTTAAATCACTAAAAATCGTATATTTAAATCACTAAAAATCGTATATTTTTCTAGGAATGAAAATCATATTTTTATTACCTAATTAAATATAAATAAAATTAAAAAAACTTGCTTTCTTTTGGCAAAAATTGAAGCTTTGGTGGAGGGGAAGTGCTCACGTGGCTGAGGAGGGTCAAGGAATGCCTCGAAGTCGGCGGCATCGGCTATGGTGGTGGTAGAGGCGGTCCACATTGGCTGGGGGGTTGCGGTTTGGGGTCGCAGTTTCAATGGAGAAAGGAGGGAGGCAGATCGGAGAAGGGGGGAAGGGGCGGTGATTAGTTGGCCGGAGCCTGTGGAGGTGAGGTTGTGTGCAGTGGGTGGCAGGGTGAACGTTGGAGCGGCAGTCGATATCGCGTTTTTTTATTTCTCCTATCATGATTTGAACGAGAGGGGTAAGGGAGAGATAATATGGTTATATTATATATATAATTATTTAATTATTATTTTATTTCTAAAAATACTTGTTTTATGACACGAACTCCAATTCAAACCCAACGACTATCGCCCCTAGCCAAATACCCCATTTCCGAACACAATGGGATGTTTCTTAAGCCAATTCGACTGTTACGATTAGTTTTTTTAAATTAAAATGTAAATTAATATAACGTTCAAATTTGATTTTAATGTACATTTTAATTTACCGGGGCCACATACGGACTCCAAAAATTTCAGAAAAATAAATCTAGCTACGTTTTGACGATACTGTCCTAACAAAACTAATTTCGTCGAATTTGGAGATCATTTGAAAAACGATCATTTTTCAGTCGATTAAATTCAAACTGAATTTAACAAACACGTTTAAATCCGCCACACTCACATATTGATTCCAAAAATTATGAAAATTGGAATCTAGCAATAATTTGATATTCCGGATCCAACAAAAGTGGCCACGTCAAAAACGGAGGTCGTTTGCAAAATCTCCATTTTTAAGGGCTCTATTTTATGTAAAATTCCATAACGACTATCCTGAATTTTCAACTGGACATAACTTTTTATTCCCACTATGAAATCTGGATTTCTCGCATTATTGGAAAGATATTTTCAAACAAATTCTAATATTTCTGGTTTCACTAAAATCCGGTTTATTTTGAATCCTGTACATTCATTTGAAGTTTGAAATCGAATTTTCAAACTACCACGCCATTTCCATTTCTTTTATAATTAAAATAAATATTTATATTCTAAATTTGATTTAAATAAATTTATGCATTCTAATTCTATTCAAAATAAATTTTTGGTCATTATTATTTAAAATAAATCATTTTAAATATTCAAAATTCATCAAAATCGCCAGAATAAAATTTTTTAAATTGGTTCTGATTTTTCGGGTTGTTACAATCTCCCCCACTTAAAATCTTTTCGTGCTCGAAAAGGAACGGAGCTGGAAGTTGTTTAACTAATCAACTTAACTTTCAGTTTGGCTTTCATTCTTCAACTTTTCAGTTTCTAAGAGTTTCTAATTTTTCAAAAATTTGGCTAACACCCTAATGTTTTGAAAAATTTCGCCATAACCTCCTTTGTACAAGGACACATTTAAAACCGCAACTAGCCATGCAGGACCCCCATCATCCAAAAAGAAAAAGAAAAAGAAAAAGCCAACCGGTTAGGCAATCGGCTCATAAAATCGTCCAAACCCAATAAATTAGTAAACATGTACCTATTTGTCGGGCATACAATTTTGTTTCTCTGCTCTAGCCTCCTTGCTATGACATGTTCATTGTATATACATGTACATGCATGCAATTCCAAACAATATTCAATTCAGTTCAAATTTTGATTCAATTTGGCTCAATTTACCTTACATTCACATATTTGTTAAATGAATAATCATGCAACACCATCAGCAATTAGCAATCAATTAGTTGATTATTGTTTCAAATACATAACTTTATATATAGTCAAAAATCCAATTTTGTGTGTCAAATCACAAACAATAAATTCTAGCTAGTTTTGGGTCTCACACCGGTCAATTGGAAATATATAGATATCCCACTTTCGAATACTCGAACATAAAAGCAGATGATGTCATGCTTATCATTAGAATCATGGTCGGGCGACTAGAGCGTGATTCTATATCTATCCAATATATTTAAGGCTTTGTATACACATTTGCAAGGCGTATATGCAAAATCTTTATATACTTGATTGTCCAAAATCAATTTAAATATAATATTCAAATACGTATCATAAGGTTTAAATTTTCAAAACAAAATTTGTTTTCATTTATATTTCAAAAATATCACTCTTCCAACTCATTCTAGGATACTACTGATCCCATCTCTAACGAGTCTTTCTCATTGGATATTACTAATCCAATCTCTGATGAAGTCTTTCGTTTGGTTCTAAGGTTCCTTGTTCTCTGAGATCTGTAAACCAAAGCTCTGATACCAACTGAGATGACACAAACTTCCCCATAAATGAAAGCCCAGATTGAGTTGAAAAGACGACAAATCAGAACGCAACCAGAAGAACATTTCGTTGCTTATTACAGCAATTTACATAAGAGTACAAGAATATACAAAGTAAGAACAAATAATATACATTTGATAAATATCAGAGATTTACAAATTACAATGCAGCGGAAAATAATACAAAACACAGCTAAAAGAAATAGACGGATACAGAGCGTTCCGAATATAGCTCCAGCTATAAACCAGGACCCTGTGAATAAAATATCTGCAAATCCAAAACTATTAGCTGCTTATGTGAAAAATAGGAGAACCTGGAGTTTAGATTAAAACAATAAACTCCAGGTCAGTCATGTGACTGGTATGAGAACTAAAACAGTTAACTTTTACTTTAAAATCAGATATATCAATGGACCACGCCATATAACACGAAATGGGTTTCCTCCCAAGAATACCAGTGCATATGACAAAACAGCGCAATGCTTTTTGGAAAAATGAAGCTATTATAAGGCCCAGGTCCCATCACACAATGCAACACAAGCCGGAGGATAGATTTTTACCTTATAATAGCCAAACATGCTTGGTATGTTTAAAACAAATCATTTTGATATTACTATAAGTATATAGTGTCAAAATCACTTTAAATATAAATGTATCAATCATAGACGGCATGGGTACCATCTATCATGTTGCCATATTAATTCTACAATTAAAAACGCAAAGTCACATATTGGAAGTTGGATTTCCATCTGTGAACCAAGGCAAGGGATCGTCTATACCCCTTCGAGACAATCTAGCCAATGTCTCAGGCAAGTACGCAGGCAAGCCTTGGATCGTTAGGGCCATCCACAAGGAGTGGATTAAAATGCCTGAACAATACGTTTTCCCGCCCTATGGGGTGTAAAACTGGTCAGTATATTGACCAAACCATCCATCGGTCCCGTAGTGACCGATATAACCGAGGCGCCTCGCTATCCATCATCCACATAAGTAAAAATGTTTGGGCTTCATTCCATGACACCACTCCTAGCAAGAAGGAAACGCATGCCCTTCCTGAAGTCCTCTCCCGTTTCTAGTTCACACCGGGTGTGAGGCTCGCGAATTAATGCTATACCCAAAGCTATGATATATTAAAGTAGTGCTTTAATCATCAACCACAAGACTCTGCTTCTTAACAAAAGCCTTGATCACTTGCATCTTAGAATGCCACACTGACAATTCACGCCATGCGACTGATGTCTATCGATATAACACTTCTGAGCTCGTACATCTCAAAGAAGGGTGTTAAGTAAGAGAATAAATTATCCGTCACCAAACAAATATATGTTTAATAGAGATCAATCAACACGGAACAAAATCCAATGTTAGACACACATCCATTTAAAATTTCGTTCTGGATCTAAATAAAACAGGAGGCACCTTATTCCTCATCCCATATGTCCAATACAGGAGAGAGGCCCTCGCATATACGGTCGATCTCTAAGTACGTCTGGATGATCACCACCTATTACCTTATCTTGGGTGTTGTAACACCCCATAATTTTAAAATATTAAAATTAACAAATTAAACAATACTTAATTTTTAGAAGAAGAATTAAGGGAAACGGGTTACGCCATTGCGTTTGTCTTTGAATTCTGGTTGAGATAGAGTCCGAGTTTGCGTAAAATGGACATCATATGAAGAAGTTATGAAGCTTGGAAGATTTAAAGCTTAAAGCTGAAGAACAAGTCGACCACCCATTTTTCACCAGTCGACCCTTTTTGGACAGAAGCAAAAAATGGCCGACTGGTTGATATTGGCCGGTCAACCGGTTGGGTCTGGACTTCTTCCTGGTGACATGATTTGTGGTCTGGATAATGACGTGTCCTTCTGGGATTGGCTGGATGACGTGTTTTTCTGGTTTGGATGGTTAAGATGGTTCCTAATCTAATCAAAAGGTCCTAATTCACCTAATACATCTATACATAAACACCTAAACCAAACCCTAATTTCAATGCCTTCATCCATGGCGCCTCCATGCTGCTCTAATCTAAACTAGCCTTTCTTCTCCACCATACCAAATCAAAATAGGAGTATTCCAATTATAAGATCATATCTACAAATCAAAGTAGAGATTATTCAAGATCCGATTTGCTACAACAACACCTAATTCTCTTTTCTAAGAATCCTATCGTTGTTAGTCTATGTTATTTTTACATATAATTAAATTAAAAAGCAATTGTGATAGGATTGTAAATTGGATCTGATGTATATGCCTGTAAATAAGATGAATCATATCAGGCTTTGTATCCATTAGATTCATACCCAATTGCTATTATCATATGCCTATTTGATCTATTTTTTCGTTATTCATTTCACATGCCTATTTATATGTTTATGTCAATCATGATGTATGATTCTCTTCCCTTCTTCTTTTCCTTTTTCCTTTTTGATATTAGGCTAACTTCAAGCCAAAGCATATTGCATTGAGATTTACGTACGAATAACGTTGGGATGATTGGGAAAAGTTTGGGAAATATAATGAGAATCGGCATAAATTGTTGATAGCTATGAAATATGTGATAAAATGATATTTGGCATAAATTGTTGATGGCTATGGAAAATGGATTTAGGCATAATTCGGTACAATTTGTACACATGAGATAATAGGCTTAATTTGGATTGAAATTATAAACATAAATTAGATTGGAAATTGTGGGTAATTGGAAATCCAAAGATTTGAAATTGGGACTTGAATCAAGAAAGTGATATTGAACGCCTAAGACAAGAGGTTAGATTCGAATTGCGGTATAAGCCTGCCCGAAACCGCCCGACATATCCAGCAACTGCAATTTGGTAATCTAATGTGAGAGGTCGAATGCAGAAACTAGATGCGTAATATTGCAAAGACACGAGGTTAGATTCGGATTGTGGTATAAGCCTGCCCGGAACCGCCCGACAAATCCAACAACTGCAAAACGTTAATCTAATGTGGGCGGTCTTGCAAGATTACAGTTATAATGAATTAATGAATACTAAACCAAGATAAGACAAGTGATTAGACATGGGGATAATAAAGGGATAAGTGGGTGACATGGGTAGCATGTGAAATATAATAAAAGCACTTAACCAAGATGAGACATGTGATTAGACATGGGGATAAAGAGGGGTTAAGTGGTAATTCCTAGTGGGGACCAAGCTTAAGAGGGAAGCTTGTATCCCTTTTCAACCAGTAACCTATCTATATGAGCTCGAACTAGGTCGAGGACAGGGACACGCTTACTGGGGTTGATTGTAAGAGGTCAATAAAGAGTTAGCGATGGCAGTGCAAGTCCAACGGAGTCATGTGCGTGCATGGGTCTGGATTGATAGGTAAGATGCTGTTGCATCATGTAGGTATAAGCTGTGCATTTTAGTAGTATCGGGGTTACCACCTTAGGGAGTGATACACCCTATGGTGGGACCAGCATAGACATCTACGAGTTAGGGAGCCGATCGAATGGTGAGGGTAGTGGGTACAACTAGTGGTGGTAGGAGCAAATGGGCACCTACGAGAGTAGTTAGGGGTACACGTAGCTACCATTATTATGATTAGTAGGGACGAATCATCTTTTAGTATGTAACTAGTATGTTTTATGGTGTAGAGCATATCTTATAGTGGTTAGGAGCGCAGTCGATGTTCTATCTTGCTTACCTTGCTTACCTTGTCATATCAGCTTATGTTACAGTCATCTCTTATATCCAATTTATGTTCTTATCCTGTTACTTTAACGATTATATTGTTAAAGTCACTTGACTCACCAGACTTATGTCTGACCCTTTTGTTTCGCCTCTTTTCTTTCTTCCCCGCAGGTCCTCAGATTGGGATTAGTGGAGCTTGACTTGGGCTTCTTTCTTCTTGAATTGCTTGTAAGTGTTGAAAATAACGCTCAGCTTTATCTCTTTTCCATTATGGCTATTTGGAGTGAGATTATGGTTTTACTTTTATGTACTCTGATAATAATTTTGTTCAAGATGGATATTTGTGTACTTGGCTCTAGTATGTGGTTTCGATGTTGTAACCAAACATGTTTTGCTTTTCCACTGCAATGAATAAATTTTGAATTTTCTTAAGTACCATTTTATATATCTGTCATGTGATATTTTATTCTATACCCTTATAATACTCCATGAAAGTTAATGCATTCCCTTAGTGAGTGACATTAATGGACGTTGGTTGTTACACATGATATCAGAGCTGAAGGTTACCGGAACAGATAAAAGATTTTGAAAACTGTTTTCAAAAGCATTTTAAAAAGAAGTATTTTCAAAAACACGTGTAAAGAGGGTATTTTAAAGAGAAAGGTTTATTATGAAAAACATAATCCCCAAAAGCCATATATCTATCTTCCAATTCTCTGTTTTGAATCTCTTCCATTTTCCTTTCAGCATGTCTGGGAACCCGATATACTCGAGGGCGTACCGATACCAGGTTGGTTCAGAAGGTAACTGGAGGCTGGGGCTGCTGCCGCAGGCCCAGCCAACATTCTTCCTCCCCCAGCTGCAACTTCTCCTCCTCCTCTCCGTGTAGACGCTTTTTCTATGATATGCAAAGACTTCCGTGCAATGGGCGAAAAACCATTTTATGAAACTGAGACGTTTTTTTGAGGCTCGGAATTGGCTCAAGGAAGTGGAGTACTTGTTTGGTATCTTTGAGATAGACGATGGAAGGAAGGTTCAACTAGCTGCTTAGTTGATGAAGGATGAAGCTTCATTTTGGTGGGAAGTAACTAATGGAGGACGTGCAGTAGAGACGTGGATGGATTTTAGACAAAGGTTCAAGTTGAAATTTCTTCCACAAGCAGAGGAGAGTTTATACATGGAGAGGTTCTTGGCTTTGAAACAAGGGAGTTTGTCTGTGAAGGAATATGTTAACAAGTTTAATCAGTTAGCTAGATTTGGTATGGAATTAGTTAATACACCACATATGAAGGCCTTGAGATTTTCCAAGGGTCTGAATGAACAATTACACGGGTTGGCTATGTCCCACATTCCTATGGGGGATACTTTCGAGAATCTTGGTTATATGGCATTGATACATGAAGAGGAGAAAGGTGCTAATGTAGATAAGGCACAGGATAAGAAAGGGGATCCAAAGAAGTCACATCAACAAAAAAAGAAGGGCGGTAAGGATAACAAGGGCTCAGAGAAAAGAAAGTGTCACAATTGTGGAATACCTGGCCATTTGAAGAAGGACTGTAGGAAGAAGAAGAGGACTGGTTGCTTCCAATGCGGCGAGGCAGGACATATGATTAAAGACTACCCAAGGAGGCAAGGACAAGGGCAAGGACAGAGGACAGGATCTACTTCTGGAGGGCAGGTTCATGCTCTCATGACAGCTACGCAAGAGAGAGGTAGAAAGATTTTTGCTGAAATTTTGATTTTCCTTTTCGATCATCTTTTACGTACTTTGTTTGATTCTAGCGCTTCATATTCATCATATCTGCTTCTGTTGTTGAGTCTCTGCACCTAGATACTAGTATCGTAGTGGATCCCGTTGTTGTCTCAAATCCTATTAGGAGTACATCTCATCTATCTATGTTATGTCGGGATTTGAGAATATTTGTGTATGGCGTTGAGTTTGAATGCAACGCTTATGTGCTTGGTTTCACGGGCTATAGGTTGATTCTATGAATGGACTGGCTAGCCAGGTATGGTGCCATTCTCGAATGTGAAAAGAGGGTAGTTAGACTATTGACTAGTTTGGGTAATACTCTCGATATCTCATGCGACCCTAAGGTTCTGTTATGCTTAGCTACCTAGAATCACTTGACGGATCTATTGATGATTTGCAATCTGTTCGAGTAGTCCGTGAGTATGCAGATGTCTTTGAGGCAGTTAGGGGCGCGAGATAGATTTCCATATATACTTGGTGGACAATGCAAAGCCAGTTGCATTGCCTGTGCGCCTCATGGCTCCAAGAGAAAGGAGGGAGCTTAGTAAACAAGTGAAAGAGTTGCTTGAGAAAGGGTTCATACGAAGAAGTATCTCGGAGTGGGGTGCTCCAGTTGTTTTTGCTACGAAGGCTGATGGTTCGCTTAGATTATGCATGGACTATAGGGAGCTGAATAAGCTCACGAAGAAGAATAGACACCCATTACCGAGGATAGATGACTTGTTCAATCAGTTGGTTGGTGCTTCTGTTTTCTCGCAGTTGGATTTAGCTACATAATTTCATCACCTAAGGGTGGCTGAGGACAGCATAAATAAGATTGCATTTAGAACTCCATATGATTTCTTTGAATGTCTCGACATGCCTTTTGGTTTGACGAATGCACCCGCATATTTCGTAGACTTGATGAGTAGGGTTTTTAGGGAGTTTCTAAACAAGTTCGTGGTAATCTTTGTGGATGATATCTTGATCTTCTCTAGTAGCAAGGAACAGCGTGCCCTACGTCTTAGGTAAGTCTTAGAGACCCTTCGAGCACATCAACTCAAAGCTAAGTTCTCCAAATGTCATTTTTGGAGGAAGGAAGTGAGGTTCTTAGGGAACGTGGTCTCTAAAGAAGGGATAGCAGTGGATCCCGCGAAGGTAGTGGCAATCCATGATTGGAAGATTCCTAAGAATGCAACGGAAGTAAGAAGTTTTCTTGGTTTGGCAGGCTATTACAGAAAGTTCATCTAGTACTTTGCTAAGATATCAGCCTCACTTACACGGTTGAAAAAAAAGAATTTGACCTTTTCTTGGGATGTTGAATGTGACAATGCTTTTCAATGATTGAAGAGGGCATTGACAACAATTCCGGATTTAGTTTTGCCGGATGGGAGTAAACCGTTCACAATGTATACCGATGCTTGTGGGACAGGGCTTGGCGCAGTTTTGATGCAAGAGGGAAGGGTGATATGCTATGGTGGAAGGCAGTTAATGGTCCATGAGAAGAATTACCCTACCCATGACTTAGAGTTATCTACCACGGTTTTTGCGCTTAAGTCTTGGCGTCACTATTTGCTTGGAGAGAAGTTTGAGTTGTATAAAGACCATAAGTCACTTAAATACTTATTCTCTCAAAAAGATTTGAACTTAAGACAACAAAGGTGGATGGAGTTCTTAGCATCCTACGACTTTGAGATTGCATTTACCCCTGGAAAGGATAGCATTGTAGTTGATGCCTTAAGTAGAAAGAGGTTGACTTTGAGTCCTTTGTTTGTCGAGTGGCAGAGTTTAGAGTATATATCTACCTTTGACTTTAGACCCTCTATCGATTATGTACCCGGTTTGTTGGCATTATTAGTGGTGCAACCTACACTTTTAGGTCAGATAGGTGCGGCACAACGAGATGACCTACAGTTGATAGAGATAGTAGACAAGCTTGTAAGAGGGGAGTCTTTGAGCCATTTTAGTAGCTATACTGTACATGAGAAAGGTTGGTTGCGTAGGGTGGGAGACTTTGCATATCTCGAGACGAGAGTTTGAGAAGGACAATCCTCGAAGAAGCACATCGTTCTAAGATGACCATACATACCGGTGGTGACAAGATGTATAGGGACATGAAGCGAGTTTTCTTTTGGGCCGGAATGAAGAAGGATGTGGCTAAGTTCGTTTTTTAGATGCTTAGTGTACCAGCAAGTCAAGGCCGAGCAAAAGAAGCCTGGTGGTTTGCTTAACCCTTTAGAGGTTCCACTTTGGAAATGGGAAAGTGTTTCCATGGATTTCGTCGACGGGTTGCCGAGGTCAAGGAAGGGTAATACGGGGATTTGGGTAGTAGTATATAGACTTACCAAGAGCGTCCATTTCATTCCCGTTAAGAATAAAAGAATAGCGGCATTGTTAGCATCTGTTTATCTCCGAGAGATTGTTCGTCTACATGGCATACCTTCTAGTATTGTGAGCGATCGAGATCCCATTTTCACTAGTGAGTTTTGGAAGAGCTTGCAAGAGGTGGTAGAACGCAATTGTGTTTGAGCACCGCTTATCACCGTCAGACTGATGGCCAAACAGAAAGAGTGAATCATATTCTAGAAGATCTTTTGAGGTAATGCATCTTGGATTTTGGAGAAACATGGAAGGAACACCTTCCATTAGTAGAGTTCGCCTACAACAACAGCTATTAGACTTGTATTGGCATGGCACCTTTTGAGGCTCTGTATGGACGACCTTACCGATCACCGACTTGTTGGTGGGAATATACGGATAAGATTTTGCTTGGGCTTGAGATGGTTAGAGAAACCTCGAAGAAGATAGACTTTATTCGAAGGCTCATGAAGACGACACAAGACCGGCAAAAGTCATACGCTGATAAGAGACGAACCGATCTTGTGTCTGATGTTGGAGACACGGTTTTCATTAAAGTATCACCATTGAGGAATGTAGTTCGCTTTGGGTCAGTAGGGAGGTTGGCACCAATGTTTGTGGGGCCATTTCCCATCATAGAGAGAATTGGACAGATGGCCTACAGAGTGAAGTTGCCTAGGAAGCCTAGTGGTGTTCATGACGTATTTCACGTGTCGCATTTGATGAAGTGTTTACACGATACCACGGAAGTAGTAGAGCCGAGCATGCTTAGAGAAGTGGAAGCAGAGAGAGATGCCACGATTAGACGAGCTCCTACATGCATCCTTGGATCGGATGTCAAGAAGTTAGGCAACCGAGAGGTCAAGTTGGTTAAAGTCCAGTGGGGAGATGATCAAGGAGACGTGATTTGGGAAATGGAAAAAAAGATACGTGCGTCGTACCCTTTTCTTTTCGAGGGTATGTTCTTAACTTCTCCTTTTTCTACCACTTTGTTTATACTTGTTCTATCGTTTAGTGTATCCTCTCGATTATACCTTCGATCTTTAGGTAGAGAATCCAATGGTTGTAAACATATGTTTTGAGACATGTTATTTTTGGTGGATGCAAGTGTTTGCTAGTGATTGCTCGTGGATTCATTTACACACACTTTAGGCACTAAGGTCGGCTAGTCACTTTCATATTGCATATTGCATATACTTGTATATTGATTGAAATTTGATGTGTTATCATGTGGCTGTTGCAGTTGACTGAATGGTTGTGCACTCATATAGAAGTTACAAAGTGCATTAGGAATAATTGTATACATGTTGAACTCATGGCACTAACATAATTCACATTAAGGAGGTCAACTGAATCAGTTGACCGCCTGATCTTTGCGCTAGATAAGGAACATATACTCACACTTTTGCATATGTTCAAATAGATTTAGAAATATTTTAAGGACAATGGATGCTTGTGATGATGGATGAGTAGATGGATGATTGGATGGTAGTATACATTCTTCTTAACTTGAAGATTTCGGGGACGAAATCCTTTAAGGAGGGGAGAATATAATAACCCGTAATTTTAAAATATTAAAATTAACGAATTAAAGAATAATTAATTTTTATAAGAAGAATTATGGGAAATGGGTTATGCCATTGCGTTCGTCTCAGAATTCTGCTTGAGATAGAGTCCGAGTTTGCGTAAAACGGGCATCGTATGAAGAAGTTATGAAGCTCGGAAGATTTAAAGTTTAAAGCTGAAGAACAAGTCGACCGCCCATTTTTCACCAGTCGACCGTTTTTGGAGAGAAGTAAAAACAGTCGACCGGTTGAAATTGGTCGGTCGACCGATTGGGTCTAGACAACTTTCTAGTGACGTGTTTCGTGGTCTGAATGATGACGTGTCCTTCTGGGATTGGCTGGATGACGTGTTTTTATGGTTTGGATGGTTCCTAATCTAATCTAAAGGTCCTAATTCACCTAATACATCAATATATAAATGGACACTTAAACCTAACCCTAATTTCATTGCATTCATCCATGGCGCCTCCATGCTGCTCTAATCTAAACTAGCCTTTCTTCTCCACCAAAAAAAATCAGAATAGGAGTATTGCAATTAGAAGATCAGATCTACAAATCAAAGTAGAGACTATTCAAGATCCGATTTGCTACAACAACGCCTAATTCTCTTTTCTAAGAATCCTATCACTGTGAGTCTATGTTACTTTTACATATAATTAAATTAAAAAGTAATTGTGATAGGATTGTAAATTGGATCTGATGTATATGCCTGTAAATAAGATGAATCATATCAAGCTTTGTGTCCTTTAGATTCATACCCAATTGCTATTATCATGTGCCTACTTGATCTATTTTTTCATTATTCATTTCACATGCCTATTTATATGTTTATGTCAATCATAATGTTTGATTGTCTTCCCTTCTTTTTTTCTTTTTCCTTTTTGACATTAGGCTAACTTTGAGCCTAAGCATATTGCATTGAGATTTATGTGCGAATAACATTGGGATGATTGGGAAAAGTCTGGGAAATATAATGAGATTTGGCATAAATTGTTGATAGCTATGAAATATGTGATAAAATGAGATTTGGCATAAATTGCTGATGGCTATGGAAAATGGATTTGGACATAACTTGGTACAACTTGTACACATGAGATTATAGGCATAATTTGGATTGAAATTATAAACAAAAATTAGATTGGAAATTATGGGTAATTGGAAATCCAAAGATTTGAAATTGGGACTTAAATCAAGAAAGTGATAATGAACGCCTAAGACACGAGGTTAGATTCGAATTGCAGTATAAGCCTACCTGGAACCGCCCGGCATATCCAGCAACCGCAATTTGGTAATCAAATGTGAGAGGTCAAAGGCAGAAACTAGATGCGTGATAATGCAAAGACACGAGGTTAGATTCGAATTGCGGTATAAGCCTGCCCGGAACCGCCCGGCAAATCCACCAACCACAAAACGGTAATCTAATGTGGGAGGTCTTGCAAGATTACGATTATAATGAATTAACGAACACTTAACTAAGATAAGACATGTGATTAGACATGGGGATAATAAAGGGTTAAGTAGGTAACATGGGTAGCATGTGAAATATAATAAAAGAACTTAACAAAGATGAGACATGTGATTAGACATGGGGATAAAGAGGGGTTATGTGGGAATTCGTAGTGTGGACCAAGCTTAGGAGGGAAGCTTGTATCCCTTTTCAACCAGTAACCCATTTTAGTATCTATATGAGCTTGAACTAGGTCGAGGACAGGGACACGCTTACTAGGGTTGATTGTAAGAGGTCAATAAAGAGTTAGCGATGACAATGCACGTCCAACGGAGTCATGTGCGTACGTGGGTCTGGGCTGGTAGGTAAGTCGTTGTTGCATCGTGTAGGTATAAGCTGTGCATTTCAGTAGTATCGGGGTTGCCACCTTAGGGAGTGATACACCCTATGGTGGGACCAGCACAGGTATCTACGGGTTAGGGAGCCGATCGAATAGGGAGGGAAGTGGGTACAATTAGTGGTGGTAGGAGCATGTGGGTACCTACGAGAGTAGCTAGGGGTTACACGAAGCAACCATTATTATGATTAGTAGGGAGGGATCATCTTTTAGTATGTAACTAGTATGTAGTACAATGCAGAGCATATCTTATAGTGGTTAGGAGCACAGTCGATGTTTTATCTTGCTTACCTTGTTTACCTTGTCATATTTGCTTATGTTACAGTCATCTCTTATATCCAGTTTATGTTCTTATCCTATTACTTTACTGATTATATTGTTAAAGTCACTAGACTCGCCAGACTTATGTCTGACCCTTTTGTTTCACCTCTTTTCTTTCTCTCCCCAACCTCAGGTCCTCACGGTGGGATTAGTGAAACTTGACTTGGACCTCTTTCTACTTGAAGTGCTTGGAAGTGTTGAAAGTAACGCTCAGCTTTATCTCTTTTCTATTATGGCTATTTGGAGTGGGATTATGGTTTTACTTTTATGTACTCTAATAACAATTTTGTTCAAGATGGATATTTGTGTACTTGGCTCTAGTATGTGGTTTCAATGTTGTAACCAAACATGTTTTGCTTTTCTACTACAATGAATAAATTTTGAATTTTCTTAAGTACCATTTTATATATCTGTCTTGTGATGTTCTTCATTATACACTTATAACACTCCATGAAAGTTATTGCATTCCCTTAGTGAGTGATATTAATGGAGGTGGGGTGTTACAGGTGTATAGCCCAATCAAGACATCAGTAACCATCCAAATGATGTGAAGGCCTCCGGTTTTCAACCACCGTCTTCGCTGTCGACATATCGTTGAATCAGTTATTCAGAATGGGATAAACCCGGTATTTCTGAATAATTCGCGTATCTTATAAACAAGTGCTATAAAAACACAACATACTCCTCATTCCAATTCAGAATATTCTTTTATTAAAATATTCTTTTCACAATTTAAACCAAACTATGGTTTTCCAAACTAGTCGGGATTAGCGAACCTTACCGAAGTAATCATTTATTTAATTTCTCAATCCCAACCTATTCATCCCATGAAGCAAAACTAGTAATACTCTATATATAACACCACGGTGTTATCGGTAAAATTAACTACCATTTCACGTTCAAATCTAATTAAAGATTTAACTATCGCCTGGAGTAAAACTGGCAGTACTCCATTCTCGATCATTTCATTAATTTGATAATTTTAATTATCCCATTCACATTCGAATCTAATTAAAGATTCATTAAAACTCTAATTCATTTTCAATCTCCTAAAAATCATTACTTAATTATTTTTCAAAGTTAAGAAATTAATCTTATCTTTAACTAGGTTAAAGAACTAATGTCATTTAAAACACAGCTCACGATAAACCCAAAATTACATTCCATTAACAATGGAATCTTCACGAAGAAACAAATCAAAATATATATAATCGATATAAACTTCCATATCCAACCGATAAACGGAATTACGGCAAAGCCTTTTAAATTCCATATATAGTAACAGTCTCCCTCCACAGAAGTTAACTTCGATTATTACCGAATCGTTTTCCATTCCATTCCAATTTATTTTATTAAATTGGAAAACTTTTCTTTGGAAAATTTCCCTTAAATCTTATTTAAAAGATTTATAAATTCCAAATCACATTTCACTATAAATCGGGTTAAAGAACGAATGTCGTTAAAAACACAGTTCACGATAAACCCAATTCACATCCCATTTTATTCCATTTAAATGTTAATTAACCGGAAATTCTAATAATCTTAATTAAAAGATTTATTCTTTTCACATGGGGTTTAAGAACAGTGTTATTTAAGACACCATTCACGACAAACCCAAAATCCCATTTGATATTAAATACAAGGCTCTGAATAGAAATTATGTTGGGTTATATTCAATATCAAATTCTAAAACCAACAAATATCGTACTGGAAATAACGATATAAATATATCTTCCAAATTTCCGTAACGATGTCCGTATAATCACAAATCCAGCATCGAAATACTCTGAAGATTATTTCCATTCAAATCCACTCCAATTCATTTATTGGAAATTCTGGTCATATTTAAAAACCCATTCTCAATTCAATTTATTTATTTAAAAATAATTGAATTATAAATTCAAGTTAATAACTGGTTCATTTCGATAAAAATATACTTTTATCTTTTCAAATATGGAATTTCTCATCCTAATTCTTTCCAAATCATTTATTATGATTTTACACAAATTATTAATATTTTTAATAATTTTATTAAGGCCCTTTTAGTCAATTTCCATAAACGGTCATCGAACTGCACTTACAACGACCTTTTCCAAATTTGATTTGGATATAATTCCAAATCCAACCGTTAGATTTCAAATCCCTTGTATTTGTTGGAAAGCTCTTTTCAATATGAACCCAGCAGTTCCAGTTTTGGGAGAATCCGACAGTCGGATCTACCATAACGTCAATTCGAAGTCAATGGTCGAAATTCGCGAACTATCATGGCGCGGCGCGTTCTATTCAGGCCATTAAATATATAATATATGTTTTATATATATTTCGTCGATTTCCATTTAAAATATATTTTATAAATCATTTTAAATTCGTTTCAAAATAGATTTCAACTTCATATTCAAATTTAAATCAAAATTGAATATTCCATATCATTAATATACAAATGATAATATTTTCAAAATATCCGGTTTTGAAATCATTTCCTTTTCGATATTCATTGTAAAAATGAATAAAATCGCTATAAATATTGTTCATGTCAAAATGGCGTTAATTTAATTAACATGACTTCGTATTTTTCAATATTTTCGTGTCCATCCCAAATCGGACATCAAAATCACATTTTGATCCATTACTGAATATTATTTTAAGTTCTTATTTATCTTAAAATATTCGTTACTCGTCATTTTAAAATACTCGTTAATTTAAAATATTCGTTCTTTCTGAATTGGAATCAGACATAGTCAATTACCATATAATTTTATTTATGGATTTCATACACACATGTACACAACAATAATCAAACACAGTCAATCATCATCCAAAGTGCATTACACAACTGCATAAGCGTTAAATATGAATAACTAACGTTTACAACATCCTGTCAACCAATCGATTGACATACAACTAAATAATTGGGATTAGTGTATGTCAAATATCATCCCAATACCCGTGTGGGGTTTCAACCAACAAATATTGATTATTATTTGTGCAGTTGGGTAATGTGTAAAATATATTGTCCCAATCCATATCAGTTAAATGTGTGTACATAAACAAATCGTCTAATTTGTAAATTAATATTTATTTATTCATATACACGTTAGAAATTATATTTTTAACAATAAAATATTTATTTCAACTCATGGATATTTTATACAGTTCATTTATACAATAAAAATGATATTTTTATTGTTCTAATATTTTTAGAAAATTTCGGCAGCATAACGCCGCGATACTAGAATCGGAATAAGGTCTAGCCTTATCCCTCGCCTAGTAATGGCTCGCGCCATATACAAACCGAATTCTAATCAATTCATTTCAATTTCCAAACCAAATTCAGACAAATAAACCAATCAACCAAATAACAAAACAAACATGGTTTCAAACAAAGGTGTCTGGTGCTACTAAGCACTTTCTGCATCCTAATATATATATATTTAACTAGAAAATAAATTAAAGTGATAAGTTCTTACTTTTGGGATCCACTCCTCCAGTTTTATTTTTGAACTTTTGAACCATTTGGATTTGCCCGAAATTCCAACACATTCTTTTCCTCGCTGTTCATAGTAAAAATCATAACTTTCTATTTTTAAAAATCAAAGCTTTCTATTAAAAAAAATCAAAGATTTATATAAATAAAAATCAAATCTTTCCATAAAAAAAACACATTTTTAAATCACTAAAAATCGTATATTTAATTCACTGAAAATCGTACATTCTCCCAGGAATGAAAGCTTTGGTGGAGGGGAAGTGCTCACGTGGCTGAGGAGGGTCACGGGAAGTCTCGGAGTCGGTAGCGTCGGCTAGGGTGGTGGCAAAGGCGGTCCATAGTGGACGGGGGGTTGCGGTTTGGGGTCATGGTTTCAACAAAGAAAGGAGGATCGGAGAAGGAGGGGGAAGGGGCGGCGATCAGTTAGCCGGAGCCTGTGGAGGCCCGGCTGTGCACAGGGGGCGATGGGGTCAACGGTGGAGCGACAGTCGATATTGCGTTTTCTTTTTTTATTTCTCTTATCGTGATTTGAATGAGAGGGGTAAGGGAGAGATAATATGGTTATATTATATATATAATTATTTACTTATTATTTTATTTCTAAAAATACTTGTTTTATCACATGAACTCCAAATCAAACCCAATGACTATCGCCCCTAGCCAAATACCCCTATTCCGAACATAATGGAATATGTTTCGTAAGCCAATTAGACTGTTATGATCAATTTTTCTTTAAATTAAAATATAAATTAATATAACGTTCAAATTTGATTTTAACGTACATTTTAATTTACCAGGGCCACATACGGACTCCAAAAATTCCAGAAAAATAAGTCTAGCTACGTTTTGACGATACTGTCCTAACAAAACTAATTTAATTGAATTTGGAGACCGTTTGAAAAACGGCATTTTCCAGTCGATTAAATTCAAATGAATTGACCAAAAACGTTATAATCTGCCACGCTCACATATTGATTCCAAAAATTATGAAAATTAAAATCTAGCAATAATTTGACATTCCGGATCGAAAAAAAGTGGTCTCATTGAAAAACGGAGGTCGTTTGCAAAATCTCCACTTTTAAGGGCTATATTTTATATAAAATTCCATAGCGACTATCCTGAATTTTCAACTGGACATAACTTTTTATTCCCGCTATGAAATGTGGATTTTTCTCATTCGTTCGAAAGATATTTTTAAACGGATTCTAATATTTCTATTTCACTAAAATCCGGTTTATTTTGAATCATGTACGTTCATTTGAAGTTTGAAATCGAATTTTCAAACTACTGTGCCATTTTTAATTCCTTTTATAATTAAAATAAATATTTATATTCTAACTTCGATTTAAATAAATTTATACGTTCTAATTCTATTCAAGATAAATTTCTAGTCGTTATTATTTAAAATAAATCATTTTAAATATTCAAAATTCATTAAAATTGCCAAAATAAAATAAAATTAAATTGGTTTTGATTTTCCGGGTTATTACACGAGTCCACACATTCAAATGCAAAAACTTGCATCCCAGAAGGATGCGAAAACTCGCATCTGAGGAATGCGAATTTTCGCATCAGACGGATGCGAAAACTTGCACCTGAAAGATGTGAAAACTTGCATCCGAGGGATGTGAATTTTTGCATACCCGTAGGATGCAAACTGTGATGACTTCGACGTGGATGATGTGACTTTTTGTAGGAGGCGATGTGGAGCAGATGCGAGGCGATGTTGGTGACGCGACATGATGCGAGATTCTGCATAGATTCACGGAAACGGGCGTAACTTTTAAACCGTAAGTTTGTTTTGACCAAACGAAAGCTGTACCTGAAGCTTATTAGACTGCTACAAGATTTACCTTGTAGAGCACCGTAATTGATGTATTAAGGCCCAAAAGAGGTCATCTAAAAGGATTTCCGGCCATTTTGATGTTCATGACGTGACTTCACCCAAACTTCTTTGTTATTGCTGACAATGTTCTTGACGCTTGAGCGCGTTAGTAACTAGGAACTTAACATGCAACAGCTTTAACCAAGAAGCATGTCTCCATCGCAGCTAACTTTCTTCGTCTTTGTGTTCCAATTACTGTTTCCACTATCATGCCGTGAGCAATTAGCAGATTTATGGCCAAAAGACTTACATGCTTCACAAATGTCTGGCTTCCAAACATGTTCAACGTAATCCAATTTTTCAGTTCCATCTGGCAACATAATAAAAAATTCTTTTGGAAGCTTACTATCTGGAGTTACCTCAACAAGACTTTTCGTGAACATTAGCCTATCCAACATTTCCGTCGTGGCATCCATGCAAACAAATCTACCAATATTAGTGGCAAGCCAACTAATCCTAGTTTTGGACCAAGCATATAATGATAAGTTAGAGATTTTGATCCAAACTGGCACGTTTCATATTGTAACGGCCCGCATTTTTGGTAGTCAGATATTTAATATATTTTTTATATTCAATATTGATTTGGAATTTTAATTGGATTTATAATATATAATTCGTTTATTAAATGATATACGTGCGTATAATTTATCTAATTATAAAACGAACTCAAAACAGCGTGGTAGTTCGTAATTTATGATTAGAACTTCAACTGAATATATAGAGTCCGATATAAGTCGGAATTCTGTGAAAAAAGAAACGTTTGAATCAATTCGATTATAATTTTCTAGTGGAAGAAGAAAAATTGAAATTTCAGTTATATATATTATTAGTTATGTACAATATAAATTTTCAAATAAATCGCTATGAAATCGTTTTAAAATTTTAACGTTTTATTTATTTATATATAGGATTTTTTGTATGAGCGGGATATCATTTTAAAACTAGGATTTTAAAATGTTGAATTTTGAACTCTACATTGATTGAAAATTTAAGTGGTTTGTTAATACAAATTTATTATCAATAAACATAGCTGTTTGAATTTAATGTATATTGTGTCGATGTAACAACCCGGAAAATCAGAACCAATTTAGAATTTTTATTTTGGCAATTTTAATGAATTTTTAATATTCAAAATGAATTGTTTTAAATAATAATGACTAGAAATTTATTTTGAATAGAATTAGAATGTATAAATTTATTTAAATTGAAATTAGAATATAAATATTTATTTTAATTATAAAAGGAATCGAAAATGGAGCGATAGTTTGAAAATTCAATTTCAAATTTTAAATGAATGTACAGGATTCAAAATAAACCAGAATTAAGTGAAACCAAAAATATTTGAATCTGTTTGAAAATATCTTTCCAACGAATCTGAAAAATTGAAATTTCATAGCGGGAATAAAAAGATATGTCCAGTTGAAAATTCAGAATAGTCGCTATGGAATATAGCCCTTAAAAATGGAGATTTTGCAAACGAACTCCGTTTTCGGCGAGACCACTTTTGTTGGTTCTGGAATGTTAAATTATTGCTATATTCCAATTTTCATAATTTTTGGAATTAATTTGTAAGCCTGGTAGATATAAACGTGTTTGGTCAATTCAGTTTGAATTTAATTGACTGGAAAATGACCGTTTTTCAAATAATCTCCAAATTCGACGAAATTAGTTTTGTTAGAACCGTATCATATAAACATAGATAAATTTATTTTTTTGGAATTTTTGGGGTCCATATGCGACCCCGGTAAATTAGAATGTGCGTAAAAATTCAAAATATAATGATTTTTATTTCAAATTTAGCGGAAACTGATCGTAACAGCCGAATTGGGTTACGAAACATCGTTGGACTCGATTCGGAGCACGAATGAAAAGTCAACTTTTATGGAAAAAATAATAATAATAAAGTAAAAATATATAATTATATCATGCCCCCCATCCGTCTTTCTCCCTCCTCATGGAAAACAGAAACGAAATAAAATAGAATAAAACCCGTACCCTAAAACCCTTCGCCCCCCTCCTGACAGCGGCGCGCCGCCAGCCCTGACCGTTGCTTCAATCACCAGCTTCCCCCTCGTCAACCTCCAACCCCCTCCTTCTCTAGTCAACACGCAACCGCCAAACGCCCCCTCCTTCCCCAAACCCCAAATTGAGAAAACCCTAGCCACCTCCACGCCCTGGCTCCACTACCGGTGAACGGCGCCCTCCCCCTAGCCTCGACAGCACCACATGTGACCCCCTCTCCGGCAGAAAGAACACAATGAGCTTTAGTTAGTTTTTTTACATTAAACATCATTTTAAATCAGTTTTTTTTATATGTTAAGCATTATTTTAAAGATCTTATTTTTAAATATCAATAGCATTAAGAAAAATGTAATTTTTATTTGAAATACATTGTTTTTAAAACTGAAATTGACATTGTTTTTATAATATGAACAAGCCATAAAGTTGAGATTTTTAACGATGGAAAGTTGAGATTTTTAATGATGAAAAGTTGAGATTCTTAACGATGAAAAGTTGAGATTTTTAACGATGAAAAGTTGAGATTTTTAACGATGTAAAGTTATGATTTTTAAATATGTAAAAAGATGGTTTTTATATGTAAAATAACAATATAAAATATGATCTTTATACTACAAACATCTTTATATAAAAAATGTGATTTTTTATTACATATAACATTATATAAAAATAATGATTTTTATTATACATAACATTAGATAAAGGTTTGATTTTAAAATATAAAAGATTTGATTTTTAAAATATAAAAGGTTCGAATTTTATAAAAATAGCAGGTTTGTTTTTTAAAACATAAAAGTTTGATTTTTATGAATATAAAAGGTTTGATTTTTCTAAGTAAAAAGATTTGATTATTCTAAACAAAAAGATTTGAATTTTAGAAATGAAAAAAATATGATATTTTATCGTGTAAACAAATTATTTTTAGAAAGGTAAAAATATGATTTTTTTTGTTAGGTAAAAATGTAATTTTTAGTAAATAAACATGTGATCTTTTATACGTACATATATATATAGCGATATAAAAATGCGATTTTTAAATATATAAACATCATATTAAAAATATGCTTTTTACTTTGAACAGCGTAAAAAAGACTATGTTGGAATTTCGGGCAAATCCAAATGGTTTAGAAACCCGGAAATATAGAATGGAGGAGTGGATCCCAAAGGTGAGAACTTCTCACTTTAATTTATTTTCTAGTTAGAAATATATACTAGAATGCAGACGTTGCTAAGTAGCACCCGACACCTTTGTTTGAAACCATGTTTATTTGGTTGTCTGGTTGATTGAATTTTGTTGTTTGAATTTGGTTTGGGAAATGAAATGAATTGACTAGAACTGGTATGCACATGGCGCGAGCCATTGGTATGCAAGGGATAAGGCTCGATCTTATTCCGGTTCTAGTATCGCGCCATTATGCTGCCGAAATTTTCTAAAAATATTAGAACAATAAAAATATCATTTTTATTGTATAAATGAATTTTATAAATTATTCATGACTTGAAATAAATATTTTATCATTCAAAAAAATAATTTTTAACGAGTATATGAATAAAACAAATATTCATTTACAAATCAGACGATTTGTTTATGTACACACATTTAACTTATATGGATTGGGACGATATATTTTACACATCTCCCAACTGCACAAATAATATTCAATATTTGTTGGTTGAAAGTCCCACACGGGTATTGAGATAATATTTGACATACACTAATCCCAATTGTTTAGTTGTTTATCAATCGATGAGTTGACAGACTGTTATAAGCGTTAATTATTTATATTTAACGCTTATGCAGTTGTGTAATGCACTCTGGACGATGGTTGACTGTGTTTGATTGTTTTTGTGTACATGTTTGTATGAAATCCATATAAATAAAATTATATGGTAATTGGCTATGTCTGATTCCAATTCGGAAAGAATGAATATTTTAAAATAGAAAATATTTTAAAATAACGAATATATTAAAATAATATTCAGAAATGGTTCAAAATATGATTTTGATGTCCGATTCGGGATGGACACGTAAATATTTAAATATATAAAGAAGTGTTGATTAGACTAACGCTATTTTGACGTGAAAGATATTTATAATGATATTACTCATTTTTATAATGAACATTTAAAAGGAAGTGATTTCAAAATCTAATGTTTTGTATATTAATGATATGGAATATTCAATTTTGATTTGAAATTGAATATGAAGTTGAAAACGAATTTAAAACGATTTATAAAATACATTTTAAATGGAAATCGACAAAATAAATATAATATATTATATATTATATAATATATATTATATATTATATATTTATATATTTAATGGCCTGAATAGAACGCGTCGTGCCACGACAGTTCGCGAATTTCGACCGTTGACTTCGTATGGACATTACGGGAGATCCAATTGTCGGATTCTCCTAAAATCGGAACCGTTGGGTTCGTATCGGAAAGAGCTTTCCAACGAATATGAGGGATTTGAAATTTAATGGTTGGATTTGGAATTATGTCCAAATCAAATTTGGAAAAGTCGATGTAAGTGCAGTTCGATGACCGTTTGTGGAAATCGACTGTACGGGCCTTGATAAAATTATTAAAAATATCAATAATTAGGGTAAAATCATAATAAATGATTTGAAAAAAATTAGGGTAAAAAATTCCATATTTGAAAAGATAAAAATATATTTTTATTGAAATGAACTAGTTATGAACTAGAATTACGAAATCCAATATTTTTAAATAAATAGATTGGATTTGAAATGGTTTTAAAAATAACTAGAATTTCCAATACATAAATTGGAATGGATTTGAATGGAATTTATCTTTGGGATATTTTGATATTGGATTTGGTGATTATACGGATATTGTGGAGGAATTTGGAAGATATATATATATATATATATATATATATATATATATATATATATATATATATATCGTTATTCCCAATACGATATTTGTTGATTTCAGAATGATATTGAATATAGGCCGATATAATTTATATTCAGATCCTAGTATTTAATATTGAATTGGATTTTGG
Organism: Allium sativum; assembly: GCA_030737875.1. NCBI lineage: Eukaryota > Viridiplantae > Streptophyta > Magnoliopsida > Asparagales > Amaryllidaceae > Allium > Allium sativum. Next base: position 59,684,837 of record CM060913.1, read on the forward strand.
GTTTGTCATGAACTATGTTTTAAATGACACTATTTTTAAACCCAGTTGAGAAAAGGTTAAATCTTTAAATAAGATTTAGAAGAGTTTACCAATTAATTAATATTTATTTGGAATTGAATAGAATTAGATTTGTCTTTATTAACACTATTCTTAAACCCGGTGTGAAAAGAATAAATCTTCTAATTAATATTTAAAGAAGAATCACCAATTAATTGACATTTAATTGGAATTGAAAATGGAATGTGAATTGGGTTTATTGTGAACTATGTTTTTATGACATTCGTTCATTAACCTGATTTACGGTGAAATGTGATTTGGAATTTATAAATCTTTTTACTAAGATTTAGTGGGAATTTTCCAATGTAAAGTTTTCCAATTTAATATATTAAATTGGAATTGAATGGAATTCGATTTGATAATAATCGAAATGAGCTTCTATGGAGGACAACTGTTAATATATATGGAATTTAAAATGCTTTTTCGTTATTCCATTTATATTATTAGTCGGATACGGAAATTGATATCGAATATATATTGATCTGTTTTCCATGAAGATTCCATTTTTATGGAAGAGGATTTAGGTTTATTGTGAACCGTGTTTTAAACGACATTGGTTCTTTAACCCAATTAAAAACATGATTACATGTCTAACATTGTATTTCAAACTGTATGGTAGATCTCTGCTAAATATATATCTGTTTGGTGGCGAAGAATTTATTCTCTGGCTTAACACCCTTCTTTGAGACGTACGAGCTCAGAGGTTATATATCGGCAGAAATCAATAGTACGGTTTAGATTTGTCGATGTGACATGTTTGTGGTTCTAAAGTTAAATAATCATTAATATTGAATTTTGAGAAGATTAAAACTAAGTGGAGTTTTAATGAATCTTTAACTAGATTGAAATGGGAATTGATAACTTAAGTTACCAAATTTGGGGAAATGATCGAGAATGGAGAAGCACCAGTTTTGCTCCAAGCGATAGTTAAATTTTTAATTAGATTTGAACGGGGAATGGTAACTAATTTTATAACACTGTGGTATTAGTTATGGAGTATTACCAGTTTTGCTCCACGGGATGAATAGGTTGGGATTGAGAAATTAAACAAATGATTACTTCAGTAAGGTGCGTTAATCCCGACTAGTTTGGAAAACCTTAATATGGTTTGAATTTGTACCCAAAGGAAGATTAAAGAATAAATTTAAAGAATTTATATTTGATAAAATTAATGGGAACCTTTCCCGAAGGATATGAATACTTAAATAAAAGAATATTCAGAATTGGAGCGAGATGTATGTTGTGTTTTTATTGCACTGGTTTATTATATACATGAGTTGTTCGGAAAGGCCGGGTTTATACCCATTCTGAATAACTGATTCGACGATAAGTCGAAGATGGTGGTTGAAGATCGGAGGTCTTCACATCATTTAGATGATTACTGATGTCTTGATTGGGCGGTACACCCAAGACAAGGTAATAAGTGGTGATCGTCCAGACGTACTTAAAGATCGACTGGATATGCGAGGACCTTTCTCCTATATTGGACATATGGGACAAGAAATAAGGGGCCTCCAGTTTCGTTCTGACCCAGAACGAACTAGTAAATGGATGTGTGTCTGACATTGGATTTTATTCTGTGTTGATTGATCCCTATTAAATATATATCTGTTTGGAGGCATTGAATTTATTCTCTTGCTTAACGCCCTTCTCTAATACGTACGAGCTCAGAGGTTATATATCGATAGACATCAGTTGCATGGCGTGAATTGCCAGTGTGGCATGCTGAGATGTAGACGATTAAGGCTTCTGTTGAAAAGCAGAATCTTTTGGTTGATGATCAATGCATGGCTTTAATATAGCATAGCTTTGTGTATAGAATTAATTCGTGAGCCTCAAACCTCCATTGAGTTAAAAACAGGATCGGACGATTGAGAGAACATGATGTTTCTTTCTAGCTATGGGTGGTGTCAGGGTTTTGCAGGCCCTGACATTTTTATATTTTTACCTATGTGGTTGTTGGATTGCGAGGTGCCTCGAATATATCGGTCTCCACGAAGCTGATGGATATTGAGTCATCTGGATCATAGACGCCCGATAGTGCGGGGAAACATGTGTTCAAGAATTTTCTATCCTCAAACATAAGGGAGGACCGGCCCAACCGATCCAAGGGTTCACTGCGGGGGATCCTGAGGCATTTTCTAGAGTGCCTTGAATCGGAGAGGAGCCATCCCTTGCCTCGGCTCATGGTGGAAATCAGATTTTCAATACGTGACATTTCGGTTTTGATTGCATAGTCTAGTATCGGCGACGTGATAGATGGTACCCATGCCGCCTATGATCGATACATTTATATTTGAAGTTGTTTTATACGCTATGCACGTATAATAATATCAAATGATTTGTTTTAAACGTACCAAGCATGTTTGGCTATTATAAGGGAAAACCCTATCCTCCGACTTGCGTCGCATTGTGTGATGGGACCTGGGTCTTAATATAACTTCATTTTTCCAAAAAGCATTGCGCTGTTTGTTTAATGCTGAAACGACCCGAACTTCCCCGGTAAGGAAAGCCCGGATTGAGTTAAGGACAAGACAAAGTAGAACGCAAACAAAAGAACATTTCATTGTATATTACAACAATTCCATCAGAATACAAGAGTATACTGAGTATGAATAATTATAATACAACAGAAAAATATCAGAGATTACAATACGTTACATAGTAGCGGAAAATAATACAATACACAACTGAAAGTAATACACGGATATTGAGCTTTCCGAGTATCATTCCAGCTGTAAACCAGGTTCCTATGAATATAAATCTGCAAAACCAAAACTACTAGCTTCCCATGTCGAAAATAAGGGCACCCATAGTTTAGGTTAAAACAATAAACTCCAGGTCGGTCATGTGACTGGTGTGAGAACTAAAACAGTTATTAATCTTTATTTTAAAGTTAGGTAAATCAAGGGACCACTCCGTATAACACGGAACGGGTTTCCTCCCAAGAACACCAGTGCATAAAACAACAGCGCAATGCTAAATAAAGAACAATGAAGCTATTATAAGACCCAGGTACCATCACACAATGCAACACAAACCGGAGGATAGGGTTTTTACCTTATAATAGCCAAGAATGCTTGGTACATGAAATTTCATGCTTTATTATTACTATAAGTGTACAGTGTCAAAACAATTTCAAATCATAAGTATCAATCATAGACAGCATAAGTGCCCATACCACTATGTCGCCATACTAGGCTCTACAATCAAAACCGCAAATGTCACGTATTGGAAGTTGGGTTTCCATCTATGAACCGAGGCAAAAAATAGTCCTCTACTGATTTCGAGACTGTCTAGCCCGAGCCTCAGGAATAGAACGCATCATCGCTTGGATCGTCAGGGCCGGTCCACCGATGTGGATTAAAATGCCTGAACACTGCGTTTCCCCGCCCTTTGGGGCGTAAATGAGCCAAATGACTCCATCGGCTCCGCACAATCACCGATATATCTGAGGCGCCTCGCAACAGCAACAACCACACAGGTGAAAATAATATAAATGTCAGGGCTGGTAGGTCACTGACACCACCCTAGCTAGAAGGAAACTCATGCCCTCCCTGAGGTCCTCTCCCATTTCTGGTTCACAAACAGGGTGTGAGCCTCGCGAATCAACGATATACAAAGCTATGCCACACAGGTTGTGCTTTGATCATCAACCAGAAGACTCTTCTTTTCAACAAAAGCCTTGATCATTTGCCACTTAGGCACGCCACATAGGCAATTCACTCCATGCAATTGATATCCATCAATATACAACCCCTGAGTTTGTATGTCTCATAGAAAGACGTTAAGCAAGAGAATAAATTCTCCGCCACCGAACAGATATATATTTAATAGAAATCAATCACACGGAATAAAATCCAATGTTAGACACACAACCCATTTACAAGTTCGTTCTGGGTCTGAACGAAACCGGAGGCACCTTGTACCTCGCATATCCATCGATCTCCAAGTACGTCTGGACGATCACCAACTGATTCCCTCCTCTTGGGTGTACAGCCCAATCAAGATCACCAGTAATCACCCAAACGATGTGGAGACCTCCAGTCTTCGCCTACCGTCTTCATCCTCGACACCACGTCGAATCAGTTATTCAGAATGGGATAAACCCGGTCTTTCTGAATAACCCGCGTATATAATAAACAAGTGTTGCACAAATACAACATATGCCTCATTCCAATGTAGAATATTCTTTTATTCAAATATTCTTATACTTTGGGAAAGGTTCCCATTAATTTTATCAAAGACAAATTCTTAAATTTATTCTTTAATCTCCTTTTGAATATCAATTCAAATTAGTCAGGATTAGCGAACCACACCGAAGTAATCATTTATTTTATTTCCCAATCCCAACCTATTCATCCCATGAAGTAAAACTGGCAATACTTCGTACCTAACACCACGGTGTTATCGGTAAATTCAATTACCATTTCACGTTCAAATTTAATTAAAGATTTTACTATCGCCTGGAGCAAAACTGGTGATATCCCATTCCCGATTATTTCAATCTAATTAAAGATTCATTAAAACTCCACTTGGTTTTAATCTTCACAATAATCACTATCAATGATTATTTAACTTGGGAAACACATCCTGTCTTTAACCAGGTTAAAGACCCAATGTCGTTTAAAACACGGTTCACTATAAACCCAAAATCACATTACATTAGTTATCGGGTTAAAGAACAAGTGTTATTTAAAACACCGTTCACGATAAACCTAAAAATCAATTCAAATTCAATTCCAAATAAATACCATTTAATTGGTACACTTCATTAAATCTAAATAAAAAGATTTAATCTTTTTCTCAACTGGGTTTAAGAACAGTGTTAATGAAGACACCATTCACATTCAAACTCAAATCACATTTGATATTAAATACAAGGCTCTGCATAGAAAATATATCGGCTTATATTCAATATCAAATTCTATGACCAACAAATATCGTATTGGAAATAACGATATAAATATATCTTTCAAATTCCCATAACAATATCTATATCATCACGAAATCCAACATCGAAATATTCCAAAGACAAGTTCGATTCAAATCCATTCCAATTCAATTATTGGAAATTCTGGTTATTTTCAAAACCATTTCAAATCCAATTTATTTATTTCAAAAATAAATGGTTTTTAATTCTAGTTCAAAACTAGTTCATTTCGATACAAATCTATTTTTATCTTTTCAAATATGGAAATTTTCATCCCAATTCTTTACAAATCATTTCTTATGATTTTACACAAATTATTATTATTTTTAATAATTTTATCAAGGCCCGTACAGTCGATTTTCATCAACGGCCATCGAACTGCACTTACAACAACCTTTTTCAAATTTGATTTGGACATAATTCCAAATCCAACCATTAAATTTCAAATCTCTAATATTCGTTAGAAATCTCTTTTCGATACGAACCCAACGGTTCCGGTTTTAGGAGAATCCGACGATCGGATCTCTCGTAATATCTATTCGAAGTCAATGGTTGAAATTCGCGAACTGCCGTAGCGCGGCGCGTTCTATTTAGGCCATTATATATATATATATATATATATATATATATATATATATAATATATATATTATATTTCGTTGATTTCCTTTTAAAACGTATTTTATAAATCGTTTTAAATTCATTTTCGAAATGATTTCAACTTCATATTCAATTTCGAATCAAAATTGAATATTCCACATCATCGATATACAAATGATAATATTGTCAAAACGGTATATTTTGAAATCACTTCGTTTTCTATAATCATTATAAAAACGAATATAATCGATATAAATATCATTCGCGTCAAAATGGCGCATATCTAACCAACGCGGCTTTATATATTTCAATAACTTCGTTATTCTATTCAATAAATGAATATTTATTTTTCTGTTCAACACATGAATTTATTTTTCTATTCAACACATGATTTTATATTTCTATTCAACACATGAATGTTTATTTCTATTCAACACATGAATATTTATTTTTCTATTCAACACATGAATTTATATTTCTATTCAACACATGAATTTACATTTCTATTCAACACATGAATTTACATTTCTATTCAACACATGAATTTATTTTCATAATATTCCTTATTTTCCGAATTGGAATGAGGCCCAATCAATTACCATATAATGTTAATTATATGGATTCTATACAACACACGTATATAACAGCAACGATAAATAATCAACCATCATCCAGAGTGCACCACACAACTGCATAAACATTAAATATAATATAAATAATTAACGCTTACACAGTTTGTCAACCTATCGATTGACATATAACTAAACAATCGGGACTAATGTACGTTAAATATCATCCTAATACCCGTATGGGGTTTCAAATCAACAAACACAGATTTTATTTGTGCAGTTGGGCGATGTGTACAATTTATCGTCCTAATCAATATCAGTCAAATCAGTGTATATGAACAAATCATCCAATTTGTTTAATACTATTTATTTTATATACACGTTAAAAATTATATTTTTAACTATAAAATATTTCCCACTATAAATTTTTTTATTTCATTCCACATCACACAATCCAATTTCACAACACAGCAACCAAACAAGCAAGTCATCCATGATCTGTGGACGACGGGTGTCGGGTGCTACTATGCACTGTCTGCATCCTAGTATATATTTCAAACTAGAAATAAAAATAAAAGTGAGGAGTTCTCATCGAAAAGCTAAACCAAACACCACGACTCTTCATATGTAGAAAATCTTCGCCGTGCTTGCCCTTCGTCACTTTCGTCGCCCATATTCACTACATATATAAAAATCTCATTTTTATATTATTGCTATGTGTATAAAAATCACATTTTTATTTTCTATATTATCTAAAAAATCATATTTTTAATTCACTACTACATAAATAAAAATCACCTTTTTATTTAGCTACTTTACAAATGAAAATCTCGTTTTTATAAATCAAATTTTATAAATAAAAATAATTTCCCTTTTCATAACATTTCATGAGAACATATAAATAAAAATCGTATCTTCAATTCAAATCCATATAAATAAAAATCGTATTTTTATTTTGCCAATCTATATATAAAAATCAAATTTTTATTATACATCTCACATGATAAAAATTATGACTTTATCACGCTGTATATAAATCTAAATTTTAAAAATGATTTAAACATTAAAACTGAAAAGGAAATTGAATAATAAATAAAATAAAATAAAACTCACCCTTTTTCTTTATTGAAAATGGATTTTTAGAAGGGGAGGGGGCTCGCTACGTTCACTGGAGATAGGGGAGGCGGGTTTTCTGTTGAAATGCGAAGAGGAGGGGTTGCAACAGTCGCCAGAGGCTTCAGGGGTGGCGCCAGGTGCTGACGAGGCTAGGGAGGCGCCTCAGGTGGCGATTTGATGGCGGGCGGAGGGAGGTAAGGGGAGTGGCGGCGGTTGAAATCGGGATTTGGGGTTCGGGTCTCGTTCGAGGGCTGGAGGGGGGTGCTTCGCGCCGCCGCGCTGGATGGAGGACGAGGGCGATTGGGGGGTGCGGCGTCGCCCCTCTGGTGGCGCGCAACATTGATGGGCGGGGCTCCACCCTTTTTTTAACCTAGTTTGACTTCTTAGAAGAAAGAAAGGGGGATATATAATAATATATATTATTTTATTTAATTAATTTCAAAAAAGCAACTTTTTATTTTGACCTCGAAATCGAACCCACCGCCTGTCGTCCATAGCTAATTACCCTCATTCCGAACACAATGAGATATGTATCGTAAGCTAATTCGATCGTTTTGATCAGTTTTCGTCAAAATCAACATCTAACTCTATATATTGAATTTGAACGCGCATTTCAATTTACCAGGGCCACATATAGACTCTAAAAATTCCCAAAAAATATTTTCTAGCTTCGTATTTCCGGTACGGTCCTAACAAAACTAATTTCGTCGAATTCTGAGATCGTTTGAAAAATGGCCATTTTCCAATCGATTTAAATCAACAGAAATTGGCCAAACACGTTTTACTTCGCCACGCTCACATATTGATTCAGAAAATTACGAATTTTGAAACCTAGCAATAACTTGACATCACGGATCCAACAAAAGTGGTTTTGTCAAAAATGAAGGTCGTTTGCAAAATTTCCATTTTTAAGGGCCAAAATTCCATAGCGACTACTTTGAATTTTCAACTGGGCATAACTTTTTATCCCTACTATGAAATTTTGATTTCTCGGATTCATTTGAAAGATATTCTCAAATAGATTCTAATATTTTTGGTTTCACTAAAGTCCGGTTTATTTTGAATCCTGTACATTCATTTGAAATTTGAAATCGAAATTTCAAACTACCGCGCCATTTTCAATTCCTTTTATAATTATAAATAAGTATTTATATTCTAACGACAATTCAAATAAATTTATACGTTCTAATTCGATTCAAAATAAATTTCTCATCGTTATTATTTAAAATAAATCATTTTAAATAATCAAAATTCATTAAAAATGCCAAAATAAAAAATTTAAATTGCCTCAGATTTCTGGGTTATTACAAATGCACTGGTATTCTTGGAAGGAAACTCGTTCCGTGTTATACAGCGTGGTCCCTTGATTTACTTTATTTTTAAAGTAAATATGTAATAACTGTTTTAGTTCTCACACCAGTCAAATGACTGACCTGGAGTTTATTATTTTAACCTAAACTCTGGTTGCCCCTATTTTCCACATGGGAAGCTAGTAGCTTTGGTTTCGCAAATTTATATTCATAGGATCTGGGTTTGCAGCTGGAATGATATTCAGAAAGTTCTGTATCTGTATATCTCTTTCAGTTTTGTTTTGTATTATTTTCCACTGCATTGTAAATTTGTTAATCTCTGATATTTATCAAATGTATATTATTTGTTCATACTCTGTATATTCTTGTACTCGGATGTAAATTGTTATAATAAGCAATGAAATGTTCTTCTGTTTGTCTTCTGATTTGTCGTGTTCTCAACTCAAACCGGGCTTTCCTTTATGGGGATGTTCGGGTCGTGTCAGTTTGGTATCAGAGCTTTGGTTTTACAGAGCTCGAGAACAAGGCATATTAGAACCAAATGAAAGAGTTCGTCAAAGATTGGATTAGTAATATCCAATGAGAATGACTCGTTAGAGATAGGATCAGTAGTATCCTAGAATGAGCGTGAAGAGTGTATTTTTTAAAATAATAATTAAAAACAAATATTGTTTTGAAATTTTAAACCTTATTATACGTATTTGAATATTATTTTTATATTGAATTTTGACAATCAAGTATGTAGAGATTTTGCATATACGCGTAGCTAGCGTGTATATGAAGCCTCAACTATACTAGATAGATATAGAATCACGCTTTAGTCTCCCGAACATGATTCTAATGTTGGCTCGCCATCATCAGTATTTATGCTCGAGTTTCAAAAGTGAGATGTCTATATATTTCCAATCGATTGGTGTGAGAACCAAAATTTAGATAGGGTTTATTGTTGTGGATTAGCATAAAAGATATGATTCGACTATGTATTACAGTTATGTGCTTGAAAAGCTAATCAACTAATTGATTGATGATTGTGTTGACTGATTATTTATTTAAAAACAACATGTGACAGAAAGGTAAATTTAGGCCAAATTGAACAAAATATTGAACTGAATTGAAAATTGATTGGAACTACATACATCTATATATGTATATAATGAATAGGTCATAACAGGGAAACTAATAAGAGGAATGAAATTGTATGCCCGACAAATAGGTACGTGTTTACTAGTTTTCCTTTTCTTTTAAAGATTTATGAGCCTAAAGCTGGCCGCTTGGCATTTTATTTTTCTTTTAAAGATTTATGAGCCTAAGGATGGTCGCTTGGCATTTTCTTTTTCTATTAAAGATTTATGAGCCTAAGGCTGGCCGCTTGGCATTTTCTTTTTCTTTTAATGATTTTATGAGCCTAAGGCTGGCCACTTGGCATTTTCTTTTTCTTTTGGATGGATGAGGGCCCTGCGTGGCTAGTAGAGATTATAAATTTCTCCACGTACAAAGGAGGTTAGGGCGAAATTTTTCAAAAATTTAGGGTGTTAGCCAAATTTTTGAAGAATTGGAAAATTCTTAGAAACTGAAAAGCTGAAGAATAAAAGCCAGAACAAAAGTTAAGTTTGTTTGTAAAACAACTTTCAACTCCGTTCCTTTTCGGGGATGAAAAGATTTTAAGTGGGGGAGATTGTAACAATCCGGAAAATAAGAACCAATTTGAAATTTTTATTTTGGCAATTTTAATGAATTTTGAATATTTAAAATGAAATATTTTAAATAATAACGACTAGAAATTTATTTTGAATAGAATTAGAATGTATAAATTTATTTAAATCAAAATTAGAATAAAAATATTTATTTTAATTATATAAGGAATTAAAAATGGCACAGTAGTTTGAAAATTCAATTTCAAATTTCAAATGAATGTACAACATTCAAAATAAACCAGATTTTAGTGAAACCAGAAATATTTGAATTTGTTTGAAAATATCTTTCCAATGAATTCGTAAAATTGAAATTTCATAGCGGGAATAAAAAGATATGTCCAGTTGAAAATTCAGAATGGTTGTTATAGAATATAGCCCTTAAAAAAGGAGATTTTGCAAATGACCTCCATTTTCGACGAGACCACTTTTATTGGATCTGGAATGTCAAATTATTACTAGATTCCAATTTTCATAATTTTTGGATTCAATATGTAAGCGCAGTAGATTTAAACATGTTTGGTCTATTCAGTTTGAATTTAATCGATTGTAAAATGATCGTTTTTCAAACGATCTCCAAATTCGATGAAATTAGTTTTGTTAGGACCATATCATATAAATATAGCCAGATTTATTTTTATAGAATTTTTGGAGTCCGTATGTGACCCCGGTAAATTAAAATGTGCGTTTGAATTTAAAATATAATGATTTATATTTTAAATTTAGCGAAAACTGATTGTAACAGCCGAACTAGGCGAAACATATCTCATTGTGTTCGTAATGGGGGTAATTAGATAGGGGTGACTGTCATTGGAATCGATTCGGAGCACGAATGCAAAGCCAACTTTTATGGAAAAAATAGTAATATTTAATTGAAAATAAATAATTATATCATGACCCCCATCCCTCTTTCTCCCTCCTCGTGTAAAACAAAAATGAAATAAAATTAAAAAAAATGTACCCAAAACCCGTCGCCCTCCTCCTGACAGCGGCGCGCCGCCTGCCTTGACCGCCGCCCCAATCGCCAGCCTCCCCCTCGTCCGCCTCCGACCCCCCCTCCTTCTCCAGTCAACACGCAACCCCTAAACGCCCCCTCCTTCTTCCCCGAACCCCAAATCGAGAAAACCCTAGCCACCTCCACATCCTGGCTCACCCTCCCCCTAGCCTCGTTAGCACCACATGGGACCCCCTTCTCCGATCGAAAGAACACAGTGAGTTTTAGTTAGTTTTTTTACATTAAACATCATTTTAAATCAGTTTTTTTTATATGTTAAGCGTTATTTTAAAGATCTGGTTTTTAAATATCAACAGCATTAATAAAAATGTAATTTTGTATGAAATACATTGGTTTTAAAACTGAAATTGACATTGTTTTTATAATATGAACAACGCCATAAAGTTGAGATTTTTAATGATGAAAAGTTGAGATTTTTAATGGTGAAAAGTTGAGATTTTTAACGATGAAAAGATGAGATTTCTAACGATGTAAAGTTATGATTTTTAAATATGTAAAGACATGATTTTTATATATAAAATAACGATATAAAAATATGATCTTTATACTACAAACATCGTTATAAACAAAATGTGATCTTTTATTACATATAACATTATATAAAAATAATGATTTTTATTATACATATCATTAGATAAAGGTTTGATTTTTAAAATATAAAAGGTTTGATTTTTAAAACATAAAAGGTTTGATTTTTATTAAATATAAAACGTTTGATTTTTAAAATATAAAAGATTTGATTTTTATAAATATAAAAGCTTTGATTTTTCTAAGTAAAAAAGATTTGATTTTTCCAAATAAAAAGATTTGATTTTTACAAATGAAAAGATATGATATTTTATCGTGTAAAGAAATTATTTTTAGAAAGGAAAAAAATGATTTTTTGTTATGTAAAAATATAATTTTTAGTAAATAAAAATGTGATCTTATATATATATATATATATATATATAGCGATATAAAAATGCGATTTTTAAATATATAAACATCATATTAAAAATGTGCTTTTTACTTTGAACAGCGTGAAAAGGACTATGTTGGAATTTTGGGCAAATCCAAATGGTTCAGAAATTTAAAAATATAGAATGGAGGAGTGGATCCCAAAGGTGAGAACTTCTCACTTTAATTTATTTCCTAGTTAGAAACATATACTAGAATGCAGACTGAAACACCCCACCTCTTTAAGGTCACTCACAAAGGGAATGCCTTAACTTTGGTGGAGCATTGAAGGTAAAAAACACAGATAATTTACAAGACAGACATATAAGCAGCAGAAAAATGAAATTTATTTCATACGTGGTTTATAACAAAGTCATTACAACATACTGTCTTAAAACAACTTCCAAAACATTACATCAAAAATACTCTATCTTGACTAACCTTAGTCTTATAATGGCTTCATTTTATAAAAAGCATTGTGATGATTTAATCATTTACTTTATTTCATGCACTAGCACTCATTGGAGTAAACTCATTCCGCGAAAGTGGCGTGGTCCTTTGATTTGCCTTATTATTGTTGTTAATAAGTTAAGTAGATTCCTCATACCAGTCCTATGACTGACTCATAGTTTGTTTCACCTTGCAAACTCGGGTGCCCTCATTTTCACACGGGCAGCCTAGTTACAAGTATCTGGTGCACTTTTGGCTCATGTCGAGGCTTGACTACACCGTGCTGACTTCGACTCTTTCCGCCATTTTAGTATATATATTATGATTCCGCCATTGGCGATGTAAACTGATATTTATTTTGTGTACACTTTATGTATGATTCCGCCTCTGGCGATGGTGACTGATTATGTATTATTATGCACTAAGTTGTATCCTGCACTGTGCTCTCTGATGTGATGATATCTATATGATTCCGCTGTCATATGTGTGTAAATTATTCTATTTTATGTTTATGCTATTATCTGTGATCTGCTAATGATGATTAATGTGTTAAATTCCAATGATTATCCTTAATACCGTGTCACGGGGTTTTGGGATCGTCACAACTACTAACGCCTAATGCCTGCTTTTTCCACTCCGGAGTATGTGCACGCCAGTGCTCCGTTGGAACCTACACTGACGCACCACCCGCCGTTGTTTTTACCGCTTATAATCATCTCAGTAATCGTGCCCACCCTGCCTAGATTAGGGTACCATGATATATCTATATGGGTTACTGCTGAAATGGGTCCCCGTTGAAATGGGTCCCCGTTACTAAGGTTTCCTAATCAACATGTTAAATTAGTTAAGTATCCAAATTAACCTAACCCCACCCATCAGTTTAGTTAACATGTTGTATTGGTTAACTGTTGCCTTAATTAGCTTAACCCTACCATTCCTGTCTTAGCTTTAATTCATTCATTAAAGCACCAACCACTCACATTAGACAGGTATTGTTGCGGTTACTGGATGTGCCGGTCGGGTCCGAGCAGTTTTACACCGCAACTCAGTCTAACCTTGGGTTCTTTTGGGCTTGATGCACTAACCTCTCACATTAGATATATATTATTACGATTGCTGGATGTGCCGGGAAGTTTCGGGAAGTCTTACACCGTAACTCAATCTAACCTCGGGTTAGGCATATTCGTCTTTTTCTAAATTTACATATTTACCTTTTGTGTTTATATGTAAATTATTGTCATTCAAGTCATGCCCAATTCCTGTCTAAATCATGTTCATAATTTTAGGTATATAAATTATGCCAATTTTATGCCACTAATCATTCATATATTTATGGGCCAAATTATGCCATTAATATGAATTTAAGGTTTTCCCAACATTACCCCCGTCATAGGTTCGCAAAATTCACATAGAATGTTAGGCTTGTAACTTAGCCTAACTTATATACAAAAGGGGAAAGAAGGGAGCATGTACCATTCACACAACATATAAGGAACTAACTAAACATGTGTCATGTAAACGTGGCATAATATAATGAACTTGCATTTTTGTATCCAACTAACATGAGTCTTTAAGCATATGAGATTACCCAAATCCAACTAGCCATGTAAATGTAAACTTTTATTTTGGACCCAATGAACATAAACCTTAAGCATATGGAATTGCACAAGTTCAACTAGAAATGTGAATGTAAACTTTAGTTTGGATCCAATAATCATGAATCTTAAACATATGGAATTATAAAGGTTTAACAAGGCATGTAAATATGAACTCTTATCTTGGATCCAACAAACATGATACTTAAACATACGGTTTTACACAAGTTTAACAAGGCATGTAAATATGAGCTTTAATTTTGGATCCAATTTTCATAGATCGAAATGTGAATCTAAACATAATACATGTCTTAGCCTAACAACTTGCATGATTCAATAAACTTAGATCTAAATGTAGATCTAAACATAACACATGTCTTAGCCTAATAACTTGCATGATTCAATAAACATAGATCTAAATGTGGACCTAAACAACTTTCATGATTCAATAAACATGGATCTAAATGTAGATATAAATAACTTGCATGTTAACATGAAAAGTCACCAAATTTACATAATATACGATTGGTTTAACATAAACATAATAACCACAATAATCTAACAAGCATATACGATAGAATCATTACAAGAATTGGCATAAATGAGCAACGTCATTATCTTACAACTAGGAATTACTCTAGTTTTCATTTTATTACAAATCACAACTTTTAATTGTTCACATCTAAATAATAACAGGACTTACAAAGAAAAGAAAGTCTTGTTTTTTCTAGGATCGATTTTCTGAATTTGAAAAGCAATCCCTTGAAGAAGACTATCAAATTCTCTAAGTAAGTTTTGATTCGACGCTTTTGACTCACTTTCTAACTGAAGAAGAAACGGTGACTAGGCTAGAACGTTCATTGACAGCATGGTGGCTCCTTGGAATGAATTAGTGTGATTTAGGGTTTGAGGATTAGGGTTGCTTTTACAGAAAGTTTATTCTTATGTGAGCCGCTAGATTATTTTAGGAGAAATCACAACCATCCAGACTAGATAGAGTTATCCAGAATTGCCACCTAAGCCCTAGTGACTCAGCAATAGGTCAGAAAAGGCTCAGCAACTAGTCAGCATCGTCTCATTTTTGGATCTGGGCGAGAGGGGTAGGTTGACCCCCTGGTCGACTTGTGTGACCGAGGTCGACCCCCTGGTCGACCTGATTTCTGGGCGGGAAATTTCCCGCCCAGCCTGCTTCAGGGTTTGAACTTGAATTTTGGATTTTAATTTGAACTGTTTTAATCTATTTTAATTCTTGAATTTTCTGAAGGTCATAACTCCTTCATACGGAGTCTGATTTACGCAAACTCAGACTCTATCTCAAGCAGAATTCCGAGGCAAACGCTATGGCGTAACCCGTTTCCCTTAATTCTCACATTTATAATTAAGTATTCTTTAATTCGTTACTATAATGATTACAGAAAATACGGGTGTTACACAGATGGTGCTTAGTAGCACCCGACACCTTTGTTTGAAATCATGTTTGTTTAGATGTTTGGTTTATTGGATTTTGTTGTTTGAATTTGGCTTGGGAAATGAAATGAATTGATTTGAATTGGTATGTACATGGCGCGAGCAATTAGTAGGCAAGGGATAAGGCTAGGCCTTATTCTGGTTCTAGTATCGCGCCGTTATGCTACCGAAATTTTCTAAAAATATTATAACAATAAAAAATATCATTTTTATTGTATAAATGAATTGTATAAAATATTCATGAGTAGAAATAAATATTTTATCGTTAAAAATATAATTTTTAATGAGTATATGAATAAAATAAATATTCGCTTACAAATCGGATGATTTGTTTATGTACACACATTTAACTGATATGGATTGGGACGATATATTTTACATATCGCCCAACTGCACAAATAATATACAATATTTGTTAGTTGAAAACCCCACACGGGTATTGGGATATATTTGGCATACACTAGTCCCAATTGTTTAGTCGTTTGTCAATCGATGTGTTGATAGACTGTTATAAGCGTTAGTTATCTATATTTAATTCTTATGCAGTTGTGTAATGCACTCTGGATGATGGTTGACTATGTTTGATTGTTGTTGTGTACACGTGTGCATGAAATCCATATAAATAAAATTATATGGTAATTGACTGTGTGTGATTCCAATTGGGAAGGAATGAATATTTTAAAATAAAAAATATTTTAAAATGACGAATAATGAATATTTTAAAATAACTAATATTTTGAAATAATATTCAGAAATGGATCAAAATATGATTATGATGTCCGATTTGGGATGGACACGAAAATATTTAAATATATAGAGCCCTGTTGATTAGACTAACGCCATTTTGATGTGAACGATATTTACATCGATTTTATTCATTTTTATAATGAATATTTAAAAGGAAATGATTTCAAAATCTAATATTTTGAAAATATTATCACTTATATATTAATGATATGGAATATTCAATTTTGATTTGAAATTGAATATGAAGTTGAAAACGAATTCAAAAAGATTTATAAAATAAGTTTAAAATGGAAATCGACAAAATATATATTATATATGTTTAATGGCCTGAATAGAATGCGCCGCGTCGCGGCAGTTCACGAATTTCGACCATTGACTTCGAATGGATATTACGAGACATCCGATCGCCGAATTCTCCTAAAACCGGAACCATTGGGTTCATATCGAAAAGAGCTTTCCAGCGAATATGAGAGATTTGAAATCTAATGATTGGATTTGGAATTATGTCCAAATCAAATTTGGAAAAGGTCGCTATAACTGCAGTTCAATGATCGTTTATGGAAATCGACTGTACGGGCCTTGATAAATTTTTTAAAAATATCAATAATTAGTGTAAAATCATAATAAATAATTTGGAAAGGATTGGGATGAAAAATTCTATATTTGAAAAGATAAAAATATATTTTTATCGAAATGAACTAGTTATGAATTAGAATTATGAAATCCAATATTTTTAAATAAATAGATTGGATTTGAAATGGTTTTAAAAATAACCATAATTTCAAATATATAAATTGGAATGGATTTGAATCGAAATTATTTTCGGGATATTTCGATATTGGATTCCATGATTATACGGATATTGTGGAGGAATTTGGAAGATATATATATTATTACTCTCAATACGATATTTGTTGATTTCAGAATTTGATATTGAATATAAGCCGATATATTTTATATTCAGAGCCTAGTATTCAATATTGAATTGGATTTTGGGTATGTCGTGAACTGTGTTTTAAGTGACACTGTTCTTAATCCCAGTTAAGAAAAGGTTAAATCTTTAAATATGATTTAAAAGAGTTTACCAATTAATTAATATTTAATTGGAATTGATTAGAGTCGGATTTTGGGTTGTCATGAATGGTGTCTTGAATAACACCGTTCTTAAACCCGGTGTGAAAAGAAAAAATCTTCTAATTAAGATTTAAAGAAGAATTACCAATTAATTAACATTTAATTGGAATTGAAAATGGAATGTGAATTGGGTTTATTGTGAACTGTGTTTCTACGACATTTGTTCTTTAACCTGATTTACAGGAAATGTGATTTGGAATTTATAAATCTTTTTTTTAAGATTTAATAGGAATTTTCAAATGTAAAGTTTTCCAATTTAATATATTAAATTGGAATTGAATGGAATTCGATTTGATAATAATCGAAATGAGCTTTTGTGGAGGAAGACTATTAACATATATGGAATTTAAAAGGCTTTGTCGTTATTCCATTTATAATATTAGTCGAATACGGAAATTGATATCGATTTTATATTGATCTGTTTTCCATGAAGATTCCATTTTTATATAAGAGGATTTGGGTTTATTGTGAACCGTGTTTTAAATGACATTGGTTCTTTAACCCAGTTAAAAACAGGATTACATGTCTAACATTGTATTTCAAACCGTATGGTTGATCTCTGCTAAATATTATCTGTTATTTATTCTCTTGCTTAACACCCTTCTCTGAGACGTACGAGCTCAGAGGTTATATATCGGCAGAAATCAATAGTACGGTGTAGATTGTCGATGCTACATGTTTGTGGTTCTAAAGTTAAATAATATTAATATTGATTTTTGAGAATATTAAAACTAAGTGGAGTTTTAATGAATCTTTAATTAGATTAAATGGGAATTGATAATTTAAATTATCAAATTTGGGGAAATGATCGAGAATGGAGTAACACCAGTTTTGTTCCAAGCGACAGTTAAATCTTTAATTAGATTTGAACGGGTAATGGTAATTAATTTTGCAGATAACACCGTGATGTTAGTTATGGTGTGTTACCAGTTTTGCTCCATGGGATGAATAGATTAGGATTAGGAAATTAAACAAATGAGTATTTCGGTAAGGTGCGTTAAACCCGACTAGTTTGGAAAACCTTAATATGATTTGAATTGATATCCAAAGGAAGATTAAAGAATATATCGATATACATCAGTTGCATGGCGTGAATTGCCAGTGTGTCATGCTGAGATGAAGATGATCAAGGCTTTTGTTGAAAAGCAGAGTCATGTGGTTGATGATCAAAGCACGGCTTTAATATAGCATAGCTTTGTGTATGGCGTTAATTCATGAGCCTCACACCTCGGTATGAGTCAAAAACGGGATTGGACCGTTGGGAGAACATGACGTTTCTTTCTAGCTATGGGTGGTGTCAGAGTTTTGCAGGCCATAACATTTTTTTATTTTTACCTATGTGGTTGTTGGAATGCATGGCGCCTCAGATATATAAGTCTCTACGGAGCCGATGGATATTGAGTCATCTGGCTCATAAATGCCCGATAGGGTAGGGAAATGTAACAACCCGGAAAATCAGAGCCAATTTAAAAAATTTATTTTGGCTATTTTATTGAATTTTGAATAGTTGAAATAATTTATTTTAAATAATAGCGATTAAAAAATTTATTTAGATTGAAGTTAGAACGAATATATTTATTTTAATTTTAAAGGATTTAGAAATAGCGCGGCAGCTTGAAAACTTGAATTCAAACTTTGACTGACTGTACCGGATGCAAAATAAGTCGGATTTTGGTAAAACCAAAAACTATTTAAATCTTTTTAAGAATATATTCCAAACAAATCTGAAAAATTGAAATTTCATAGCGGGAATCAAAAGTTATGGTCAGTTGAATATTCAGAAAGGTCGCTATAGAATTTATATATATATTTAATATGATACATAGCCCGCACAAATAACCATTTTGCAAACGACCTCCGTTTTCAATGAAACCACATTTATTGGAACCGGAATATCAAATTATTGCTAAGTTTAATTTTCTATAATTTTTAGAATTAATATGTGAGCGTGGCAAAAGAAAATGTGCTTTGACAATTTCAGTCAATTTCGATCGACCAGAAAATGGCCATTTTTCAAACGGTCTCCAAATTCGATGAAATTAGTTTTGTCAGGACCGTATCATCAAAACGTAGCTAGATTTATTTTTTGGGAATTTTTGGGTTCAGTTTGTGGCCCCGGTAAATTAAAATGTTCGTTCAAATTAAATGTTTTATTATTTAATTTGAAGAATAACTGACTGAAATATTCGAATGGGCCTTCGAGACATATCCCATTATGTCCGGAATGGGGGTATATAGCTTAGGGCATCACTCATTGGGTTTGAATTGGAGTTCGTAAACGTTGATGGGCCTTTGTTGAATTAAAAGAATTTAAAATAAAAATAAATAAATAGAAATACACATAGATATACTAGTATACAATACAAACCCTAGTACATTCCAAGCCGCCATATCCTTTATCGTTTAATGGCCTCTACCACTCGAAACTTCCTCCATTAAAAACTTCCGATCCACTCACCAAAAACCACCTACTGTTCAGACAATATTGTAGATCTCCACACGATCTACACATCCATACGATGGGATCTCTGGTGGTGTCGCAATTTTCGAGAATCGACCCAGTGAACATCCATCGTTCGAGACCAGAGTTCTCCCTCCAGGCTCCACCGAACTCAGCCAAACTCGGGGTGTGGGCGCGGCACTCGAGCCCCCTCCAGGTGGTCTGGTTCGATCGTCTTCAAGTGCCTCGATCCGCATGAAAGACTGAGCCCTATTATCGAACTAAACTAAAAACAAAGTAAACAAAGTCGGCTTGTTACTGTGAAAGGTAGAAAAAGAAGGTTTTTAATTTATTTATTCTAATCAAAATGTTATCAACCTTTAGAAAATCATATCTCGGTCATACGATAACGAAATTCAATAAAACAGGAAACATTAGAACCGTGACATCTAGCACAACATTTTAAAAGAGACCGGAGAACTTTTAGAGCTCGCTACAATTTTTGGCATCGTCAAATCAATATGAGATATCTGAATTCAGAATTAAAATTAATAAAAACATATTACTATGCAAACGGAGTTTAGAAACTCCCGACACCCGTCGTCCACAAACTAAAACACCCCACCTCCGTTAAGGTCACTCACAAAGGGAATGCCTTAACTTTGGTGGAGCATTTTAGGTAAAAGATGAAGATAAATTACATGACAGATAAATAAAGCAGTGGAAAATAAAGTCATTTTATAAACAATGTGATTCAATCAAGCTTTTACAACAGTTGTCTCAATCGTACTTAAAAGTAATACATAGAACTTCTGTCTTGATCTAAAAACTTCCAAATATAAAAGAAGCATAAAAATAACAATAATATTCCCCAATAAAGCATGAACCAGCTACAGCAGCGGGAGAGAGAGAGTCCAAAGCAATACATCGACTATCTTCGAGCTCGGACGGAAAACTGAGCTAAGTGGTAACATTTCCTCCCTATGAACCGGGGGGAAACGGAAGAAAAGAGGAAAAACAAAACTAGGTCAGACATAAGTCTGGTAAGTCCAATGACCTTCAGCATATAAACAGGCAAAAGCGTCAAGACATGAATAAATTGAATATAGGACAATACCGTGAGAACAAGGATAACATGATAACATACGATAAGTAAAAGGTATGATAAGGCAAGATAAACTGAATGCTCTTCTACTCTTTCTCTGCTTTGCTACTACTTTGTTGTTGTGATTTCTTTATCTATCTCTGCACCATCTAACTAGTGTCCCAACTAGTAATCTGTATAAATGATAATGTGATCCTAATCCCCATAATTGTGGTAGCCTTCAGGTGTACATCTATCGTGAGGATTCCACCTCAATCAGCCTAATTGTCATGAACATGTTAGATGTACCCTTACTACCCTATCGATTAACTCTTTACTTGCATTAATGTTCCCTGTATCTATGTCAATCGGCCCTCTCTTGCGTGTAGACACCCTGTGCTTGCCCCCACCATAAGGTGTATCAGTCCTTATGATAGCGACCCGACACGATTCAAGATGCGTAGTGTATAATTGCTGGTACCCAGTGCCTGCTTTTTCACACTCCGGAGTACGTGCACGCCCGTAAACCGTCTAAACCTACGCTGACGTACCCCCTGCCGTTGTTTATGACCACGTATAATCATCCCAGTAATCGCGCCCCACCCTGCCTAGTTTCAGGGTACCATGATACATCAATGTGGGTTACTGCTGAAATGGGTCCCCATTACTGGGGTTTCCTGTTGGTTAAGTTTGTGGGCCTATATATACAAATATTACCCACCTACATGAGATGTACTTAAACCTTCCACTGATTCTAGCATGTTTACTTAACGGTTAAGTTTGTGGGCCTATATGTACTAATATTACCCACCTACACGAGATGTACTTAACCCTCCCATCGATTCAAGCATGTTTATTTAATGGTTAAGTTTGTGGGCCTATATTTACTAATATTACCCACCAACCCGATATGTACTTAACCCTCCCGCACATTATGTCATATTGGTCAAGTGTTGTCCATTCATGTTAACTTAACCCACCCATTCATCATGTCATGTTGGTTAAGTGTTTCTTATTAACTTAACCCCGTTCGTTTATCAAGTTAAATTGGTTAAGTGTTTTCTTGTTAACTTAACCCCACATGTTCGTCATGTTGTATTAGTTAAGTTTCATCAATCAATTCAGGATAACTTAACCCACCTACCTGTCATGTTAGTTGGGTTAAGTGTTACCTTCTTGTGTCAACTTAACCCTACCACAAATCAAGTTATATTGGTTAAGTGTTGCCCTCTTGTTTTAACTTAACCTTACCACAAATCAAGTTATATTGGTTAAGTGTTTCTTATTACTTAACCCTACCATTCATCATGCTATACTGATTAAGTGTTTCCTATTAACTTAACCCTAGTCATTCATGTTATATTGGTTAAGTGTCCCTATGAAATTAACCCTAGTCATTCATCTTGTTCATTAGCATTAATTGATTTATTAATGCACTAACCTCTCACATTGGATATGTGTTGTTGTGGTTACTGGATGTGTCTGGCAGTTCCGGGCAGTTTTACACCACAAATCAATCTAACCTTCGGTTTTTCTTGGGCATGATGCACTAACCTCACATTAGATAGGTGTTCTTGTGGTTACTTGATGTGTCGGGCGGTTCCGGGTAGTTTTACCCCACAACTCAATCTTACCTTGGGTTAGGCATGTTCATCTTTAATCTACACATTTGCCCTATATACCCAAATCTAGATTTTACATGCTAATTACCAAATTCACCAAAACTAGTCATGTTACATTTTACGCCCAATCTAGATTTAATGCTCAAGTTACCCCAAATTTGCAACAATAACAATTTTTCCCAAAACTTAATTTACATGCCAATTTCATACTTTGTCATTCATGCCAATTCTAGGTTCAATATGTCAAATTACATATTCCATAATTCATGTCAAATTACCCCAAATTGCATCTTAATAGTCATGCCATACTACATGTTCCAAATTATGCCAAATAATGTCAATTCCATGTTATACCCAATTACCCCCCTTCATAACGTACGTATTTCGAGATTCAACCCTAGGTTCATAAATAAAGGGGAGAAGCAAGATGGAACATCGTAAGGATAGGCATAGTCATAGGATGATAAGAACTATCGGTCCAATAAACTTGATGTACTAAAAAGTCAACTTTTGCATGGAATCCATCACAGGCATATAGTATGATTATATCATGAATTTAAAAAGGGTTACAATTCCGATATACAAAAAGGATAAATATGATTGGACCAGTTTCATAGTCAAAAATGATTCCCAAAGATATATATATATATATATATGTACTTAAGCATAGATTTCAATGAAAGGATAGCTTACATCAGGCATATTCTCATATCCATTTTATTACATGTCACAATTAGATTTAGGTGTTCAAATAAAAAAAAAGCAACTGATTACAAAACAAAGGCAAATCTTGTTTTCATGCCTAAGCCATACATCACTATACACACTAATCTTCTTTTTCCAAATCATAAACTATCATATATATATATATATATATATATATGCCCTAATTTTTAGATCTTAAACCACAACATGTACCATGCCTTATATTTACAGTTCAATTTACGCCCCCAAATCCCAAGTCATATGTCCAATACTTTATGTCTCAAATCTCAAGTCATATGTCCAATACTTTATGCCTCAAATCCCAAGTCATATGTCTAATACTTTATCCCTCAAATCTCAAGTCATATGTTCGATACACTTTATGTTTTGAATACAACATGTGTTATGTCCTCAAATCAGTTACGACTCAATTATGACCAATTATACGCAATTTAATTCTTGTTTCCAAATTTTAACGCTGGTAATGTCCAAATCATATATTATGCCCAATTTTGTTTCCAACGTACGTTCATCTCTTATGAGATTTGGCTCAGGCTCGCAGTAGCCTGGCTATAAAACAAAAAGGGAAGAAGGAAAGAAGAGATGAAGAACGGACATAATATTATCAATGAGATAGATCAAAAGGATATAGAAAGACATGCATAATCTCAGATCTAGATTTATTACAATGTCATAATCACAATTAACTTTCATTTCTGAAAGTAACGTGAACTTACAAGTTACAAAACGGTCTTGAATTCTGGGATATGTATTCTGAAACCAAAAAACTCTCCCTTGAAGTAGACTATTTTATCTTCTATTTTAGATTTGATTTGATGTTCTTCTTAATCGATTACTAGTTTGGATTTGATTTTCGAGTTTGGAGAGAATGAATGGAGGCTTAGGTAGCTTGTAGACGAACATCATGACGGCACCATAGTTTTAGGGTTATGATGTTAGGGTTTAGGTTTAGCTACGTATATATAGATGTCTAGGATTATTTAGAGCCCTTAGATGAACTAGGAGTCCATCAGAACCACCCAGCTCAAATACACATCATCCGGCCACTCAGAAGAAGACATATCATAACAGAATACTCTAGAATTCTGTGCTGGATCGGTATGGGTGCACTTGGCAGGTGCATCGGTGCATTTTTGTACTGGCGCACTTGTGAAGTGCACCAATGCATTCTAGTCGACTTTCGGTTTTTCTGCCTAACTTCGTTCGTCCATATCATCTTCATACGGTATCCGTTTTACGCAAACTTGGACTTTATCTCAAGCAGAATTCCGACAATGCAATGGCACAACCCGTTTCATTTAATTCTTCTTTCAATAATTAGTTATTCTTTAATTATCTCTTATGTCTTGTTTTAAAATTACGGGGTGTTACAGTCCCCCATACTTAAAGGATTTCGTCCCCGAAATCTTCAAGTCAAGAAGAATGTATATCCAACCATCCAACATCCATCTACTCAACCATTCAATCATAGGCATCCATTGTCCTTAAAATGGTTTCTAATGTTTTTCAGGAACATACGCATATTGTGTGTATATGTCCTTACCCAAATTCAAAATCAGGCGGTCTACTGATTCAGTTGACCTCCTTAATGTGAATCATGTCAGTGCCATGAGTCCATCATGTATGCAATTATTCCTAATTGTACTTTATAACTTCTACATGAGTGCACAATCATTCATACAAATGCAACATCCATATGATAACACATGAAGTTTCAATTCATATGTTTAAAAATTCACTCATGCATATGCAATATGAAAGTGACTGAGCCAATCTAGTGCCTAATGTGTGTATATGCATCCACGAGCAACCACTAACAAATACTTGCAACCACTTGCATCCACCAAACATAACATTTCTCAAACACATGTTTACATCCATTGGCTTCTACCTAAGGATCGAGGATAGGACCGAGAGGATATACTTAAAAGATAAAGACTAGCATGCAAATAAACTTTACAGAAAAAGAGGAATCAAGGATATACCCTCAAAAAGGGTATGATGCACGTATCTAGTCTTCAGTCTTCTAAGTTGCATCTTCTTGAGCTTCACTCCACCATACCTTAACTAATTTAACTTCACGATTGCAAAGCTTCTTGACCTCCATTTCCAAAACCCACTAGTAAAGATAGGACCTCGATCACTTACTATGCTAGGGGGTATCCAATGTAGTAGAGCTATCTTTCCAACATAAACAGATGTTAACCATGATACCAAATGTATATACTAAGATGATTAGAGGTCTCTCTTCTACTTAGCTTATCCATCATGTCACAAATTTGAAGGTCGATATCTCATACGCAAACCATCCTAGTCGAACTTGACATCCCTCAAGTACAAGCCCCAAATGCCTAAACCAATATCAGACAAGCACTCAAGGAATACCTCCTCCAAATTGGGACGATTTATGTGAGATGATACTAGCAAAACAACCAAACAATTGAGCACTTAACCAACTCTGGCTATCCTCGCCAATCTTGCTCCAAAACAATCTTTGATCGCATAACTGGCTTTGCATTGTCATCTAGATATATGTGGGAGTCTACCTCATGATTTAGGGGACAAACCACTAACCTAAATCAAAAACATCTGCTTACTCATGGACTACTCCAACGGATCGAAAATCGTCAATAAATACATAAAGTGATTCTAGGTAGCTAAGACAAACTGATCCCTTAGGATCACACGAAATTTCGTGGGTATTCCCGAGGCAAGTCAAAAGTCTAACTACCCTCCTTTCACAATTACTAGCTAATCAATCCATGCCTAGAATCAACCCATATCCCATGAAACCTGAAAACATAAGTATCTCAAATCCTTACAGACCAAAGATAAATGAGCCGAACCACCAATTGGATTTGAGACAATAATGTGATCTTCTACTATACAAGCTCTAGGGTGCAGAGACTCAACTATGGAAGCAGATATAAACGAATGTGAAGTACTAAAATCAAAAGAGTACTAATAGGATGATCAATAGAAAACTAAAAATTTTCAACCGAAGCTTTACTACTTCTCTCTCAGGTATGCTGGTGGTGAGAGCATGCACTTGTCTTCCGAAAAATCCTGTCCTTTGTTCTTTCCCTTGTCCTTAATTATATAACCCATTATACCATAATAAAGATACTTCCTCTTGTTTTAGATTTTACTATTCTTTCCTTTTTACCTCCTTTGTGAACTAAGTCTATATCCATGAGTTATTCATCCTTGGGTTGTGCTCCTTATCCAAACCCCTCATTCTCATCTTTGCTACCCTTGTGTAACACGTTGACAAGTCTCCTGAAAGATGCCTCCATCGCACGGAAAATCCTATAAAGCTCGAAAGAAAATTAGCCGTAGGTGAAACTACAACGGCTATAGATGGAAGTTGGGCACTTATTTTCCCTTTGACAAGTGTCGTTGTAACGACCCGGATTTTGAGCGACTTTAGTTATCGACATAAGCACGATGTCGATAACCAAAACGTCCGAAAAATCCTGGTAATTAGTGAAAGAAATTAGAGGATGAGGAAAGATAAGATAGAAACTTAGAATAGAAGAAGAAGAAGAAGAAGAAGAAGAACACAACATCAGAGTAACACGAATCTCACAACGGAACGAATAAATATATTTCATAACATAACTTTGAAATACAAATCAATACTTGAATATACATATCATTATCAAAGTACAACACTTAAAACACAGCGGAAATAACTATAGCTATATGATCCTGAAGCCTCCCGCTCCAGCTCTTCCAGTATATCTGTAAAATCCCGACTACTTGACTGCCCATACAAATTTAGGCACCCAAGAATTTAGGGAAAACAACAAAGTAAACTCCGGGTCAGTCATGGGACTGGTATGAGTAAAACAGTTTAAAAACAGTTGAACAAGTAAATGATATCTCATAAGACCACACCGCATAACGGAACGGGTTTTTCCCTTATGAGAATCCAAAATATCTTTATATCAAAAACCTTTTGATATTATAATAATGTCTATCAACCACAACTATAATAATCATCTAGTAGAAACGCTTTCATCTCACGTTCTACATATATAGTATACAATCAAAACCGCAAGCACGTATTGGGTAATGGATCTCCAACTATGACAAGGTATGGATCCACCTTTCGCTCGTGCACCTCTAGAGAGGAATACACTGGGTTCAACAAGAACATCTTGCAACCCGGCCACACATGACCGACCACTCATTTCGCTTGAGTGTATCGAATGTATATCACCAACAGTTGGGATCAGCAACCATTTCCCGAATGGGACAGCATCAACAATAGATTTTTAGAAGTAAATGAAACTCTAGATCAGGTGATTATACACCCTACTTCGGTGCGACCGACTTAGCCATGCTTCCTGCCCGATTTCTGTCATTTACCGGATGATGAGGCTAGAAGCTACGCTTTTTCATCACATCAGATTCACTTTGAATGCCACATCATCAAATCCATTAGATCACCAATTGACGTCCTCAACAATACATTATGTGTTAG
This sequence comes from Allium sativum, assembly GCA_030737875.1. NCBI lineage: Eukaryota > Viridiplantae > Streptophyta > Magnoliopsida > Asparagales > Amaryllidaceae > Allium > Allium sativum. The sequence goes on from CM060913.1 coordinate 59,712,820, forward strand.
CTAAAAGAAGTTTCCTCCTCCGCTTCCACTCTTGGTACGGTTGGAGAAATCAATATATGTGATTGTCTGGAAATACTCTGTCAGACATCCGTCCATACAAGTCATCCAGGAACAGGATGAACCGAAGGCACTATTCTGTAAACAGGATAGCCCTTGCATAACACCGTCTTCAATTATCCTTTGGCATATATGATTCGCAACGCTTATGCCAATACAGAGTGGTTCTTTGGATAGTAATCCAACCGGTCTCTCCATATTAACAACGTTAAAATGGTCAAAACTTCGATAGTCTGTGATTTAACTATCGAATAAACACAAGTGTGCAAACAACGATAATATTTCCAAATAGAAATTTATATCAATCAAACATCATTCAACATTTTTCTCTTTATTTCATAAATTTACTTATCTCCTGTTTCCCTATATTCAATATTTCTTATTTTCTAAATTTGGGAAAATATACGTTATTAACAATGGAAAAACGTTTACATTTCTTGTTTTCTTTATTAGAAAACATTTCTGGTTTCTTATTTGGAAAACATTTCCAAAGCTTCTTTATTGGACTTAGACAGATGTTTAAACAAACCATCGCGATGCCAACTCAAACCATTTCCTTTACTGCCGAACCTTAACTATTCCTTAGTTAAAAATGAAGTCAATCAAGTTGGGGTAGAACTACCTCTCAGACCTTAACTGAACAACATTTCTAACTTTGAAATAGACAGAGTTCACTTTTAATTTCTTTAACAAACTTCCTTACTTAACTCTCGTTCGAATAAATCTCTATTATCGATTGACTCTTTTCACTTAACTCTATTCGATTAACCCTTATCAATTAACTCTATTGGACTAACACTATTTGACTAACGCTTTTTATTTACTCATTTCACTTACTCTTTTCGAATAAACTATATTCGATAATTCCTTTTACTTTCTATTCGAATAACTATATTTGATTTACTCATTTGCTTCTATTCGAATAACTATATTCGATTTAACTCATTTGCTTCTATTCTAATCGATTAAACTAACATCGATTATCTCCTTTCAACTTTATTCTCTAATCGATTAACTAACATCGATTAACTTCTTTTTAACTTTATACTCTAATCGATTAACTAACATCGATTATCTCCTTTTAACTTTATCACTAATCGATTAACTAACATCGATTAACTTCTTTTGATAAACTACGTTTTCCGCTACAACTATTTCCTTTTTATAATGTTTACTTACCGTTACAAATATATCTTATTTATAACTTCTATTTACTGTTACAAATATTTCCTATTTATAACTTTTACTTACCGTTACAAATATATCCTATTTATAACTTCTATTTACTGTTACAAATATTTCCTATTTATAACTTTTACTTACCGTTACAAATATATCCTATTTATAACTTCTATTTACTATTACAAATATTTCCTATTTATAACTTTTACTTACCGTTACAAATATTTCCCATTTATAACTTTTATTTATTTTCTAAATAAATATTCCTTTTCTATTTCTATTTATTTTCTAAATAAATATCCCTTTTATAAAACCGTGTTCGTTTTATAAAAAATTCCTTTTATAAAATCCTGTGATTTTATAAAATTCCTTTATTTCAATATACATTGAAATACTTCTTTTTACATCCTAGGGTCTTTTATGATATTTACAATATCGAATAACAATGATCAACATCATTCCAACACCCATAATCCATAACAGATTATATAACCCACCATATATCACAATATATGCAAAACAGTAAAATAAATGTTGAGGAATCAGTTGGATTCCTCCAACCTGTTTCCCTGCATCACAGATGTTAAACAATATAGATAACATCACTTTCAGTTCTATATGATACACTCTGTTAAACAGAAAACAATATAGAAATTTAACTAACTGACTAGCAGTTCAATCAAAACAGTCAGTACACAATCCATCAGCCAATATTTAACAGTTCTAAAATACAACATGAATTTATAAACTGTTCAGAGTTAGTGAGATTTACTCACATTTGCGCGTTAATCGTTAAATAACGGTTTGCGTTATTTGATTCAGTCGGACAATTTATTTCTCCATAAATTCATACGAGCACCAATCCACTCCCAGTCAGTCCCATTGGGTAGTGTCCGTCCATACGATCCTGTCGGATCTTGTTCTGCTGAATTCCGATAATATATGACCAAGTTATTGTGATTACAAGTGCATATACATTTAATTAAATTTAAACTAGGATTTAAATAAAAGAAAAAGCCTTTACCTTTTCTCTCCATATTTAAATCAGTTTTGTAATCCCTTTTCTTTTCTACGTTGGGCCTTAGCCAGTAAGACTGGTCCACTGTAACAACCCGAAAATCTGGGCCAGTTTAAAAATTTTATTTTGGCAATTTTAGCGAATTTTGAATATTTAAAATAGATTATTTTAAATAATATCGACGAGAAATCTGTTTTGAATATAATTCGAACGTATATATTTATACGCGTCGTCGTTAGAATATAAATAATTATATATAATTATAAAAGGAATTGAAAATGGCGCGGTAGTTCGAAAATTCGATTTCTAATTTCAAATGAATATACAGAATTCAATATAAGTCAGAATTGAACGAAACAAGAAATATTTGAATCTGTATAACTATATCTTTGTAATGAAGTTAACAAACTGGGATTTCATCTTAGAAATGATAAGATATGTCCAGTTAAAAATTAGAAATAGTCGCTGTGGAATTTATATATATTTTTATATATATAAGGCCCTTAAAAATAGCAATTTTGCAAACGACCTTGGATTACGACGAAACCAGTTTTGTTGGGTCCGTGATGTCGAGTTATTGCTAGATTCCAAATTTCATAATTTTTCGAATCAATATGTGAGCGTGGCAAAGGAAAATGCGTTTGACCATTTTCAGTTGATTTTAATCGACTGGAAATTGGCCATTTTTCAAACGGTCTCGGAATTCGACGAAACTAGTTTTGTTAGGACCGCATCGTCAATACGAAGCTAGAAAATATTTTTCTGGAATTTTTCTAGTTAGTATGTGACCCCGGTAATTAGAAATGTACGTTTAAAATTCAATATAATGATTTAAATGTAAATTCAACAGAAACTGATCAAAGCGATCAGATCAGCTTACGTTACATATCCCATTGTGTTCGGAATGGGGGTAATTAGCTAGGGGCGACAGTCGGTGGGCTTGATTTCGAGTTAAAACGAAAAGTCAACTTTAAATTGAATTAAATAACTAAATTAAAATAAAAAAAAATATAAAATATACCCCTTCCCCTTAAAAACCCGCTGGCCCCCCCCTTTTGTTTTTTTCTCAAATCGATTTCAAATAAAAAAAAAAAAAAAGAGAAAGGCGACGGGGTGGGGGGCGAATCGCGCCGCCGCGGCCAGCGAGGCCGCCGCGCCTCAGGCGCCGCCTCCCAGGAGGACCACCGCCCTCCTCCGCTTCAAACCCGACCCTCTGCCCTCTCCTCTCCCTCCTCCCAACTCACGAAGCTCAAAACCCCACCGCGAAGACCACCACGCTCCCCTCGAAGACCGCCACCGATGAACACCGCAACCACCATCTTCGCCTCCGCCCAGTCAACCCCGCATCCCCTCCGAGCCGTCGACGAGTCCCCCCTGTAAGTCGTTTTTCAATTTATTTGTTTTCTTTTTTTTTTATATTAATAAAAGTTTAAAAACTGGATTTTTAGAAGTTTAAAAACTGGATTTTTAGAAGTTTAAAAACTGGATTTTTAGAAGTTTAAAAACTGGATTTTTAAAAGTTTAAAAACTGGATTTTTAAAAGTTTAAAAACTGGATTTTTAGAAGTTAAAAAAAACTGGATTTATAGAAGTTTAAAAACTGGTTTTAAAAGTTAAAAAAAACTGGATTTTTAGAAGTTTAAAAAAAACTGGATTTTAAAAGTTTAAAAAAAACTGAATTTTAAGAGTTTAAAAACTGATTTGAAAAGGATAAAGGAAAAAAAAAAAAAAACTGCATTTTTAAAAAGGCAAAACTGCATTTTAAAAACAAAAACTGTTTTGAAAAACTGTTTTGAAAAACTGTTTTGAAAAGAAAATAAAAACTGATTTGAAAAGGAAAAGAAAACTGATTTTATTTTAAACTTTGAGATAGAGAAAAAAAGGGGTTTGATCTCTTAATAGAAAAAGATTTGAACTTGAAAATAAAGATCATATTTTTAAAAACAGAAAAGATGGAATTTTTGTTAAGTAGAAATAGTAAGGTATGATTCTTATATTTTTAAAGCAATAAAAATATAATTGTTACATCATAAGAATAGTAAAAATATAATCTTTGCATAGTAGGAACTATAAAAATCAAATCTTTGTTTTTGAAAAAGGTGAAATCTTTAAATTTAAAAAAAGGTGAAATCTTTAAATTTAAAAAGGCGAAATCTTTAAATTTAAAAAGGCGAAATCTTCATATAGAAAATAGCGTGATAAAAATATAATTTTTATCTATATAACATAGTAGAAAAAAACTTCGATTTTTATATATTGAATAGCAAAGTAAAAATTCGATTTTTACATATTGAATAGCGAAGTAAAAATGTGATTTTTACGTATGTAGTGAAAGCAGCAACGAAGGTGACAAAAAGGCGAAACGACGAAGACTTCTGCAAAAGAAGAGTCGAGATGGTTGGATAGCTAAAGGTGAGAATTTCTCACCTTTCTATTTTATTTCTAGTTATATATATATACTAGGATGCAGACGGTGCTTAGTAGCACCCGACACAATCGTCCACAGACCATGGACTTGTTTGTTTGACTGTTTGGTGATTGATTGCGATATTGGTTTGAATGTGGTTTGTGGTGTGAAAAATCGAATCGATAAATTGGTTAGGATTAGACGTGCGCCGTTATAAGGCGAAGGAGTAAGGCTAGGTTAGACCCTTACTCCAAAGTTTGTGGTTTGCATAACGAATTGATTTGATTGATGTGTGAATGGCGTGGGCCTTCACTAGACCGGGGATAAGGCTAGGCCTTGTCCCGTTTCTAGTATCGTGCCGTTATGCCGCCGAAATTTTCTAAAATATGTTAGAAAAATAAAAATATCATTTTATTTGTGTAAATGAAGAATAGAAATTCATATGTCAAAATAAAATGTGTTATCGTTAAAAATATAATTTTTAACGTGAATGTGAATAAATAAATATTCATTTACAAACCAGACGGTTTGTTTATGTACACCTATTTGAATGACGTTGATTGGGTCGATAAATTTTACACATCGCCTAACTGCACAAATAAAATATGTGTTTGATTGTTTGAAACCCCACACGGGTGTTAGGATGAAATTTGAAGTTCACTCATCCTGATTGATTAAATATGTCGATCGATTGATTGACAGGCTGTTATAAGCGTTGAATATCTATATTTGATGCTTATACAGTGTAGTGCACTTTGGTTGATGGTTGATTATTTTCAATGCTATTATATACATGTGTTGTATGAAAATCCATATAATTAATTTTATATGGTAATTGATTGGGCCTCATTCCAGTTTTGAAAAAGAAATATTTGAAAAAGAAATATTTGAAATAGAATATTTGAAAATAAAGGAATATATGAAGCCGTGTTGATTAGATTGACGCCATTTTGACGTGAACGATATTTATATCGATTTTAAAAACGAATTCGAAATGAATTGAAAACGATTTCGAAATGAAATGAATTGAAAACGATTTCGAAATGAATTGAATTGAAAACGATTTCGAAATGAATTGAATTGAAAACGATTTCGAAATGAATTGAATTGAAAACGATTTCGAAATGAATTGAATTGAAAACGATTTCGAAATGAATTGAATTGAAAATGAATTCGAATTGAATTGAAAACGATTTCGAAATGAATTGAATTGAAAACGATTTCGAAATGAATTGAATTGAAAATGAATTCGAATTGAATTGAAAACGATTTCGAAATGAATTGAATTGAAAACGATTTCGAAATGAATTGAATTGAAAATGAATTCGAATTGAATTGAAAACGATTTCGAAATGAATTGAATTGAAAATGAATTCGAATTGAATTGAAAACGATTTCGAAATGAATTGAATTGAAAACGATTTCGAAATGAATTGAATTGAAAACGATTTCGAAATGAATTGAATTGAAAACGAATTCGAATTGAATTGAAAACGATTTCGAAATGAATTGAATTGAAAACGAATTCGAATTGAATTGAAAACGATTTCGAAATGAATTGAATTGAAAACGAATTCGAATTGAATTAAAAGCGAATTGAAATGAATTCAAATTGAATTGAAATTCGAATTGAATAGAAATGAATTTTGAAACGAATTTATAAAGAAGAATTCAATTTTGATTTGAATTGAAAAGGAAGTTGAGATTGCTTTTGAAACGAATTTTAAAACTATTTATATAATTCGTTTTAAATAGAAATCGACGAAGTATATATTATATATATATTATATATATAATATAATGGCCTGAATAGAACGCGCCGCGCCGCGGCAGTTCGCGAATTTCGACCATTTATTTCAAACGGACATTACGGGAGATCCGACCGTCGGATTCTCCTAAAACCGGAACCGTTGGGTTCGTATCGAAAAGAGCTTTCTAATGAATGTTAGAAATTTGAAATCTAACGGTTGGATTTGGAATTATGTCCAAATCAAATTCGAAAAAGGTCGCTATAAGTGCAGTTCGATGGCCATTGATGGAAATCGACTGTACGGGCCTTGATAAAATTATTAAAAATAGTAATAATTTGTGTAAAATCATAAGAAATGATTTAGAAAGAATTGGGATGAAAAATTCCATATTAGAAAAGATAAAAATAGATTTTTATCGAAATGAACTAGTTTTGAACTAGAATTATAATTCTATTTATTTTTAAATAAATAAATTGAATTCGAAAAGGGTTTTAAAAGTAACCAAAATTCCAATGATTACACTGGAGTGGATTTGAATCGAAATTGTCTTCGGAATATTTCGATGTTGGAATTCATGATTATACAGGTGTTGTTATGGAAATTTGAAAGATATATATGTATATCGTTATTTCCAATACGACATTTGTTAGTCGTAGAATTCGATATTGAATATAAGCCGATATATTTTCTATTCAGAGCCTTGTATTGAATATCGAATGTGATTTGGGTTTGTCGTGAATGGTGTCTTCACTAACACTGTTCTTGAACCCAGCTGAGAAAAGATTAAATCTTTTTATTTAGATTTAATGAAGTGTACCAATTAAATAACATTTAATTGGAATTGAATTGATATTGATTTTTGGGTTTATCGTGAACAGTGTTTTAAATAACACTCGTTCTTTAACCCGATAATTAATGAATGTGATTTGGGTTCGTCGTGAATGGTGTCTTCACTAACACTGTTCTTGAACCCAGCTGAGAAAAGATTAAATCTTTTGATTTAGATTTAATGAAGTGTACCAATTAAATAACATTTAATTGGAATTGAATTGATATTGATTTTTGGGTTTATCGTGAACAGTGTTTTAAATAACACTCGTTCTTTAACCCGATAATTAATGAATGTGATTTGGGTTCGTCGTGAATGGTGTCTTCACTAACACTGTTCTTGAACCCAGTTGAGAAATGATTAAATCTTTTTATTTAGATTTAATGAAGTGTACCAATTAAATAACATTTAATTGGAATTGAATCGATATTGATTTTTGGGTTTATCGTGGACAGTGTTTTTAAATAACACTCGTTCTTTAACCCGACGATTAATGAATGTGATTTTGGGTTTATCGTGAACCGTGTTTTTAAATGACACTGATTCTTTAACCCAGTCAAAAGATTAAAACTAAGTGGAGTTTTAATGAATCTTTAATTAGATTGAAAAGATCGAGAATGGAGTATCACCAGTTTTGCTCCAGGCGATAGTTAAATCTTTAATTAGATTTGAACGTGAAATTTAGAAACTAACTGTCGGTTAGCCAAGCAGAATGGTTTTCTGGATATTGATCTGATGTTGGTTTCGGCCTTCGGGGTTAATATTTGGGGAATTATTCTCTTGATTAATTTACGGTTAGTGACTAATGAATTGGAATGAGGCGTATGTTGTGTTTGTGTAACACTTATTTAAAATATACGCGAGTTATTCGGAAAGACCGGGTTTATCCCATTCTGAATAACTGATACGACGATAAGTCGAAGATGAAGACGATGGTCGAAGACCGGAGGTCTTCACGTCGTTTGGGTGATAACTGATGATCTTGATTGGGCTGTACACCCAAGAAGATGGAAACAGTTAGTGATCGTCCAGACGTACTTGGAGATCGATGGATATGCGAGGTACTAGGTGCCTCCGGTTTCGTTCAGACCCAGAACGGACTTGTAAATGGACTGTGTGTCTGACATCGGATTTCATTCTGTGTGACTGATATCGGTTGCATAGGATGGTTTGCCTGTGTGGCATGCTAAGATGCAAATGATCAAGGCTTCTGTTGAAAAGCAAAGTCTTGTGGTGATGATCAAAGCACGGCCTTTGTGGCGTAGCTTTGTGTAACGTTTACCTCGCGTGTTTCACACCAGGTATGAACCAAAAACGGGAGACGGACCTCAGGGAGGACTTGCGTTTCTTTCTAGTTAGAAGTGGCGTCAGTGGTTTTACACGCCCTGACGAGTTTGACTTATGTGGTTGTTGCTGTTGCGAGGCGCCTCGGTTATATCGGTTTCGGCCGATGCATTCTGGTCGGCTGACGGACCAGACTTACACCCCATAGGGTGGGGAAACGTAGTGTTCAGGCATTTTAATCCACATCGGTGGACCGGCCCTGTCGCTCCAAGGTCACTCGAGCTCTGACCTGTGGCTCGGGCTAGAGAGTCACGAATCGGTTGAGGACTATCTTTTGCCTCGGTTCATAGACGGAAATCCAATTTCCAAATACGTGACATTTGCGGTTTTATTTGTAAACCTATATATGGTGACATAGTGGGATGGGGCGCTCATGCCGCCTATGATTGATACTTATGATTTGAAGTGTTTTATACACTATGCACTTATAATAGTATCAAATGATTTGTTTTAAACGTATCAAGCATTCTTTGGCTGTTATAAGGGAAAACCCTATCCCCCGGCTTGCGTTGCATTGTGTGATAGGACCTGGGTCTTATAACAGCTTCATCTTTCTTTATTTAGCATTGCGCTGTTGGTTTTATGCACTGGTATTCTTGGGAGGAAACCCGTTCCGTGTTATACGGCGTGGTCCCTTGATTTACCTAACTTTAAAAACAAAGATTAACAACTGTTTTAGTTCTCACACCAGTCACATGACTGACCTGGAGTTTATTGTTTTAACCTAAACTCTGGGTGCCCTTATTTCGACACGGGCAGCTAGTAGTTTTGGTTTTGCAGATTTATATTCACAGGATTTTGGTTTACAGCTGGAACGATATCCGGAAAGCTTTGTATCCGTATATCTTCTTCTAGTTGTGTATTGTATTATTTTCCGCTGCTATGTATTTAAATGTAATTTAAATCTCTGATATTTCTGTGTAATATTCATTCATACTCTGTATATTCTTGTAATCTGATGCATTGTTGTTATATACAATGAAATGTTCTTCTGTATGCGTTCTATTGTGGTTTGTTCTCGAACTATCCGACGCTTTCCTTTACGGGGAAGTTGCGGGTCTTTACATTTGGTATCAGAGCTTTGGTTTACAAAGCAGAGAACAAGACACATTAGAACCGTACGAAAGAATTCATCAGAAATTGGATTAGTAATATCCAACGAGAATGACTCATTAGAGATGCGATCAGTAGTATCCTAGAACGAGTGTGAAGAGTATATTTTTGAAAATGAAAACAAATTTTTGTTTTGAAAATTTAATCAATTATTCGTATTTGATTATCTATTTAAATTGATGTGGACAATCCAGTATATATAGATTTTGCGTATACGTCTGATCCGCGTGTATTCGAAGTTTTAATATATTGGATAGATATAGAGTCGCACTCTAGTCGCCCGGACATGGTCCTGATGATGAAGTATACCATCACCAGCATTTATTTTCGAGTAACGAAAGTATGATATCTATATATTTCCATTAGGCTGGTGTGAGAACCAAATCTTATATAGCTAGAACACTTTGTTGTGAATTGGCATCAAAAACAAGATTTTCAGTATATATATCAAAATTATGAATTTGAAACGTTAAATTCACTAATTGATTGATGTTTGTGTTGTTTGTTCATTTGTTTGCTAATTTTAAACCATTTAGCCTAATTGAATCAAATATTGGATTATATTGAAAATTGGTCGCATTTGCTTGCATATACATATACTTATATTGAGCAGGTCATAGCAAGGAGGCTAGAGCCAGAGAATAAAATTTGTTTGCCCGACAAATAGGTACATGTTTACTACATAATTTACTGTTTTGTTTGGGTGATGATGATTTTGTGAGCCTATTGGCTAGCCGCTTGGCTTTTTCTTTTTCTTTTTGAGATCTGAAGGACCGGGGAAGCTATTTGAAATTCCCCGATGCTCCCGGTGCAGGGGAGGTTATGGCGAAATTTTTCGAAAATTTAGGGTGTTAGCCAAATTTTTGAAATTTTGAAAATTCTCAGAAACTAAAGAGTTGGAGAATGGAAGCCTGATCGATCGTAGAGCTGAATAATCAAACCACTTTCGACTTTGTTCCTTTTCGGGGACGAAAAGTTTTAAGTGGGGGAGATTGTAACAACCCGAAAATCTGGGCCAGTTTAAAAATTTTATTTTGGCAATTTTAGCGAATTTTGAATATTTAAAATAGATTATTTTAAATAATATCGACGAGAAATCTGTTTTGAATATAATTCGAACGTATATATTTATACGCGTCGTCGTTAGAATATAAATAATTATATATAATTATAAAAGGAATTGAAAATGGCGCGGTAGTTCGAAAATTCGATTTCTAATTTCAAATGAATATACAGAATTCAATATAAGTCAGAATTGAACGAAACAAGAAATATTTGAATCTGTATAACTATATCTTTGTAATGAAGTTAACAAACTGGGATTTCATCTTAGAAATGATAAGATATGTCCAGTTAAAAATTAGAAATAGTCGCTGTGGAATTTATATATATTTTTATATATATAAGGCCCTTAAAAATAGCAATTTTGCAAACGACCTTGGATTACGACGAAACCAGTTTTGTTGGGTCCGTGATGTCGAGTTATTGCTAGATTCCAAATTTCATAATTTTTCGAATCAATATGTGAGCGTGGCAAAGGAAAATGCGTTTGACCATTTTCAGTTGATTTTAATCGACTGGAAATTGGCCATTTTTCAAACGGTCTCGGAATTCGACGAAACTAGTTTTGTTAGGACCGCATCGTCAATACGAAGCTAGAAAATATTTTTCTGGAATTTTTCTAGTTAGTATGTGACCCCGGTAATTAGAAATGTACGTTTAAAATTCAATATAATGATTTAAATGTAAATTCAACAGAAACTGATCAAAGCGATCAGATCAGCTTACGTTACATATCCCATTGTGTTCGGAATGGGGGTAATTAGCTAGGGGCGACAGTCGGTGGGCTTGATTTCGAGTTAAAACGAAAAGTCAACTTTAAATTGAATTAAATAACTAAATTAAAATAAAAAAAAATATAAAATATACCCCTTCCCCTTAAAAACCCGCTGGCCCCCCCCTTTTGTTTTTTTCTCAAATCGATTTCAAATAAAAAAAAAAAAAAAGAGAAAGGCGACGGGGTGGGGGGCGAATCGCGCCGCCGCGGCCAGCGAGGCCGCCGCGCCTCAGGCGCCGCCTCCCAGGAGGACCACCGCCCTCCTCCGCTTCAAACCCGACCCTCTGCCCTCTCCTCTCCCTCCTCCCAACTCACGAAGCTCAAAACCCCACCGCGAAGACCACCACGCTCCCCTCGAAGACCGCCACCGATGAACACCGCAACCACCATCTTCGCCTCCGCCCAGTCAACCCCGCATCCCCTCCGAGCCGTCGACGAGTCCCCCCTGTAAGTCGTTTTTCAATTTATTTGTTTTCTTTTTTTTTTATATTAATAAAAGTTTAAAAACTGGATTTTTAGAAGTTTAAAAACTGGATTTTTAGAAGTTTAAAAACTGGATTTTTAGAAGTTTAAAAACTGGATTTTTAAAAGTTTAAAAACTGGATTTTTAAAAGTTTAAAAACTGGATTTTTAGAAGTTAAAAAAAACTGGATTTATAGAAGTTTAAAAACTGGTTTTAAAAGTTAAAAAAAACTGGATTTTTAGAAGTTTAAAAAAAACTGGATTTTAAAAGTTTAAAAAAAACTGAATTTTAAGAGTTTAAAAACTGATTTGAAAAGGATAAAGGAAAAAAAAAAAAAAACTGCATTTTTAAAAAGGCAAAACTGCATTTTAAAAACAAAAACTGTTTTGAAAAACTGTTTTGAAAAACTGTTTTGAAAAGAAAATAAAAACTGATTTGAAAAGGAAAAGAAAACTGATTTTATTTTAAACTTTGAGATAGAGAAAAAAAGGGGTTTGATCTCTTAATAGAAAAAGATTTGAACTTGAAAATAAAGATCATATTTTTAAAAACAGAAAAGATGGAATTTTTGTTAAGTAGAAATAGTAAGGTATGATTCTTATATTTTTAAAGCAATAAAAATATAATTGTTACATCATAAGAATAGTAAAAATATAATCTTTGCATAGTAGGAACTATAAAAATCAAATCTTTGTTTTTGAAAAAGGTGAAATCTTTAAATTTAAAAAAAGGTGAAATCTTTAAATTTAAAAAGGCGAAATCTTTAAATTTAAAAAGGCGAAATCTTCATATAGAAAATAGCGTGATAAAAATATAATTTTTATCTATATAACATAGTAGAAAAAAACTTCGATTTTTATATATTGAATAGCAAAGTAAAAATTCGATTTTTACATATTGAATAGCGAAGTAAAAATGTGATTTTTACGTATGTAGTGAAAGCAGCAACGAAGGTGACAAAAAGGCGAAACGACGAAGACTTCTGCAAAAGAAGAGTCGAGATGGTTGGATAGCTAAAGGTGAGAATTTCTCACCTTTCTATTTTATTTCTAGTTATATATATATACTAGGATGCAGACGGTGCTTAGTAGCACCCGACACAATCGTCCACAGACCATGGACTTGTTTGTTTGACTGTTTGGTGATTGATTGCGATATTGGTTTGAATGTGGTTTGTGGTGTGAAAAATCGAATCGATAAATTGGTTAGGATTAGACGTGCGCCGTTATAAGGCGAAGGAGTAAGGCTAGGTTAGACCCTTACTCCAAAGTTTGTGGTTTGCATAACGAATTGATTTGATTGATGTGTGAATGGCGTGGGCCTTCACTAGACCGGGGATAAGGCTAGGCCTTGTCCCGTTTCTAGTATCGTGCCGTTATGCCGCCGAAATTTTCTAAAATATGTTAGAAAAATAAAAATATCATTTTATTTGTGTAAATGAAGAATAGAAATTCATATGTCAAAATAAAATGTGTTATCGTTAAAAATATAATTTTTAACGTGAATGTGAATAAATAAATATTCATTTACAAACCAGACGGTTTGTTTATGTACACCTATTTGAATGACGTTGATTGGGTCGATAAATTTTACACATCGCCTAACTGCACAAATAAAATATGTGTTTGATTGTTTGAAACCCCACACGGGTGTTAGGATGAAATTTGAAGTTCACTCATCCTGATTGATTAAATATGTCGATCGATTGATTGACAGGCTGTTATAAGCGTTGAATATCTATATTTGATGCTTATACAGTGTAGTGCACTTTGGTTGATGGTTGATTATTTTCAATGCTATTATATACATGTGTTGTATGAAAATCCATATAATTAATTTTATATGGTAATTGATTGGGCCTCATTCCAGTTTTGAAAAAGAAATATTTGAAAAAGAAATATTTGAAATAGAATATTTGAAAATAAAGGAATATATGAAGCCGTGTTGATTAGATTGACGCCATTTTGACGTGAACGATATTTATATCGATTTTAAAAACGAATTCGAAATGAATTGAAAACGATTTCGAAATGAAATGAATTGAAAACGATTTCGAAATGAATTGAATTGAAAACGATTTCGAAATGAATTGAATTGAAAACGATTTCGAAATGAATTGAATTGAAAACGATTTCGAAATGAATTGAATTGAAAACGATTTCGAAATGAATTGAATTGAAAATGAATTCGAATTGAATTGAAAACGATTTCGAAATGAATTGAATTGAAAACGATTTCGAAATGAATTGAATTGAAAATGAATTCGAATTGAATTGAAAACGATTTCGAAATGAATTGAATTGAAAACGATTTCGAAATGAATTGAATTGAAAATGAATTCGAATTGAATTGAAAACGATTTCGAAATGAATTGAATTGAAAATGAATTCGAATTGAATTGAAAACGATTTCGAAATGAATTGAATTGAAAACGATTTCGAAATGAATTGAATTGAAAACGATTTCGAAATGAATTGAATTGAAAACGAATTCGAATTGAATTGAAAACGATTTCGAAATGAATTGAATTGAAAACGAATTCGAATTGAATTGAAAACGATTTCGAAATGAATTGAATTGAAAACGAATTCGAATTGAATTAAAAGCGAATTGAAATGAATTCAAATTGAATTGAAATTCGAATTGAATAGAAATGAATTTTGAAACGAATTTATAAAGAAGAATTCAATTTTGATTTGAATTGAAAAGGAAGTTGAGATTGCTTTTGAAACGAATTTTAAAACTATTTATATAATTCGTTTTAAATAGAAATCGACGAAGTATATATTATATATATATTATATATATAATATAATGGCCTGAATAGAACGCGCCGCGCCGCGGCAGTTCGCGAATTTCGACCATTTATTTCAAACGGACATTACGGGAGATCCGACCGTCGGATTCTCCTAAAACCGGAACCGTTGGGTTCGTATCGAAAAGAGCTTTCTAATGAATGTTAGAAATTTGAAATCTAACGGTTGGATTTGGAATTATGTCCAAATCAAATTCGAAAAAGGTCGCTATAAGTGCAGTTCGATGGCCATTGATGGAAATCGACTGTACGGGCCTTGATAAAATTATTAAAAATAGTAATAATTTGTGTAAAATCATAAGAAATGATTTAGAAAGAATTGGGATGAAAAATTCCATATTAGAAAAGATAAAAATAGATTTTTATCGAAATGAACTAGTTTTGAACTAGAATTATAATTCTATTTATTTTTAAATAAATAAATTGAATTCGAAAAGGGTTTTAAAAGTAACCAAAATTCCAATGATTACACTGGAGTGGATTTGAATCGAAATTGTCTTCGGAATATTTCGATGTTGGAATTCATGATTATACAGGTGTTGTTATGGAAATTTGAAAGATATATATGTATATCGTTATTTCCAATACGACATTTGTTAGTCGTAGAATTCGATATTGAATATAAGCCGATATATTTTCTATTCAGAGCCTTGTATTGAATATCGAATGTGATTTGGGTTTGTCGTGAATGGTGTCTTCACTAACACTGTTCTTGAACCCAGCTGAGAAAAGATTAAATCTTTTTATTTAGATTTAATGAAGTGTACCAATTAAATAACATTTAATTGGAATTGAATTGATATTGATTTTTGGGTTTATCGTGAACAGTGTTTTAAATAACACTCGTTCTTTAACCCGATAATTAATGAATGTGATTTGGGTTCGTCGTGAATGGTGTCTTCACTAACACTGTTCTTGAACCCAGCTGAGAAAAGATTAAATCTTTTGATTTAGATTTAATGAAGTGTACCAATTAAATAACATTTAATTGGAATTGAATTGATATTGATTTTTGGGTTTATCGTGAACAGTGTTTTAAATAACACTCGTTCTTTAACCCGATAATTAATGAATGTGATTTGGGTTCGTCGTGAATGGTGTCTTCACTAACACTGTTCTTGAACCCAGTTGAGAAATGATTAAATCTTTTTATTTAGATTTAATGAAGTGTACCAATTAAATAACATTTAATTGGAATTGAATCGATATTGATTTTTGGGTTTATCGTGGACAGTGTTTTTAAATAACACTCGTTCTTTAACCCGACGATTAATGAATGTGATTTTGGGTTTATCGTGAACCGTGTTTTTAAATGACACTGATTCTTTAACCCAGTCAAAAGATTAAAACTAAGTGGAGTTTTAATGAATCTTTAATTAGATTGAAAAGATCGAGAATGGAGTATCACCAGTTTTGCTCCAGGCGATAGTTAAATCTTTAATTAGATTTGAACGTGAAATTTAGAAACTAACTGTCGGTTAGCCAAGCAGAATGGTTTTCTGGATATTGATCTGATGTTGGTTTCAGCCTTCGGGGTTAATATTTGGGGAATTATTCTCTTGATTAATTTACGGTTAGTGACTAATGAATTGGAATGAGGCGTATGTTGTGTTTGTGTAACACTTATTTAAAATATACGCGAGTTATTCGGAAAGACCGGGTTTATCCCATTCTGAATAACTGATACGACGATAAGTCGAAGATGAAGACGATGGTCGAAGACCGGAGGTCTTCACGTCGTTTGGGTGATAACTGATGATCTTGATTGGGCTGTACACCCAAGAAGATGGAAACAGTTAGTGATCGTCCAGACGTACTTGGAGATCGATGGATATGCGAGGTACTAGGTGCCTCCGGTTTCGTTCAGACCCAGAACGGACTTGTAAATGGACTGTGTGTCTGACATCGGATTTCATTCTGTGTGACTGATATCGGTTGCATAGGATGGTTTGCCTGTGTGGCATGCTAAGATGCAAATGATCAAGGCTTCTGTTGAAAAGCAAAGTCTTGTGGTGATGATCAAAGCACGGCCTTTGTGGCGTAGCTTTGTGTAACGTTTACCTCGCGTGTTTCACACCAGGTATGAACCAAAAACGGGAGACGGACCTCAGGGAGGACTTGCGTTTCTTTCTAGTTAGAAGTGGCGTCAGTGGTTTTACACGCCCTGACGAGTTTGACTTATGTGGTTGTTGCTGTTGCGAGGCGCCTCGGTTATATCGGTTTCGGCCGATGCATTCTGGTCGGCTGACGGACCAGACTTACACCCCATAGGGTGGGGAAACGTAGTGTTCAGGCATTTTAATCCACATCGGTGGACCGGCCCTGTCGCTCCAAGGTCACTCGAGCTCTGACCTGTGGCTCGGGCTAGAGAGTCACGAATCGGTTGAGGACTATCTTTTGCCTCGGTTCATAGACGGAAATCCAATTTCCAAATACGTGACATTTGCGGTTTTATTTGTAAACCTATATATGGTGACATAGTGGGATGGGGCGCTCATGCCGCCTATGATTGATACTTATGATTTGAAGTGTTTTATACACTATGCACTTATAATAGTATCAAATGATTTGTTTTAAACGTATCAAGCATTCTTTGGCTGTTATAAGGGAAAACCCTATCCCCCGGCTTGCGTTGCATTGTGTGATAGGACCTGGGTCTTATAACAGCTTCATCTTTCTTTATTTAGCATTGCGCTGTTGGTTTTATGCACTGGTATTCTTGGGAGGAAACCCGTTCCGTGTTATACGGCGTGGTCCCTTGATTTACCTAACTTTAAAAACAAAGATTAACAACTGTTTTAGTTCTCACACCAGTCACATGACTGACCTGGAGTTTATTGTTTTAACCTAAACTCTGGGTGCCCTTATTTCGACACGGGCAGCTAGTAGTTTTGGTTTTGCAGATTTATATTCACAGGATTTTGGTTTACAGCTGGAACGATATCCGGAAAGCTTTGTATCCGTATATCTTCTTCTAGTTGTGTATTGTATTATTTTCCGCTGCTATGTATTTAAATGTAATTTAAATCTCTGATATTTCTGTGTAATATTCATTCATACTCTGTATATTCTTGTAATCTGATGCATTGTTGTTATATACAATGAAATGTTCTTCTGTATGCGTTCTATTGTGGTTTGTTCTCGAACTATCCGACGCTTTCCTTTACGGGGAAGTTGCGGGTCTTTACATCCACCCGTTCCCTTGTACGCCAATACCCGCTTCCCACCTAACTACTTCTTCCCCGTTATTCTCCTGCTTCTGAACGAAACCTCATGTCAATTTCAACTCCTCCATTTCCGTCATGAAACTTAAATCTGAAAATACCATTTCAAAGCTCGCCTTAAGCTCTCGCCCTGCCCATCCCCAAAATGAAACCCTCTCCAGAAATCTTCAGCTCCCTCATGAACGCAAACTCCACCGTCTGCATTTACACACCATATCCCTCTATCTTTACCTCACAACAAAATGATTTAAACCACATTTTTTTTTATCCTTAACAGCAGTGCTCACGTTTTAAGTCCAGACTCATTTCAAACTTCAAAAACAGAAGCTCGCACTTCCTTCTCCAAACCGTACAGTAACTTCATCCTCCTCCCCCACTCTCTCTTCCGTTCCTCCATCATTCAGGCAACCGGAAACTCAAATCTCTCCCTCTCCTCAAAAGCTTCCACCTCCACATAAACACCTCGAGCTCGCCCCTTCTAGCTGCTCGCGGTTCCAGACTTCACACCATTGGAAACAGAAATGAGCGACATCTTTCATCACAGAAAATCCCAATGTTTTTCATACATACTTTAAAACCCCTCAAAAATCCAACCGTATGCAAAACAAAATACGCAGCATCCATTTATCCCCACCGTTCTTCCTCAACTACTCAACTGATTTCGCCAACCTCCACCGCAAATTCCACCTCACATCAAACCGCACGTCCCCCTTTCTCTTCAATTCCAATACCCGAACCTCAGCTGTCAGCCCATCTTCCTCAAACATCCCGCCTTGCCCATCCATCCATACAAATCCAGATGCCATGACCAAAATCCAAAATGATGCTTTAGTTTACCCCAAAAATCAAGAGACGATGAACCCTAGATCGGGAATCACCACGCTGTTCACAAAGACAGCGAAAATAAAACTGTCGAAACCCAGTGAAACCCATACCCGAGTGTTGAGCGCCTTACAAAGATTACGAACATATTTGTTTCGAGATTTAAGGAGTTCGATTTGAATTTCTACAAATTTTTGAAAGGTGCGATTTGGTTTAGTAAGAATTTGACGGCGGATTTTCTTGTTTTGCTGTTGACCTAAAGATAGATATTTAGGTTAGGAAATAGGATTATTTATAGGAGAGTTTTATATTTTTAGGTTACCGAATGCATAAAATTCCGTACTCCTATGGACTGCTAACGACAAAAATAAAAATACCAGTGAGACGAGCAATGTCCCACGATTCCAAAGATATAATAATACCGGTAGATTAACTCATATTGTGAAACCCCAAAATGTTGATTACAGGGTGCCAAATACTCCAAATAAAAAGATACTTATTTAATTAATTAAAAATTACAGTAAAATTCTAAAAATTAAATTATCGTTATGTCCCAAAAGAACATTGTCTAAATTCAAACCCGATCTCTAGTTATATCGAATAAACCGGTATGGTCGATAAACGATTCTATAGCGACTATTTCAAAATTTGATTTAGACATATTTCAAAATCTGCACGACGAAATTCTGATTTTTCTCTTCCACTAGAAAGATATACTCCACCAGCTCCACACGTTCCTTGTTTCACAGAAATCCGGTTTAAAACGAATCCTGTACATTCAGTTGAAGTTCGAATCGCCAATTTACGAACTGCAGCGCCATTTCGAGCTCGTTTATAATTATATTATAAACTATACGTTCAACTGTCGACGATTGAATATATTCGTTATTCTAATTCAATTCTAAACTGAACTATATCACAGATGATCCAGTTCACACCATATCGCCATTTCAGCCAATTCTGATTATTTCAGAATTAAATATATTATTTAATTTATTATTTAATTAAATATTCACCATTATTAAATTCCACGGCCATTAAATTCACTAACCCACCATTGATATAATTAAATAAATTAATCATAATACCCCTGCCAATGCGGGTCATTACAGTCGTAGTCTCGACGAGCCAACGGAACCATGCCACGATGAGGTTATCTCCCAGAAAGCCAGGAGCCCTGGAGACTCAGGAAAGAAGGAAACATGGATTCAAACAGAGGTTCAAAAGATAATACATATGGCTTTGTGGAATATTCCTTTAAAACAAAACTTTTCTTTTGAAAATGCTTCTTTTAAAACCGTTTTGAAAATAATTTTTCAAATCTTTTATCTGATCCGGTAACCTTCAGCTCTGATACCAAGTGAAACACCCCACCTCCGTTAAGGTCGCTCACAAAGGGAATGCCTTAACTTTGGTGGAGCATTTTAGGTAAAAGATGCAAATAAATAAAGCAGCGGAAAATAAAGTCAATTTATAAACAATGTGATTCAGTCAAGCTTTTACAACAGTTGTCTCAATCATACTTAAAAGTAATACATAGAACTTCTATCTTGATCTAAAAACTTCCAAATATAAAAGAAGCATAAAAATAACAATGATATTCCCCAATAAAGCATGAACCAGCCAGAGCAGTGGGAGAGAGAGTCCAAAGCAATACATCGACCATATTCGAGCTTGGAAGGAAAACTGAGCTAAGTGGTAACATTTCCTCCCTATGAACCGGGGGGGAACGGAAGAAAAGAGGCGAAACAAAACTAGGTCTAACATAAGTCTACTAAGTCCAGTGACTTTCAGCGTATAAACAGGCAAAAGCATCATGATATGAATAAACTAAATATAGGACAATACCGTGAGAACAAGGACAACATGATAACATAGGATAAGTATAAGGTATGATAAGGCAAGATAAACTGAATGCGCTTCTACTCTTTCTCTGCTTCGCTACTACTTTGTTATTCTGATTTCTATATCTATCTCTGCACCACCTAACAAGTGTCCCAACTAGTAATCTGTATAAACGATATCGTGATCCCAATCCCCGTAATTGTGGTAGCCTTTAGGTGTACATCTATCGTGAGGATTCCACCTCAATCAGCCTAATTGTCATGAACATGTTAGATGTACCCTTACTACCCTATCGATCGACTCTTTACTTGCATTAATGTTCCATGTGTTTGTGTCAATCGACCCTGTCTTGCGTGTAGATACCCTGTGCTGGCCCCACCATAAGGTGTATCAGTCCTTGTGATAGCGACCCGACACGATTCAAGATGCACAGTGTATAATTACTGATACCCAGTGCCTGCTTTTTCCCACTCTGGAGTACGTGCACGCCCGTAAACCGTCGGAACTTACGCTGACGTACCCCCTGCCGTTGTTTTTGACCGCTTATAATCAGCCCAGTAATAGTGCCCCACCCCGCCTAGTTTTAGGGTACCATGATACATCTATGTGGGTTACTGTTGAAATGGGTCCCCATTACTAGGGCTTCCTGTTGGTTAAGTTTGCGGGCCTATATATAAAAATATTACCCACCTACACGAGATGTACTTAACCCTTTCACAGATTCTAGCATGTTTACTTAACGGTTAAGTTTGTGGGCCTATATGTACTAATATTACCCACCTACACGAGATGTACTTAACCTCCCATCGATTCAAGCATGTTTATTTAACGGTTAAGTTTATGGGCCTATATTTACTAATATTACCCACCAACCCGATATGTACTTAACCATCCTGCACATTATGTCATATTGGTTAAGAGTGTTGTCCATTCATGCTAACTTAACCCACCCATTCATCGTGTCATGTTAGTTAAGTGTTTCTTATTAACTTAACCCCGTTCATTTATCAAGTTATATTGGTTAAGTGTTTTCTTGTTAACTTAACCCCACATGTTCATCATGTTCTATTGGTTAAGTGTCATCAACCAATTCAGGTTAACTTAACCCACCTACTTGTCATGTTACTTTGGTTAAGTGTTACCTTCTTGTGTCAACTTAACCCTACCACAAATCAAGTTATATTGGTTAAGTGTTGCCCTCTTGTTTTAACTTAACCTTACCACAAATCAAGTTGTATTGGTTAAGTGTTTCTTATTACTTAACCCTACCATTCATCATGCTATACTGGTTAAGTGTTTCCTATTGACTTAACCCTAATCATTCATGTTATATTGGTTAAGTGTTCCTATGAACTTAACCCTAGTCATTCATCTTGTTCATTAGCATTAATTGATTTATTAATGCACCAACCTCTCACATTAGATATGTGTTGTTGCGGTTACTGGATGTGTCAGGGGGTTCCGGGAAGTCTTACACCACAACTCAATCTAACCTTGGGTTTTTCTTGGGCATGATGCACTAACCTCTCACATTAGATAGGTATTATTGTGTTTACTGGATGTGCCAGGTGGTTCCAGGCAGTTTTACACCACAACTCAATCTAACCTCGGGTAAGGCATGTTCATCTTTAATCTACACATTTACCCTATAAACCCAAATCTAGATTTTACGTGCTAATTACCAAATTCACCAAAACTAGTCATGTTACATTTTACGCCCAATCTAGATTTAATGCTCAAGATACCCCAAATTCGCAACAATAACAATTTTGCCCAAAACTTGATTTACATGCCAATCTCATACTTTGTCGCATGTACCTATTATAGGTTCAATATGTCAAATTACATGTTCCATAATTCATGTCAAATTACCCCACATTGCATCTTAACAGTCATGCCATAATACATGTTCCAAATTATGCCAAATAATGTCAATTCCATGTTATACCCAATTACCCTCGCCTTTATAACGTAGGTATTTCGAGATTCAACCCAAGGTTCATAAAATAAGGGGAGAAGCAAGATGGAACATCGTAAGGATAGGCATGGTCATAGGATGATAAGAACTATTGGTCCAATAAACTTGATGTACTAAAAAGACAAGTTTTGCATGGAATCCATCGCAGGCATATAGATATGATTTTATCATGAACTTAAAACGGGTTACAATTCCGATATACAGCAAGGATAAATATGATTGGACCAGTTTCATAATCAAAAATGATTCCTAAAGATATATATACTTAAGCACAAATTTCAATGAAAGGATAGCTTACATCAGGCATATTCACATATCCATTTTACTACATGTCACAATTAGATTTAGGTGTTCAAATAAAAAAAAGTAATTGATTACAAAACAAAGGCAAATCTTGTTTTCATGCCTAAGCCATACATCACTATACACACTAATCTTCTTTTTCCAAATCATAAACTATCATATATATATGTATGCCCCAATTTTTGTATCTTAAACCACAACATGTATTATGCCTTATATTTACAGTTCAATTTACGCCCCAAATCCCAAGTCATATGTCCAATACTTTATGTCTCAAATCTCAAGTCATATATCCAATACTTTATGCCTCAAATCCCAAGTCATATGTCCAATACTTATGCCTCAAATTGTGACAACCCATCTCCATTAAGGTCAATCACAAAGGGAATGCCTTAATTTTGGTGGAGCATTTATTGTGTGTAGAACAGAAAAGTAAACAAGACAGATAAATATATTGGTACTTGGAAAATAAAAATCACTTTTATTGTAGCGGAGAAATAGTTTGGGTATATCACATCAAAAACCCACTACAAAACCAAATACACTTATTTTCCATCTTGACAAATAAGTTCTGAGTACATAAAATAAAAGACATAACCCCAACATGAAATAGCCATAAATAAGATAGGCTGAACTTTACTTCAGCAATCCAAGGTACTTCCAAAAGAAAGAGATAAAGTTGTCCAAATCAAGCTCCACTAGTGCTAGTCCTACCCTGAGCACCTAGGGGGGAAGGAAGAAAAGAAGTGGAAACAAAGGGGGTCAGACATGAAGTCTGGAGAGTGCAATAACTTTAACAATATAATCATTAAAGTAACCAGGATAAGGCATAAGCAGGAAAATAAGGAAATGACTGTGAACAAATGGGCATGACAGAGTAAACAAAGGAAATAAGATGAACAAAGATAAAGTTAAAGGCGCACCTAATCACTATAAGATAATTACTACATTGCACCACACCAAACACCCTAAAAGTTGATCCCGCCTACAAAACTTGATAATGATAATGGTAGTTTCGTGTACCCCTAGTTGCCTTCATAGGTGCCGTCTGCCCCTATCTCCACTACGTGTACCCACTACCCCCATTCGATCGGCTCCCTAACTCGTAGATACCCGTGTTGGTCCCATGGTGGGGTGTTTCACTCCCCAAAGTGGCAATGCGATACCACCAAAGATGCACGGCTTATATCTACACGATGCAACAACGTCTTACCTACCAGCCCGGGCCCATGCACGCACATGACCCCGTTGGACTTGCGTTGCCACTGCTAACCCATTTTGACCTCTTACAGTCAAATCCAGTTAGCGTGTCCCATACTCGTCTAGGGTCGAGCTCACAAAGTTACTTAATGGGTTACTGGTTTGAAAAGGGCTCCCATGCTTGACACAAGCCTTCCACCTATGCTTGGTCCCACTAAGGATTCCCTACTTAATCCCATTCTTATTCATGTCTTCTTACATGTTTCAATCTTGGTTAAGTGCATCTAATCGTATTTCACATGCCACCCAAGGCACCCACTTAATTTTACATGCCACCCAAGGCACCCACTTAACCCCCCATGTCCCACCACATGCTTATCTGGTTAAGTGTTACTTAATTCATTAGAACCGTAACCTTGTAAATACCTCCCACATTAGGCTGACATTTGCGGTTGTTGGATTTGCCGGGCGGGTCCGGGCAGTCTTATACCGCAAACGAGCCTAACCTCGTGTCTTTACAATTGTTACACATTTAATTCGTGCCTTTGACCTCTCACATTAGACTGGCATTTGTGGCTGCTGGATTTGCCAGGCGGGTCCGGGCAGTCTTACACCACAAAAGAGTCTAACCTCATGTCTTAGGCTGTCAATTATTACACATCTTTATTTAACCCCAAATTTGATTAATATCCCTATTCAAATTTGTAAATAAATTCCAAATATACATATGTCCACAATTGTCACCTAAATTATGTCCATTTATTTC
Organism: Allium sativum; assembly: GCA_030737875.1. NCBI lineage: Eukaryota > Viridiplantae > Streptophyta > Magnoliopsida > Asparagales > Amaryllidaceae > Allium > Allium sativum. The sequence goes on from CM060913.1 coordinate 59,737,773, forward strand.
AGGTATGTAAATTATACCAATTATTGCCTCAAATTAATTGTATGCCTTTCAAGGCCATTACACGCCAATTCTCAATATGTGAATATTCAATATTACCCCCATTGTCCCCACGTTATTTGTTCGCTTATCATGAGATACATACATACATATATATATATATATATATGTATGTATGTATATATTAGACTAGTAGTTAGTCTAACACATAAAAGGGAAGAAACACTGCAAATTTACATAACACACAAATTGGATCTAACTTACAAATAAGCATTACAACATATGTAGCATAAACTTCGTATTGTCATGAATCTAAACATAGGCCTAAAGGTGTGAACTTGCATATATGAATATAGTTTTCTACCCAAAACTTGCATAGGCTATAGTCACAAACTTGCATAAAACTATGAATGTCGTATATCTAAATCTAAAGATATAAACTTGCATATATGTGAATCCAATTTCTACCTAAGCTTGCATATTGCCATTTTACTTGGTTCACACGTGAACTTGTTTACAATTCACATAGAAACTAGAATATAATCTACACCCAAACTTGCATATAAAATGATGTCAAACATGAATCAAGTTGAACATAGGTGATTGGGCATATACAAAGGAATCCACAACAAAAATTGTCATTATGAACAACTGGAATATATTCACAAAATATCACATTTTTCCAATGTTTCACAAACATAGCCATATAACCCAAATTATAACTCAACCCAATTACTTGTTAATTATCTTATTAAAGAAATTGAACTCACAACTCAAAGAAGGTCTTGAGTTATGGGATCGGTGTTCTGAAATTGATTTAGCTCGCCTTTGAAGTAGACAAATTCATTGTTGTTGTTGTTGTTGTTATAGACTTGAGTTGAATTGAGTTGATTAGCTTTACTTTTCCTCTAGTTGGTGGCGGCTACTCGAGGTTACAGGGTGATAGCATGATGGCCATGGTTCTAATTTTGATTAGGTTTTAGGTTTTGAGTCTACATGTGTTTATATAGAATTTCAATTCAATTAGAGCCGTCGGATGAACCTAGAGTTGACCACAACCATTCGGAACAGATCAGAACTATCCAGAAAACCTAGTGACTCATCAACAAGTCATAAATCCTCAAAATTCAGATCTGGCCGTAGGGGGCAGGTCGACCCCCAGGTCGACTCATAGGTCGACCCCTAGGTCGACCTGTAAGGGGGAGGTCGACACTAGGGTCGACCACCTGGTCGACCACGGTCCTAGGCAGGAATTTTCCCGCCCAGCCCGCTTCTGACTTCTGTTTTGAATTTTGAATCTGGTTTCGAGATGTTTGAATTTATTTGAATTTTCTGGAAACTTCCAACAGCTATAACCTTTTCATACGAAGTCCAATTTACGCAAACTCGGACTCTATCTCAACCAGAACTCCGAGACGAACATAATGGCATAACCAGTTTCCCTTAATTCTCACATTTAAAATTAATTATTGTTTAATTCGTTATTATAACGTTAACAGAAAATACGGGGTGTTACATTCTCCCCTCCTTAAAGGATTTCAACCCAGAAATCTTGAAGTTACGAAGAATAGATATCCTAAACCAATCGTCCATCTACTCAACCATCAAACACGGGCATCCATTGTCCTTAAAAGCCTTCTAATGCTTTCATGTTTATATGCACAGTGTGTGTACATGTCCATATCCAATGCAAAATCAGGCGGTCTACTATTTCAGTTGACCTCCTTAATGCGAATTATGATAGTGCCATGCGTAAATTATGTATGCAAAATAGCCCTAATGATACATATTATTTCTACATGCATTCGCAACCATTCATCCGAATGCAGCATCCATATGATAACACAACCATTATACATCCATTAATCTAAATAAGTACACATTTATATGTAGTATGAAAGTGATTGAGCCGATCTAGTGCCTAATGTGTGTGTATACGTATCCACGAGCAACCACTAGCAAACACTTGCATCCACTAGCATCCGTCAATCATAACATGTTTCAAATACATGTTTACATCCAATGGTCTCTATCTAAGGATAAATAATATGACCAAGGAGAAACACTAAAAAGGTAGATACAAGCTTGAATAAACTTAAGGAAAAAGAGATCAAAGATGTATCCTCAAAAAGAAAAGGGTATACTGAACGTATTTTGGTCTCGGTCTCCCAAGCTGCGTCTTCTTCGGTGTCGCTCCATTGAACTTTGACAAGCTTAACTTCACGGTTGCGTAGATTTTTGACTTCCATCCCCAAGATACGAGTTGGAACTCTCCTCATAGTCGCTTCTCATTTCACTTCGACTTCCTCTAGTAAGCTTGGCTCCACAACTTCTGCTGACTCATGTAATCACTTTCATAGCTGAGAGACATGAAAAACATTATGAACTCTAGCCAGTCTTTCAGGCAGCTCTACTCTGTAGGCCATCGTCCCAATCTTTTTGATGATAGGAAATGGTCATACGAACCGTGGTTCCAACTTTCCTACGGACCCAAAGGGGATGACATTCCTAAAAGGAGATACTTTAAGGAACACTTATCCCCAACCTCAAACTCAAGTTCGGTCCTTCTCTTATCTGCGTAGGATTTTTGTCTATCTTGGGCAGTCTTCATTCTCATACGTATCAAGTCCACTTTCTCTAAAGTCTCTTTAATCATGTCCATCCCAAGTATAAGTTTATCAGTGGACTCGTACTAACAAGTTGGTGATCGACATGGCCTTCCATATAAAGCTTCGAAGGGTGCCATGCCTATAGTGGCTTGGTAGCTATTGTTATAAGCGAATTCCACCAAAGGGAGATGACCCTCCCAAGATCCTCCAAAGTCAAGAATACATAGTCTCAAAAGATCTTCCAGTACTCTTTTCACCCTTTCCGTCTGACCATCGGTTTGCGGGTGATAGGTTATGCTTAAACATAGATGTTTTCCTACGGCCTCTTGCAAACTCCTCCAGAACTTGCTTGTAAAGATAGGGTCTCAATCACTCACTATGTTGGAGGGTATCCCATGGAGTCGAACTATCTCCTTAAGATAAATGGAGGCCAAAGACGAGGCGGTCCTCCTACTCTTGACAGGTATAAAATGAGCGGTTTTGTGAGCCTGTCCACTATTACCCGAATACCGGTATTTCCCCTTCTTTACCTAGGCAACCCATCAACAAAGTCGATTGAGATGCTTTCCCATTTCCATTGCGGAACTTCTAGAGGATGAAGCAAACCGCCAAGCTTCTTCTGCTCCGCCTTGACTTACTGGCATATCATGCATTTCGAAACAAATTCAGCTACATCCCTCTTCATGCCATTCCAAATGAAAACTCTTTTGATATCTTTATACATCTTGTCTCCCCCGGGGTGTATGGTCATCTTGGAATGGTGTGCTTCTTCCAGAACCATTTTCACCAAATCTCTTGCTTGTGGTACACATAGTCTTCCATCCCGTCTCAACCAACCCTAATCATCAATGGAGTATCTATTGAGGTGACTAGAAGTCTCTCCCCTGATCAGCTTATCTATCACATCAACTAGCTGAGGGTATTCACGTTGCACGGTTCCTATTGAGTCCAACAAAGTAGGCCGCACCTCTAGCATTGCCGTCAAGCCAGTCACATAATCAACAGAGGGTCTAAAATCAAAATTTGCTATGTATTCCAAACTTTTCCTTTCTACAAAGAGATGACTTAAGGTCAGCTTCTTTCTACTTAGGGCGTCAGCTACTACATTGCCCTTGCTAGGAGTATAGGAGATCTCAAAGTTGTATGAGCTGAGAAACTCCATCCATCTTTGCTGCCTTAAATTGAGGTCTTTCAGCGGGAAAAGGTACTTCAATGATTTATGGTCAGTATACAATTAAAATTTCTCACCTAAGAGATTGTGGCGCCAAGACTTAAGCGCAAAAATGATGGCTGCTAACTCTAGATCGTTGGTTGGGTAGTTTTTCTCTTGCACTTTCAACTGCCTTCCACCATAAGCTACGACCTTCCCCTCTTGCATCAAAACAGCGCCTAGTCCCGTACCGCATGCATCTGTGTATACCGTAAACATCTTGCTCCCATCTGGTAATGTCAAAACTGGGGCTGTTGTCAGAGCCCTCTTCAATCGTTGGAAAGCGACTTCGCAATCCAAATCTCAAGTGAAAGTCAGGTTCTTCTTTGTTAACCTTGTAAGTAGAGTTGAGATTTTCGCAAAGTCTTTAATGAACTTGCGATAAAAGCCTACTAGTCCAAGATAACTTCGGACTTTGGTTGCATTCTTTGGAACCTTCCAATCCTAGACCGCAACTACTTTTGTGGGGTCCACAGCTAACCCTTCTTTGGACACCACATGCCCAAGAAATGTCACTTCTTCTCTCCAGAAGTGGCACTTGGAGAATTTTTCTTTTAAATGATGTGCACGGAGAGTATCCATGACTTCCCTTAAATGCAAAGCATGCTCTTCCTCATTCTTCGAGAAAATCAGAATATCATCTACGAAGACCACCATGAATTTATTGAGAAATTCCAGAACACCTTGTTCATCAAATCAACGAAATAAGCAGGCGCGTTTGTCAAGCCAAAAGGCATGACGAGCCATTCGAAGAAACCGTCCAGGGTTCTAAACGCGGTCTTATCAATGCTATCTTCAGCCATTATTAGCTGATGAAATCCGGTAGCCAGATCTAATTGGGAGAAAACTGTTGCACCTATAAGCTGATCGAACAAATCGTCTATTCTTAGCAGTGGGTGCCTATTCTTCTTGGTCAGCTTGTTTAACTCCCGATAATCAATGCATAGGTAAAGTGAACCGTTCGCTTTGGTTGCGAACACAATTGGAGCACCCTATTCAGAAATACTCTACCTTATAAACCCATTTTCTAGCAGCTCCTTAACTTGCTTGCTAAGCTCCTTTCTCTCCCTTGAAGCCATGTGCCTAACGGGTAAAGCAACAGGTTTTGCGTTATCAACTAAATATATGTGGAAGTCTATCTCCCGCTTCGGAGGCAAGCCCTTTACTTCCTCAAAGACATCCGAGTATTCACAGACCACTCTAACCAGACTGCAAATTCTCAACAGACGCGTCAAGCGATTCTAGATAACTTAGCATAACAGAATTCATGGGATTACAAGAGATTTCGAGAGTGTTGCCCAAGCGGGTCATAAGCCTAACCTCTCCCTTTTCACAATCTAGGACGACTCCATTACTGAATAACCAATCCATGCCCAGAATTAATCCATAGCCCGTGAATCCCAAAACATAAGCATCACATCTAAACTCAATGCTAAGTACAGAAATTTCCAAATCCAAACAAATCATTGACAAATAGGCTGAACCCCCAATTGGATTTGAAACAACTAAGGGATCCATTACTATACTGGTGTTTAGGTGTAGTGACTCAACTAAAGCAGTAGATATAAAAGAGTGCGATGCACCAGAATCAAAGAGTGTGCGAACAGGATGATCAAAACGATAAACTAAACTTTCAACGGAAATCGTTCTACCTCGTTCTTGCAACGGTGGGGCCACGAGAGCCTGGTCCTGCCCCCTTGCCTGCCCTGGTGCCATGAGAGCCTGAATTTGCCCTCCAGAGGTAGGCCCTGCCCTCTGCCCTTTCTTTGGGCAGTCCTTAATCAGATTTCCTGCCTCGCCACAGTGGAAACAACTAGTCTTCTTCTTCTTCTTCCTACAGTCTTTGCTCAGATGGCCTGGTGTCCCACTCTTAAAGCATCTTTTCTTTCCCTTGCCATTGTTGTCTTTACCACCCTTCTTGTTCAGTTGTTGCTGTTGTGGTTTCTTTTGATCCCCTTTCTTCTCAGGTGCCATATTAGCATTGGCGCCTTTCTTCTCTTCACGCATAAGTGCCATGTCAATCAGTCTCTCAAAGGTGGCCCCCATAGGGATGTGGGTCATAGCTAACCCATGTAGTGGCTCGTTCAAACCCTTAACAAATCTCAGGGCCTTCTTTTCGGGTGTATTCACCAGTCCAAGCCAAATCTCGCAAACTGATTAAACCTGTTGACGTTCTCTTTCATTGATAGATTTCCCTGCCTCAATGCCAAAAACCTTTCCATGTATAGGTTCTCTTCGGCCCGTGATAGAAATTTTGCCTCAAACCTACGCCTGAAATCCAGCCAGTATCAACTGGACACTCTCCATTAGTGACTTCCCACCAAAACGAGGCCTCATCCTTCATTAACCAGGCAGCTAACTGGACCTTTCTTCCATCTTCTACCTCAAAGATTCCAAATAATTCTTCCACCTCCTTTAACTAATTTCGAGCTTCAACAAACGTCTTCGACCCGTGAAAAGGTTTTCCACCAATTGCCCGAAAGTCCTTGCATATCTTTGCGAATGTATTAACACGGGGAGGAGGAGGAGCATTTGTTGGGGCTGCGATATTGGCCCTAGGTTCCAGATATCTTCTAAACTATCCTGGTATCGGTATCCCCTCGGGTATCTCGGGAATTGTAGACATGCTGAAAAGAAAATGAAGAGATTCAAACGGAGAATTCGAAAGAAAGATATATGGCTCTTGGGGGTTATGTTTTTAAAATAAACTTTTCTCTTAAAAATAATTTCCTTAAAACATATTTTTTGAAAGTATTTCTTCATAAAATGCTTTTTTGAAAAATAGTTTTTCAAAATATCTTATCTGTTCTGGTAACCTTCAGCTCTTATACCACGTGTGACACCCTATCTCCATTAAGGTCACTCACAAAGGGAATGCCTTAATTTTGGTGGAGCGTTTATTGTGTATAGAACAGAAAAGTAAACAAGACAGATAAGTATATTGGTACTTGGAAAATAAAAACCACTTTTATTGCAGCGGAGATATAGTTTGGTTACGTCACATCAAAAACCCACTACAAAACCAAATACACTTATTTTCCATCATGACAAATAATTTCTGAGTACACAAAATAAAAGACATAACCCCAACATAAAATAGCCATAAATAAGATAGGCTGAAATTTACTTCAGCAGTCCAAGCTACTTCCAAAAGAAAGAGATAAAGATGTCCAAATCAAGTTCCACTAGTGCTAGTACCACCCTGAGCACCTAGGGGGGAAGGAATAAAAGAAGTGGAATCAAAGGGGGTCAGACATAAAGTCTGGCGAGTGCAATAACTTTAACAATAATCATTAAAGTAACTAGGATAAGGCAAAAGCTGGAAAATAAGGAAATGACTGTGAACAAATGGGCATGACAGAGCAAACAAAGGAAATAAGATGAACAAAGATAATGTTAAAGGCACACCTAATCACTATAAGATAATTACTACATTGCACCACACCAAACACCCTAAAAGTTGATCCCGCCTACAAAACTTGATAATGATAATAGTAGTTTCGTGTACCCCTAGCTGCCTTCATAGATGTCGTATGCCCCTATCTCCACTAGGTGTACCCACTACCCCCATTCGATCGGCTCCCTAACTCGTAGATACCCATGTTGGTCCCACAGTGGGGTGTATCACTACTCAAAGTGGCAACCCGATACCACCAAAGATGCACGGCTTATATCTACACGATGCAACAACTTCTTACCTACCAGCCCGGGTCCATGCATGCACATGACCCCATTGGACTTGCGTTGCCACCGCTAACCCGTTTTGACCTCTTACAATTAAATCCAGTAAGCGTGTCCCGTGCTCGACTTGGGTCGAGCTCACAAAGATACTTAATGGGTTTTTGGCTTGAAAAGGGAACCCATGCTTTACACAAGCCTTCCACCTATGCTTGGTCCCCACTAAGGTTTTCCCACTTAACCCCATTCTTATTTATGTCTTCTTACATGTTTCAATCTTGGTTAAGTGCATCTAATCGTATTTCACATGCCACCCAAGGCACCCACTTAATTTCACATGCCACCCAAGGAACCCACTTAACCCCCTATGTCCCACCACATGTTTATGTGGTTAAGTGTTAATTCATTAGAGCCGTAACCTTGTAAAGACCTCCCACACTAGGCTGACATTTGCGGTTGTTGGATCTGTCGGGCGGGTCCGGGCAGTCTTATACCGCAAACGTACCTAACCTCGTGTCTTTACAATTGTCACGCATTTAATTCGTGCCTTTGACCTCTCACATTAGACTGGCATTTGTGGCTGATGGATTTTCCGGGCAGGTCCGGGCAGTCTTACACCACAAAAGAGTCTAACCTCGGGTCTTAGGCTGTTAATTATTACACGTCTTTATTAAACCCCAGATTGGGTTAGTATCCCTATTCAAATTTGTAAATAAATTCCAAATATACTTATGTCCACAATTGTCACCTAAATTATTTCCATTTATTTCAAGTATAGAAATTATACCAATTATTGCCTCAAATTAATTGTATGCCTTTCATGGCCATTACTTGCCAATTCTCAATAAGTGTATATTCAATATTACCCCCATCGTCCCCACGTTGTTCGTTCTCTTATCATGATATATATATATATATATATATATATATATTAGACAAATAATTAGTCTAACACATGAAAGGGAAGAAACACTGCAAATTTACATAACACACAAATTGGATCTAACTTACAAATAAGCATTACAACATATGTAGCATAAACTTCGTATTGTCATGAATCTAAACATAGGCCTAAAGGTGTGAACTTGCATATATGAATATAGTTTTCTACCCAAAACTTGCATAGGCTATAGTCACAAACTTGCATAGAACTATGAATGTCATATATCTAAATCTAAAGGTATAAACATGCATATATGTGAATCCAATTTCTACCTAAGCTTGCATATTGTCATTTTACTTGGTTCACATGTAAACTTGTGTACGATTCACATTGAAACTAATACATAATCTATACCCAAACTTGCATATAAAATGACGTCGAACATGAATCAAGTTGAACATAGGTGATTGGGCATATACAAAGGAATCCACAACAAAAACTGTCATTATGAACAACTGGCATATATTCACAAAATATCACATTTTTCCAATGTTTCACAAACATAGCCATATAACCCAAATTATAACTCAACCCAATTACTTGTTAATTATCTTATTAAAGAAATTGAACGCACAACTCAAAGAAGGTCTTGAGTTCTGGGATCTGTGTTCTGAAATTGATTTAGCTCGCCTTTGAAGTAGACAAATTCGTTGTAATTGTTGTTATAGACTTGAGTTGAATTGAGTTGATTAGCTTTACTTTTCCAAGTTTGTGGCGGCTAGTCCAGGTTACAAGGTGAAAGCATGACGGCCATGGTTCTAATTTTGATTAGGTTTTAGGGTTTGAGTCTACATGTGTTTATATAGAATTTCAATTCAATTAGAGCCGTCGGATGAACCTAGAGTTGACCACAACCATTCGGACCAGATCAGAACTATCTAGAAAACCTAGTGACTCATCAACAAGTCATAAGTCGTCAAAAATTCAGATCTGGCCGGAGGGGGCAGGTCGACCCCCAGGTCGACCCGTAGGTCGACCCCCAGGTCGACCTGTAGGGGAGAGGTCGACACTAGGGTCGACCCCCTGGTCGACCTCGGTCCTAGGCAGGAATTTTCCCGCCCAGCCCGCTTCTGACTTCTGTTTTGAATTTTGATTCCGGTTTCGAGCTGTTTGAATTTATTTGAATTCTCTGGAAATTTCCAACAGCTATAACTTTTTCATACGAAGTCCAATTTACGCAAACTTGGACACTATCTCAACCAGAACTCCGAGACGAACATAATGGCGTAACCAGTTTCCCTTAATTCTCACATTTAAAATTAATTATTGTTTAATTCGTTATTATAACGTTAACAGAAAATACGGGGTGTTACATTCTCCCCTCCTTAAAGGATTTCAACCCCGAAATCTTGTAGTTACGAAGAATAGATATCCTAAACCAATCGTCCATCTACTCAACCATCAAACACGGGCATCCATTGTCCTTAAAAGACTTCTAATGCTTTCATGTTTATATGCACAGTGTGTGTACATGTCCATATCTAATGCAAAATCAGGCGGTCTACTATTTCAGTTGACCTCCTTAATGCGAATTATGATAGTGCCATGCATAAATTATGTATGCAAAATAGCCCTAATGATACATATTATTTCTACATGAGTTCGCAACCATTCATCCGAATGCAGCATCCATATGATAACACAACCATTATACATCCATTAATCTAAATAAGTACACATTTATATGTAGTATGAAAGTGATTGAGCCGATCTAGTGCCTAATGTGTGTGTATACGTATCCACGAGCAACCACTAGCAAACACTTGCATCCACTAGCATCCGTCAATCATAACATGTTTCAAATACATGTTTACATCCAATGGTCTCTACCTAAGGATAAAGAATATGACCGAGGAGAAACACTAAAAGGTAGATACAAGCTTGAATAAACTTAAGGAAAAAGAGATCAAAGATGTACCCTCAAAAAGAAAAGGGTATGCTGCACGTATTTTGGCCTCGGTCTCCCAAGCTGCGTCTTCCTCGGTGTCGCTCCATTGAACTTTGACAAGCTTAACTTCACGTTGCATAGATTTTTGACTTCCATCCCCAAGATACGAGTAGGAACTCTCCTCACAGTCGCTTCTCATTCCACTTCAACTTCCGCTAGTATGCTTGGCTCCACAACTTCTGCTGACTCATGTAATCACTTTCATAGCTGACAGACATGAAAACATTATGAACTCCAGCCAGTCTTTCAGGCAGCTCTACTCTGTAGGCCATCGTCCCAATCCTTTTGATGATAGGAAATGGTCATACGAATCGTGGTTCCAACTTTCCTACGGACCCAAAGGGGATGACATTCCTCAAAGGAGATACTTTAAGGAACACTTATCCCCAACCTCAAACTCAAGGTCGGTCCTTCTCTTCTCTACGTAGGATTTTTGCCTATCTTGGCCAGTCTTCATTCTCCTACGTATCAAGTCCACTTTCTCTAAAGTCTCTCTAATCATGTCTGGCCCAAGTATAAGTTTATCAGTGGACTCCCACCAACAAGTTGGTGATCGACATGGCCTTCCATATAAAGCTTCGAAGGGTGCCATGCCTATAGTGGCTTGGTAGCTATTGTTATAAGCGAATTCCACCAAAGGGAGATGACCCTCCCAAGATCCTCCAAAGTCAAGAATGCATAGTCTCAAAAGATCTTCCAGTACTCTTTTCACCCTTTCCGTCTGACCATCGGTTTGCGGGTGATAGGTTATGCTTAAACATAGATGTTTGCCTACGGCCTCTTGCAAACTCCTCCAGAACTTGCTTGTAAAGATAGGGTCTCATTCACTCACTATGTTGGAGGGTATCCCATGGAGTCGAACTATCTCCTTAAGATAAATGGAGGCCAAAGACGAGGCGGTCCTCCTACTCTTGATAGGTATAAAATGAGCGCTTTTGGTGAACCTGTCCACTATTACCCAAATACCGGTATTGCCCCTTCTTTACCTAGGCAACCCATCAACAAAGTCGATCGAGATGCTTTCCCATTTCCATTGCGGAACTTCTAGAGGATGAAGCAAACCGCCAAGCTTCTTCTGCTCCGCCTTGACTTACTGGCATATCATGCATTTCGAAACAAATTCAGCTACATCCCTCTTCATGCCATTCCAAATGAAAACTCTTTTGATATCTTTATACATCTTGTCTCCCCCGGGGAGTATGGTCATCTTGGAATGGTGTGCTTCTTCGAGAACCATTTTCACCAAATCTCTTGCTTGTGGAACGCATAGTCTTCCATCCCGTCTCAACCAACTCTAATCATCAATGGAGTATCTATTGAGATGACTAGAAGTCTCTCCCCTGATCAGCTTATCTATCACATCAACTAGCTGAGGGTCTTCACATTGCACGGTTCCTATTGAGTCCAAAAAAGTAGGCCGCACCTCTAGCATTGCCATCAAGCCAGTCACATAATCAACAGAGGGTCTAAAATCAAAATTTGCTATGTATTCCAAACTTTGCCTTTCTACAAAGAGAGGACTTAAGGTCAGCTTCTTTCTACTTAGGGCATCTGCTACTACATTGCCCTTGCTAGGAGTATAGGAGATCTCAAAGTCGTATGAGTCGAGAAACTCCATCCATCTTTGTTGCCTTAAATTGAGGTCTTTCAGCGAGAAAAGGTACTTCAACGATTTATGGTCAGTATACAATTCAAATTTCTCACCTAAGAGATTGTGGCGCCAAACTTAAGCGCAAGAATGATGGCTGCTAACTCTAGATCGTGGGTTGGGTAGTTTTTCTCATGCACTTTCAACTGCCTTCCACCATAAGCTACTACCTTCTCCTCTTACATCAAAACAGTGCCTAGTCCCGTATCGCATGTATCTGTGTATACCGTAAACATCTTGCTCCCATCTGGTAATGTCAAAACTGGGGCTGTTGTCAGAGCCCTCTTCAATCGTTGGAAAGCGACTTCGCAATCCAAATCTCAAGTGAAAATCAGGTTCTTCTTCGTTAACCTTATAAGTAGAGTTGAGATTTTCCCAAAGTCTTTAATGAACTTGCGATAAAAGCCTACTAGTCCAAGATAACTTCGGACTTTGGTTGCATTCTTTGGAACCTTCCAATCCTAGGCCGCAACTACTTTTGCGGGGTCCACAGCTAACCCTTCTTTGGACACCACATGCCCAAGAAATGTCACTTCTTCTCTCCAGAAGTGGCACTTGGAGAATTTTGCTTTTAACTGATGTGCACGGAGAGTATCCATGACTTCCCTTAAATGCAAAGCATGCTCTTCCTCATTCTTCGAGAGAATTAGAATATCCCCTACGAAGACCACCACGAATTTATTGAGAAATTCCCAGAACACCCTGTTCATCAAATCGACGAAATAAGCAGGCGCGTTTGTCAAGCCAAAAGGCATGACGAGCCATTCGAAGAAACCGTCCAGGGTTCTAAACGTGGTCTTATCAATGCTATCTTCAGCCACTCTTAGCTGATGAAATCTGGTAGCCAGATCTAATTTGGGAGAAAACTGTTGCACCTACAAGCTGATCGAACAAATCGTCTATTCTTAGTAGTGGGTGCCTATTCTTCTTGGTCAGCTTGTTTAGCTCCCGATAATCAACGCATAGGCAAAGTGAACCGTCCGCTTTGGTTGCGAACACAATTGGAGCACCCCATTCAGAAATACTCTACCTTATAAACCCTTTTTCAAGCAGCTCCTTAACTTGCTTGCTAAGCTCCTTTCTCTCCCTTGAAGCCAAGTGCCTAACGGGTAAAGCAACAGGTTTTGCGTTATCAACTAAATATATATGGAAGTCTATCTCCTGCTTCGGAGGCAATCCCTTTACTTCCTCAAAGACATCCGAGTATTCACAGACCACTCTAACCAGACTGCAAATTCTCAACAGACGCGTCAAGCGATTCTAGATAACTTAGCATAACAGAATTCATGGGATTACAAGATATTTCGAGAGTGTTGGCCAAGCAGGTCATAAGCCTAACCTCTCCCTTTTCACAATCTAGGACGGCTCCATTACTGAATAACCAATCCATGCCCAGAATTAATCCATAGCCCGTGAATCCCAAAACATAAGCATCACATCTAAACCCAATGCTAAGTACAGAAATTTCCAAACCCAAACAAATCATCGACAAATAGGCTGAGCCCCCAATTGGATTTGAAACAACTAAGGGATCCTCTACTATACTGGTGTTTAGGTGTAGTGACTCAACTAAAGCAATAGATATAAAAGAGTGCGACACACCAGAATCAAAGAGTTTGCGAACAGGATGATCAAAAAGATAAACTAAACGTTCAACGGAAATCGTTCTACCTCGTTCTTGCAACGGTGGGGCCACGAGAGCCTGGTCCTGCACCATTGCCTGCCCTGGTGCCATGAGAGCCTGAATCTGCCCTCCAGAGGTAGGCCCTGCCCTCTACCCTTTCTTTGGGCAGTCCTTAATCAGATATCCAGCCTCGCCACAGTGGAAACAACTAGTCTTCTTCTTCTTCCTACAGTTTTTGCTCAGATGGCCTGGTGTCCCACTCTTAAAGCATCTTTTCTTTCCCTTTTCGTTGTTGTCTTTACCACCCTTCTTGTTCAGTTGTTGCTGTTGTGGTTTCTTTTGATCCCCTTTCTTCTCAGGTGCCATATTAGCATTAGCGCCTTTCTCCTCTTCATGCATAAGCGCCATGTCAACTAGTCTCTCAAAGGTGGCCCCCATAGGGATGTGTGTCATAGCTAACCCATGTAGTGGCTCGTTCAAACCCATAACAAATCTCAGGGCCTTCTTTTCGGGTGTATTCACCAGTCCAAGCCAAATCTCGCAAACTGATTAAACCTGTTGACATATTCTTTCATTCATGGATTTCCCTGCCTCAATGCCAAAAACCTTTCCATATATAGGTTCTCTTCGGTCCGTAAGAGAAATTTTGCCTCAAACCTACGCCTGAAATCCGGCCAGTATCAACTGGACACTCTCCATTAGTGACCTCCCAGCAAAACGAGGCCTCATCCTTCATTAACCGGGCAACTAATTGAACCTTTCTTCCATCTTCTACCTCAAAGATTCCAAATAATTCTTCCACCTCCTTTAGCTAATTTCGAGCTTCAACAAACGTCTCCGACCCGTGAAAAGGTTTTCTGCCCATTGCCCGAAAGTCCTTGCATATCTTTGCGAAAGTATCAACACAGGGTGGAGAAGGAGCATTTGCTGGGGCTGCGACATTGGCCCTAGCTTCCAGATACCTTCTAAACTATCATGGTATCGGTATCCCCTCGGGTATCTCGGGAATTGCAGACATGCTGAAAAGAAAATGAAGAGATTCAAACGGAGAATTCGAAAGAAAGATATATGGCTCTTGGGGGTTATGTTTTTAAAATAAACTTTTCTCTTAAAAATAATTTCCTTAAAACATATTTTTTGAAAGTATTTCTTTATAAAATGCTTTTTTGAAAATAGTTTTTCAAAATATCTTATCTGTTCTGGTAACCTTCACCTCTGATACCACGTGTGACACCCTATCTCCATTAAGGTCACTCACAAAGGGAATGCCTTAATTTTGGTGAAGCGTTTATTGTGTATAGAACATAAAAGTAAACAAGACAGATAAATATATTGGTACTTGGAAAATAAAAACCCCTTTTATTGCAGCGGAGATATAGTTTGGTTACGTCACATCAAAAACCCACTACAAAACCAAATACACTTATTTTCCATCATGACAAATAAGTTCTGAGTACATAAAATAAAAGACATAACCCCAACATAAAATAGCCATAAATAAGATAGGTTGAACTTTACTTCAGCAATCCAAGCTACTTCCAAAAGAAAGAGATAAAGTTGTCCAAATCAAATTCCACTAGCGCTAGTACCACCCTGAGCACCTAGGGGGGAAGGAATAAAAGAAGTGGAAACAAAGGGGGTCAGACATAAAGTCTGGCGAGTGCAATAACTTTAACAATAATCATTAAAGTAACTAGGATAAGGAAAAAGCTAGAAAATAAGGAAATGACTGTGAACAAATGGGCAAGACAGAGCAAACGAAGGAAAAAAGATGAACAAAGATAATGTTAAAGGTGCACCTAATCACTATAAGATAATTACTACATTGCACCACACCAAACACCCTAAAAGTTGATCCCGCCTACAAAACTTGATAATGATAATAGTAGTTTCGTGTACCCCTAGTTGCCTTCATAGATGTCGTCTGCCCCTATATCCACTAGGTGTACCCACTACCCCCATTCGATCGGCTCCCTAACTCGTAGATAACCGTGCTGGTCCCACAGTGGGGTGTATCACTCCCCAAAGTGGCAACCCGATACCACCATAGATGCACGACTTATATCTACACGATGCAACAACTTTTTACCTACCAGCCCGGGCCCACGCACGCACATGACCCCGTTGGACTTGCGTTGCCACCGCTAACCCGTTTTGACCTCTTACAATTAAATCCAGTAAGCGTGTCCCGTCCTCGACTTGGGTCGAGCTCACAAAGATACCTAATGGGTTACTGGCTTGAAAAGGGCACCCATGCTTTACACAAGCCTTCCACCTATGCTTGGTCCCCACTAAGGTTTCCCCACTTAACCCCATTCTTATTTATGTCTTCTTACATGTTTCAATCTTGGTTAAGTGCATTTAATCGTATTTCAAATGCCACCCAAGGTACCCACTTAATTTCACATGCCTCCCAAGGCACCCACTTAACCCCCCATGTCCCACCACATGTTTATCTGGTTAAGTGTTAATTCATTAGAGTCGTAACCTTGTAAAGACCTCCCACAGTAGGCTGACATTTGCGGTTGTTGGATCTGTCGGGCGGGTCCGGGCAGTCTTATACCGCAAACGAGCCTAACCTCGTGTCTTTACAATTGTTACGCATTTAATTCGTGCCTTTGACCTCTCACATTAGACTGGCATTTGTGGCTGCTGGATTTTCCGGGCGGGTTCGGGCAGTCTTACACCACAAAAGAGTCTAACCTCGTGTCTTAGGCTGTTAATTATTACACGTCTTTATTAAACCCCAGATTGGATTAATATCCCTATTCAAATTTGTAAATAAATTTCAAATATACTTATGTCCACAATTGTCACCTAAATTATGTCCATTTATTTCAAATATAGAAATTATACCAATTATTGCCTCAAATTAATTGTATGCCTTTCATGGCCATTACTTGCCGATTCTCAATATGTGTATATTCAATATTACCCTCATCGTCCCCACGTTGTCCGTTCGCTTATCGTGATATATATATATATATATATATATATATATATATATTAGACAAGTAATTAGTCTAACACATGAAAGGGAAGAAACACTGCAAATTTACATAACACACAAATTGGATCTAACTTACAAATAAGCATTACAACATATGTAGCATAAACTTCTTATTGTCATGAGTCTAAACATAGGCCTAAAGGTGTGAACTTGCATATATGAATATAGTTTTCTACCCAAAACTTGCATAGGCTATAGTCACAAACTTGCATAGAACTATGAATGTCATATATCTAAATCTAAAGGTATAAACTTGCATATATGTGAATCTAATTTCTACCTAAACTTGCATATTGTCATTTTACTTGGTTCACATGTAAACTTGTGTACGATTCACATTGAAACTAGCATATAATCTACACCCAAACTTGCATATAAAATGATGTCAAACATGAATCAAGTTGAACATAGGTGATTGGGCATATACAAAGGAATCCACAACAAAAACTGTCATTATGAACAACTGGCATATATTCACAAAATATCACATTTTTCCAATGTTTCACAAACATAGCCATATAACCCAAATTATAACTCAACCCATTTACTTGTTAATTATCTTATTAAAGAAATTGAACTCACAAATCAAAGAAGGTCTTGAGTTCTGGGATCTGTATTCTGAAATTGATTTAGCTCGCCTTTGAAGTAGACAAATTCGTCGTTGTTGTTGTTATAGACTTGAGTTGAATTGAGTCGATTAGCTTTACTTTTCCTCTAGTTGGTGGCGGCTACTCTAGGTTACAAGGTGATAGCATGACGGCCATGGTTCTAATTTTGATTAGGTTTTAGGGTTTGAGTCTACATGTGTTTATATAGAATTTCAATTCAATTAGAGCCGTCAGATGAACCTAGAGTTGACCACAACCATTCAGACCAGATCAGAACTATCTAGAAACCCTAGTGACTCATCAACAAGTCATAAGTCGTCAAAATTCAGATCTGGCCGGAGGGGGAAGGTCGACCCCCAGGTCAACCCATAGGTCGATCCCCAGGTCGACCTGTAGGGGGGAGGTCGACACTAGGGTCAACCCCCTGGTCGACCTAGATCCTGGGCGGGAATTTTCCCGCCCAGCCCGTTTCTGACTTCTATTTTGAATTTTGAATCTGGTTTCGAGCTATTTGAATTTATTTGAATTTTCTGGAAACTTCCGACAGTCATAACTTCTTCATACGAAGTCCAATTTATGCAAACTCGGACTCTATCTCATCCAAAATTCCGAGACAAACACAATGGCATAACCCGTTTCCCTTAATTCTCAAATTTAAAATTAATTATTGTTTAATTCGTTATTATAACGCTAATAGAAAATACGGGGTGTTACCCAAATCTCAAGTCATATGTTCGATACACTTTATGTTTTGAATACAACATGTGTTATGTCCTCAAATTAGTTACAACTCAATTATGCCTAATTATACACAATTTAATTCTTTTTTCCAAATTTTAGCGCTGGTCATGTCCAAATCATATATTATGCCCAATTTTATTTCCAACGTACGTTCATCTCTTACGAGATTTAGCTCAGGCTCGCAGTAGCCTGGCTATAAAACAAAAAGGGAAGAAGGAAAGAAGAGACAAATGTGACGAGAAAGAATTTCGCTCGGTCCGAACCAGTCGCTAAACCGACCCAGACCGTTCGAAACGCCCTATCGTTTGAGAACACGACAAAACAGAATGCATACAGAAGAACATTTCATTGTATATTACAACAATGCATCAGATTACAAGAATATACAGAGTATAAATGAATATTACACAGAAATATCAGAGATTTAAATTACATTTAAATACATAGCAGCGGAAAATAATACAATACACAACTAGAAGAAGATATACGGATACAAAGCTTTCCGGATATCGTTCCAGCTGTAAACCAGGATCCTGTGAATATAAATCTGCAAAACCCAAAACTACTAGCTGCCCGTGTCAAAATAGGGGCACCCAGAGTTTAGGTTAAAATAATAAACTCCAGGTCAGTCATGGGACTGGTGTGAGAACTAAAACAGTTATTTATCTTTATTTTAAATCATTAGGTAAATCAAGGGACCACGCCGTATAACACGGAACGGGTTTCCTCCCAAGAATACCAGTGCATAAAACAACTAGTGCAATGCTAAATAAAGAAAAATGAAGCTGTTATAAGACCCAGGTCCTATCACACAATGCAACGCAAGCCGGGGGATAGGGTTTTTTCCTTATAACAGCCAAAGAATGCTTGATACGTTTAAAACAAATCATTTGATACTATTTTAAGTGCATAGTGTATAAAACAACTTCAAATCATAAGTATCAATCATAGGCGGCATGAGTGCCCCATCCCACTATGTCGCCATACTAGGCTCTACAAATAAAACCGCAAATGTCACGTATTGGGAAATTGGATTTCCATCTATGAACCGAGGCAAAAGATAGTCCTCAACCGATTCGAGACTGTCTAGCCCGAGCCTCAGGACCCAGACTCAGGTGGGCCCTTGGATCCTCAGGGCCGGTCCACCGATGTGGATTAAAATGCCTGAACATGCGTTTCCCCGCCCTTTGGGGCGTAAATGAGCCAACTAAATGACTCCATCGGTTCGAGAACGACCGATCAATCCGAGGCGCCTCGCAACAGCAACAACCACATAAGTCAAACTCGTCAGGGCGTGTAAAACCACTGACGCCACTTCTAGCTAGAAAGAAACGCATGCCCTCCCTGACGTCCTCTCCCGTTTTTGGTTCATACCGGGTGTGAAACACGCGAAGTAAACGTTACACAAAGCTACGCCACAAAGGCCTTGCTTTGATCATCACCACAAGACTTTGCTTTTCAACAGAAGCCTCGATCAATTGCCACTTAGGCATGCCACACAGGCAATTCACTCCATGCGTTTGATATCCATCAATATATAACCCCTGAGCTCGTACGTCTCAGAGAAGGGCGTTAAGCAAGAGAATAAATTCTCCGCCGCCAAACAGATATATATTTAATAGAGATCAATCACACAGACTAAAATCCAATGTCAGACACACAGTCCATTTACAAGTCCGTTCTGGGTCTGAACGAAACCGGAGGCACCTAGTACCCCGCATATCCATCGATCTCCAAGTACGTCTGGACGATCACTAACTGTTTCCATCTTCTTGGGTGTACAGCCCAATCAAGATCATCAGTAATTATCCAAACGACGTGAAGACCTCCGGTCTTGGACCATCGTCTTCATCTTCGACTTATCGTCGTATCAGTTATTCAGAATGGGATAAACCCGGTCTTTCCGAATAACTCGCGTATATATTATAAAAGTGTTACACAAACACAACATACGCCTCATTCCAATTCATCAGTCACTAACCGCAAATTAATCAAGAGAATAATTCCCCAAATATTAACCCCGAAGGCTGAAACCAACATCAGATCAATATCCAGAAAACCGTTCTGCTTAGCTAACCGACAGTTAGTTTCTGATTTCACATTCATAGGGAAAGGTTCCCATTAATTTTATCAAAGATAAATTCCTTGAATTTATTCTTTATTCTATTCTTTTGAATTTCGATTCAACTAGCCGGGATTAACGAAACTTACCGAAGTAATCATTTGTTTTAATTTCCCAATCCCAACCTATTAATCCCATGAAGTAAAACTGGTAATACTTCATATCTAACACCACAGTGTTATCAGTAAATTCAATTACCATTTCACGTTCAAATCTAATTAAAGATTTAACTATCGCCTGGAGCAAAACTGGTGATACTCCATTTTCGATCATTTCAATCTAATTAAAGATTCATTAAAACTCCACTTAGTTTTAATCCTCGACTGGGTTAAAGAATCAGTGTCATTTAAAACACGGTTCACGATAAACCCAAAATCACATTCATTAATTATCGGGTTAAAGAACGAGTGTTATTTAAAACACTGTTCACGATAAACCCAAAAATCAATATCGACTCGATTCCAATTAAATATTATTTAATTGGTACATTTCATTAAATCTAAATAAAAAGATTTAATCTTTTCTCCACTGGGTTTAAGAACAGTGTTAGTGAAGACACCATTCACGACAAACCCAAATCACATTTGATATTCAATACAAGGCTCTGAATAGAAAATATACCGGCTTATATTCAATATCAAATTCTACGACTAACAAATATCGTATTGGAAATAACGATATATATATCTATATCTTTCAAATTTCCATAACAACAGTTGTATAATCACGAAATCCAACATCGAAATATTCCGAAGACAATTTCGATTCAAATCCACTCCGATGCAATCATTGGAAATTCTGGTTATTTTTAAAACCCTTTTCGAATTCAATTTATTTATTTAAAAATAAATAGAATTATAATTCTAGTTCAAAACTAGTTCAGTTCGATAAAAATCTATTTTTATCTTTTCAAATATGGAGTTTTTCATCCCAAATCTTCACAAATCATTTCTTATGATTTTACACAAATTATTGCTATTTTTAATAATTTTATCAAGGCCCGTACAGTCGATTTCCATAAATGGCCATCGAACTGCACTTATAGCGACCTTTTTCAAATTTGATTTGGACGTAACTCCAAATCCAACCGTTAGATTTCAAACTTCTAATATTCGCTAGAAAGCTCTTTTCAATACGAACCCAACGGTTCCGGTTTTAGGAGAATCCGACGGTCGGATCTTCCGTAATGTCCGTTTGAAATAAATGGTCGAAATTTACGAACTGCCGCGGCGCGGCGCGTTCTATTCAGGCCATTATATTATATATATAGTATATATAATATATTTTTCGTTGATTTCTATTTAAAACGAATCATATAAATAGTTTTTAAAATTCGTTTCAAAAGCAACTTCAACTTCCATTTCAATTCAAAGCAAAATTGAATTCTTCTTTATAAATTCGTTTCAAAATTCATTTCTATTCAATTCAAATTTCAATTCAATTTGAATTCATTTCAATTCGCTTTCAATTCAATTTGAATTCGTTTTCAATTCAATTCATTTCGAAATCGTTTTCAATTCAATTCATTTCGAAATCGTTTTCAATTCAATTCATTTCGAAATCGTTTTCAATTCAATTCATTTCGAAATCGTTTTCAATTCATTTTATTTCGAAATCGTTTTCAATTCATTTCGAAATCGTTTTCAATTCATTTCATTTCGAAATCATTTTCAATTCATTTCATTTCGAAATCGTTTTCAATTCAATTCATTTCGAAATCGTTTTCAATTCATTTCATTTCGAAATCGTTTTCAATTCATTTCGAAATCGTTTTCAATTCATTTCATTTCGAAATCGGTTTCAATTCATTTCAAAATCGTTTTCAATTCATTTCATTTCGAAATCGTTTTCAATTCATTTCGAAATCGTTTTCAATTCATTTCATTTCGAAATCGTTTTCAATTCATTTCATTTCGAAATTGTTTTCAATTCATTTCATTTCGAAATCGTTTTTTAAAATCGATATAAATATCGATCACGTCAAAATAGCGTCAATCTAATCAACACGGTTTCATAAATTTCTATTTTCAAATATTCTATTTCAAATATTTCTTTTTCAAAAATAGTTGTTATTATCAAAATATTTCGTTCAACACATGACCAATCTCAATGGATGAGTACTGTCAACACATGAACCTTTATTTTATATTGATAAAGATATAAATTTTATTACTAAAATATTTCGTTCAACACATGACCAATCTCAATGGATGAGTACTGTCAACACATGAACTTTTATTTTATAATATTCTTTATTTTTCAAATTGGAATGAGGCCCAATCAATCACCATATAAAGTTAATTATATGGATTTTCATACAACACATGTATAATAGCATTGAAAATAATCAACCATCAACCAAAGTGCACTACACTGTATAAGCATCAAATATAGATATTCCACGCTTATAACAGCCTGTCAATCAATCGATCGACATATTTAATCAATCAGGATGAGTGGACTTCAAATTTCATCCTAACACCCGTGTGGGATTTCAAACAATCCGACACATATTTTATTTGTGCAGTTGGGCGATGTGTAAAATTTATCGACCCAATCAATGTCCTTCAAATAGGTGTACATAAACAAACCGTCTGGTTTGCAAATGAATATTTATTTATTCATATTCACGTTAAAAATTATATTTTTAACGACAAAACATTTATTTCGACATATGAATTTCTATTCAATTCATTTATTCTATAAAATGATGTTTTTATTTTTCTAACATATTTTAGAAAATTTCGGCGGCATAACGGCACGATACTAGAAACGGGACGAGGCCTAGCCTTATCCCCGGTCTAGTGAAGGCCCACGCCATTCACACATCAATCATATCAATTTCATTATGCAAACCACAAAATTTGGAGTAAGAGTCTAACCTAGCCTTACTCCTTCGCCTTATAACGGCGCACGTCTAATCCTAACCAATTTATCGATTCGATTTTTTCACACCACAAACCACATTCAAACCAATATCGCAATCAATTACCAAATAGCCAAACAAACAAGTCCATGGTCTGTGGACGATTGTGTCGGGTGCTACTAAGCACCGTCTGCATCCTAGTATATATATATATAACTAGAAAAAGAAATTGAAAGGTGAGAAATTCTCACATATTGCTATCCTAGCTCCACGGCACTTCATTGATAGAAATCTTCATCGCTATCGCATCTTTGTCATCTTCGTTGCTCGCTTTCTCTACATATGTAAAAATCGAATTTTTACTTCGCTATTCAATATATAAAAATCGAATTTTTATTTCGAAGTTCAATATATAAAAATCATATTTTTCTTTCGAAGTTCAATATATAAAAACTATATTTTTCTTTCGAAGTTCAATATATAAAAACTATATTTTTCTTTCGAAGTTCAATATATAAAAACTATATTTTTCTTTCGAAGTTCAATATATAAAAACTATATTTTTCTTTCGAAGTTCAATATATAAAAACTATATTTTTCTCACGCTATTCTTCATATAAAGATTTTGCCTTTTCAAAAATAAAGTTTATATTTTTCTCGAAGTAAAAATCATATTTTTACTTCACTACTCATCTCAAAATATTGTCTTTTCATATCTAAAAATATCGCCTTTTTATATTTAAAAATATCGCCTTTATTTTGCTACCTATATAAAGATGATATTTTTAATATTCCTATCATGTAAAAATTATATTTTTAATTTTCTACCTAACCAAAAATCATATTTTTACATCATCTATATAGTAAAGACTATATTTTTAATACATTAAAAATATAAAAATCATATTTTTAATACTTTAAAAATATAAAAATCATATTTTTATTTCCTATATTTTAAAAAAAAAACAAAGTGGTATATTTTTCTCTAAAAACAATGCTATACGAATTTAAAAAACCAATTTTTAACTATGCAAAATTCATATCAGAACTGATTTTATTATTTTAAACTCTAAATACTTTAAAATAATTAAATAGGTGAGAAAAAAAAAAGAAAGAAACAGAAAGAGGAGGACTTACAGCGAAAATGGGGGGACTGAGGGGGGGGGGATGAACTCGTTCAGGCCGGCAGCAGGTGGTGGTTGGCGGAGATGGAATCGGCGTCGTCGTTTTGGGCGATTTGGGGCGGAAATCGAATTGGGCGGCTGGGAGGTCTTTGGCTTCGTCGAGGTGGGGGGGAGGGGGGCGCGGGTCTGGGGAGACGTGGCGGTGGTGGGCGGCCAGCGACGGAGCGCGGTGGGGCTGGGCGAAGGTTCGTCGTTCGATCATTTTTTTTTTCTTAAAACCTACGGTTTCACTGAGTGGAGAGAGAAGGAGGAAAACGGGGGGGCTATATATTTAATTAATTTTTTTTTTTATTATTATTATTTAAATTCAAAAAGTTGACTTTTAAATTCGAACACAAAACGAGACCCAACGCCTGTCGTCCCTAGCGTTTAACCCCCATTCCGAACACAATGGGATATGTATCGTAGGCTGTTTCGAACGTTTCGATCAGTTTCCGTTAAAATCAACATATAACTCTATATATTGAATTTGAACGCGCATTTCAATTTATTGGGGTCACATAACAACTCTATAAATTCCAGAAAAATATTTTCTAGCTTCGTATTGACGATACGGTCCTAACAAAACTAGTTTCGTCGAATTCTGAGACCGTATGAAAAATGGCCAATTTCCAGTCGATTAAAATCAACTGAAACTGGTCAAATGCGTCTTCCTTTGCCACGCTCACATATTGAATCGAAAAATTATGAAATTTGAAACCTAGCAATAACTTGACACTGTGGACCCAACAAAACTGGTTTCGTCGAAATCCGAGGTCGTTTGCAAAATGTCCATTTTTAAGGGCCTGAATTCCATAGCGACTATTCAGAATTTTCAACTGGACATATCTTTTGATCCCCGCTATGAAAATTTGAT
Source organism: Allium sativum (assembly GCA_030737875.1). Lineage (NCBI taxonomy): Eukaryota > Viridiplantae > Streptophyta > Magnoliopsida > Asparagales > Amaryllidaceae > Allium > Allium sativum. Next base: position 59,762,817 of record CM060913.1, read on the forward strand.
TATTCGGATTCGTTCGAAAGATATTATCAAATAGATCCTATGATTTTTGGTTTCACTAAAATCCGGATTGTTTTGCACCCGGTACAATCAATTGAAGTTTGAAATCGAATTATCGAACTACCGCGCCATTTTCAATTCTATTTATAATTATATATAAATATTTATATTCTAACGACGACGCGTATAAATATATACGTTCGAATTATATTCAAAATAAATTTCTTGTCGATATTATTTAATATAATTCATTTTAAATAATCAAAATTCGCTAAAATAGCCAAAATAAAAATTTTAAACTGGCCCAGATTTTCCGGGTTATTACAATCTCCCCCACTTAAAACTTTTCGTCCCCGAAAAGGAACAAAGTCAAAAGTGGTTTGATTATTCAACTCTACGCTCGATCTGGCTTCCATTCTCCAACTCTTTAGTTTCTGAGAATTTTCAAAATTTCAAAAATTTGGCTAACACCCTAAATTTTCGAAAAATTTCGCCATAACCTCCCCTGCACCGGGAGCATCGGGGAATTTCAAATAGCTTCCCCCGGTCCTTCAAATCTCAAAAAGAAAAAGAAAAAGCCAAGCGGCTAGCCAATAGGCTCACAAAATCATCATCACCCAAACAAAACAGGAAATTATGTAGTAAACATGTACCTATTTGTCGGGCAAACAAATTTTATTCTTCGGCTCTAGCCTCCTTGCTATGACCTGTTCAATGCAAGTATATGTATATGCAAGCAAATGCGACCAAATTTCAATATAGTTCAATATTTGTTTCAATTAGGCTAAATGGCTAAAAATTAGCAAACAAATAAACAAACAACGCAAACATCAATCAATTAGTGAATTAGAGTTTCAAATTCATAACTTTGATACATATACAGAAAATCATGTTTTGATGCCAAATCACAACAATGAATTCTAGCTATATTAGTTTTGGTTCTCACACCAGTCTAATGGAAATATATAGAAAATCACACCTTCGAAACTCGAACATAAATGTTGATGATGCGATCGCTATCATCAATATCATCTCCGGGCGACTAGAGTGTGATGCTATATCTATCCAATATATTAAAACTTTGAATATACGTTTGCAAGGCGTATATGCAAATTCTTTATATACTGAATTGTCCGAAATCAATATAAACAAATAATCAAATACGAATAGTTGATTTAAATTTTCAAAACAAAATTTGTTTTCACTTTAAAAATATACTCTTCACACTCGTTCTAAGATACTACTGATCCCATCTCTAACGAGTCATTCCCATTGGATTTTACTAATCCAATATCTGATGAATTCTTTCGTATGGTTCTAACGTGCCTTGTTCTCTGCTTTGTAAACCAAAGCTCTGATACCAACTGTGACGAGAAGGAATTTCGCTCGGTCCGAACCAGTCGCTAAACCGACCCAGACCATTCGAAACGCCCTATCGTTTGAGAACACGACAAAACAGAACGCATACAGAAGAACATTTCATTGTATATTACAACAATGCATCAGATTACAAGAATATACAGAGTATAAATGAATATTACACAGAAATATCAGAGATTTAAATTACATTTAAATACATAGCAGCGGAAAATAATACAATACACAACTAGAAGAAGATATACGGATACAAAGCTTTCCGGATATCGTTCCAGCTGTAAACCAGGATCCTGTGAATATAAATCTGCAAAACCCAAAACTACTAGCTGCCCGTGTCAAAATAGGGGCACCCAGAGTTTAGGTTAAAACAATAAACTCCAGGTCAGTCATGGGACTGGTGTGAGAACTAAAACAGTTATTTATCTTTATTTTAAATCATTAGGTAAATCAAGGGACCACGCCGTATAACACGGAACGGGTTTCCTCCCAAGAATACCAGTGCATAAAACAACTAGCGCAATGCTAAATAAAGAAAAATGAAGCTGTTATAAGACCCAGGTCCTATCACACAATGCAACGCAAGCCGGGGGATAGGGTTTTTACCTTATAACAGCCAAAGAATGCTTGATACGTTTAAAACAAATCATTTGATACTATTTTAAGTGCATAGTGTATAAAACAACTTCAAATCATAAGTATCAATCATAGGCGGCATGAGTGCCCCATCCCACTATGTCGCCATACTAGGCTCTACAAATAAAACCGCAAATGTCACGTATTGGGAAATTGGATTTCCATCTATGAACCGAGGCAAAAGATAGTCCTCAACCGATTCGAGACTGTCTAGCCCGAGCCTCAGGACCCAGACTCAGGTGGGCCCTTGGATCCTCAGGGTCGGTCCACCGATGTGGATTAAAATGCCTGAACATGCGTTTCCCCGCCCTTTGGGGCGTAAATGAGCTAACTAAATGACTCCATCGGTTCGAGAACGACCAATCAATCCGAGGCGCCTCGCAACAGCAACAACCACATAAGTCAAACTCGTCAGGGCGTGTAAAACCACTGACGCCACTTCTAGCTAGAAAGAAACGCATGCCCTCCCTGACGTCCTCTCCCGTTTTTGGTTCATACCGGGTGTGAAACACGCGAAGTAAACGTTACACAAAGCTACGCCATAAAGGCCTTGCTTTGATCATCACCACAAGACTTTGCTTTTCAACAGAAGCCTCGATCAATTGCCACTTAGGCATGCCACACAGGCAATTCACTCCATGCGTTTGATATCCATCAATATATAACCCCTGAGCTCGTACGTCTCAGAGAAGGGCGTTAAGCAAGAGAATAAATTCTCCGCTGCCAAACAGATATATATTTAATAGAGATCAATCACACAGACTAAAATCCAATGTCAGACACACAGTCCATTTACAAGTCCGTTCTGGGTCTGAACGAAACCGGAGGCACCTAGTACCCTGCATATCCATCGATCTCCAAGTACGTCTGGACAATCACTAACTGTTTCCATCTTCTTGGGTGTACAGCCCAATCAAGATCATCAGTAATTACCCAAACGACGTGAAGACCTCCGGTCTTCGACCATCGTCTTCATCTTCGACTTATCGTCGTATCAGTTATTCAGAATGGGATAAACCCGGTCTTTCCGAATAACTCGCGTATATATTATAAAAGTGTTACACAAACACAACATACGCCTCATTCCAATTCATCAGTCACTAACGGCAAATTAATCAAGAGAATAATTCCCCAAATATTAACCCCGAAGGCCGAAACCAACATCAGATCAATATCCAGAAAACCGTTCTGCTTAGCTAACCGACAGTTAGTTTCTGATTTCACATTCATAGGGAAAGGTTCCCATTAATTTTATCAAAGATAAATTCCTTGAATTTATTCTTTATTCTATTCTTTTGAATTTCGATTCAACTAGCCGGGATTAACGAAACTTACCGAAGTAATCATTTGTTTTAATTTCCCAATCCCAACCTATTAATCCCATGAAGTAAAACTGGTAATACTTCATATCTAACACCACAGTGTTATCGGTAAATTCAATTACCATTTCACGTTCAAATCTAATTAAAGATTTAACTATCGCCTGGAGCAAAACTGGTGATACTCCATTTTCGATCATTTCAATCTAATTAAAGATTCATTAAAACTCCACTTAGTTTTAATCCTCGACTGGGTTAAAGAATCAGTGTCATTTAAAACACGGTTCACGATAAACCCAAAATCACATTCATTAATTATCGGGTTAAAGAACGAGTGTTATTTAAAACACTGTTCACGATAAACCCAAAAATCAATATCGACTCGATTCCAATTAAATATTATTTAATTGGTACATTTCATTAAATCTAAATAAAAAGATTTAATCTTTTCTCCACTGGGTTTAAGAACAGTGTTAGTGAAGACACCATTCACGACAAACCCAAATCACATTTGATATTCAATACAAGGCTCTGAATAGAAAATATACCGGCTTATATTCAATATCAAATTCTACGACTAACAAATATCGTATTGGAAATAACGATATATATATCTATATCTTTCAAATTTCCATAACAACAGTTGTATAATCACGAAATCCAACATCGAAATATTCCGAAGACAATTTCGATTCAAATCCACTCCGATGCAATCATTGGAAATTCTGGTTATTTTTAAAACCCTTTTCGAATTCAATTTATTTATTTAAAAATAAATAGAATTATAATTCTAGTTCAAAACTAGTTCAGTTCGATAAAAATCTATTTTTATCTTTTCAAATATGGAGTTTTCCATCCCAAATCTTCACAAATCATTTCTTATGATTTTACACAAATTATTGCTATTTTTAATAATTTTATCAAGGCCCGTACAGTCGATTTCCATCAATGGCCATCGAACTGCACTTATAGCGACCTTTTTCAAATTTGATTTGGACGTAACTCCAAATCCAACCGTTAGATTTCAAACTTCTAATATTCGTTAGAAAGCTCTTTTCGATACGAACCCAACGGTTCCGGTTTTAGGAGAATCCGACGGTCGGATCTCCCGTAATGTCCGTTTGAAATAAATGGTCGAAATTTACGAACTGCCGCGGCGCGGCGCGTTCTATTCAGGCCATTATATTATATATATAATATATATAACATATTTTTCGTCGATTTCTATTTAAAACGAATTATATAAATAGTTTTTAAAATTCGTTTCAAAAGCAACTTCAACTTCCATTTCAATTCAATGCAAAATTGAATTCTTCTTTATAAATTCGTTTCAAAATTCATTTCTATTCAATTCAAATTTCAATTCAATTTGAATTCATTTCAATTCGCTTTCAATTCAATTTGAATTCGTTTTCAATTCAATTCATTTCGAAATCGTTTTCAATTCAATTCATTTCGAAATCGTTTTCAATTCAATTCATTTCGAAATCGTTTTCAATTCATTTTATTTCGAAATCGTTTTCAATTCATTTCGAAATCGTTTTCAATTCATTTCATTTCGAAATTGTTTTCAATTCATTTCGAAATCGTTTTCAATTCATTTCATTTCGAAATCGTTTTCAATTCAATTAATTTCGAAATCGTTTTCAATTCATTTCGAAATCGTTTTCAATTCATTTCATTTCGAAATCGTTTTCAATTCATTTCATTTCGAAATCGGTTTCAATTCATTTCGAAATCGTTTTCAATTCATTTCATTTCGAAATCGTTTTCAATTCATTTCGAAATCGTTTTCAATTCATTTCATTTCGAAATCGTTTTCAATTCATTTCATTTCGAAATCGTTTTCAATTCATTTCATTTTGAAATCGTTTTTTAAAATCGATATAAATATCGATCACGTCAAAATAGCGTCAATCTAATCAACACGGCTTCATAAATTTCTATTTTCAAATATTCTATTTCAAATATTTCTTTTTCAAAAATAGTTGTTATTATCAAAATATTTCGTTCAACACATGACCAATCTCAATGGATGAGTACTGTCAACACATGAACCTTTATTTTATATTGATAAAGATATAAATTTTATTACTAAAATATTTCGTTCAACACATGACCAATCTCAATGGATGAGTACTGTCAACACATGAACTTTTATTTTATAATATTCTTTATTTTTCAAATTGGAATGAGGCCCAATCAATCACCATATAAAGTTAATTATATGGATTTTCATACAACACATGTATAATAGCATTGAAAATAATCAACCATCAACCAAAGTGCACTACACTGTATAAGCATCAAATATAGATATTCCACGCTTATAACAGCCTGTCAATCAATCGATCGACATATTTAATCAATCAGGATGAGTGGACTTCAAATTTCATCCTAACACCCGTGTGGGGTTTCAAACAATCCGACACATATTTTATTTGTGCAGTTGGGCGATGTGTAAAATTTATCGACCCAATCAATGTCCTTCAAATAGGTGTACATAAACAAACCGTCTGGTTTGCAAATGAATATTTATTTATTCATATTCACGTTAAAAATTATATTTTTAACGACAAAACATTTATTTCGACATATGAATTTCTATTCAATTCATTTATTCTATAAAATGATGTTTTTATTTTTCTAACATATTTTAGAAAATTTCGGCGGCATAACGGCACGATACTAGAAACGGGACGAGGCCTAGCCTTATCCCCGGTCTAGTGAAGGCCCACGCCATTCACACATCAATCATATCAATTTCATTATGCAAACCACAAAATTTGGAGTAAGAGTCTAACCTAGCCTTACTCCTTCGCCTTATAACGGCGCACGTCTAATCCTAACCAATTTATCGATTCGATTTTTTCACACCACAAACCACATTCAAACCAATATCGCAATCAATTACCAAATAGCCAAACAAACAAGTCCATGGTCTGTGGACGATTGTGTCGGGTGCTACTAAGCACCGTCTGCATCCTAGTATATATATATAACTAGAAAAAGAAATTGAAAGGTGAGAAATTCTCACATATTGCTATCCTAGCTCCACGGCACTTCATTGATAGAAATCTTCATCGCTGTCGCATCTTTGTCATCTTCGTTGCTCGCTTTCTCTACATATGTAAAAATCGAATTTTTACTTCGCTATTCAATATATAAAAATCGAATTTTTATTTCGAAGTTCAATATATAAAAATCATATTTTTCTTTCGAAGTTCAATATATAAAAACTATATTTTTCTTTCGAAGTTCAATATATAAAAACTATATTTTTCTTTCGAAGTTCAATATATAAAAACTATATTTTTCTTTCGAAGTTCAATATATAAAAACTATATTTTTCTTTCGAAGTTCAATATATAAAAACTATATTTTTCTCACGCTATTCTTCATATAAAGATTTTTCCTTTTCAAAAATAAAGTTTATATTTTTCTCGAAGTAAAAATCATATTTTTACTTCACTACTCATCTCAAAATATTGTCTTTTCATATCTAAAAATATCGCCTTTTTATATTTAAAAATATCGCCTTTATTTTGCTACCTATATAAAGATGATATTTTTAATATTCCTATCATGTAAAAATTATATTTTTAATTTTCTACCTAACCAAAAATCATATTTTTACATCATCTATATAGTAAAAACTATATTTTTAATACATTAAAAATATAAAAATCATATTTTTAATACTTTAAAAATATAAAAATCATATTTTTATTTCCTATATTTTAAAAAAAAAACAAAGTGGTATATTTTTCTCTAAAACAATGCTATACGAATTTAAAAAACCAATTTTTAACTATGCAAAATTCATATCAAAACTGATTTTATTATTTTAAACTCTAAATACTTTAAAATAATTAAATAGGTGAGAAAAAAAAAAGAAACAGAAAGAGGAGGACTTACAGCGAAAATGGGGGGACTGAGGGGGGGGATGAACTCGTTCAGGCCGGCAGCAGGTGGTGGTTGGCGGAGATGGAATCGGCGTCGTCGTTTTGGGCGATTTGGGGCGGAAATCGAATTGGGCGGCTGGGAGGGCTTTGGCTTCGTCGAGGTGGGGTGGGGCGCGGGTCTGGGGAGACGTGGTGGTGGTGGGCGGCCGGCGACGGAGCGCGGTGGGGCTGGGCGAAGGTTCGTCGTTCGATCATTTTTTTTTTAAAACCTACGGTTTCACTGAGTGGAGAGAGAAGGAGGAAAACGGGGGGGCTATATATTTAATTAAATTTTTTTTTTATTATTATTATTTAAATTCAAAAAGTTGACTTTTAAATTCGAACACAAAACGAGACCCAACGCCTATCGTCCCTAGCGTTTTACACCCATTCCGAACACAATGGGATATGTATCGTAGGCTGTTTCGAACGTTTCGATCAGTTTCCGTTAAAATCAACATATAACTCTATATATTGAATTTGAACGCGCATTTCAATTTACTGGGGTCACATAACAACTCTATAAATTCCAGAAAAATATTTTCTAGCTTCGTATTGACGATACGGTCCTAACAAAACTAGTTTCGTCGAATTCTGAGACCGTATGAAAAATGGCCAATTTCCAGTCGATTAAAATCAACTAAAACTGGTCAAATGCGTCTTCCTTTGCCACGCTCACATATTGAATCGAAAAATTATGAAATTTGAAACCTAGCAATAACTTGACACTGCGGACCCAACAAAACTGGTTTCGTCGAAATCCGAGGTCGTTTGCAAAATGTCCATTTTTAAGGGCCTGAATTCCATAGCGACTATTCAGAATTTTCAACTGGACATATCTTTTGATCCCCGCTATGAAAATTTGATTACTCGGATTCGTTCGAAAGATATTATCAAATAGATCCTATGATTTTTGGTTTCACTAAAATCCGGATTGTTTTGCACCCGGTACAATCAATTGAAGTTTGAAATCGAATTATCGAACTACCGCGCCATTTTCAATTCTATTTATAATTATATATAAATATTTATATTCTAACGATGACGCGTATAAATATATACGTTCGAATTATATTCAAAATAAATTTCTCATCGATATTATTTAATATAATTCATTTTAAATAATCAAAATTCGCTAAAATAGCCAAAATAAAAATTTTAAACTGGCCCAGATTTTCCGGGTTATTACAACAAAGAACGGGCATAATATTAACAATGAGATAGATCCAAAGGATATAGAAAGACAGGCATAATCTCAGATCCATATTTATTACAATGTCATAATTACAATTAACTTTTATTTCTGAAAGTAACGTGAACTTACAAGTTACAAAACGGTCTTGAATTCTGGGATATGTATTCTGAAACCGAAAAACTCTCCCTTGAAGTAGACTATTTTATCTTCTATTTTAGATTTGATTTGATGTTCTTCTTAATCGATTACTAGTTTGGATTTGATTTTCTAGTTTGGAGAGAATGAATAGAGGCTTAGGCTAGCTTGTAGACGAACATCATGACGACACCATAGTTTTAGGGTTATGATGTTAGGGTTTAGGTTTAGCTACGTATATATTGATGTCTGGGATTATTTAGAGCCCTTAGATGAACTAGGAGTCCATCAGAACCACCAAGCTCAAATACACATCATCCGGCCACTCAGAAGAAGACACATCATAACAAAACACTTCAGAATTCTGTGTTGGATGAGTATGGGCGCACTTGGAAGGTGCGCCAGTGCATTTTTGTACTGGCGCACTTGTGAAGTGCGCTAATGTATTCTGGTCGACTTTCGGTTTTTCTGACTAACTTCGTTCGTCCATATCTTCTTCATACGATATTTGTTTTACGCAAACTCGGACTCTAACTCAAGCAGAATTCTGAGACCCGTTTCATTTAATACTTCTTTTAATAATTATTTATTCTTTAATTATCCATTATGTACTATTTTAAAATTACGAGGTGTTACACAAACCATGGACAACTTGTTTGAGTTGTGATTTGAAATTTAATGAATATTATGAATGGTTGATTGTTGATTTTGGTTGAAAACAAATAGAATTAATTTATGGAAAAATTCGTCTACATATGAAATAGATTATTGAAATCCCCCTTGTCAAAAGTTGCGAGGCTTTAAGGTAGCGCGAGGATTACGAGGTGTTACACAAACCATGGACGACTTGTTTGAGTTGTGATTTGAAATTTAATGAATATTATGAATGGTTGATTGTTGATTTTGGTTGAAAACAAATAGAATTAGTTTGTGGAAAAATTCGTCTGCGTACGAAATAGATTATTGAAATCCCCCTTGTCAAAGGCTGCGAGGCTTTAAGGTAGCGTGAGGAGTCGTACATCGGGACGGTGCCGGTATTAGTTACCCTACAATTTTGCTGTTGAATTTTTTTGAAATATTTATATGTTGTAAAATGTTCATTTTGTTATATAAAATTGTTTAAATAATATAAAAACTAGAGTTTTTATTGTATATGAACATGAAAATGATCAGTATATGTCGACATAGAATTCATGTTTTTGTTGTAAGTCAAAAATGGTCATTTGTTGATATAAGAATGTATAAACATTTGATTTTACATTTTAATGTAAATGATATATTAAAAATTTACATTTTGATATACAATGTATAAACATTTGATTTTACATTTTAATGTAGATGATACATTAGAAAATATACGTTTTGATATAAAATGTATTTGCATTTGATTTTACACTTTTAATGTAAATGGTACATTAAAATATAAAAATTTTGATATAAAGATGTGTCTACGTGTAATTTACATTTTATGTAAATGAATTAATAAAAAGAATAAAACCTTGATTTGAATGTGTTAATATGTAATTTACATTTTTAATAATAATTAGAATTCATTAAAAAGAATGAATCTTTGTTTGAAAACTTGTGAACATGTAATTTACATTTTTATGTAAATAAATTATTAAAAAGAATAAAACCTTGATTAGAATGTGTTAATATGTAATTTATATTTTTAACGATAATTAGACTTCATTAAAAAGAATGAATCTTTTTTTGAAAACTTGTGAACATGTAATTTACATTTTTATGTAGATGATTTATTAAAAATAATTAAACCTTGATTAGAATGTGTTAATATGTAATTTACATTTTTAATGGTAATTAGAATTCATTAAAAAGAATGAATCTTTGTTTGAAAACTTGTGAACATGTAATTTACATTTTTATGCAAATGAATTATTAAAAAGAATAAAACCTTGATTAGAATGGTTTAACATGTAAAATTACATTTCCACGTAATTAGTATTCATCAAAAAGAATGAAACTTTGACAGAAAATAGAAAACATGTTTTAATTAGAAAAATTGTTCATTGTTTTAATTAAAAACATGTTAACATTAAAATCTTATTTTAAATGAAAAGAATGATTTATTAGAAAATTGTTCATGTTAGAATAAAAGTGTTGAAACATTAGAAATTCCATTTTTAAGGTAAAAAGGATTCATTAGAAAACATTTATTAGAACATACAAAAATAAAAATTATTTTTGTCATGTTAGGAACATATGTTAGAATATACGTTATATGTTAAACATTATATTTAACACACTAGAATAGAATGAAAAGAGATTATATTTGCTTTGAAAATAAAAGATTACATTTTATTTGTAATGTAAGAAGACTACATTTTTATGCAATATCAAAAGATTGTGTTTTTATACAATGCAAAGAACTTACATTTTTCAGTGTAATATAAGAAATGGATAAAGATTTCAATTTTTTCAATGTACTAAATGTAGAATAGAATGAATTACATTTTTATGTAATATATGAATCACATAAAAGAATTAATGCTGAAATGGAATTGTTTATGACATTAAAAAAATCACATTTTTATTGCAATATAGGATTTCATATATAAAAGAAATCAATGTTAATTTGAAAATGGTTTGAAATCATTGAACGATATATATATATATATACATATATATATTAAAATAAAACGAATCACGCTGCTGTAGTTCGCATTTTGAAATCGTAACTTCAAACGATTATACCGAGAGATCCGACCGTCGAATTTTCCCAAAACTGGAACCATTGGGTTCATTTTGGAAATATCTTTCCAACGATATAAAATTTGCTAAGATCCAATGGTTAGATTGTTAGAAATGTGTAAACCAAATTTTGATGAAAAGAGCGCCAGTGCCATGTAATGACCCGAAGCGTCGTTTAATTAAAAATGGCTATTTTTAAATAAATAAAAATAGCGATAAATCATTACAAAATATTATAAATGATATGGAATGGAAAGATTGATTTAAATTATATATTCGAGAATTATTTGAAAAGTCCGAGTTAAATCTCATTTCAAATAATTATACGACGATTGGAAGTCAAAGACTTGAAGACGATGATTGAAGACTGGCGGTCTTCACATCGAATGGATGACTGCTGATGCCCTGGATCGGTTAGCTCCCAGGAGGGGTTATAGTGGTAGTTGTCTGGACGTACTTGTTGATTGTCCGAATATGCTCGGTATCTCCAGTTTCATTCAGACCCAGAACAGACTTGTAAATGGATGTATGTCTGACATTGGATTTTATTTTGTGCTGATTGATTTCTATTTAATATATATCTGTGGGTGGCGGAGAATTTATTCTCTTGCTTAACATCCCTCTCTGAGACGTATGAGCTTAGAGGTTTTATATTAATAGACATCAATCGCATGGCGTAAATTGTCAGTGTGGCATGCCAAGATGCAAATGATCAAGTCTTATTGTTTAAAAGCAGAGCCTTGTGGTTGATGATCAAAGCACAGCTTTAAATAGAATAGCTTTGTGTATTATGTTACTTCGCGAGCCTCACACCCCCGGTATGAATCAGAAACGGGAGTAAGGACTGCAGGGAGGACATACGTTTCTTTCTAGCTAAACGTGGTGTCATCGACTTACCAACCCTAGAATTTTTACTTATGTGGATGATGGAACTTGGCGCCTCGGTTATTTGAGTCCCTAGTGGCTCTATTTACGCCCCATAGGGTGAGGAAACGTATTGTTCAGCCATAACCAATCCACTGACATATTTGTGGACCGGCCCTGAAGATCTAAGGGCTTACCTGAGTCTGAGTCCTAAGGCATGGGCTAGAGTGTCTCGAATTCGGCAAGGACAATCTTTTGCCTTGGTTCATGATGGAAATCCAACTTCCAATATGACCTATGCGGTTTTGATATTATAACAAGTATGGCGACATAGTATATGGTAGCTATGCCGTCTATTATTGATATATTATGATTGAAATGTTTTTGAAACATATATACACTAATAATAATATCAAATCAGTTTTATCATATCAAGCATATTTTGACCATTATAAGGTAAAACATTATCCTACGGTTTGCGTCGCATTGTGTGACGGGACTTGAGTCTTATAATGGTTTCATTTTTATGAAATGCATTGCATTGTTTAACGATTTACTGTATTTGTGCACTAGCAATCCAATAGAGTAAACTCGTTCCGCGTTAGCGGCGTGGTCCTGTGATTAGCCTTATTATCAAATAGGTTAAATAAGATTTCTCATACTAGTCCCATGACTGACTCGTAGTTTTGCAAAGTCGGGTGCCCTCTTTTCCACACAGGCAGCCTTGTATACAGGTTTAGCAAATTCATGCTGGATAGCTATGGAGCTGAAGATGGATATTATCATTCCTATTTTGCTGTTCAGACTTCACTTAGTGAATTATGTTTTTATTCCGCTGCAGACATTTTATATTAAGCTGAAACTATATTCTATGCTAAGTATGATCCTATTATGCTGTGTAATTCTGATGATGTATTATTTCCAGTGTAATTTGATGAACATTATCTGCTGTAATTCTCTATTTCTGTTTTGTTGTTATTGTTATGTGTTATATTCCAATTATTATCCTTGCTTTCGTACGGTGGAAGCTTGGGGTCGTCACAAGAAACATGTGTTCAAGAATTGCCATTCCTCAAACGTAATGGAGGACCGGCCCAACCGATCCAAGGGTTCACTACGGGGGATCCTGAGGCATTTGCTAGAGTGTCTTGAATCAGAGAGGAGCCATCCCTTGCCTCGACTCATGATGGAAATCCAATTTCCAATACGTGTCATTTTGATTTTGATTGTAGAGCCTTGTATTGGTGACATAATAGATGGTACCCATGCCGACTATGATTGATACATTTATATTTGAAGTTGTTTTATACACTTTGCACTTATAATAATATCAAATGATTTATTTTAAATGTACCAAACATGTTTGGCTATTATAAAGGAAAACCCTATCCTCCGGCTTGTGTTGCATTGTGTGATTGAACCTAGGTCTTATATGTAACAACCCGAAAATCTGGGCCAGTTTAAAATTTTTATTTTGGCGATTTTAGCGAATTTCGAACATTTAAAATAGATTATTTTAAATAAAATCGACGAGAAATTTATTTTTGAATATAAATAGAACGTATATATCTATATACGTCGTGGTTAGAATATAAATATTTATATATAATTATAAATAGAATTGAAAATGGCGCGGTAGTTCGATAATTTGATTTCTAACTTCAATTGAATGTGCCGGGTGCAAAACAATCCGGATTTTAGTGAAACCAAAAACATTAAGACCTAATTGATAACATCTTTCCAACGAATCCGAAAAATCAAAATTTCATAGCGGGAATCAAAAGATACGTCCAGTTGAAAATTCTGAATAGTCGCTATGGAATTCAGGCCCTTAAAAATGGGAATTTTGCAAACGACCTCGGATTTCGACGAAACCACTTTTGTTGGGTCCGTGATGTCAAATTATTGTTAGATTCTAAATTTCATAATTTTTCGAATCAATATGTGAGCGTGGCGAAGGAAAACGCGTTTGACCAGTTTTAGTTGATTTTAATCGACTGGAAAATGGTCATTTTTCCAATGGTCTCAGAATTCGACGAAACTAGTTTTGTTAGGACCGTATCGTCAATAGGAAGCTAGAAAACATTTTTCGAGAATTTTTGGAGCTAGTATGTGACCCCGGTAATTTGAAATGTACGTTTAAAATTCAATATAGTGATTTAAATGTAAATTTAACGGAAACTGATTCAAACGATCGAATCAGCCTGCGATACATATCCCATTGTGTTCGGAATGGGGGTAATTTGCTATGGATGACAGGCGGTGGGCCTCGTTTAGAGGTCGTATGTAAAAGTCAACATTTTGAAATTAAAATAATAATAAAATAATAATAAAAGAAAAAAAAAATTCTCTTTCCTCCCTTAACTTCTCTCTGCCCCCCCTGCTTTCGTCCATTTTCAATTGAACGGAAAAAAGAAAAAAAAGAGAGAAGATGACGAAGCGGGGAGGAGCCGCCGCCCCTCCCCGATGACAACGCGCCGCCGCAGGTGGCGAAGCTGCACCGCCTCCCACTTCCGATCTCCCCCTTCCTCCTTTGCCGCACCCCAAGCCCCTGCGCCCTCCGATCCACCGCCTGCCACAGCTTCGCCTCCCCTTCTTCAACTCCACCTCGTCCTCCTCTTCCCCTTACCTCGCGCACCCCCCCCTCCGGCGCAGCTACCACCAAGCCCCCCTCCTCCTGACAGCCGCCGCCGACCACCAGCGTCGTCCCCGACCCCCTGCGCCTCTCCTCTTCAAATAACAGTGAGTATTTATTTTATTTTAGTTATTTTATTTCAGTTTTTTTTTGTGTAATGATTTTTAATATAAAAATTGATTTCTTTAGCATATAAAAACTGATTTCTTTTGCATATAAAAACAAGATTTCTAATGATAAAAAGTTATGTTTTTGGAAAGTAAAAAGAAGAGATTTTTATTATAAGAAAGTTAATATTTTTATATTTGAAAAATCATATTTTTATAGAGTGAAAAAGTTTGATCATTTTTATATAGAGAAAGGCGAAATTTTTATATTATAAAAAGAGTAAAAATATGATTTTTCTAAGATATAGGATATAAAAATATCATCTTTATATAGGTAGCAAAATAAAATGTGATTTCTATAGGGATAAAATAGAAAAGGTAAAATCTTTAAATATAAAGGCGAAAACTTTATTTTTATAAAGGCGAAAACTTTATTTTTATAAAGGCGAAAACTTTATTTTTGAAAGGGCGAAATCTTTATATGAAGAATAGCGTGATAAAATTACAATTTTTATCTATATAGTAGCGTTGTAAAAATATGATTTTTTTTTATATATTGAATAGGCATAGTAAAAATTCGATTTTTAAATATATGAAGTGATTATAAAAATATGATTATTTTTTTTTAAATTGAAAGTGAACAAATAAAAATGTGATTTTTATATATGTAGTGGCTTCGGGCAACGAAGATGACAAAGATGTGATAACGATGAAGATTTCTATAAATGAAGAGTCGTGGTATTGGATAGCTATTGGTGAGAATTTCTCACCTCTCAATTTCTTTTTCTAGTTATATATATATACTAGGATGCAGACGGTGCTTAGCAGCACCCGACACCCGTCATCCACAGACCATGGATGGCTTGTTTGTTAAATTATTTGGTTGTGTAGTTGGTTAGATTATTTGGTTTGAATTGAATTATTTGGTGAATTGAATGGATTTGATTGATGTGTGAATGGCGTGGGCCTTCACTAGACCGGGGATAAGGCTAGGCCTTGTCCCGTTTCTAGTATCGTGCCGTTATGCCGCCGAAATTTTCTAAAATATGTTAGAAAAATAAAAATATCATTTTATTGAATAAATGAACTGAATAGAAATTCATGTTTTAAAATAAAATGTTTTATCATTAAAAATAAAATGTTTTATCATTAAAAATATAATTTTTAACGTGAAAGTGAATAAATGAATATTTATAAACAAATCGACCGATTTGTTTATATACACTGATTTGACTGATATCGATTGGGTCGATAAATCTTACACGTCGCCCAACTGCACAACTAAGATCTGTGTTTGATTGTTTGAAACCCCACACGGGTGTTGGATGAAATTTGAAGTTCACTCATCCTGATTGATTAAATATGTCGATCGATCGATTGACAGGCTGTTATAAGCGTCAGATATCTATATTTGATGCTTATACAGTGTAGTGCACTTTGGTTGATGGTTGATTATTTTTCAATGCTATTATATACGTGTGATGTATGAAAACCCATATAATTAACATTATATGGTGATTGATTGGGCCTCATTCCAATCGGGAAAATAATGAATATTATAAAAGAAAATTCATGTGTTGAATATAAAAATAGTCATGTGTTGACGATGATTATGGGTTGAAACTATTCATGTGTTGAGTGAAATATTTTAAATAATAAAAAATTACATCTTTATCATATTTATGATTAGAATCTACTTTACGGTGGAGTCTAATTAAAATCAAACGATAGATACCATAGTTTTATAAAATATTTTACATAACAAAAATAGTGATGTGTTGACAGTACTCATGTGTTGAGATTAGTCGTGTGTTGAAAGAAATATAGATTCATGTGTTGAATGGGATAAATATTCATTTGTTGGATAGAATAAAGAAGTTTTGAAAAATATAAAGCCGTGTTGATTAGAGATGCGTTATTTTGACACGAACGATATTTATATCGATTTTATTCGTTGTATAATGAATATTGAAAAGTGATTTCAAAATTAAGTATTTTGAAATGAAATTCAAATTGAATTAGATTAAAATTCGAATTGAATAGGAAGCGAATTTGAATTCGAATAAAATAGAAATGAATTCAAATTGAATTAAATTGAAATAGAAATTTAAAACAAACTGAAATTGAATTGAAATCAATTTGAAACAAATTCGAATTGAATCAAATAGAAGGTAAATTCGAATTGAATTGAAACGAATTTGAATTTGAATTGAATTGAAATGAACTCGAATTGAATTGAAATCAAATCGATTTGAAATTGAAGATGAAGTTGAAATTGTTTTGAAACGAATGTAGAACTATTTATAAAATTCGTTTTAAAAGGAAATCGATGAAATATATATAATATATATATTATATATATATAATGGCCTGAATAGAACGCGCCGCGCCGCGGCAGTTCGTGAATTTCGACCATTTATTTCAAACGGACATTGCGGGAGATCCGACCGTCGGATTCTCCTAAAACCGGAACCGTTGGGTTCGTATCGAAAAGATCTTTCCAATGAATATTAGAAATTTGAAATCTAACGGTTGGATTTGGAATTATGTACAAATCAATTTCAGAAAAGGTCGCTGTAAGTGCAGTTCGATGGCCGTAGATGGAAATCGACTGTACGGGCCTTGATAAAATTATTAAAAATATCTATAATTTGTGTAAAATCATAAGAAATGATTTGGGAAAATTGAGCTGGAGAATTCCACATTTGAAAAGATAAAGATAGATTTTTATCGAAATAAACTAGTTTTGAACTAGAATTAAAATCAATTTATTTTTGAAATAAATAAATTGAATTTGAAGGTGATTTTAAAAATAATCAATATTTCCAATACGTGGATTGGACCGGAGCTGAATCGAAATTATCTTCGGGATATTTCGATGTTGGATTTCGTGACTATACAGATATTGTTATGGGAATTTGAAAGATATATTTTATATCGTTATTTCCAATACGATATATGTTGGTTTCAGAATTTGATATTGAATATAAGACGATATATTTTCTATTCAGAGCCTTGTATTTAATATCAAATGTGATTTGGGTTTATCGTGAATCGTGTTTTAGATGACATTGGTTCTTTAACCCAGTTAAAGGCAAGATATCGATTTTTGAGAAGATTAAAACTAAGTGGAGTTTTAATGAATCTTTAATTAGATTAAAATGTGAATTGATAATTTAAATTATCAAATCTGAAAAGTGATCGAGAGTGGAGTACCACCAGTTTTGCTCCAAAGCGGTAGTTAAATCTGTAATTAGATTTGAACGTGAAATGGTAATTAATTTTACTGATAACACCGTGGTGTTAGATCTGGAGTATTACCAGTTTTCTCCATGGGATATATAGGTTGGGTTTGGGAAATAAAATAAATAATTACTTCGGTGTGGTTCGCTAATCCCGACTAGTTTGAAATGATATCCAAAGGAAGATTAAAGAATAAATTTAGAATAATTTATCTTGGATAAAATTAATGGGAACCTTTCCCTAAAAATGTGATTTTGTGAATAAAAGAATATTCTGTATTGGAATGAGGCGTTCGTTGTGTTTGTGTAACATTTGTTTATTATATACGTGGGTTATTCAGAAAGGCCGGGTTTTTACCCATTCTGAATAACCGATTCGACGAGATGTCAAAGATGAAGACGGTGGTTGAAGACCGGAAGTCTTCACATCGTTTGGGTGATTACTAATGATCTTGATTGGGCTGTACACCCAAGATGAGGGAAACAGTTGGTGATCGTCCAGACGTACTTGGAGATGGATGGATATGCGAGGAAAGTGCCTCCGGTTTCGTTCAAACCCAGAACGAACTTGTAAATGGATTGTGTGTCTGACATTGGATTTTATTCTGTGTTGATTGATCTCTATTAAATATACATCTGCTTGGCGGCGGAGAATTTATTCTCTTGCTTAACGCCCTTCTCTGAGACGTACGAGCTCAGAGGTTGTATATCGATGGACATCAGTCGCATGGAGTGAATTGCCGGTGTGGCATGCGTAAGTGGCAATTGATCAAGGCTTCTGTTGAAAAGCAAAGTCTTGTGGTTGATGATCAAAGCACGGCCTGTGTGGCGTAGCTTTGTGTATAACGTGAATTCGCGAGCCTCACACCTCGGTATGAGTCAAAAACGGGAGACGGACCGCTGGGAGAGCACGACGTTTCTTTCTAGCTAGGGTGGTGTCAGTGACCTACCAGCCCTGACATTTATGTACTTTTCACCTGTGTGGTTGTTGGATACGAGGCGCCTCGGATATAGGTCTGTAAGGACCGGGAAACGTGTGTTCAGGAATTGCCAATCCTCAAAAGTAAAAGAGGACCGGCCCAGTTGATTCCAAGGATCATAGTGGGGTCCTGAGGCATTTGCTAGAGTGTCTCGAACGCGGAGAGGAGCTTGCCCCTTGCCTCGACTCATGATGGAATCCAATTTCCAATACGTGATAATTTGGTTTTATTTGTAGAACCTAGTATGGCGACATAGTGGTATGGGTCATTCATGCCGCCTATGATTGATATTTATGATTGAAATTGTTTTGACACTATATACCTATATTAGTATCACATAATGTGTTTTAAACGTATCAAGCATGCTTTGGCTGTTATAAGGTAAAAACCCTATCCTCCGGCTTGCGTTGCATTGTGTGATGGGACCTGGGTCTTATAACAGCTTCATTTTTCTTTATTTAGCATTGCGCTGTTTGTTTTATGCACTGGTATTCTTGGGAGGAAACCCGTTCCGTATTATACGGCGTGGTCCCTTGATTTACCTAACTTTAAAAATAAAGATTAATAACTGTTTTAGTTCTCACACCAGTCACATGACTGACCTGGAGTTTATTGTTTTAACCTAAACTCTGGGTGCCCCTATTTTCCACACGGGCAGCTTGTAGTTTTGGTTTTGCAGATTTATATTCACAGGATCCTGATTTACAGCTGGAACGATGCTCGGAAAGCTCTGTATCCGTGCATTACTTCTAGTTCTGCTTTTGTATTATTTTCCGCTGCGATGTATTTAAATGTAATTTAAATCTCTGATATTTATCGAATGTAATTTGTTCATTTATACTCTGTATATTCTTGTATCTGATGGAATTGTTGTAATAACAATGAAATGTTCTTCCGTCTGCGTTCCATTTTGTCTTGTCCTCAAAGTATTCGTGCTTTCCTTCACGGGGAAGTTACGGGTTCTTACAGTGGTATCAGAGCTTTGGTTTACAGAGCTCGAGAACAAGACACATTAGAACCATACGAAAGAATTCATCAGATATTGGATTAGTAACATCCAATTAGAATGACTCGTTAGAGATAGGATCAGTAGTATCCTAGAGCGAGTGTGAAGAGTATATTTTTCAAATGAAAACAATTTTTGTCTTAAAATTTAAATCGCTTTATTCGTATTTGATTATTTATTTATTTTGAATATGGATAATCCAGTATATAAAGATTTCGCGTATACGTGTCATGAATGTATAATCGAAGTTTTGATATACTGGATAGATATAGAGTCACATTCTTGACACCCGGGGATAATTCTTGTGATGTGGCCACATCATCAGTATTTATGTTCGTGTTTCGAAGGTGTGACTTCTATATTTTTCCATTAGGCTGGTGTGAGAACCAAAACTTATATAGATAGATTTATTGTTGTGAATTGGCATCAAAAACATGATTTTTTGTATATGTATCAAAAGTTATGAATTTGGAACGTTAATTCACTAATTGATTGATGTATGTGTTGTTTGTTCATTAGTTTGATAATTTTAACCATTTATGCCTAATTGTATCAAATATTGAACTATATTGAAAATTGGTCGCATTTGCTTGCATATACATATACTTTGAACAGGTCAAAGCAAGGAGGCTAGAGCAGAGAATAAAATTTGTTTGCCCGACAAATAGGTACATGTTTACTACATAATTTACTGTTTTTTTTGGGTGATGATGATTTTATGAGCCTATTGGCTAGCCGCTTGGCTTTTTCTTTTTCTTTTTG
The DNA here is from genome assembly GCA_030737875.1 of Allium sativum. Taxonomy (NCBI): domain Eukaryota; kingdom Viridiplantae; phylum Streptophyta; class Magnoliopsida; order Asparagales; family Amaryllidaceae; genus Allium; species Allium sativum. Next base: position 59,783,725 of record CM060913.1, read on the forward strand.
AGATTAGAAGGACCGGGGAAGCTATTTGAAATTCCCCGATGCTCCCGTTGCAGGGGAGGTTATGGCGAAATTTTTCGAAAATTTAGGGTGTTAGCCAAATTTTTGAAGAATTTGAAAATTCTCAGAAACTGAAAAGTTGGAGAATGGAAGCCAGATCGAATGTAGAGCTTATTAATCAAACCACTTTCGACTTTGTTCCTTTTCGGGGACGAAAAGTTTTAAGTGGGGGAGATTGTAACAACCCGAAAATCTGGGCCAGTTTAAAATTTTTATTTTGGCGATTTTAGCGAATTTCGAACATTTAAAATAGATTATTTTAAATAAAATCGACGAGAAATTTATTTTTGAATATAAATAGAATGTATATATCTATATACGTCGTGGTTAGAATATAAATATTTATATATAATTATAAATAGAATTGAAAATGGCGCGGAAGTTCGATAATTTGATTTCTAACTTCAATTGAATGTGCCGGGTGCAAAACAATCCGGATTTTAGTGAAACCAAAAACATTAAGACCTAATTGATAACATCTTTCAACGAATCCGAAAAATCAAATTTCATAGCGGGAATCAAAAGATACGTCCAGTTGAAAATTCTGAATAGTCGCTATGGAATTCAGGCCCTTAAAAATGGGAATTTTGCAAACGACCTCGGATTTCGACGAAACCACTTTTGTTGGTTCCGTGATGTCAAACTATTGTTAGATTCCAAATTTCATAATTTTTCGAATCAATATGTGAGCGTGGCGAAGGAAAACGCGTTTGACCAGTTTTAGTTGATTTTAATCGACTGGAAAATGGTCATTTTTCCAATGGTCTAAGAATTCGACAAAACTAGTTTTGTTAGGACCGTATCGTCAATACGAAGCTAGAAAACATTTTTCGAGAATTTTTGGAGCTAGTATGTGACCCCAGTAATTTGAAATGTATGTTTAAAATTCAATATAGTGATTTAAATGTAAATTTAACGGAAACTGATTCAAACGATCAAATCAGCCTGCGATACATATCCCATTGTGTTCGGAATGGGGGTAATTAGCTATGGATGACAGGCGGTGGGCCTCGTTTAGAGGTCGTATGTAAAAGTCAACATTTTGAAATTAAAATAATAATAAAATAATAATAAAAGAAAAAATTCTCTTTCCTCCCTTAACTTCTCTCTACCCCCCCTGCTTTCGTCCATTTTCAATTGAACGGAAAAAAGAAAAAAAAAGAAGATGACGAAGCGGGGAGGAGCCGCCGCCCCTCCCCGATGACAACGCGCCGCCGCAGGTGGCGGAGCTGCACCGCCTCCCACTTCCGATCTCCCCCTTCCTCCTTTGCCGCACCCCAAGCCCCTGCGCCCTCCGATCCACCGCCTGCCACAGCTCCGCCTCCCCTTCTTCAACTCCACCTCGTCATCCTCTTCCCCTTACCTCGCGCACCCCCCCTCCGGCGTAGCTACCACCAAGCCCCCCCTCCTCCTGACAGCCGTCGCCGACCACCAGCGTCGTCCCCGACCCCCTGCGCCTCTCCTCTTCAAATAACTATGAGTATTTATTTTATTTTAGTTATTTTATTTCAGTTTTTTTTTGTGTAATGATTTTTAATATAAAAATTGATTTCTTTAGCATATAAAAACTAATTTCTTTTGCATATAAAAACAAGATTTCTAATGATAAAAAGTTATGTTTTTGGAAAGTAAAAAGAAGAGATTTTTATTATAAGAAAGTTAATATTTTTATATTTGAAAAATCATATTTTTATAGAGTGAAAAAGTTTGATCATTTTTATATAGAGAAAGGCGAAATTTTTATATTATAAAAAGAGTAAAAATATGATTTTTCTAAGATATAGGATATAAAAATATCATCTTTATATAGGTAGCAAAATAAAATGTGATTTCTATAAGGATAAAATAGAAAAGGTAAAATCTTTAAATATAAAGGCGAAAACTTTGTTTTTATAAAGGCGAAAACTTTATTTTTATAAAGGCGAAAACTTTATTTTTATAAAGGCGAAAATTTTATTTTTATAAAGGCGAAAACTTTATTTTTGAAAGGGCGAAATCTTTATATGAAGAATAGCGTGATAAAAATATAATTTTTATCTATATAGTAGTGTTGTAAAAATATGATTTTTTTTATATATTGAATAGGCATAGTAAAAATTCGATTTTTAAATATATGAAGTGATTATAAAAATATGATTTTTTTTTAAATTGAAAGTGAACAAATAAAAATGTGATTTTTATATATGTAGTGGCTTCGGGCAACGAAGATGACAAAGATGCGATAACGATGAAGATTTCTATAAATGAAGAGTCGTGGTATTGGATAGCTATTGGTGAGAATTTCTCACCTCTCAATTTCTTTTTCTAGTTATATATATATACTAGGATGCAGACGGTGCTTAGCAGCACCCGACACCCGTCATCCACAGACCATGGATGGCTTGTTTGTTAAATTATTTGGTTGTGTAGTTGGTTAGATTATTTGTGTAGTGACCCGAAAATCCGGTCCAATTTGAGCTGACTAAATAACACAAGTCCAACCCCAAATTGCACTGGAAATTCAAGAAACTAATAGAAAGAAGATAGAGGGTGAGAATAGATAAGGTAGAACTATTAGAATAGAAGAAAAAGAAGATCATCATCATCAGAGTAACACGAATCTCATAGCGGAACGAATAAAATATAACATACCTTTGAAATACAAACAGATATGTATACAATAATATTGCAGAGTACAACACTTACAACACAACGGAAATAACTATAGCTATATGATCCTGAAGCCTCCTGCTCCAAGCTCTTCCAGTATATCTGTAAATCCCAACTACTTGACTGCCCGTACAAATTTAGGCACCCAAGAGTTTAGGGAAACAAAACAAATAAACTCCGGGTAAGTCATGGACTGGTGTGAGTAAACTCAAATCATTTTAACAGGTATATGATATCTCATAAGACCACGCCGTGAATACGGAACGGGTTTTTCCCTTATGAGAATCCAACATCTTTGAAAAGCAGTATCACTGATATTATAATAATGTCTAAATACAATTAGATATCAATTTGGCAGAAACGCTTTCATCTCACGTTCTACATATATAGTATACAATCAAAACCGCGGGTGCGTATTGGATGATTGGATTTCCAACTATGACAAGGTATGGAACCACCTTCCGATCAGTGTACTCTAGGAACGATACACTGGAGTTCAACAAGAACATCTTGTAACTCAGCCACACATGACCGACCACTCATTTCGCTTGAGTGTATCGAATGTACATCACCAACGGTTGGGATCAGCAACCGTTACCTGTATATATATGGGACAACATTAATAGATTAAAGAAGCAAATGAATTGAGACGACCCAAAATCCCGTTCAGAAGGAAACAAGGGTTATCTTTGGAATATAACACAGAAACAGATAATAGCAGAACAGAATTAAATAAATACACCAAATAATGAACAATAGATATACTGGATAAAAGTAATCATCAGAGTTACACAGTATACAGGATCTTACTTAGTACAAATACAGTTCAGCTATACATAAATGTCTACAGCGGAAATAAACAAAATATGTACAGTAGGAGCTGAACAGCATAAAAAGAAATAAATGATAGAATCCATCTTCAGCTCCAGCTATCCAGAAAGAACCAGCTAAACCTGAATACCAGGCTGCCCGTGTAGAAAAAGGGGCACCCGAGTTTGAAAGTGAAACAAACTACGAGTCAGTCATGGGACTGGTATGAGAAATCTACTCAACACATATATAATTTGGCTAATCACAGGACCACGCCACTTTCGTGGAACGGGTTTACTCCATTGGATCGCCAGTGCTTTAAAACAAATCTTTCTTTTAAACATCGCTATGCTTTTTTATAAAAATGATGCCATTATAAGACTCAGTTCCCATCACACAATGCAACGCAAACCGGAGGATAGAGTTTTTACCTTATAACGGCCAAATATGCTTGATACGAATAAAAAAAAGGCATTTGATATTATTGCTAGTGTTTATATGTTTCAAAAACAATTTCAAATCATAACTATCAATCATAGACGACATGAGCGTCCCATGCCACTATGTCGCCAAATATATATATACAATCGAGATCGCACGATGTCGTATTTGGAAATTGGATTTCCGTCATGAACCAAGGCAAAAGATAGTCCTTACCGAATTCGAGACGCTCTAGCCCGCCCCTCAGGACCCAGACTCAGGTGAGCCCTTGGATCGTCAGGGCCGGTCCACCGATGTGGATTAAAATTCCTGAACAATGCGTTTCCCCGCCCTTTGGGGCGTAAACGAGCCAACGAATGACTCCATCGGACCCGGATCGTCCGATCAAACCGAGGCGCCTCGCAACAGCAACAACCACATAGGTGAAAAGTATATAAATGTCAGGGCTGGTAGGTCACTGACACCACCCTAGCTAGAAAGAAACGCATGCCCTCCCTGAGGTCCTACTCCCGTTTTAGGTTCATACCGGGGTGTGAGGCTCGCGAATTCACGTTATACACAAAGCTACGCCACACAGGCGGTGCTTTGATCATCACCACAAGACTTTGCTTTTCAACAGAAGTCCTGATCACTGCATCTTAGCATGCCACACAGGCCATTCATGCTATGCGACTGATGTCCATCGATATACAACCTCTGAGCTCGTGCGTCTCAGAGAAGGGCGTTAAGCAAAAGAATAAATTCTCCGTCGCCAAGCAGATGTATATTTAACAGAAATCAATCAACACAGAATAAATTCCAATGTCAGACACACAGTCCATTTACAGGTCCGTTCTGGGTCTGAACGAAACCGGAGGCACTAAATACCTCGCAAACCCATCGATCACCATGTACGTCTGAACGATCACCACTCATTATCCATATTTCGGGATGCCTCCCAATCAGGACCTCGGTTACCATCCAAACGAGGTGAAGATCTCCGGTCTTCGACCACCGTCTTTATCTTCGACTTTCAATCGTCGGTCAATTATTTGAAATGAGAATTAACTCGGCCTTCTCAAATAATTCACGTATATTTAGAATTTCAATTCAATTTATTTCAATGGTTAAATTATTCGACAACACCAATTTTGTTCTTTAATGTAATTTTCACACCAAACACATTCAACCATCAAATATCACATAAATCAAGCAAATTCAGTTTATTTCCATTCCATATCGCTTATGATATTTTATAACTATTTATCGCTATTTATATTTATTTTAAAATAGCTAATTCATTCAAAACGACGCTTCGGGCCATAAAGCGGCCGTGGCGCTGTTTTTCTTCAGATTTGATTTACACATATCTGAAAATCTAACCGTTGGATCTTCACAAAATTTACATCATTAGAAAGGTCTTTTCAAAACGAATCCAACGGTTCCAGTTTCGGGAAAATCCGACGGTCGGATCTCCCGGTACAATCGTTTGAAATTTCGATTTCAAAATACGAACTGCAGCGTCGTTATTCGATTAAATATATAATTATATTTATATATATATATAAATATAATCGCTTCTGGCGCTGTTTTTCTTCAGATTTGAATTAAACATTCCAGACAATCCAACCGTTGGATTTTTACAAGGTTGGTGCCGTTGGAAAGATTATTCCAAGGCGAACCCGACGGTTGAGGTTTCGGGAAAATCCAATGGTCGGATTTCCCACACTAGTCGTTTGAAATCACGGTTTCAAAATACGAACTGCACGGCCTCGTTTTGTTTTAATTTTATTTATATTTATATATTTATATAAATATAGCTCATTCAATGATTTCCATATCGTTTTCACTTCCAATATTTTTCTAACACCTTAAAATTTTGGAAAATTTCGCCATAACCTCCCCTGCACCGGGAGCATCGGGAAATCGCAAATAGCTTTCCCGGTCATTCTAATCTCAAAAAGAAAAAGAAAAAGCCAAGCGGCTAGCCAACAGGCTCATAAAATCATCACCCAAACAAAGCAGTAAATGTGTACCTATTTGTCGGGCACAAAATTTTATTCCTCTTCTCTAGCCCCTTTGCTATAACCTGTTCAATGAATATGTATGTACATATATACACAGTTCTTATCATTTATCATTTTCTATTCGACTTCATATTTGATTTCTATTTGGTTTAAAAACACCATTCATTCTAATGTTACATAAATAGATGCAAATCATTTCATTAGCTAATTAATGAATATTTCAACTCATATATGTTTATTTTGAACAAGTGGCTATTTTTAACACTTCACATTTCAACGATTTATGCATACAATAAAAATGTGATTTTTATTGTAAAACAATTCATTTCAAAACACTATTTTCCTATAGAGTTCAAGTTGGTGATAAAAATGGGATTTTTATCATAAAACAATTTCTTTTAAAACGAGATTATTTTACACAGTTCATATAGTCGATAAAATGTGATTTTTATTATCAAACAATTTATTTTAAAATATGAATACCATTCAACACATGAATTTCTAATCAACGAATGAATATCAATTCAACACATGAATGTTTTCTATAGTTTCTATATATAGATAAAAATGTGATTTTTATTATCAAACAATTTATTTCAAAATATGAATACCATTCAACACATGAATTTCTAATCAACGAATGAATATCAATTCAACACATGAATGTTTTCTATAGTTTTTATATATAGATAAAAGGTGATTTTTATTATCAAACAATTTATTTCAAAATATGAATACCATTCAACACATGAATTTCTAATCAACGAATGAATATCAATTCAACACATGAGTGTTTTCAATAGTTTTTATATATAGATAAAAGGTGATTTTTATTATCAAACAATTTATTTCAAAATATGAATACCATTCAACACATGAATTTCTAATCAACGAATGAATATCAACTCAACACATGAATGTTTTCTATAGTTTCTATATATAGATAAAAATGTGAGTTTTATTATCAAACAATTTATTTCAAAATATGAATACCATTCAACACATGAATTTCTAATCAACGAATGAATATCAATTCAACACATGAATATTTTCTATTCAATGAATAAATATAGTTTAAGCATATGAAAATAATTCAAACACACGAATATTATTCAAAATTTCGGCTGCATAACGGCAGGGTAGTTAAAACCGGGACCGTCCCTAGTACGGCTCCTCGCTCTACCTTAAAACCTCGCGGTTTTTGACAATGGGGATCATGCATCTAGTTCGCACGCAGGCGGCATGTATATATTTATTTCATTTCCACAAACTAATCCTATGTGGTTTCAACCAAATATCTCTCAACCACAAATGGGTATTTTTCAACCACCATCAACCAATATCAATCACAAACAATCCCAAACAATCATTCGCTATCAATCAATTTTCACAACAATTTCAAACAATAAATATCGTCCATGGTTTGTGGACGAGGGGCGTATATATATATATATATATATATATATATTTACATATAGCAATTCACTTTCATTTCACATATATATATATATATATTTAAATCAGAAATCTCACCAATAGCTATCCAATACTACGACTCTTCCTTTATAGAAATCTTCGCCAATCTCGCCTTTTGTCGCTTCGTTGCCCGTATTCTCTACATATGTAAAAATCGAATTTTTACTATGTTATTCAATATATAAAAATCGAATTTTGACTTCGCTATTCAATATATAAAGATTATATTTTTAATATAAAGATTATATTTTTAATATTCCTATGATGTAAAAATTATATTTTTATTGCTTTAAAAATATAATAATCATATCTTACTTCTTCTACTTAATAAAATTCCGTCTTTTCTATTTTAAAAATATGATCTTTTCTACTCTAAAAAAAAATCTGATCTTTTCCTTTTTAAAGTTCTAATCTTTTTAAATTTTAAACCTTTTTCTATTTAAAGTTTAAACCTTTTCATCAAAATTAGTTTTATCCTTTATAAAAAATCAGTTTTATCCAAATTAAAAAATCAGTTTTATCCTAATTAAAAAATCAGTTTTATCCTAATTAAAAAATCAGTTTTATCCTAATTAAAAAATCAGTTTTATCCTAATAAAAAAAATCAGTTTTATCCTAATTAAAAAATCAGTTTTATCCTAATTAAAAAATCAGTTTTATCCTAATTAAAAAAATCAGTTTTACCCTAGTAAAAAAAAATCAGTTTTACCCTAGAAAAAAAATCAGTTTTACAGAATTAAAAATAAAATATGATAAAACACTTACATCGATCCTCGAAGAAAGGGGGGTGGGAAAGAAGACGTCGGCGGCAGGGCGGAGCTGGCTTCGGGGGGGGGGGGGGGGGGCGGCTCGCGAATTCAGGGCGTCGCGATTGATTCGGGGGGGGGGTGCGATGTCACTGGCGATCAACGAACGAGGGGGAGAGAAGAAGCAACAGCGACAGCAGCTCCAGGAGAAGGAGGTGGCGACGTGCGGAGGTGGATGATCGGGGGAGGCGGCTTAGTTTAGGTTTTCTTTTTTTTTTCTTTTTTTATCTGTTCGAAGTGAAGAGAGAGAAGAGGGAATAGGGGGGTTTTATATAAAATATATATATTTAATTATTTAATTTTTCAAAAAGTTGACTTTTACATACGACCTCTAAACGAGGCCCACCGCCTGTCGTCCATAGCGTTTTACCCCCATCCCGAACACAATGGGATATGTATCGCAAGCTGATTTGATCGTTACAATCAGTTTCCGTTGAATTTACATTTAAATCACTATATTGAATTTTAAACGTACATTTCAAATTACCGGGGTCACATACTAACTAGAAAAATTCCAGAAAAATATTTTCTAGCTTCGTATTGACGATACGGTCCTAACAAAACTAGTTTCGTCGAATTCTGAGACCGTTTGAAAAATGGTCAATTTCCAGTCGATTAAAATCAACTGAAACCGGTCAAACGCGTTTTCCTTTGCCACGCTCACATATTGATTCGAAAAATTATGAAATTTGAAACCTAGCAATAATTTGACATCACGGATCCAACAAAAGTGGTTTCGTCGAAATCCGAGGTCATCTGCAAAATGTCCATTTTTAAGGGCCTGAATTCCATAGCGACTATTCAGAATTTTCAACTGGACATATCTTTTGATTCCCGCTATCAAATTTCGATTGGTCGGATTCGTTAGAAAGATATTCACTAACAGATTTAAATATTTTTGGTTTCACTAAAATCCGGATTGTTTTGCACCCAGTACAGTCCGACAAAGTTTGAATTCAATTTTTGAAACTGCCACGCCATTTTAGGCCTTGTTTATAATTATAATTAATTATATTTGTTTTCAATTGTCGATTCAAACTCAGTTTTCATCGCCATTATTTAAAATATTTATTTTAAATATTTAAAATCCATTATTTTAGCCAATTTAAATTTTTTTAAATTGGTTCAGATTTTCTGGGTCGTTACAATCTCCCCTACTTAAAACTTTTCGTCCCCGAAAAGGAATAAAGTCGAAAGTGGTTTGATAAATCTACAATCATACAACAACCAATTTGTTTTTACCCTTCAAAAATATACTAATCAAATCCTATACTCTTTAAAATCATTCAGACTATATAATTACAAGTGCATATCTCTGAAAAGAAAATAACAATAGAGTAGAGAATTGAATGGTAATGCAAAGTAGGTTAAATGTACCTTGCACCGGAGTCAATCAGAGATATCTACTCGGCACCTAGGATAAGCTTTCTGAATGCTCTCCTCAGTTTCCCAAGTACAATCTCGCGGATCTCCACTCCATTGCACTTTGACTAAGCGAACCTTCTTGTTCCTCAGCTCTTTGGTTTCTTTGCCGATGATCTTCAGCGGCTCTCGCCTCACGGCTAATTCTGGAGTAATTTCAATGTCCTGTTGAGCTGCTTCTTCCACGATCAAGTCTGGATCATGAACGTGCTTTCGAAGTTGAGATATATGAAATACATCATGCACTCCAGGCAACCAGTCTGGCAATTTGACCCTATAAGCGAGAGTTCCAATCCGTTCCAGAATAGGAAACGGACCAATAAATTTGGGTGCCAACTTTCCAGTTTTACCGAACCTGATAACTCCTCTCATCGGCGATACTTTCAAATATACGTAGTCGCCAACTTCAAAGGATATATCTCTTCTTCTTCTATCGGCATAGCTCTTTTGTCGGCTTTGAGCGGCGAGTAATCGCTTCTTAATAAAATCGACTTTGTCGGCAGCTTCTCGAATCATATCGGGACCCAACACAAGTCTATTTCCAGGCTCGACCCAATAAGCAGGAGATCGGCACGGTCTACCGTACAATGCTTCGAATGGCGACATTGTCAGACTCGCCTGGTAGCTGTTGTTATAAGAGAATTCAGCCAAATGCAGATGGTCTTCCCATGATCCACCGAAATCTAGAACACAAGCCCGCAATAGATCTTCTAAAATGTGATTCACCCTCTCAGTCTGACCGTCTGTCTGAGGATGATAAGCGGTGCTCAAGTTTAACTTCGTTCCCAGCTCGACTTGAAATGCTTCCCAGAATTTGCTAGTGAAGATTGTATCTCTATCACTTACTATACTGAGCGGCACTCCATGCAGTCTAACTATTTCCCTGAAGTATATCTGCGCCAGACTCTGAGCGGTTCTATTTTATTTGACAGGTATAAAATGGGCGGTCTTCGTGAAGCGATCTACGATCACCCAAATACTGTCATTTCCTTTCTTGGTTCTGGGCAAACCATCAATGAAATCCATAGAAATATGTTCCCACTTCCAGCCAGGAACTTCTAGTGGTTGTAACAATCCAGCCAATTTCTGTTGGTCGCTTTTGACTAGCTGGCAAGTAGGGCATCGACTAACATATATCGAGATGTCTCTTTTTAACGACTTCCACCAGAATGTGCGTTTGATATCGTTATACATTTTATTCACACCTGGATGGATACTGAGCTTAGATTTGTGACATTCATCCAGTACATCCCTTCTGAGTTCAGGAATATCTGGAACGCAAATTCACCCTTCTAACCTCAGAATCCCTTCGCTGTCTAGCTGGAAATCCGAAGCATTGCCTTCACGAATTCGCTGACTTATTCCTTTGATAAATTGGTCGTCTTCTTGGAGAGCCGATATCTTATCAATCAACGAAGTCGCAATGATGAAACTGGCGATCATTTCATTCTTTCGGCTTAACGCATCGGCCACGACATTGGCTTTCCCTGGAGTATATATAATTTCAAAGTCATATGCTGCAAGAAACTCCAGCCAACGCTGCTGCCTCAAATTTAAGTCCTTCTGAGTAAACAGATACTTTAACGACTGGTGATCTGTAAACAGTTCAAATCTCTCGCCCAGAAGATAGTGTCTCCAGATTTTCAAAGAGAATATGATAGCCAATAACTCAAGATCATGAGTTACATAGTTCTTCTCGTGTGGCTTCAGTTGACGGCTAGCATAAGCAATTACTTGACCCCTTTGCATTAACACTGCGCCAAGGCCTTCTCTAGAAGCATCCGTCCAGACTTTTAGATCCTGGTTGCCATCGATAATGGTTAACACTGGAGCAGTTGTTAATCTCAACTTTAGCTCTTCAAAAGCTTCCTCACTTTCTGGAGTCCATTTGAATTTAGAATGCTTCTTTGTAAGCTTTGTTAAGTGGCCAGATATCTTCGAAAAGTTTTTAACGAACTTCCGGTAATAGCTAGCCAATCCGAGAAAACTGCGGACTTCAGTGGGAGTACTGGGCTGTTTCCAATTTTGAATAGCCGTGATTTTACTTGGATCCACAGCAATTCCTTCTTTCGATACAACATGGCCCAGAAATTTCACTTCATCTTGCCAGAAGATACACTTGGAAAACTTTGCTTTCAATACATTCCTTCTCAGAATTTCTAGAACCTGTTCCAGATGCTTTTCATGTTCGGCCTTTGATTTAGAGAAGATTAGAATATCGTCAATAAAAACCAGAACAAATTTATTCAATACTCCTCTGAATACTCTGTTCATCAGATCGACGAAGTAAGCTGGAGCGTTACATAAGCCGAACGGCATTACTAACCACTCGTAGAATAAGTCGGGGCCTCTGAACGCTGTCATTGGAACACACTCTTCGGCAATTCGAAGTTGATGGAAGCCTGTAGCTAGGTCCATTCGTGAGAATACATGTGCTCCATTCAATCGATCTAACAAGTCATCTATCCGCGGCAATGGATATTTGTTCTTTATTGTCTGTTTGTTCAGATCACGATAATCCACACATAACCGCAGAGTACCGTCAGATTTTGGGACAAACACCACTGCTGCTCCCCAATCATAGAAACTAGGCCTTATCAAACCTTTCCATACTAGCTGTCATGTTTGATTGTCTAATTCCTCCTTCTCTTTCAAGGACATTCTTCGAACAGCGTGAACTACTGGCCTTGCATTGGGAATTAAAGCAATCTTGAAATCTATTTCTCTCTGCGGAGGTAAGCGAACCACTTCTTCGAACACATCCGCATAGTTCTTGACAACAGGAATATCTTTAATGAGGTCAGGAATATTCTCAGTGATTTCAGGGATATTTTCTACTTGGGCTTGAGAAACATTCAAAGCTGCCCAGAAGTCTTTTCTATTAGCATTCTGACCTTCACAGGGAATGGTTATATAATCACCTGATTTAATCTTCGCCATTACGACTCTGTCGGCGCATTTAACTTCAGCTTCATATTTGGTCAACCAATCTAACCCTAAGATAAGATCAAACTCTTTAAAATTCATGACGGCTGTGATGGTAGGAAACCGATAACGAGAGAAAGAAACCGGCACTCCACAAACCCAACTTAGATCAATGGAACCCCCAACCGGATTCTGGACAGTCATTGGTTCTTTGAGCATTTTCAAATTCAAATCCAGTTTCTTAGTTGCATCCTTGGCAATGAAGCTGCGTGACGCGCCAGTGTCAAACAGTACTTTGACTGGAATGTTTTTGACAGTCAGCGTGCCTTCTAAAACATCGGCCCTTTCTTGACTAGTTGAGGGCTCGAAAGTTTCTGCTACTTCATTTACTTGAACTATTTCAGTCTTCTGAGATAGCGGGCAGTTTTTTGCAATGTGCCCCGCCTGATGGCACTTATGGCATCCTCTGCCCTCAGGAACCTTCTTACTGGGTTCAAATCCACTCTTTCTTCGTTTGTTCCAAGATCTGCAACTCACCGCCAAATGTCCTTTTCTATTACAGCTTGAGCACGTGGCGGTCGTTATTCGTTCGTTCCCAGATTCAGCCCTTTTTCTCTTGGCACTGGGCTTCTTATTGATCTCCGACCTTGTACTGGCTTCAGGAATATCAGTTTCTGACTCTGTTTTGTCACTAGAATAGACTTCTTCTTCGTCGCATAACATTCCTTTCTTATGGAGATCTTCATACTGATAGGCCATATATATCATTTCAGAAAAAGGAAGCTTCACATGCCCCAATACCTTATTCTGGTATTTCCTTTGAAGTCCGTGAATAAATCTCATATTTTTCCTCTTCGGATTTTGAATTAGATGGGGAGCAAAGTGAGCAAGTTCATTGAATTTCTTGTGATATTCTGGGATGGTCATGTCTCCTTGTATCAGATAAGAAAATTCATCGCATAATCGCTCAGTTGCTTCGGGAGGAGTAAATATTTCCAGGAAAATCACTTTGAATCTATCCCAGGTGATATCACCTTCTGGATTATTTTTAACAATAGAATCCCACCAGAATAAAGCTTCGTCTTTGAGCGCCCAGGAGGCCAGTAATCTTTTCTGGTCATCCCTCAGCTTTAATGCTTCGAAGATTTTCTCAGCCGAACGAACCCAAGCTTGTGTTTTCATAATTGCTTCTTCACCCGTAAAGGGTTTTCCACCCAGATTTCTATACTTCATGAATAGAGCTTCTATATCCGGGTCAGTATTACTTCTTCTGTTTCTGGCACTCATTTTCTAGTTCTTCTGCAAATAGCAGATCAAGCGTCAAGTCACAGAAAAGGTATTTTAAAACATAGAAACATATACTTCAAATGTAAATGTGCCTATCGAGGTGTATTCATTCTGCTTTACTCATACTAGGATATTACTGATCCTATCTGTATTGAGTTACCCGCCCTAGAACACTACTGGTTCTATTTCTGACGAGTTCGTTCAAATGTTATATTCCAGAACTAAGCTTAAACAAAGCTCTGATACCACGTTGAGACGACCCAAAATCCCGTTCAGACGGAAACAAGGGTTATCTTTGGAATATAACAAAGAAACAGATAATAGCAGAACAGAATTAAATAAATACACCAGATAATGAACAATAGATATACTGGATAAAAGTAATCATCAGAGTTACACAGTATACAGGATCTTACTTAGTACAAATACAGTTCATCTATACATAAATGTCTACAGCGGAAATAAACAAAATATGTACAGTAGGAGCTGAACAGCATAAAAAGAAATAAATGATAGAATCCATCTTCAGCTCCAGCTATCCAGAAAGAACCAGCTAAACCTGAATACCAGGCTGCCCGTGTAGAAAAAGGGGCACCCGAGTTTGAAAGTGAAACAAACTACGAGTCAGTCATGGGACTGGTATGAGAAATCTACTCAACACATATATAATTTGGCTAATCACAGGACCACGCCACTTTCGTGGAACGGGTTTACTCCATTGGATCGCCAGTGCTTTAAAACAAATCTTTCTTTTAAACATCGCTATGCTTTTTATAAAAATGAAGCCATTATAAGACTCAGTTCCCATCACACAATGCAACGCAAACCGGAGGATAGAGTTTTTACCTTATAACGGCCAAATATGCTTGATACGAATAAAACAAAGGCATTTGATATTATTGCTAGTGTTTATATGTTTCAAAAACAATTTCAAATCATAACTATCAATCATAGACGACATGAGCGTCCCATGCCACTATGTCGCCAAATATATATATACAATCGAGATCGCATGATGTCGTATTTGGAAATTGGATTTCCGTCATGAACCAAGGCAAAAGATAGTCCTTACCGAATTCGAGACGCTCTAGCCCGCCCCTCAGGACCCAGACTCAGGTGGGCCCTTGGATCTTCAGGGCCGGTCCACCGATGTGGATTAAAATTCCTGAACAATGCGTTTCCCCGCCCTTTGGGGCGTAAATGAGCCAACGAATGACTCCATCGGACCCGGATCGTCCGATCAAACTGAGGCGCCTCGCAACAGCAACAACCACATAGGTGAAAAGTATATAAATGTCAGGGCTGGTAGGTCACTGACACCACCCTAGCTAGAAAGAAACGCATGCCCTCCCTGAGGTCCTTCTCCCGTTTTAGGTTCATACCGGGGTGTGAGGCTCGCGAATTCACGTTATACACAAAGCTACGCCACACAGGCGGTGCTTTGATCATCACCACAAGACTTTGCTTTTCAACAGAAGTCCTGATCACTGCATCTTAGCATGCCATACAGGCCATTCATGCCATGCGACTGATGTCCATCGATATTCAACCTCTGAGCTCGTGCGTCTCAGAGAAGGGCGTTAAGCAAAAGAATAAATTCTCCGCCGCCAAGCAGATGTATATTTAACAGAAATCAATCAACACAGAATAAATTCCAATGTCAGACACACAGTCCATTTACAAGTCCGTTCTGGGTCTGAACGAAACCGGAGGCACTAAATACCTCGCAATCCAATCGATCACCACGTACGTCTGAACGATCACCACTCATTATCCATATTTCGGGATGCCTCCCAATCAGGACCTCGGTTACCATCCAAACGAGGTGAAGATCTCCGGTCTTCGACCACCGTCTTTATCTTCGACTTTCAATCGTCGGTCAATTATTTGAAATGAGAATTAACTCGGCCTTCTCAAATAATTCACGTATATTTAGAATTTCAATTCAATTTATTTCAATGGTTAAATTATTCGACAACACCAATTTTGTTCTTTAATGTAATTTTCACACCAAACACATTCAACCATCAAATATCACATAAATCAAGCAAATTCAGTTTATTTCCATTCCATATCGCTTATGATATTTTATAACTATTTATCGCTATTTTTATTTATTTTAAAATAGCTAATTCATTCAAAACGACGCTTCGGGCCATAAAGCGGCCGTGGCGCTGTTTTTCTTCAGATTTGATTTACACATATCTGAAAATATAACCGTTGGATCTTCACAAAATTTACATCATTAGAAAGGTCTTTTCAAAACGAATCCAACGGTTCCAGTTTCGGGAAAATCCGACGGTCGGATCTCCCGGTACAATCGTTTGAAATTTCGATTTCAAAACACGAACTGCAGCGTCGTCATTCGATTAAATATATAATTATATTTATATATATATAAATATAATCGCTTCTGGCGCTGTTTTTCTTCAGATTTGAATTAAACATTCCAGACAATCCAACCGTTGGATTTTTACAAGGTTGGTGCCGTTGGAAAGATTATTCCAAGGCGAACCCGACGGTTGAGGTTTCAGGAAAATCCAATGGTCGGATTTCCCGCACTAGTCGTTTGAAATCACGGTTTCAAAATACGAACTGCACGGCCTCGTTTCGTTTTAATTTTATTTATATTTATATATTTATATAAATATAGTTCATTCAATGATTTCCATATCGTTTTCACTTCCAATATTTTTCTAACACCTTAAAATTTTGGAAAATTTCGCCATAACCTCCCCTGCACCGGGAGCATCGGGAAATCGCAAATAGCTTTCCCGGTCCTTCTAATCTCAAAAAGAAAAAGAAAAAGCCAAGCGGCTAGCCAACAGGCTCATAAAATCATCACCCAAACAAAGCAGTAAATGTGTACCTATTTGTCGGGCACAAAATTTTATTCCTCTTCTCTAGCCCCTTTGCTATAACCTGTTCAATGAATATGTATGTACATATATACACAGTTCTTATCATTTATCATTTTCTATTCGACTTCATATTTGATTTCTATTTGGTTTAAAAACACCATTCATTCTAATGTTACATAAATAGGTGCAAATCATTTCATTAGCTAATTAATGAATATTTCAACTCATATATGTTTATTTTGAACAAGTGGCTATTTTTAACACTTCACATTTCAACGATTTATGCATACAATAAAAATGTGATTTTTATTGTAAAACAATTCATTTCAAAACACTATTTTCCTATATAGTTCAAGTTGGTGATAAAAATGGGATTTTTATCATAAAACAATTTCTTTTAAAACGAGATTATTTTACACAGTTCATATAGTCGATAAAATGTGATTTTTATTATCAAACAATTTATTTTAAAATATGAATACCATTCAACACATGAATTTCTAATCAACGAATGAATATCAATTCAACACATGAATGTTTTCTATAGTTTCTATATATAGATAAAAATGTGATTTTTATTATCAAACAATTTATTTCAAAATATGAATACCATTCAACACATGAATTTCTAATCAACGAATGAATATCAATTCAACACATGAATGTTTTCTATAGTTTTTATATATAGATAAAAGGTGATTTTTATTATCAAACAATTTATTTCAAAATATGAATACCATTCAACACATGAATTTCTAATCAACGAATGAATATCAATTCAACACATGAATGTTTTCTATAGTTTTTATATATAGATAAAAGGTGATTTTTATTATCAAACAATTTATTTCAAAATATGAATACCATTCAACACATGAATTTCTAATCAACGAATGAATATCAACTCAACACATGAATGTTTTCTATAGTTTCTATATATAGATAAAAATGTGATTTTTATTATCAAACAATTTATTTCAAAATATGAATACCATTCAACACATGAATTTCTAATCAACGAATGAATATCAATTCAACACATGAATGTTTTCTATTCAATGAATAAATATAGTTTAAGCATATGAAAATAATTCAAACACACGAATATTATTCAAAATTTCGGCAGCATAACCGCAGGGTAGTTAAAACCGGGACCATCCCTAGTACGGCTCCTCGCTCTACCTTAAAACCTCGCGGTTTTTGACAATGGGGATCATGCATCTAGTTCGCACGCAGGCGGCATGTATATATTTATTTCATTTCCACAAACTAATCCTATGTGGTTTCAACCAAATATCTCTCAACCACAAATGGGTATTTTTCAACCACCATCAACCAATATCAATCACAAACAATCCCAAACAATCCCAAACAATCATTCGCTATCAATCAATTTTCACAACAATTTCAAACAATAAATATCGTCCATGGTTTGTGGACGAGGGGCGTGCATATATATATATATATATATATATATATATATATATATATATAGCAATTCACTTTCATTTCACACACACATATATATATATATATATATTTAAATCAGAAATCTCACCAATAGCTATCCAATACTACGACTCTTCCTGTATAGGAATCTTCGCCAATCTCGCCTTTTGTCGCTTCGTTGCCCGTATTCTCTACATATGTAAAAATCGAATTTTTACTATGTTATTCAATATATAAAAATCGAATTTTGACTTCGCTATTCAATATATAAAGATTATATTTTTAATATAAAGATTATATTTTTAATATTCCTATGATGTAAAAATTATATTTTTATTGCTTTAAAAATATAAGAATCATATCTTACTTCTTCTACTTAATAAAATTCCGTCTTTTCTATTTTAAAAATTTGATCTTTTCTACTCTAAAAAAAAATCTGATCTTTTCCTTTTTAAAGTTTTAATCTTTTTAAATTTTAAACCTTTTTCTATTTAAAGTTTAAACCTTTTCATCAAAATCAGTTTTATCCTTTATAAAAAATCAGTTTTATCCTAATTAAAAAATCAGTTTTATCCTAATTAAAAAATCAGTTTTATCCTAATTAAAAAATCAGTTTTATCCTAATTAAAAAAATCAGTTTTATCCTAATTAAAAAATCAGTTTTATCCTAATTAAAAAATCAGTTTTATCCTAATTAAAAAATCAGTTTTACCCTAGTAAAAAAAATCAGTTTTACCCTAGAAAAAAAATCAGTTTTACAGAATTAAAAATAAAATAAGATAAAACACTTACATCGATCCTCGAAGAAAGGGGGGGTGGGAAAGAAGACGTCGGCGGCAGGGCGGAGCTGGCTTCGAGGGGGGGCGGCGGCTCGCGAATTCAGGGCGTCGCGATTGATTCGGGGGGGGGGGGGGTGCGATGTCACTGGCGATCAATGAACGAGGGGGAGAGAAGAAGCAACAGCGACAGCAGCTCCAGGAGAAGGAGGTGGCGACGTGCGGAGGTGGATGATCGGGGGAGGCGGCTTAGTTTAGGTTTTCTTTTTTTTTTTTTCTTTTTTTATCTGTTCGAAGTGAAGAGAGAGAAGAGGGAATAGGGGGGGTTTTATATAAAATATATATATTTAATTTTTTAATTTTTCAAAAAGTTGACTTTTACATACGACCTCTAAACGAGGCCCACCGCCTGTCGTCCATAGCGTTTTACCCCCATCCCGAACACAATGGGATATGTATCGCAAGCTGATTTGATCGTTACAATCAGTTTCCGTTGAATTTACATTTAAATCACTATATTGAATTTTAAATGTACATTTCAAATTACCGGGGTCACATACTAACTAGAAAAATTCCAGAAAAATATTTTCTAGCTTCGTATTGACGATACGGTCCTAACAAAACTAGTTTCGTCGAATTCTGAGACCGTTTGAAAAATGGTCAATTTCCAGTCGATTAAAATCAACTGAAACCGGTCAAACGCGTTTTCCTTTGCCACGCTCACATATTGATTCGAAAAATTATGAAATTTGAAACCTAGCAATAATTTGACATCACGGATCCAACAAAAGTGGTTTCGTTGAAATCCGAGGTCATCTGCAAAATGTCCATTTTTAAGGGCCTGAATTCCATAGCGACTATTCAGAATTTTCAACTGGACATATCTTTTGATTCCCGCTATCAAATTTCGATTGGTCAGATTCGTCAGAAAGATATTCACTAACAGATTTAAATATTTTTGGTTTCACTAAAATCCGGATTGTTTTGCACCCGGTACAGTCCGACAAAGTTTGAATTCAATTTTTGAAACTGCCACGCCATTTTAGGCCTTGTTTATAATTATAATTAATTATATTCGTTTTCAATTGTCGATTCAAACTCAGTTTTCATCGCCATTATTTAAAATATTTATTTTAAATATTTAAAATCCATTATTTTAGCCAATTTAAAAATTTTTAAATTGGTTCAGATTTTCTGGGTCGTTACATGAATATTCTCTAGATAGGTGATTATACACCCTACTTCGGTGAGACCGACTTAGTCATGCTGCCTGCCCGATTTTTGTCATTTACCGGATGTGAGGCTAGAAGCCACGCTTACTTTCCATTTCATTGATAACACGATCACTTTGAATGCCACATTTTCAGATCCGTAAATCATTAGTTGGGTTTATACAAATAGTTTCTGGATTTTATGCGAAGGGAATAAATCCGTTGGCCACCATATATATTTGTACAGACCAACCCATTCGATCATTGGAAATACTTTGTCAGACATTCGTCCATTTACGTTCGTTTTGGGACTGAACGAAACCGAAGGCACTATTCAGTACATCCATCTTAGTCCATTGTTATCTAAGATTTATACAACAGCCCTTGCACTTTACTCCGTCTTCAATATATTCAGCATATATGATTCGCAACGCTTATGCCAATACAGAGTGGTTCTTTGGATAATAATCCAACCGGTCTCTCCATATTAACAACGCAAAATGGTCAAAACATTTGATAGTCTGTGATTTAACTATCAAAGGAAAACTCGTGTGCAAACAACGATATTATTTCCAGTTGGAAATTATATCAATCAATCATCATTCAACTTTTATCCCTTTAGTTCATTAATTTACTTATCTCCTGTTTCCCTATATTCTAAATTTCTTATTTTCTAATTTTAGAAAATATACTTTATTAACAATGGAAAACATTTCCATTTCCTGTTTCCTATATTAGAAAACATTTCTGATTTCTTATTTGGAAAACATTTCTAAAGTTCCTTCATTGGATTTACACAGATGTTTAAATAAAACATCGCTATGCCAACTCAAACCACTACTGAATTCACTTAACCATCATTCACTATCAAACCTTACCATTCCTTAGTTAAGAAGGAAGTCAATCAAGTTGGGGTATAATTACCTCTCAGACCTTAACTGAACAACGTTATAACTTCGAAATAGTAACAGTTTATCTTTTAAACCTTTAACAACTTCTTCACGTAACTCTCGGATTCAATTTACGAATCCACTTCTTTATTGAAACATTTGATTATAACGATAACGTTATAATCCCTACTTTCACAATATCTAACTTCAATTATAACCTTTATTCTTTAATTCGAATAATTAAACCTAACCCTAATTTATTAGTGTATACTTTTTATTTAAAAACCGGAAAGTAAATATTACTTTCCCGAATTCGATATGATTGAATTCGACGTATAATTCTCTTTCGAGTAATCTCTATTTGATTAACTCTTCTTCGAATATCCTATATTCGATTATCTCTCTTCGAATAACTTATATTTGAAATCTCTTTCTTTCGAATAAACTATATTCGATCTCTTTCTTTCGAATACTATATATTCGATAATCTCCTTTCGATTAAACTATAATCGATAACTCCCTTCGATTAAACTATAATCGAGAACTCCTTTCCTTTAACTCTATTCGAATAACTAATGTTCGACTAACTCCTTTGGATTAACTCATCTTGATTAACTTAACTTAATTAACTCAACTCGATAACTTAACTCGATTATCTTAACTCCATTATCTTAACTCGATAACTTAACTCGATTATCTTAACTCCATTATCTTAACTCGGTTATCTTAACTCCATTATCTTAACTCGATTATCTTAACTCCTATCGAATAACTAATATTCGATTAACTCCATTCGCTAGACTCTAGATCGCAGCGATCACAATGGTTAAGCCTGATTCCCTCAGGAAACATCCGACCGCCTTAGGCTATCTGCAGCCCTGCGAATTACGCTAGCAGTCGTGCTAAATGGCATATTATTTGGATTAACTCTAACTGATTAACTCTATTGGTTTAACTCTAACTGATTTATTCTAATTGGTTAACTCTAACAGATTTATTCTAATTGGTTAACTCTAACTGATTACTCTAACTAGTTAACTCAAATCGATTAACTTTATTTGACTAACTCGACTCGACTAACCCCTTTCGAATAACATATTCGATTAACTAACTTCGAATACCATATTCGATTTACTAACATCGAATACCATATTCGATTAACTAATCTTCGACTAACTAATAGTCGATTAACTCTTATTTGCTTAACTAACATTCGACTAACTAATAGTCGATTAACTTACTTCGACTAATTCGATTAACTTTTATTTGATTATCTCTAATCGATTAACTTTATTTGATTATCTCTAATTGAATAACTAATGTTCAATAAACTCTTTTCAAATAACTAAATTCGATTAGCTCCTTTGAATACTAAATTCGATTTAACTCTATTCGATTATCTCTTTTATATCTCGTCTATTTCCTTTTTATAACGTTTATTTTCCGTTACAACTATCCGCTTTTTTATAACTTCTAATTACCGTTACAAATATTTCCTATTTATAACCGTTACAAATATTTCCTATTTATAACTTCTATTTACCGTTACAAATATTTCCTATTTATAACTTCTATTTACCGTTACAAATACTTCCTATTTATACCGTTTTATTTATCTTCTAAATAAATATTCCTTTATTCTATTTATTTTCTAAATAAATATTCTCCTTTTCAATACTATTTATTTTCTAAACAAATATCCCTTTTATAAAACTCTATTTGTTTTATAAATACTTCCTTTTATAAAACCGTGTTCATTTTATAAATAATTTCCTTTTATAAAATCCTGTGATTTTATAAAATTCCTTTATTTCAATATACATTGAAATATTCCATTTCACAACTCAGGGTTTCTTATGATATGTAAAATATCGAATAACAATGATTAATATCATTCTAACACACATAATCCAGAACAGATTATATAGCACATCTTATAACACAATATATGAAAACAGTAAAATAATTGTTGAGGAATCCAGTCGGATTCCTCCAACCTGTCTCCCTGCATCCATAGATGTAACACAGTATAATATATATCATATTTCATTTTGAAATGAAATATCCTGCTGTACAGGACCATATTTGATTAACAGTACATAGATTAATTATAATTACGTTTTCAATCAAATCTATTTAACAGTCCAGTTTAATAATCAATATACAGCAGTCAATAAATAAAGTACAATTTATATTAAAATATAAATTGAGGAGAGTTAGTGAGTTTTACTCACATTGGACTGTTATCGTTTAAAAACGATTAACTGTCTTTGATTCAATCCAGCGTTTTACGTTGCCATAATTTCCGATGAGTTCCAACCTGCTCCAGACTAAATTCATAGCGTAGCCTTTGTCCGCATGACTTCCATGTGATAGATCGCTCGTTAGACCTCGTCGTCGGCCATCCGCACCCATTTCATCTACAACTACACTTCCCTTCATAAATCACGTGAGCTTCTTCCTTTTACTGAAAATGAAAACAATCCCAACTTCATATTCTCCCCAACGTCCAGGCGTCCTTCGAAATCATACCACACTTCAATCCCGCAAGCCCAACAATGTATTTGTCATCACTTCCTACATCCGAAAACAACTGCCCAATCCTTGATGTCTTCCTCAAAATCTGCCATCACTTGTCCATTTCAGCACTGACTTCCCATTTGCTTTCTCAGCACAGTTCATTCAAAACCACTAAAGTTTGCTCGAAGTTCAACACCACCATTCATGACTTAAACTTCGATCACCGCCCATTTGAAACAAAAGTCCAACTCCTTCATTTATACAACCGAAAGTAATTAAACTAAAGTAACAAAATTTCTCTCCTTTCAACCCCACAACAACTTGCACTACCTCTATTTGCTTGCTTCTCAACGTCCCAACGCTACACAT
The DNA here is from genome assembly GCA_030737875.1 of Allium sativum. NCBI lineage: Eukaryota > Viridiplantae > Streptophyta > Magnoliopsida > Asparagales > Amaryllidaceae > Allium > Allium sativum. The sequence goes on from CM060913.1 coordinate 59,807,680, forward strand.
AAAGCACAGACCACCCTTCTCCTTTCTGCATCGGTCTCCATCACACCATTTTTCTATGATTTCAAAACCCGAGGACATCATGCAGCTTCCTCGTATACTCCTTTATTTTATTTTCATATATATATATGTATGAAACCGACACCTAAACTCCTCAACAAGACATCATACTTCATGCTCCCAGTATTTCTTTTCTAGTACAAACCCTCCATGCTTAACAAGTTAACAACATCATGACCCTCCTGTACAACCGCCATATTCACTAACAGTGCGTGCTTCCTCTTTGCTCACGGAAAAACAGTACCTCCCTCACCATTTTCGCATCAATCTCCTTCTACTTCGTTCAATATACCAATCACGCTACAGGCGCTCAAACACGCAACTCAAAACACCCACTCCACTGCGTCGAACTCCATCTCGCGTCCATCCGGGAGCTGCTGCTCCGGCCTAAGTTCGAGACCACCAAACTCTCCATTTCCGTGCTTCTCAAAGCCATTAACGGATCATCCCCTCACCACAACTCCATAGTAACATCGAATACACCAGGAACTTCAAAAACGAGAAAGCTAGGTTTCCTGTTGTAACGTCGAACCTCTTTCAGGGATGTCGCACCGAATAAATGCTGCGCTGAGATGGAAAGCAACTCGATCTAAGCTCAAACATTTGATTTGTTTGTGATTTTCTTGGGTCGATTTTGATAAGTGGAGAACGATTGTTTGCTGTAGAAAATTTTGTGGCGGCTCAGAAAGAGCGTGGACTTTTATTTAGGTTATAAGGATTTTAGTTAAGGTGCTATTTATAAGGATTTGGTTTTAGATATTTGTGGAGCTTTGAAGGCCACTCATTTGAGAAGGGGAGATGTGGCTGAGAAAGGATGGATCGTGGCTTTGTTTTGAGCGTAGAAATAGGGTAGGATATTTTTTTAAGGATGGATTTCCATTGTTTCCAATAACGAAGTTTTTACACTACTCGTTACACCAAATTCATTATATTAAGAACCGCCATGGACAGAAATAAAAACACCGTTTTATTCAGTAATGTGCCAGGGTCCCAAAAATATAATAACATCGGTAGGTTAACTCATATTTTGAAACCTCAAAATATTGATTACAGGGTGCAAAATACTTCAAAATAAAAAGTGCTTATTTAATTAATTAAAAATTACCATAAAATTCTAAAAATTAAATTATCGATATGTCTCAAAAGAATCTTGTCTAAATTCAAACCCAATATCAAGTTATATCGAATAAACCATTACGGTTGATAAACAACTCTATAACGACTATTTTTGAATTTGATTTGGACATATCTAAAAATCTACACGACGAAATCCCGATTTTTCTCTTCCACTAGAAAGATATACTCCACCAGCTCCGTGCATTTCTTGTTTCACGGAAATCCGATTTAAAACGAATCCTGTACACTCAGTTGAAGTTCGAATCGTCAAATTACGAACTGCAGTGCCATTTCGAGCTCGGTTTTAAATTATAATATAATTATACGTTCTAACGTCGTCGATTAAATAATATATTACTTGTTTTAAATAATTAAATAAGTTAATTATTACACCGTCAAATATCCGGGTCATTACATTCTTCCCCACTTAAAATAATTTCGTCCTCGAAATTGCTAAGGTAGAGGACGACCCTATCTATTTGAAATTCCTAAGATTAGTTTACCCCTTATTTCTGCTTTCAACTGAACCAATTAATATTGACTAAAATATTAATTCCTTCCGACTAATCTAAATTTTCAAAAATTCGAAAAATTTTCTAACGCTAAAATTTTTCGGAAAATTTCGCCATAACCTCCGTTGTACAGCCCTATCGGTAAAACTCCAACTCGCCTCTCTAGGCCTTCTCCAACCCAAAAGAAAATCAAAATGCCAAGCGGCTTGCCAAATCGGCTCATAAATTCCAACTTATATGAAATATAAACTTGTACCTTTTTGCTGACCATATCATTATACCATTCGCATTGGTTATCAACTTTGCATATACCATGCCATTCCAATCAAACTCCAATCAGTTTAATCTCATCTAAATCATTTGGTTATATCCAAGCCAAATTCCACTTCAAGTTCCATTCTTGATTCTTAATTCTTATATCGTAAATCAACTTACTCGATATCCTTCCAATATAATTCCATATTATACTTAACCTTGCCTAAGTTTGATTCAAATTAATTTATTCACTTTCAATATTTTAATCTATTTAACTTCATAAGTTAAATTCAAATTCCAGAATTTAAATTCCTGGGCTCATTTCAAATCAATTTGAAATCATAATACCAATTCAAAACCTTAGAATTTCTAAACAACTTGTTTTCCTCAAACAATCCAAAAGCAAAATCTTTGGTAGTAATCCATCACTTAGCAACTCGAAAATGAACACTGATGATGTGGCCACACTCATCGGGGTTATTTCCCAGTTTATCGAAGTGAGTTTAATACTATAACACTTTCAATTTGAAAACATTTTCAAAATCTCCCAGGAACTTAAAATTTCCTTATTTTAATTCCTAATCCTAATTTAATTTCAGATTTAATTCATCTTATTTCATATACTTTACTTATATGAATTCTGATTAGTTATCTATAACCATTTCGCCTTTTTATAATCTCATCTGATTATAATAACAACCAACACAACCAATTATACTATGTTAATGTCAAAACATATCATGTTGGTTCATCGTATTCGAGTGTTTAGAAACCCCTATCGATATTGTGGTGCCCCACCACCGACCAGAATTTATAAGCCACTCAACCAATAAAGCTCCACAATATAAAACAAATTTTTATATCAATTACAAATACGTTCACTCATATATATACACTCAACTCAATCTGGGATATTACTAATCCCATCTCTACTGAGTTACGCCACAGAGCCAATGTATAACTTAACCTTAAGCTCTGATACCAACTGTAGTGACCCGAAAATCCGGTCCAATTTGAGCTGACTAAATAACACAAGTCCAACCCCAAATTGCACTGGAAATTCAAGAAACTAATAGAAAGAAGATAGAGGGTGAGAATAGATAAGGTAGAACTATTAGAATAGAAGAAAAAGAAGATCATCATCATCAGAGTAACACGAATCTCACAGCGGAACGAATAAAATATAACATACCTTTGAAATACAAACAGATATGTATACAATAATATTGCAGAGTACAACACTTACAACACAACGGAAATAACTATAGCTATATGATCCTGAAGCCTCCTGCTCCAAGCTCTTCCAGTATATCTGTAAATCCCGACTACTTGACTGCCCGTACAAATTTAGGCACCCAAGAGTTTAGGGAAACAAAACAAATAAACTCCGGGTCAGTCATGGACTGGTGTGAGTAAACTCAAATCATTTTAACAGGTATATGATATCTCATAAGACCACGCCGTGAATACGGAACGGGTTTTTCCCTTATGAGAATCCAACATCTTTGAAAAGCAGTATCACTGATATTATAATAATGTCTAAATACAATTAGATATCAATTTAGCAGAAACGCTTTCATCTCACGTTCTACATATATAGTATACAATCAAAACCGCGGGTGCGTATTGGATGATTGGATTTCCAACTATGACAAGGTATGGAACCACCTTCCGATCAGTGTACTCTAGGAATGATACACTGGAGTTCAACAAGAACATCTTGTAACTCAGCCACACATGACCGACCACTCATTTCGCTTGAGTGTATCGAATGTACATCACCAACGGTTGGGATCAGCAACCGTTACCTGTATATATATGGGACAACATTAATAGATTAAAGAAGCAAATGAATATTCTCTAGATAGGTGATTATACACCCTACTTCGGTGCGACCGACTTAGTCATGCTGCCTGCCCGATTTTTGTCATTTACCGGATGTGAGGCTAGAAGCCACGCTTACTTTCCATTTCATTGATAACACGATCACTTTGAATGCCACATTTTCAGATCCGTAAATCATTAGTTGGGTTTATACAAATAGTTTCTGGATTTTATGCGAAGGGAATAAATCTGTTGGCCACCATATATATTTGTACAGACCAACCCATTCGATCATTGGAAATACTTTGTCAGACATTCGTCCATTTACGTTCGTTCTGGGACTGAACGAAACCGAAGGCACTATTCAGTACATCCATCTTAGTCCATTGTTATCTAAGATTTATACAACAGCCCTTGCACTTTACTCCGTCTTCAATATATTCAGCATATATGATTCGCAATGCTTATGCCAATACAGAGTGGTTCTTTGGATAATAATCCAACCGGTCTCTCCATATTAACAACGCAAAATGGTCAAAACATTTGATAGTCTGTGATTTAACTATCAAAGGAAAACTCGTGTGCAAACAACGATATTATTTCCAGTTGGAAATTATATCAATCAATCATCATTCAACTTTTATCCCTTTAGTTCATTAATTTACTTATCTCCTGTTTCCCTATATTCTAAATTTCTTATTTTCTAATTTTAGAAAATATACTTTATTAACAATGGAAAACATTTCCATTTCCTGTTTCCTATATTAGAAAACATTTCTGATTTCTTATTTGGAAAACATTTCTAAAGTTCCTTCATTGGATTTACACAGATGTTTAAATAAAACATCGCTATGCCAACTCAAACCATTACTGAATTCACTTAACCATCATTCACTATCAAACCTTACCAATCCTTAGTTAAGAAGGAAGTCAATCAAGTTGGGGTATAATTACCTCTCAGACCTTAACTGAACAACGTTATAACTTCGAAATAGTAACAGTTTATCTTTTAAACCTTTAACAACTTCTTCACGTAACTCTCGGATTCAATTTACGAATCCACTTCTTTATTGAAACATTTGATTATAACGATAACGTTATAATCCCTACTTTCACAATATCTAACTTCAATTATAACCTTTATTCTTTAATTCGAATAATTAAACCTAACCCTAATTTATTAGTGTATACTTTTTATTTAAAAACCGGAAAGTAAATATTACTTTCCCGAATTCGATATGATTGAATTCGACGTATAATTCTCTTTCGAGTAATCTCTATTTGATTAACTCTTCTTCGAATATCCTATATTCGATTATCTCTCTTCGAATAACTTATATTTGAAATCTCTTTCTTTCGAATAAACTATATTCGATCTCTTTCTTTCGAATACTATATATTCGATAATCTCCTTTCGATTAAACTATAATCGATAACTCCCTTCGATTAAACTATAATCGAGAACTCCTTTCCTTTAACTCTATTCGAATAACTAATGTTCGACTAACTCCTTTGGATTAACTCATCTTGACTAACTTAACTTAATTAACTCAACTCGATAACTTAACTCGATTATCTTAACTCCATTATCTTAACTCGATAACTTAACTCGATTATCTTAACTCCATTATCTTAACTCGATTATCTTAACTCCATTATCTTAACTCGATTATCTTAACTCCTATCGAATAACTAATATTCGATTAACTCCATTCGCTAGACTCTAGATCGCAGCGATCACAATGGTTAAGCCTGATTCCCTCAGGAAACATCCGACCACCTTAGGCTATCTGCAGCCCTGCGAATTACGCTAGCAGTCGTGCTAAATGGCATATTATTTGGATTAACTCTAACTGATTAACTCTATTGGTTTAACTCTAACTGATTTATTCTAATTGGTTAACTCTAACTGATTTATTCTAATTGGTTAACTCTAACTGATTACTCTAACTAGTTAACTCAAATCGATTAACTCTATTTTACTAACTCGACTCGACTAACCCCTTTCGAATAACATATTCGATTAACTAACTTCGAATACCATATTCGATTTACTAACATCGAATACCATATTCGATTAACTAATCTTCGACTAACTAATAGTCGATTAACTCTTATTTGCTTAACTAACATTCGACTAACTAATAGTCGATTAACTTACTTCGACTAATTCGATTAACTTTTATTTGATTATCTCTAATCGATTAACTTTATTTGATTATCTCTAATTGAATAACTAATATTCAATAAACTCTTTTCAAATAACTAAATTCGATTAGCTCCTTCGAATACTAAATTCGATTTAACTCTATTCGATTATCTCTTTTATATCTCGTCTATTTCCTTTTTATAACGTTTATTTTCCGTTACAACTATCCCCTTTTTTATAACTTCTAATTACCGTTACAAATATTTCCTATTTATAACTTCTATTTACCGTTACAAATATTTCCTATTTATAACTTCTATTTACCGTTACAAATATTTCCTATTTATAACTTCTATTTACCGTTACAAATACTTCCTATTTATACCATTTTATTTATCTTCTAAATAAATATTCCTTTATTCTATTTATTTTCTAAATAAATATTCTCCTTTTCAATTCTATTTATTTTCTAAATAAATATCCCTTTTATAAAACTCTATTTGTTTTATAAATACTTCCTTTTATAAAACCGTGTTCGTTTTATAAATAATTTCCTTTTATAAAATCCTGTGATTTTATAAAATTCCTTTATTTCAATATACATTGAAATATTCCATTTCACAACTCAGGGTTTCTTATGATATGTAAAATATCGAATAACAATGATTAATATCATTCTAACACACATAATCCAGAACAGATTATATAACACATCATATAACACAATATATGAAAACAGTAAAATAATTGTTGAGGAATCCAATCGGATTCCTCCAACCTGTCTCCCTGCATCCACAGATGTAACACAGTATAATATATATCATATTTCATTTTGAAATGAAATATCCTGCTGTACAGGAACATATTTGATTAACAGTACATAGATTAACTATAACTACGTTTTCAATCAAATCTATTTAACAGTCCAGTTTAACAATCAATATATAGCAGTCAATAAATAAAGTACAATTTATATTAAAATATAAATTGAGGAGAGTTAGTGAGTTTTACTCACATTGGACTATTATCGTTTACAAACGATTAACTGTCTTTGATTCAATCCAGCGTTTTACGTTGCCATAATTTCCGATGAGTTCCAACCTGCTCCAGACTAAATTCATAGCGTAGCCTTTGTCCGCATGACTTCCATGTGATAGATCGCTCGTTAGACCTCGTCGTCGGCTATCCGCACCCATTTCATCTACAACTACACTTCCCTTCATAAATCACGTGAGCTTCTTCCTTTTACTGAAAATGAAAACAATCCCAACTTCATATTCTCCCCAACGTCCAGGCGTCCTTCGAAATCATACCACACTTCAATCCCGCAAGCCCAACAATGTATTTGTCATCACTTCCTACATCCGAAAACAACTGCCCAATCCTTGATGTCTTCCTCAAAATCTGCCATCACTTGTCCATTTCAGCACTGACTTCCCATTTGCTTTCTCAGCACAGTTCATTCAAAACCACTCCAGTTTGCTCGAAGTTCAACACCACCATTCACGACTTAAACTTCGATCACCGCCCATTTGAAACAAAAGTCCAACTCCTTCATTTATACAACCGAAAGGAATTAAACTAAAGTAACAAAATTTCTCTCCTTTCAACCCCACAACAACTTGCACTACCTCTATTTGCTTGCTTCTCAACGTCCCAGCGCTACACATAAAGCACAGACCACCCTTCTCCTTTCTGCATCGGTCTCCATCACACCATTTTTCTATGATTTCAAAACCCGAGGACATCATGCAGCTTCCTCGTATACTCCTTTATTTTATTTTCATATATATATGTATGAAACCGACACCTAAACTCCTCAACAAGACATCATACTTCATGCTCCCAGTACTTCTTTTCTAGTACAAACCCTCCATGCTTAACAAGTTAACAACATCATGACCCTCCTGTACAACCGCCATATTCACTAACAGTGCGTGCTTCCTCTTTGCTCACGGAAAAACAGTACCTCCCTCACCATTTTCGCATCAATCTCCTTCTACTTCGTTCAATATACCAATCACGCTACAGGCGCTCAAACACGCAACTCAAAACACCCACTCCACTGCGTCGAACTCCATCTCGCGTCCATCCGGGAGCTGCTGCTCCGGCCTAAGTTCGAGACCACCAAACTCTCCATTTCCGTGCTTCTCAAAGCCATTAACGGATCATCCCCTCACCACAACTCCATAGTAACATCGAATACACCAGGAACTTCAAAAACGAGAAAGCTAGGTTTCCTGTTGTAACGTCGAACCTCTTTCAGGGATGTCGCACCGAATAAATGCTGCGCTGAGATGGAAAGCAACTCGATCTAAGCTCAAACATTTGATTTGTTTGTGATTTTCTTTGGTCGATTTTGTTAAGTGGAGAACGATTGTTTGCTGTAGAAAATTTTGTGGCGGCTCAGAAAGAGCGTGGACTTTTATTTAGGTTATAAGGATTTGGTTTTAGATATTTGTGGAGCTTTGAAGGCCACTCATTTGAGAAGGGGAGATGTGGCTGAGAAAGGATGGATCATGGCTTTGTTTTGAGCGTAGAAATAGGGTAGGATATTTTTTTAAGGATGGATTTCCATTGTTTCCAATAACGAAGTTTTTACACTACTCGTTACACCAAATTCATTATATTAAGAACCGCCATGGACAGAAATAAAAACACCGCTTTATTCAGTAATGTGCCAGGGTCCCAAAAATATAATAACATCGGTAGGTTAACTCATATTTTGAAACCTCAAAATATTGATTACAGGGTGCAAAATACGTCAAAATAAAAAGTGCTTATTTAATTAATTAAAAATTACCATAAAATTCTAAAAATTAAATTATCGATATGTCTCAAAAGAATCTTGTCTAAATTCAAACCCAATATCAAGTTATATCGAATAAACCATTACGGTTGATAAACGACTCTATAACGACTATTTTTGAATTTGATTTGGACATATCTAAAAATCTACACGACGAAATCCCGATTTTTCTCTTCCACTAGAAAGATATGCTCCACCAGCTCCGTGCGTTTCTTGTTTCACGGAAATCCGATTTAAAACGAATCCTGTACACTCAGTTGAAGTTCGAATCGTCAAATTACGAACTGCAGCGCCATTTCGAGCTCGGTTTTAAATTATAATATAATTATACGTTCTAACGTCGTCGATTAAATAATATATTACTTGTTTTAAATAATTAAATAAGTTAATTATTACACCGTCAAATATCCGGGTCATTACTATTTGGTTTGAATTGAATTATTTGGTGAACTGAATGGATTTGATTGATGTGTGAATGGCGTGGGCCTTCACTAGACCGGGGATAAGGCTAGGCCTTGTCCCGTTTCTAGTATCGTGCCGTTATGCCACCGAAATTTTCTAAAATATGTTAGAAAAATAAAAATATCATTTTATTGAATAAATGAACTGAATAGAAATTCATGTGTTAAAATAAAATGTTTTATCATTAAAAATAAAATGTTTTATCATTAAAAATATAATTTTTAACGTGAAAGTGAATAAATGAATATTTATAAACAAATCGGCCAATTTGTTTATATACACTGATTTGACTGATATCGATTGGGTCGATAAATTTTACACGTCGCCCAACTGCACAACTAAGATCTGTGTTTGATTGTTTGAAACCCCACACGGGTGTTGGGATGAAATTTGAAGTTCACTCGTCCTGATTGATTAAATATGTAGATCGATCGATTGACAGGCTGTTATAAGCGTCAGATATCTATATTTGATGCTTATACAGTGTAGTGCACTTTGGTTGATGGTTGATTATTTTTCAATGCTATTATATACGTGTGATGTATGAAAATCCATATAATTAACATTATATGGTGATTGATTGGACCTCATTCCAATTGGGAAAATAATGAATATTATAAAAGAAAATTCATGTGTTGAATATAAAAATAGTCATGTGTTGACGATGATTATGGGTTGAAACTATTCATGTGTTGAGTGAAATATTTTAAATAATAAAAAATTACATCTTTATCATATTTACGATTAGAATCTACTTTACGGTGGAGTCTAATTAAAATCAAACGATAGATACCATAGTTTTATAAAATATTTTACATAACAAAAATAGTGATGTGTTAATAGTACTCATGTGTTGAGATTAGTCGTGTGTTGAAAGAAATATAGATTCATGTGTTGAATGGGATAAATATTCATTTGTTGGATAGAATAAAGAAGTTTTGAAAAATATAAAGCCATGTTGATTAGAGATGCGTTATTTTGACGCGAACGATATTTATATCGATTTTATTCGTTGTATAATGGATATTGAAAAGTGATTTCAAAATTAAATATTTTGAAATGAAATTCAAATTGAATTAGATTAAAATTTGAATTGAATAGGAAGCGAATTTGAATTCGAATAAAATAGAAATGAATTCAAATTGAATTAAATTGAAATTGAAATTGAAATTTAAAACGAACTGAAATTGAATTGAAATCAATTTGAAACGAATTCGAATTGAATCAAATAGAAGGTAAATTCGAATTGAATTGAATTGAAACGAATTTGAATTTGAATTGAATTGAAATGAACTCGAATTGAATTGAAATCAAATCAATTTGAAATTGAAGATGAAGTTGAAATTGTTTTGAAACGAATGTAGAACTATTTATAAAATTCGTTTTAAAAGGAAATCGACGAAATATATGTAATATATATTATATATATATATATAATGGCCTGAATAGAACGCGCCGCGGCAGTTCGTGAATTTCGACCATTTATTTCAAACGGACATTGCGGGAGATCCGACCGTCGGATTCTCCTAAAACCAGAACCGTTGGGTTCGTATCGAAAAGATCTTTCCAATGAATATTAGAAATTTGAAATCTAACGGTTGGATTTGGAATTATGTCCAAATCAATTTCAGAAAAGGTCGTTGTAAGTGCAGTTCGATGGCCGTAGATGGAAATCGACTGTACGGGCCTTGATAAAATTATTAAAAATATCTATAATTTGTGTAAAATCATAAGAAATGATTTGGGAAAATTGAGCTGGAGAATTCCACATTTGAAAAGATAAAGATAGATTTTTATCGAAATAAACTAGTTTTGAACTAGAATTAAAATCAATTTATTTTTGAAATAAATAAATTGAATTTGAAGGTGATTTTAAAAATAATCAATATTCCCAATACGTGGATTGGACCGGAGCTGAATCGAAATTATCTTCGGGATATTTCGACGTTGGATTTCGTGACTATACAGATATTGTTATGGGAATTTGAAAGATATATTTTATATCGTTATTTCCAATACGATATATGTTGGTTTCAGAATTTGACATTGAATATAAGACGATATATTTTCTATTCAGAGCCTTGTATTTAATATCAAATGTGATTTGGGTTTATCGTGAATCGTGTTTTAGATGACATTGGTTCTTTAACCCAGTTAAAGGCAAGATATCGATTTTTGAGAAGATTAAAACTAAGTGGAGTTTTAATGAATCTTTAATTAGATTAAAATGTGAATTGATAATTTAAATTATCAAATCTGAAAAGTGATCGAGAGTGGAGTACCACCAGTTTTGCTCCAAAGCGGTAGTTAAATCTGTAATTAGATTTGAACGTGAAATGGTAATTAATTTTACTGATAACACCGTGGTGTTAGATGTGGAGTATTACCAGTTTTCTCCATGGGATATATAGGTTGGGTTTGGGAAATAAAATAAATAATTACTTCGGTGTGGTTCGCTAATCCCGACTAGTTTGAAATGATATCCAAAGGAAGATTAAAGAATAAATTTAGAATAATTTATCTTGGATAAAATTAATGGGAACCTTTCCCTAAAAATGTGATTTTGTGAATAAAAGAATATTCTGTATTGGAATGAGGCGTTCGTTGTGTTTGTGTAACATTTGTTTATTATATACGTGGGTTATTCAGAAAGGCCGGGTTTTTACCCATTCTGAATAACCGATTCGACGAGATGTCAAAGATGAAGACGGTGGTTGAAGACCGGAAGTCTTCACATCGTTTGGGTGATTACTAATGATCTTGATTGGGCTGTACACCCAAGATGAGGGAAACAGTTGGTGATCGTCCAGACGTACTTGGAGATGGATGGATATGCGAGGAAAGTGCCTCTGGTTTCGTTCAAACCCAGAACGAACTTGTAAATGGATTGTGTGTCTGACATTGGATTTTATTCTGTGTTGATTGATCTCTATTAAATATACATCTGCTTGGCGGCGGAGAATTTATTCTCTTGCTTAACGCCCTTCTCTGAGACGTACGAGCTCAGAGGTTGTATATCGATGGACATCAGTCGCATGGAGTGAATTGCCGGTGTGGCATGCGTAAGTGGCAATTGATCAAGGCTTCTGTTGAAAAGCAAAGTCTTGTGGTTGATGATCAAAGCACGGCCTGTGTGGCGTAGCTTTGTGTATAACGTGAATTCGCGAGCCTCACACCTCGGTATGAGTCAAAAACGGGAGACGGACCGCTGGGAGAGCACGACGTTTCTTTCTAGCTAGGGTGGTGTCAGTGACCTACCATCCCTGACATTTATATACTTTTCACCTGTGTGGTTGTTGGATACGAGGCGCCTCAGATATAGGTCTGTAAGGACCGGGAAACGTGTGTTCAGGAATTGCCAATCCTCAAAAGTAAGAGAGGACCGGCCCAGCCGATTCCAAGGATCATAGTGGGGTCCTGAGGCATTTGCTAGAGTGTCTCGAACGCGGAGAGGAGCTTGCCCCTTGCCTCGACTCATGATGGAATCCAATTTCCAATACGTGATAATTCGGTTTTATTTGTAGAACCTAGTATGGCGACATAGTGGTATGGGTCATTCATGCCGCCTATGATTAATATTTATGATTGAAATTGTTTTGACACTATATACCTATATTAGTATCACATAATGTGTTTTAAATGTATCAAGCATGCTTTGGCTGTTATAAGGTAAAAACCCTATCCTCCAGCTTGCGTTGCATTGTGTGATGGGACCTGGGTCTTATAACAGCTTCATTTTTCTTTATTTATCATTGCGCTGTTTGTTTTATGCACTGGTATTCTTGGGAGGAAACCCGTTCCGTATTATACGGCGTGGTCCCTTGATTTACCTAACTTTAAAAATAAAGATTAATAACTGTTTTAGTTCTCACACCAGTCACATGACTGACCTGAAGTTTATTGTTTTAACCTAAACTCTGGGTGCCTCTATTTTCCACACGGGCAGCTTGTAGTTTTGGTTTTGTAGATTTATATTCACATGATCTTGATTTACAGCTGGAACGATGCTCGGAAAGCTCTGTATCCGTGCATTACTTCTAGTTCTGCTTTTGTATTATTTTCCGCTGCGATGTATTTAAATGTAATTTAAATCTCTGATATTTATCGAATGTAATTTATTCATTTATACTCTGTATATTCTTGTATTTGATGGAATTGTTGTAATAACAATGAAATGTTCTTCCGTCTGCGTTCCATTTTGTCTTGTCCTCAAAGTATTCGTGCTTTCCTTCACGGGGAAGTTACGGGTTCTTACATTATAATAGCTTCATTTTTCCAACAAGCATTGCGCTGTTTGTTTTATGCACTGGTATTCTTGGGAGGAAACCCGTTCTGTGTTATACGGCGTGGTCCCTTGATTTTCTTTATTTTTAAAGTAAAGATGTAATAACTGTTTTAGTTCTCACACTAGTCACATGACTGACCTGGAGTTTATTATTTTAACCTAAACTTTGGGTGCCTCTATTTTCCACACGGGAAGCTAGTAGTTTTGGTTTTGCAGATTTATATTCACAGGATCCTGGTTTACAACTGGAATGATATTCAAAAAGCTCTATATTCGTGTACCTCTTTCAGTTGTGCTTTGTATTATTTTCCACTGCATTGTAAATTTGTAAATATCTGATATCTATCAAATGTATATTATTTGTTCATACTTTGTATATTCTTGTGCTTTGATGTAAATTGTTGTAATAAGTAATGAAACGTTCTTCTATTTGTCTTCTGATTTGTCGTGTTCTCAACTCAATCCGGGCTTTCCTTTACGGGGAAGTTCGGGTCGTGTTAATCGACATTTTATAAGATTTATTAAAACTAACTAAAATTCCGACAATATAGTAACAGCTAAAGAACTGAAATTCCAACAATATGGAAGTAGGTTGCTTCATAAACATGAAAAATGGAAATACGCAGTATATGAATAAGTAATAATAAAACATAAAAAGAAAGTAGGAACACATATATTATGAAAGCTGAAAATGGTCAATACAAACAATATACACAGTATTCATCATCATTACAACATTTTGATATATATATATATATAAGAAAAGTGTCGCACAAACTAAAGAAACTCAACAATATGAGACTGGAAATGTTAGTACAAAAGAAATATATATATATATATATATATACATATATATTCTCGGCTGTACGATACATAACCAAATATACATAACCGTTCATCATAATTTTTAAATCACTATATGTCTTGTCTCATTCAAGGAACAGTGAACTGAATTGTCTCCATCAGCTTTGATCTGAAAAAGAAGGAAAAACAAGAGATCATGAATCGGCTAAAAGAAAACAAATATATACATTGTTGTCTGAATAATGCAAAACAAAGATAAGACAATTCATCCTAACTTTTGATATCTGCTCAGCAAATCGAAATAGCTAAAATTAAACAAATATACACACACACACACATCAAGACTATATAAGCCATGAACAGCTATTGAAAACAGCTAAAGAAAAACATATCATAAATAGGAAATGAACAACTAAAATGAAACAAACATATATATTCATTGCAGTTTTTAATTTTGCATGTCTTGTTCTTTCAAGAACAATGAAATGAATAGCTAAAGAAAAATATCCAAACTGCTAAGTACATCCATATAGACAGCTAAAGAATATATATCTTGAATAGCTAAAGGAAATAGAAATGAACAGCTAAGATAACAGCTACATATATGTACATCAAATCTTATAAGGGTATGAACAGCTGAGAAACATACGGTATATAGTTGCTGAAAAGAGATATGTATGTATATTCAAACATCAATTCTGCGAAGTACAATGAACACCTAGGACGAAAAATCATATTTATGTGTATATTTATATACATCAAATCTATACAGGACCAAAACAGCTAATATATATATAAACTCATATTCACAACAAATTTCAGGTACAAATTCACATAGGAGTGTTGACATAATTTTTTTTTAAAAAAAGACCCAACATAGAATCCAACTTATGCTTCAAATTCTCTAGATAAAATAAACAAATTTATAGCCTCAAAATCGCCTAAATCCATATATGCAATCACTGTTTCATTCGAACAGACTGACTGTATGGGAAATACATTACTTAATTCATCAAAATTTTCTACTAAACTATCACTTCCGTCACTATTACACAAACCAGTCTGAAAAAGGGAAAGAAAAACTAATAGCCTAAGCATAGGGTAGCCTAATTTATCTAAGATAAGACTGATGGACTTTGATCTCGTCTAAAAGTCTCAACACTATAAATATGTGTACACACATAGTATGTTTTCCCATTCCAAAACCATATGAACAACACGGTAAAGGAAAGCCGCTCGAACTACTTGGAAAAGTCAAAACAAAAATATGCAGCAAATAAAATATCAAACAAATTACTTATCTTTGGTTGTGAATCCATGCATTTCATTTTGGAATGCTTCTGATGTATTTCCTACTAGTTTTCATCGAAGCCGAGGTCGATTCATCTTCACGATAGAAGCTTCGAGTGGATAGTCGATAGTGGATCTGGAAGGTGGGGGTTGAAGGGCGAAATTGTGGTGCCGTTAAGAGTTGAAAGGGTTGATTGGGGGTTTGGCGAAATAATTGAGGGAGGAGGATGAAGGGAGATCGAAGAAAATGGTGGCGTAGAGGAGGTGCAAGGCGACGAATCTCGAGTTTTGTTGAAGACAAGAAAAAGAGTAGTAGTCAAAGTTTTCATCCATGGAAGGATTTTAGTGGAAGCTGTGATGATTTGTGGTTAGGGATCTGGTAGGAAGGGTTTTGAGGAAATAGATGTGAGTTGGGTAACAGCGGGTGTGGTATGGGCCGAAGTCTGAGGTAAATGCCTGCTTTATAAATTTAATCCATTTTTTAAAAATTAAATCATTTTATAAATTAGTTAATAAGATATATCGTACATACATTATCAAATTTAAGCACTGTCTGTCACGTTGGAACCGTAGAGACGGGTGCTTCGAGAGGGAGCAGGGTCAGTCAGGATTGGAAGCAGAAAAAATTTAATTAAATTAAATGCTTTTTAATTTAATTAAAAACTAGGGTTTAACGACCAAACTAGATAAAGGTGTGTTCAACTCACTCAGTTTTTATCCCACTTATATTTTATATAAGTAGGGTTTAAATATTTGTGTGCTATAACTATTATTTGGTTGATAGATTCTGAATATATATGTGGTGACTGAACCAATTAAATTAAACATTCGTTTAATTTAGTTATAATCTATCGTTATTTTTAGAGGTTGTAACCGCTGGAGCTAACTTACCTCATTGGTCACGTTTATAATAATATAAACATGTTAAATTATAGATGAATGTTTTGATTGTCGTAATTGTTTGATTTTTGAAATAAATGATATTGTTTAAAATAACATATTTGGATGTAGGGAAAACAGGTTGGCGGAATCCAACTGGATTCCTCAAATTTATTGTTTATTTTCATATTACAATTACATGAACTGTTTAACCCATATGATTAAATGATGGATTGAATCATTGATTGTTGAATCTAAATTTAACAGTTGTTCTATTTTAACCGATAGACAGTATTGGTTGAGTAATTGGTTGTAGTAGGCCCAAAAATATATCGTTTTATAAATACTAATTTACCGTCAGGTGAATCAACGGTAATGAGATTATAGAAATTATTTTTAACTGAAGATGGATTTTTAAAAGCGATATATCTGAATAAAGGTTGAAATAAAAAGGAAATTAATATGTATTATCTATTAGTTAAGTTTTAAGAAGTTATTAAGTGATTTTGTAAATCAAACTCTATTGTAATTAGATTTATAACCAGATAAGTAGAGATTAACGCAATGATTAAGAATTGGATTAATTGTTTAAAAGAAACAATTAAATGGAATTATTTTAATTAATTATAAAGAAGGCTAATTGGAATTGATTAAGAAGATAAGCATGGTGTGAACTGATGAAGTTAACTAATTTAAATTAGAATTATTTATTTGATTAAATTACTTGTAATTAATCAAATAAAATAGTTTAATCAAATAAAATAGTTTAACAAATATTTCTTTTAACTTTAATAAGATTTAAAAGGAAGTAATTATTTAATTAAGTTAAATAAGAATTTAATTGTTTCTATAATAGTTAATGATGTTGTAAATTACTATTTTTAATGAATAATAATTTAAGTGATCAATTCGTAAACAGGATTCTTTAAGGTAAGTAATCAAAGTTGGTATTGGAACACAATTGGATTTTTTGAAAGGTGTTGATGAACGATTTTATATTAAAACCCCGTTTTATAACTAAGTTATAAAAGAGATGTTTAGCCAAAACGATAGCTTAAAGTAGGTGTTTGAATTAAGGAAAGAAAAGCAGGACAAAAAGGGGTTTTATATTAATCCTGAGTTTTATAAACAATGTTATAAAAGGAGTGTGAGACTAAACATTAAGATTAAATTAACGTTACTTAATTCTAGAATTATAAGATGCGATCAAGATTCGCTATATTAAATAAGAGACGAAGTTTTGCCCATTATAACCAAAATGGGATTTGGTTTGATATTGGGGATGAATATGGGTTTTAGTATTACAACTGATACCTATCCTAAGATAAGAACGTTGTTGATCTAGGCATGAGAGGTAATTTAAAATACCCCATCTTGAACGACTTCAGGATTATCGAGGAATGCTATTAGTTGTAATGGTGAAGATGTTAAAAGGAGTTTATTTTAAGAAAATAGTAATGTAACGTTATTCGAAGAATTTGGAAATATATATAATGGATTCCAAAATAAAAGGATATTATAACAGGCTTGAGAATATGAAATGATACTTCCATAGAAAAAGGAAATAAAGGAGATTGTGAAAATATAATGATATTTCCAAGGTAGGGGAATGAAATTTAGAATGGATTTATTCAAAAAGGGCAAGTGAGATTATAATGTTCAAATGACAAAACAAAAAGAGATGTCATAACGATTGTTTTACGCATGACAAGTTAAATCGATGATAAATAATAAATGGTGTTGTAATTAATGTTTTGAAATAATAGTAAGATAGAAATTGGATACGGTTATAAATATATTTTCTAAATATTAGATTTTGAGAAGATTAATGTATTGAAATAAGAATTTAATACCACATTTGTAAGGACCCTAAACTTCCCCGGTCTCCTAAGAGAAGAGGAAGCACGGATTGCCTTGAGGACAAGACGAATCAGAACACAAACAGAAGAACATTTCATTGCTTATTATAACATATTCATCAGAATACTAGAATATATAGAGCATGAATAAATATTACACAGTTACTAAACAACAGAGATTTACAAGTTACAATGCAGCGGAAAATTAATACAAAACACAACTGAAAAGAATATACGGATACAGAGCTTTCCGAATATCATTCCAGCTGTATACCAGGATCCTATGAATATAAATCTACAAAACCCAACTACTAGTTGCCCGTGTGGAAAATAAGGGCACCCAGAGTTTAGGTTAAAACAATAAACTCCAGGTCAGCCATGTGACTGGTATGAGAACTAAAATAGTTATTAATCTTTATTTTAAAGTTAGATAAATCAACGGACCATGCCGTATAACACGAAACGGGTTTCCTCCCAAGAATACCAGTGCATAAAACAAACAGCACAATGCTAAATAAAGAACAATGAAGCTATTATAAGACCCAGATCCCATCACACAATGCAACGCAAGCCGGAGGATAGGGTTTTACCTTATAATAGCCAAACATGCTTGGTACATTAAAACAAATCATTTGATACTATTATAAGTGCGTAGTGGATGAAACAACTTCAAATATAAATGCATCAATCCTAGACGGCATGGGTACCATATATCATATCGCCAATACTAAGTTCTACAATCAAAAACGAAATTGTCACGTATTGGAAGTTGGATTTCCATCTGTGAACCAAGGCAAGGGATCGACCTCACCGCTTCGAGACAATCTAGCCCATATCTCAGGACCCAGACATAGGTGGGCCCTTGGATCGTCAGGGCCGACCCACTCGATGTGGATTAAAATGCATGAACACTGCGTTTCCCCGCCCTATGGGGCGTAAACTAGTCATAACCTGACCAAAATATCGTCCCCGGAACGACCGATATAACCGAGGCGCCTTGCTATCCATCATCCACATAAGTAAAACATCAGGGATTGCATAATGCTGACACCACTCCTAGCTAGAAGGAAACACATGTCCTCCCTGAAGTCCTCTCCCGTTTCTGGTTCACCACGGGGTGTGAGGCTCGCGAACTAATGCTACACAAAGCTACGCTATATTAAAGCCGTGCTTTGATCATCAACCACAAGACTCTGCTTTTCAACAGAAGCCTTGATCATTTGCATCTCAGCATGCCACATAGGCAATTCACGCTATGCAACCGATGCCTATCAATCTCACAGAATGAAATCCGATGTCTGACACACTTCCATTTACAAGTTCGTTCTAGGTCTGAATGAAACTGGAGGCACCTTATTCTTCCCCCATATGTCCAATATAGGCGATAGGTCCTCGCATATCTGGTCGGTCTCCAAGTACGGCTGGACGATCACCACTTATTACCTTGTCTTGGGTGTACAACCTAATCAAGACATTAGTAATCATCCAAATGGTGTGAAGACCTCCGGTCTTCAACCACCGTCTTCATCCTCGACACATCGTCGAATAACTTATTCAGAATGGGATAAACTCGATATTTCTGAGTAACTCGCGTATATAATAAACAAGTGATATAAAAACACAACATACACCTCATTCCAATCCAGAATATTCCTTTATTCAAATATTCTTATACTTTGGGAAGGGCTCCCATTAATTTTATCAAAGATAAATTCTTTAAATATATTCTTTAATCTTCCTTTGGATATCGTTTCAATCTAATTAAAGATGCATTAAAACTCCACTTGGTCTTAATCTTCCCAAAAATCAATATTAACGATTGTTTAACTTGGGAAATAATATCGTGTCTTTAACTGGGTTAAAGAACCAATGTCATTTAAAACACAGTTCACGATAAACCGAAAATCACATTCCATTCCATCAGCCTTTAACCGTAAATTAGCAAGTTAACCATTCCCTAAGTATTAACCCCGAAGGCCAAAACCAACATCAGATCAATACCCAGGAAACCGTTCAACTTAACTAATCTCCAGTTAGTTTCTGATTTTCTTAACTCCATTGGGTCTAAGAACAGTATTATTAAAGATACCATTCACCACAACCCAAAACCTCATTCCATTGTTAATCGGGTTAAAGAACAAGTGTTATTTTAAAACGCTGTTCACGATGAACCCAAATCACATTCCATTAATTATGGAATCTTCATGGAAAATCAAATCAATATATAATCGATATCAATTTCCATATTCGACCAATAATATAAATGGAATAATGGAAAAGCCTTTTAAATTCCGTATGTATTAACAGTCTTCCTCCACAGAAGTTCACTTCGATTATTATCAATCGAATTGCATTCAATTCGAATTTAATATATTAAATTGGAAAACTTTACTTTGGAAAATTCTCGTTAAATCTTAATATAAAGATTTATAAATTCCAAATCACATTTCACTGTAAAGCGGGTTAAAGAATGAATGTCATTAAAAACACAGTTCACAACAACCCCAAAATCTCATCAGTCTCTAACCGTAAATTAGTAAGAGAACGATTCCCTAAGTATTAACCCCGAAGGCCAAAACCAACATCAGATCAATACCTAGGAAACCATTCGACTTAGCTAATCTCCAGTCAGATTTTGATTTTCTTAACTCCATTGGGTCTAAGAACAGTATTATTAAAGATACCATTCACGAAAAACCAGAATCCAATTCGATATTAAATACAAGGCATTGAATAGAAAATATATCGGCTTATATTCAATGTCGAATTATGAAACCAACAAATATCGTATTGGAATAACGATATATATATCTTCCAAATTCCTCCACAATATCAGTATAATCACGAAACCCAATATCAAAATATTCCGAAGATAATTTCGATTCCGATCCATTCCAATTCATATATTGGAAATTCTGTTTATTTTAAAACCAATTTAATTATTTAAAAATATTGGATTATAATTCTGGTTCACAACTGGTTCATTTTGATAAAAATTATTTTTATCCTTTCAAATATGGAATTTTTCTTCCTAATTCTTTCCAAATCATTTTTTATGATTTTACACAAATTATTGATATTTTTAATATTTTTATCAAGGCCCGTACAGTCGATTTCCATAACGGCCATCGAACTGCACTTACAGTGACCTTTTCCAAATTTGATTTGGACATAATTCCAAATCCACTGTTAGATTTCTAATTTCTTGTATTCGTTAGAAAGCACTTTTTGATACGAACCCAACGATTCCGGTTTTAGGAGAATCCGATGATCGGATCTCCCGTAATGTCCATTCGAAGTCAACGGTCGAAATCCGCGAACTGCCGCAGCGCAGCGCGTTCTATTCAGGCCATTATATTATATATATAATATTTATTTCATTGATTTCCATTTAAAACATATTTTATAAATCGTTTTAAATTCGTTTGCAAAACGATTTCAACTTCATATTCAATTTCAAACAAAATTGAATATTCCATATCATTGATATATAAATAATAGTATTTTCAAAACATTATATTTTGAAACCAATTCTTTTTCGATATTCATTATAGAAATGAATAAAATTAATATAAATATCATTCACATCAAAATGGCGTTAATCTAATCGACACGGCTTTATATATTTAAATATATTCGTGTCCATCCCAAATCGGACATCCAAAATCAAATTTTGATCTTTTACTGAATATTATTTTAAAATACACGTTATTTTAAAATATTCATTACTTCTGAACTAGAATTAGACACGGTCAATTACCATATAATTTGATTGTATGGATTTCATACAATACATGTATACAACAATAGTGATAAATAATCATCCATCATCCAGAGTGCATCCTACACTGTATAAGCATTATATATAAATATTTAACGCTTATAACAGTCTGTCAACCAATCAATTGACATACAACTAACTATTGGGATTAGTGTATGTCCAATATCATCCCGATACCCGTGTGGGGTTTCAACCAACAAATAATGAATTTTATTTGTGCAGTTGGGCGATATGTAAAATTTATCGTCCTAATCCATATCGGTAAAATAGGTGTTCATAAACAAATCGTCTGATTTGCAAATGAATATTTATTTTATTCATATACACGTTAAAAATTATATTTTTAGCGATAAAATATTTGTTCAATTCATTTACACAATAATAATAATATTTTTATTGTTCTAACATATTTTAGAAAATTTTGGTGGCTTAAGCGCGATATCAAAATCGGGGAATGTCTAGCATTACCCCTCTCCTGATATTTGCTTGCGCCATACACACATAATAATTCTAATCATCTCAATTCACCCAAACAACCAAATTCCACCAAATAATATAATCAATCAAACACGTCGTCCATGGTCTGTGGACGACGGGGAACTGTTCATATATGCAGTTATAAAATAAATAACTATATAAAGAAAACTTCAGTGAGGAGTTCTCGTCTTTGGGTTCCACTCCGCCGTGCTTTCTGAACGGTTCGGATTTGTTCGAAATTCCAATGCATCCTTTTCACGTTGTTCATAGTGTAAAAAAATCACATTTTTATTTCAATGCTAAAAATTATAGTTTTACTTTCAATACTAGATATATAATAAAAATCGGATTTTTATTTCCCTACATAAATAAAAATCATATTTTCATCTTTTTAATTATATAAAAATTCTATTTTCAATCCGCTACTCATATAAAAATCGAAATTTTATTTCGCTATAACATATATAAAAATCGTATTTGTATATTCTCTATCTTATAAAAATCATATTTTTATAATCTCCTCTATATAAAAATCATATTTTTATAATCTCTACTATATAAAAATCATATTTTTATTATCTCTACAATACAAAAATCATAATTTTATTCTAATAGCTTATATAATTAAAAATTAGGTTTTTTACATAACTAAAAATCCTATCTTTACATCGCTAAAAATCTAATCTTTTCTCATAGAAAAATATACTATGTTTATAAATAGAAATTGTGTCTTTCTATGTTAAAAATCATACCTTCTCTACCTGCAAACATTTAAACTTTCTTCTATATAAAAATCGAATTTTTATCTTAATAAAAAAAATCAAAACTTTATATCTTTAAAAACCACAACTTTATATATTAAAAATCTCACCTTTTCATATATTAAAGATCTAATTTTTATAAACTATAATATATATAAAAACTATATCCTAACCCTATGTTATTTTATATAAAATCGTCTTAAAAAATAAAAGCTTTTTAATTAAATTAAAACTTACCAGAGGAAGTTTGGGGAAGGCTCAGCATCACTTGTAGGTGGCGCAAGAAGTCCTGAGGCGGAGGAGGGGCTGCGGAGGTCGGCGGTGGTCGGACGTCGAGGGTACGGCGGCGCTAGGGTTTTGGTGGCGTGGGGGTGGAGGTATGGTTTGAAATAGGGGGGGGGGACGAGATAAGGCGTTGGTGGGAGGAGAAGAGGGAGGGAAGGCAGCGGGGCTTGGGGGGCACGGCGCCGTGCCTGGCGGCGACGGTGGGATGTCGCGCGATGGCACTTTCCCCCTTTTTTGTAATTTTAAAAATTGATTTCTACTGAGAGGGAGAGAGGAGTGAAGGATATAAATATAATAATTTAATTAATTAATTAATTAATTTATTCTTTAAAAGGTTGACTTTTTATCCGAACTCGAAATCAAACCCAACGACTGTCGCCCCTAGCTAAATACCCTTATTCCGAACACAACAAGATATGTTTCGTAACCCCATTCAGCTGTTACGATCAGTTTCCCATCAAAATCAAAATATAAATCTATATATTGAATTTGAACGCACATTTCAATTTACCAGGGCCACATATGGACTCAAAAAATTTCTGAAAAATATTTTCTAGCTTCGTATTGATGATACGGTTCTAACAAAACTAATTTCGTAAAATTAGGAGACCGTTTGAAAAATGGCCATTTTCTGGTCGATCTAAATTGACTTAAACTGTCAAAACACGTTTTCTTTTGCTACGCTCACATATTGATTCCAAAAATTATGAATTTTGGAATCTAGCAATAATTCTACATCCCAGATCAAACAAAAGTGGTTTTGTCAAAAACGGAGTTCGTTTGTAAAATTTCCATTTTTTTAAGGGCCAAAATTCCATAGCGACACTCCCAAATTTTCAACTGGGCATAACTTTTTATTCCCGCTATGAAATTTCAATTTTTCGAATTCGTTGGTAAGATATTTACAAATAGATCCTAATATTTTTGGTATTGCTAAAATCCGGTTTATTTTGAATCCTGTACATTCATTTGAAATTTGAAATCGAATTTTCAAACCACCGCGCCATTTTCAATTCCTTTTATAATTTGAAATAAATATTTATATTCTAATGACGATCTATATAAATATATACGTTCTAATT
Organism: Allium sativum; assembly: GCA_030737875.1. Lineage (NCBI taxonomy): Eukaryota > Viridiplantae > Streptophyta > Magnoliopsida > Asparagales > Amaryllidaceae > Allium > Allium sativum. The sequence goes on from CM060913.1 coordinate 59,832,367, forward strand.
CTATTCAAAGTAAATTTCTCATCGTCATTATTTAAAATAAATCGTTTTAAATATTCAAAATACATTGTAATTGCCAAAATAAAAATTTTAAATTGGTTCGGATTTTCCGGGTTGTTACATCGTTTGAAAAATACGGCATGTTTTAGAAGTTTTAACTTAACCATTTATTAAATTATTTTTAAATAAAAGGGTAAATGATGCCAACTACTGAACGAGTAAGTCTATTTTTATTTTCATTATTTAATGATTATTTATTTGATAGTTATTTAACTGACTATCAAATCTGGCCAATACGATTATTGGTACGAAAAGACCGTGATCGAATTTATATTCGAAAACCATTCCGACCAGTAAATACGAAATTTATAGAAGATATCAAAGAACGATCAAGATGGATAAATCGAAGACCGTAGATCTTCATAAAACGGAAGAACCACTTAAAATCTCTGATTCTACCCGGAGATATACTGGGGTTTTTTCGTGGTTGAAATCTATGGATTTGCAAGGACTTCTCGCTATTAATATACAGGGTGATTCCTAGGATGTGGTAGGAGAATGCCTTCGGTTCATCCTGTTACTGAATGACTTGTTTGGACGAATGTCTAACAGAGTATTTCCAATGGGGTCACGTACGTTGATTTCTTCAAACATGTCATAGTTGGGTAGCTCCAAACTAGGGTATTTTTGTGGATGTCACTTAGTGATATCTGGCGAATCTGACGATGTGGCATTCAAAGAAAATGATGGCCAGATGTTCCGAAGGTAATTCTGACCTCAAGCCTCACAACCGAGAAATGACAAAAATCGGGCAGGCAGCATGGCTATGTGGGTCGCTCCCATTAGTGTGTATAATCACCTATCTAGATAAATTCCATTTGCTTCTATAATCTATTTCGATGATGTCCCTTTTTTGGGGAAACGGTTGTTGATCCCAACCATTGGTGATATACATTCTATACACTCAAGCTAAATGAGTGGTCGGTCATGTGTGGGCCGGGTTGCAAGATGTTCTTGTTGAACCCATTGTATTCCTCTCTAGAGATACACTACCAATAGGTGGTTCCATACCTTGTCATAGTCTGAATCCAATCTCCAATAAGCACCCGCGATTTTGATTGTACACTATATATGTAGAGCATGAGATGCAAGTGTTCTGCTAGATTGATATTTATTTTTATTTAGACATTATTATAATATCAAAAAATAATTGATTTCAAAAATGTTTTTGGGTTATCGTATGGTAAAAACTGTCTGTATTTATGTGTGGATTTGGTCTTACGATTATCCTTTTCTTTCAAAAAGATTTCGAACTTAAAAATCAAGTTGGATGATTCCCCTTAAAACATAGTGTGTTTTTTCTCACTCTGGTTCACCAGACTGACCTGGTGTTTGTAATGCTCGGGTTACACCAGGTTGTACAAATCCAGGTTATTGTACATTGCGAAGTTCAGAGGACATGCTGGAGTAATTCAGATGTATTTGTTATTGTTCCGCTATGTGTTGTATTTAAGGACAGATTATTATAACTATCCAGAATTTTGATGTACTTTGATGATTGTAAGTATTTATTTTAAGCTCTAAATAAAGTTTTATTTATATATTATATTTTGTTCCGCTACGATGTAAGACTCTGATTTTGTTGTGTTAATTCTTCTTCTTCTATTCTTATGTTTCTTTCTTTCTTATCTCATCCTCTAAATTCTTCCTATTGGCATTGGGTTTCCAGTATCAATTTGGGTTGGATTAGTGTTACCGGGAATTTGGGTTGTCACACATATACTTTTGCTACCCACATTACAATCCCATTACTTAATGATAAATAATTTGTTATGAATTATAATTGGGTCAGAATGTAGTATTCTCCTTCTATCTTCCGTGTCAGAAAGTAGAAATAAGAAGTTATTACCAGTAGATTTAAACTTGATACCTCCTATTGGTTTCCATAGACGTACCAGGTGCTTCGTAATAGTAGTGAAGGTGAGCGGGGCAGCCAAGAAGAATCCCATGGGATAATTGTGCCAAACTTATGCTTCATAGATTTTTTTCAGAAATAAGAAGCGCTTTGCCTTTAAACCAAAGTGTGATTAGGGATGGAGAGAAGATTCCAGCATTCCTAGGTTTATTTTCGAAGAGAGTAGTCCATTTGCGCGAGTTCATCGATGGTGGCAGAGAGGAAGTGTTAGCTATTCCTGCAGGAGGCGACGGCTCAAGCAAGGGAGGGGCTGGTAGGTGAGGAGGTAGGGTGGCGGTGGTTGAGTTGAGAGAAGGCGTTGGGCTCGAGGAAGCCTGCTTATTGGACAAGTCGGGACGAACGATCACCATTTTGTGGAGCTCGAGGCTTATATGAGTTTAGTCCTTTGTTAAAAAGATTTTAACATGTTGTGAAATTTTTAGTAGGCTTAATACTATGATTAAGGGTGTGTTGAAAGATGTTAAACTTGTGTAAGGTGTGTTGCACAACCTAACTAAAATCATTTTTGTAATACTTTCTTAATCACTTGAATGCATAATGCTTAGCATTTTGGGTAAATTCTCAATCAAAGCCCAAAGCCTAAGTTCTAGATTTTTTGTTGGTTGGATAAAAATACAACATATTCTTTTCTCAGAAAGTTTTTCTCCATCTTTTTCTGGAGGTTTAACTGAGAAACAAAAATGGCTATCCCTTCAAATTATAAAATATAAATTCTCCTAATCTGAATTAGAAATAGAAAGAGGAGTTTTAATCTTTTCTCTCTACTCCAAAGAAAAGATCCAACATGAGAGATCTTTATCAGTGATTACTGGAATGTAAAACGAGGAAGATTATTGAAACAACCCAAATTTCCCCATAAAGGAAAGTACGAATTGCTTTGAGAACAAAACTCAGCAGAACACAAACAGAAGAACATTTCATTGCTTATTCCAACAATTACATCAGAGTACAAGAATATCACAGAGTATAAATGAATAATATACATTTTGGTAAATACAATAATATCACAGATTTGTAATTACAATGCAGCAGAAAAATAATACATAACACAACTGGAAGGAATACACGGATACAGAGCTTTCCGAATGTCGCTTCATCTGTAAACCAGGATCCTATGAACATAACATCTGCAAAACCAAAACTACTAGCTGCCCATATTGAAAATATGGGCACTCAGAGTTTAGGTTAAAACAATAAACTCCAGGTCAGTCATGAGAATGGTGTGAGAACTCAAAACAGTTATTAATCTTTATTTTAAAAGTTAGAGATGACCAGAACCCCAGTACTACGGTGGCAAGGGTAATCTTTTGAATATAACACATAAACAGATAATAGCAGAAAAGAATTAAATAAATACACCAGATAATGTACAATAGAATACACTGGATAAACATAATCATCAGAGTTACACAGTATACAGGATCAAACTTAGTACAAATACAGTTCAGCTATACATAAATGTCTACAGCGGAAAACAAACATAATATGTACAATAGGAGCTGAACAACATAGAACGAGATAAATGATAGAATCCATCTTCAGCTCCAGCTATCCAGAAAGAGCCTGCTAAAGCCTGAACACAAGGCTGCCCGTGTAGAAAGAGAGGCACCCAAGTTTGCAAGTGAAACAAACTACGAGTCAGTCATGGGACTGGTATGAGAAATCTACTTAACACATTTTATAATATGGCTAATCACAGGACCACGCCACTTTCGCGGAACAGGTTTACTCCATTGGATTGCCAGTGCTTTAAAACAAGTCAATCTTTTAAATATCGCAATGCTTTTTATAAAAATGAAGCCATTATAAGACTTAGTTCCCATCACACAATGCAATGCAAACCGAAGGACAGAGTTTTTACCTTATAATGGCCAAAATATGCTTGATACGAATAAAACAAAAGCATTTGGTATTATTACTAGTGTTTATATAATTCAAAAACAATTTCAAATCATAAGTATCAATTATAGACGGCATGGGTACCATATATCATGTCGCCATATATAGGTATACAATCAAAACCGCACAATCACGTATTTGGAAATTGGATTTCCGTCATGAACCAAGGAAAAAAGATTGTCCTTACCAACTTCGAGATGCTCTAGCCCGTGTCTCAGGCAAGTACTCAGTCAAGCCTTTGGATCGTCAGGGCCGGTCCACCGATGTGGATTAAAATGTCTGAACACTGTGTTTTCCCCCCTTTTGGGGCAAAAATGAGCCAACGAATGACTCCATCGGTCCCGGATCGACCGATATATCCGAGGCGCCTCGCAACAGCAACAAACACATAGGTGAAAATAATATAAATGTCAGCCAGTTTTGGCACTGACACCACCTCTAGCTAGAAGGAAACGCATGCCCTCCCTGATTTCCTCTCCCGTTTCTGGTTCATACCGGGGTGTGAGGTTCGCGAATTCACGTTATACACAAAGCTATGCCACACAGGCTGTGCTTTGATCATCAACCACAAGACTTTGCTTTTCAACAGAAGCCTTGATCATTGCATCTTAGCATGCCACACAGGCAATTCACACCATGCAACTGATGACTATCAATCACACAGAATGAATTCCAATGTCAGACACACAGTCCATTTGCAAGTCCGTTCTGGCTCTGAACGAAACCGGAGGCACTATATACCTCGCATACCCATCGATCTCCACGTACTTCTGGACGATCACCACTCATTATCCATATTTCAGGATGCCTCCCGATCAGGACATCAGTTACCATCCAACCGAGGTGAAGATCTCCGGTCTTCAACCACTGTCTTCATCGTCGACTTCTTATCGTCGATTCAGTTATTCAGAATGGGATTAACCCGGTATTTCTGAGCAACTCGCGTATATAATTAACAAGTGCTACACAAACACAACATACGCTTCATTTCAATTCATTATTCACTAACCGTAAATCAGTAAGAGAACAATTTCTCAAATATTAACCCCGAAGGCCGAAACCAACATCAGGTCAAAACCCAGGAAACCATTCGACTTAGCTAAACATCAGTTAGTTTATAAATTTCACATTCCATATAGCTTATAATATTTTATAACGATTTATCGCTATTTTTATTTATTTAAAAATAGCCAATTTATTCGAATGACACTTCAGGCCATACGCGGCCGTGGCGCTATTTTTCTTCAGATTTGATTTACACATATATGAAAATCTAACCGTTGGATCTTCACAAATTTTATATCATTAGAAAGATCTTTTCGAAACGAATCTAACAGTTCTAGTTTTTGGGAAAATCCGACGGTCGGATCTCCCAATACACTCGTTTGAAGTTTCGATTTCGAAATACGAACTACAGCATCGTTATTCGAATTAATTTAATTATATTTATATATATATATAAATAATCGATTCTGGCACTGTTTTTCTTTAGATTTGAATTAAACATTCCAGACAATCCAACCGTTGGATCTTTACAAAGTTGGTGTCGTTGGAAAGATATTTCCAAAGCGAACCCAACGGTTTCGATTTCGGGAAAATCCGTTGGTCGGATCTCCCGCACTAATCGTTTGAAATCACGGTTTCAAAACACGAACTGCAGCTTTGTTATTCGATATATTTTGATTATATATATATAATCGATTCTTTGATTTCAAAACCATATTCTTTTCATACTTTTGATAAAAATGATATTTTTATCCAACAGACATTTATTTCGACACCTCACTGTTTTTAACGATTCATGTATATAATAAAAATGTGATTTTTGTTGTAAAACAATTAATTTCAAAACACGACTATTTTATATAGTTCATATAGATGATAAAAATATGATTTTTATTATAAAACAATTTATTTCAAAACATGATTGTTTTATATAGTTGATATAGATGATAAACATATGATTTTTATTATAAAACAATTTATTTAACAACACGAATAACATTCAACACATGAATTTCTATTCAACGAATGAATTTCTATTCAACACATGAAGGTTTTCTATAGTTCATATATATAATAAAAATGTGATTTTTATTGTTAAAGCAATTTATTTAAAACACGAATACCATTCAACACATGAATTTTTATTTAACGAATGAATTTCTATTCAACACATGAAGGTTTTCTATAGTTCGTAGATATAATAAAAATGTGATTTTTATTGTTAAAGCAATTTATTTAAAACACGAATACCATTCAACACATGAATTTCTATTCAACGAACGAATTTCTATTCAACACATGAAGGTTTTCTATAGTTCGTATATGTAATAAAAATGTGATTTTTATTGCTAAAGCAATTTATTTAAAACACGAATACCATTCAACACATGAATTTCTATTCAACGAATGAATTTCTATTCAACACATGAAGGTTTTCTATAGTTCGTAGATATAATAAAAATGTGATTTTTATTGTTAAAGCAATTTATTTAAAACATGAATACCATTCAACACATGAATTTCTATTCAACGAATGAATTTCTATTCAACACATGAAAGTTTTCTATACAACCCACGAATATAGTTTCAACACATGAAAATAATACTAATACATGAATATTATTGAAAATTTCGGCAGCATAACGGCAGGGTAGTTAAAACTGGGGCTGTCCCTAGTACGGCTCCTCGCTCTACCTTAAAGCCTCGCAGCTTTTGACAATGGGGATTTCATGCATCTAGTTCGCATGCAGGCGGCATGTATATTTTTTTCTTTATTTTCCACAAACTAATACTATGTGTTTTCAACCAAATAATTCTCAACCACAAACGGGTATTTTTCAACCACGATCAATCAATTCCAACCACAAACAATTCTAATCAACCATTCGCTATCAACCAATTTTCACACCAATCACAACCGATAAATATCCTCCATGGTTTGTAGATGAGGGGCGTATATATATAAGGATATTTCACAACTATTCAACACATATATAATTTTTACAACGCATATATAACTTATACATTGAACGTACAACCTATACAACGCTTATACATGAGGTGAACAACGCTTATATAACTCATACATCGACTATATAATTTATACATCGTCGTTTTCCATATCGTTTATAATTTAGAAATCTCACATTGGGTTCCACTCCACCAAAAATTGCAGAAGGCTCAGAAAAATATGCGGTCTCTTCTAGAATGTAGAAGGCGTCCACATGAGTCCACTATCTCTTGTTTCACTGAATTTCTTCAACAAACGAAAAAGATATGATTTTTACAGTGAAATAATAAACCATAGCGCTTTAAAGTGCCATAGAATAGTTTAAAATAAAATAGGTCATACCTTTCAAAATTTGTTCAAAACTAGGTTTTGATTTTTCGTGAAATCCGTTGCACGATACGACGATCGGCCACTGCCACGTGGAAGGGCTTGGAGAGGCGCGCCAGGGGATGCCAACCGCGATGAACTCGGTGCTCTGGGTGGCTCTCGGCGGCGGTTCAAAGTGCGGACGTTCCTGGGGTCAGATCTCGACGCACGATGCACGAGGGAGGTTGATCCTGCTTTGGATTTGAAAGTGGAGAGGAGATCTACAATTTATTCAACTGGAGGGAAGACTATAGATGCGTGGATTTGGAGGAATCGAGGAGAGAATTTTTGAATGCAATCCGCCTTCGCCTGGAGCAATAGTCGGGGAGAGAGAAAATGTTTTTGGCCAATGAGATTTTTTTATATTTAAAAATTTTAAAAATCCAAAAATACCCCTTATCTCACACGAACTCCAATCCAAACCCAACGACTGTTGGCCCTAGCTAAATACCCCCATTCCGAACACAATGGGATATGTTTCGAAGGCCCATTCGACTGCTTCAGTCGGTTTTTCTTCAAATTAAAATATTAAACATTCAATATTTAATTTGAACGTACATTTCAATTTGCCGGGGCCACATACTGATTCTAAAAATTCCCGAAAAATAAATCTATCTATGTTTTGACGATACGGTCCCAACAAAACTAGTTTCGTTGAATTCTGAGATCGTTTGAAAAATGGCCCTTTTCTGGTCGATCCAGTTTAATAGAAATCGACCAAACACATTTTCCTTTGCCATGCTCACATACTAGCTTCAAAAAATATGAAATGAAACTTAGCAATAATTTACCATCCCGGATCCAACAAAAGTGGTTTCGTCGAATTCTTTGGTCGTTTGAAAAATGGCCATTTTCACGGGCTATATAAACTCTATAGCGACCTTTTTGAAAATTCATTTAGCCATAAATTTTGCTTCCCACTATGAAACTTTGATTTTTCAGATTCGTTAGAAAGATATTCACTAACAGATTTAAATATTTTTGGTTTCACTAAAATCCGTTTTGTTTTGCACCCGGTACAGTCAGTCAAAATTTGAATTCAAATTTTGAAACTACCGCGCCATTTCAGGCCTTGTTTATAATTAGAATTAATTATATTCGTTTTCAAACATCGATCCAAACTTTCTCTTCATCGTTAATATTTAAAATATTTATTTTAAATATTTAAAATCCACTAAAATAGCCAATTTAAAAATTTTAAATTAGTTCAGATTTTCCGGGTTGTTACAAAGTTGGAAATCATGGGACCACGCCGTATAACACGGAACAGGTTTACTCCACATGAATCTTAGGTTAAAATAAAACAATGCAATGCTTTTTTGGAAAAATGAAGCTATTATAAGACTCAGGTCCCATCACACAATGCAACGCAAGCCGAAGGATAGAATTTTCCCTTATAATAGCCAAATATGCTTGATACGTATAAAACAAATTTATTTTGATATTACTATAAGTGCATAGTGTTAAAAACAACTTGGAATATAAATGTATCAATCATAGGATGCATGGGTACCATATATCATGTTGCCATACTATTTTTATAATCAAAACCATATAATGTCGTATTGGAAGTTGGATTTCCATCTATGAACCAGGGCAACGGGCTGTCCTTACCGATTTCAAGACTCTGTAGCACGAGCCTCAGGATTTAGCCGCAACTGTACCTAGGCAACATGCAGGGCCGGTCCACACTAAGTGTTATGTGGATTCATAATTCATAAGAATGCGTTTCCCCACCCTATGGGGCGTAAAATCTGGTCAGTAATGTCGACCATAAGAATATCTGAGCAGCCTCTCTATCCATCAAGTAATAATAAGCAACATCCACATGAGTAAAATGCCCTAGGCTTGCAAAACGCTGACACCACTCCTACCCAGAAAGAAACGCAATGCCCTCCCTGCTGTCCACTCCCGTTTCTGGTTCATACCGGGGTGTGAAGCTCAAGAACTATCACTATACACGACTAATTAAAGTTGTGCATTGATCATCATCCACAAGACTCTGCTTTTCAACAAAAGCCTAGATCATTTGCATCTTGGCATGCCACATTATCAATCCATACCATATCATTGATTTCTGCCAATATATAACCTCTAAGCTTGTACGCCTCAGAGAAGGGTGTTAAGCAAGAGAATAAATTCTCCACCACTAGACAGATATATAATTAGCAGAGATCAACGAATACAGCATAAAGGAATACAACGTCAGACATACTATCCGTTTACAAGTCCGTTCTGGGTTTGAACGAAACCAGAGGCACCTTATTCCTCGTCCCATATGTCCAATACAGGAGAGAGGCCCTCGCATATCCGTCGATCTCCAAGTACGTCTGGACGATCACCACTTATTACCTTCTTGGGGGTACGACCCAATCGAGACATCAGTAATCATCCAAACGATGTGAAGAACTCCGTTCTTCAACCACCTCTTCATCTTCGATTCTTAATAGTCGTAGAGATTATTCAGAATGGGTCAAACCCAGACTTTCCGAATCATTTGTGTATTTTATAAACAAGTTCTATAAAACACATCATACGCCTCATTCCAATTCAGAGTATTCTGTAAATAAAATATTCATATTATTAGGGAAAGGTTTCCATTAATTTATCAAAGATAAATCCTTTTGAACTTATTCTTTAATCTTGTAATGACCCGGATATTTGACAGTGTAATAATTAACTTATTTAATTATTTAAATAACGAATATATTATTTAATCGACGACGTTAGAATGTATAATTATATTATAATTAAAACCGAGCTCGAAATGGCGCTGCAGTTCGTAATTTGACGATTCGAACTTCAACTGAGTGTACAGGATTCATTTTAAATCGGATTTCTGTGAAACAACAAACGTGTGGAGCTGGTGGAGTATATCTTTCTAGTGGAAGAGAAAAATCAGGATTTCGTCGTGTAGATTTTGAGATATGTCCAAATCAAATTTGAATCGTTTATCGACCGTAATGGGTTATTCGATATAACTAGAGATAGGGTTTGAATTTAGACAAGGTTCATTTGGGAAGTAGTGATAATTTAATTTTTAGAATTTTACTGTAATTTTTAATTAATTAAATAAGCAACTTTTTATTTGAAGAATTTTGCACCCTGTAATCAACATTTTGGGGTTTCACAATATGAGTCAATCTACCGGTATTTTTATATTTTTGGGATCGTGGCACCACGCTGGACATGATGGTATTTTTATTTTTGTCCGTAGCAGTTCGTATGTGTACAGAACTGTATATATACCGGGATACATTACTTTGAAATAAAACCATATGTGCTTCTCTTAGAAGCCACCGTGAAGCCACGTTGAAAATAGATATTTTCATTCCTTCGAGTCGAAGCCAGTAAGCACCGTGAAGCTTCCCTTAAATGCCCAACCTTTCTAGTTATAAAACCGTCCCCCTTAAAAATATCCTAACTTCTCCTAAGGCCTAAATAAAGACACGTCCACCATTCTTCTCAACCGCCCTTTTCTCTTGGCCTCAAAGCATGAATCGTGGCCTTCATCAAACCAAAACAATTCATATACCTTACTTATAAATATACCCATGCTCTCCTCTTGATTTTTCTTCTTTCAGCAAACGCCGAAGCCTATTTTAATGGCTTCAAGGAAATCAAACAGCATAAAAACTTCACCAAAATCCTTAAAAGAAATATGTTTCGGACCCTATGATTTTCTCTACGTCCTCATACGATTTCGAATAGGGTGAAGTCAGCAGATTAAGGGGATAATGGAGGATCGGCAGCAGTAGAGGGTGTTGGATTCAAGACGAAAAGGAAATGGTTCGGGGGTTCTCCTGAGTCCACTGTCGTTGTTTTGCGATGAGATCTAGGAGGTGGCGTCGAGCATCAAGTATTGGTGTTCGGATAAGACAGGGTTAGAGGGAGGCAGTGCAAAATGGGTTGATGAAGAGCTGGATAGTGGAGTTGTTTCAGAAGAAAGCAAGGAGTGGGGTGGATAAAACGTGTTCGGCCATGCAATGATTTACTGGAGCAAAGGGGCGTGAAAATCTTGTACTGGGTAAAGGAGGACGTGGATGGTGAAAGGTTTGAGATGGAGGAGGAGCTCTGTTCGAAACGCAGAGGAAGGTTGAGGTGTAGAAATGATTGGAAGCATTGAATAACATGGGGGTGGACGTGGTGTAGAGAGGGAAGGAAGTGGTGTTTAGATAAGGGAAACCGTCGATCAAGACAGTGGGTATGTTGAAGTGCGATTTCATTGTTTGTGAGATGTAGGATTTACTGTTGGGCTTTATGAAGTTGGTTTGGAAAATAATGGTGAAACAATTTGCTGAAGTGCGTGATTTCCGATGAAGAAGTAGAGAGATCATAACTTGAAGGGGAGGTTTTCGCGAGTTCAAGGGTGTGCAGTGGGGCCCATTGTGAGATTAACAGTTGTTGTTTGGTTTTAAAATCCATGGACAGTTTGTAAAAGTAAAGACAAACAATGCAGCATAAATGGAAAGCAATGTACACGTGTATGTTGTGAGGAGGCCTTTATGGGGATCGGATGAGATGTGTTTATGGGAGTAGCGTATTAAAAGGGAAGGAGGGATAGTTATGTTAATCGGTGATTAAGGGTATGGTTACTGCGATGTTTAATTCCTTAATTGGAAAGGGGCGCAGCTTGGATTTGAGAATTGGGAAATGACCACTGTGAAATACTAGTACTCGCGTTTTAAATTGTAAGTAGAAGGAGAATGATAAAGGGATCGAAGAAAGGAGCAGTACTGGTTGTCAAGTGGAAAAATAGCGGACTTGCTACTGTGCGAGTGTGTGTCGAAGAAGAAATACCTGTTGGGTATAATCGGTCTGTGAATGTGTTGATAGTAGATGGAGATGCCGAAGTTATATGTACTGAAATGATGAATGGTGCGGTCAAAGCAATGCAGAAGAGGATGAGCAGTTGGAAAAGTCTGAATCTGGAAAGATCGGGAATCAGCTGCGTTCTTTTTACTGGAACAAACGACTGGAAATGGGTTGGAGCTCGACTGAATTTATAGCGGAATGAATCGTATGATCAGAACCATCGACCGTTATTCGTATTTAACGATTACGGACAATGTGAGTAAAACTCACTAACTCTCCTCAATTGATATTTTTATATAAATTGTACTTTATTTATTGACTGCTGTATATTGATTGTTAAACTGGACTGTTAAATAGATTTGATTGAAAACGTAGTTATAGTTAATCTATGTACTGTTAATCAAATATGGTTCTGTGCAGCAGGATATTTCATTTTAAAATGAAATATGATATATATTATATTGTGTAACATCTGTGGATGCAGGGAGACAGGTTGGAGGAATCCGACTGGATTCCTCAACAATTATTTTACTGTTTTCATATATTGTGTTATATGATGTGTTATATAATCTGTTCTGGATTATGTGTGTTAGAATGATATTAATCATTGTTATTCGATATTTTACATATCATAAGAAACCCTGAGTTGTGAAATGGAATATTTCAATGTATATTGAAATAAAGGAATTTTATAAAATCATAGGATTTTATAAAAGGAAATTATTTATAAAACGAACACGGTTTTACAAAAGGAAATTATTTATAAAACGAACACGGTTTTATAAAAGGAAGTATTTATAAAACAAATAGAGTTTTATAAAAGGGATATTTATTTAGAAAATAAATAGAATTGAAAAGGAGAATATTTATTTAGAAAATAAATATAAATAAGAAATATTTATTTAGAAGATAAATAAACTGTTATAAATAGGAAATATTTGTAACGGTAAATAGAAGTTGTAAATAGGAAATATTTGTAATGGTAAATAGAAGTTGTAAATAAGGGATATTTGTAACAGTAAATAGAAGTTGTAAATAGGAAATATTTGTAATGGTAAATAGAAGTTGTAAATAAGGAATATTTGTAACGGTAAATAGAAGTTGTAAATAAGGAATATTTGTAACGGTAAATAGAAGTTGTAAATAGGAAATATTTGTAATGGTAAATAGAAGTTGTAAATAGGAAATATTTGTAACGGTAAGTAAACGTTAAAAAAGGAAATAGTTGTAACGGAAAATAAACGTTATAAAAAGGAAATTGATGAGATATAAAAGAGATAATCGAAATATAGTAATTGAATATTAGTCATTCAATTAGAAATAACCTGATTTGAGTTAGTCTAATATTAGTTAATCGAATAAGAATAGTCTAATATTAGCTAATCGAATTTAGTAACCGAATACAAGTTAATCAAAAGGAGTTTATCGAATTTAGTTATTCGATAGAGTTAATCAAAAGGAGTTTATCGAATTTAGTTATTCGATAGAGTTAATCAAAAGGAGTTTATCGAATTTAGTTATTCGATAGAGTTAAATCAATAGAGTTAATCGACTTATAGTATTCGAATAAGAGTAAATCAAATAGAGTTAAACAATATTAGAAACTGACTAGAGATTGGTAAGTTGAATATTTTTCTGAGTGTTGATCTGATGTTGGTTTCGGCCTTCGGGGTTTATACTTAGAGAATTGTTCTCTTACTAGTTTACAGTTAGGGACTAATAGTTGTGGAATGGTAGTAATGCGTGAATGAGGATTGGAAATGTTTTCAATGTAAATAACCGTATATTTTCTAATCAGAGAAAATAAGGAAATATAAATATATATATATATATACATATGTTGGATGATTTGATCGATTGTTCCATTTGGGATTAAGATCGTTGTGTGAACACCGACATGTTTCATTGATAGTTAAATCACAGACTATCATAGTTTGACCATTTTAACGTTGTTAATATGGAGAGACCGGTTGGATTCTTATCCAAAGAACCACTCTGTATTGGCATAAGCGTTGCGAATAAGCTGAAGATAATTGAAGACGATGTTATGCAAGGGCTATTCTGTTTACAGAATAGTGCCTTCGGTTTCGTTCAGTCCCAGAACGAACGTATGTGGACGAATGTCTGACAGAATATTTCCAATGATCGAATGAGTTGGACTGTACAAATATATATGGTGGCCAACGGATTTATTCCCTTCGCATAAAATCCAGAAACTATTTGTATAAACCCAACTAATGATTTACGGATCTGAAAATGTGGCATTCAAAGTGATCGTGTTATCAATAAAATGGAAAGTAAGCGTAGCTTCTAGCCTCACATCCGGTAAATGACAAAAATCGGGCAGGCAGCATGGCTAAGTCGGTCGCTCCGAAGTAGGGTGTATAATCACCTATCTAGAGAATATTCATTTGCTTCTTAAATCTATCAATGCTGTCCCATATATATTTACGGGAACGGTTGCTGATCCCAACCGTTGGTGATGTACATTCGATACACTCAAGCGAAATGAGTGGTCGGTCATGTGTGGCTGAGTTACAAGATGTTCTTGTTGAACTCCAGTGTATCGTTCCTAGAGTACACTGATCGGAAGGTGGTTCCATACCTTGTCATAGTTGGAAATCCAATCATCCAATACGCACCCGCAGTTTTGATTGTATACTATATATGTAGAACGTGAGATGAAAGCATTTCTGCTAGATTGATATCTAATTGTATTTAGACATTATTATAATATCAGTGATACTGCTTTTCAAAGATGTTGGATTCTCATAAGGGAAAAACCCGTTCCGTATTCACGGCGTGGTCTTATGAGATATCATATACCTGTTAAAATGATTTGAGTTTACTCACACCAGTCCATGACTGACCCGGAGTTTATTTGTTTTGTTTCCCTAAACTCTTGGGTGCCTAAATTTGTACGGGCAGTCAAGTAGTCGGGATTTACAGATATACTGGAAGAGCTTGGAGCAGGAGGCTTCAGGATCATATAGCTATAGTTATTTCCGCTGTGTTGTAAGTGTTGTACTCTGCAATATTATTGTATACATATACTGTTTGTATTTCAAAAGTATGTTATATTTTATTCGTTCCGCTGTGAGATTCGTGTTACTCTGATGATGATGATCTTCTTCTTCTTCTATTCTAATAGTTCTACCTTATCCATTCTCACCCTCTATCTTCTTTCTATTAGTTTATTGAATTTCCAGTGCAATTTGGGGTTGGACTTGTGTTATTTAGTCAGCTCAAATTTGACCGGATTTTCGGTTCACTACAGTTGGTATCAGAGCTTAAGGTTAAGTGAATTACCTTGGCTCTGTGGCGTAACTCAGTAGAGATGGGATTAGTAATATCCTAGATTGAGTTGAGTGTATATATATGAGTGAACGTATTTGTTAATTGATATAAATTTTTGTTTTATATTGTAGAGCTTTATTGGTTGAGTGGCTTATGAATTCTGGTCGATAGTGGGGCACCACAATATCGATAAGGGTTTCTAAACACTCGAATACGATGAACCAACATGATATGTTTTGACATTAACATAGTATAATTGGTTGTGTTGGTTGTTATTATAATCAGATGAGATTATAAAAAGGCGAAATGGTTATAGATAACTAATCAGTATTCATATAAGTAAAGTATATGAAATAAGATGAATTAAATCTGAAATTAAATCAGGATTAGGAATTAACATAAGGAAATTTTAAGTTCCTGGGAGATTTTGAAAATGTTTTCATATTGGAAGTGTTATAGTATTGAACTCACTTCGATAAACTGGGAAATAACCCTGATGAGTGTGGCCACATCATCAGTGTTCATTTTCGAGTTGCTAAGTGACGGATTACTACCAAAGATTTTGTTTTTGAATTGTTTTGAGAAAACAAGTGGTTTAGAAATTCAAATGTTTTGAATTGGTATTATGATTTCAAATTGATTTGAAATAAACCCAGGGATTTAAATTCCAGAATGAGATGGTAAAAGTAAATAATAAACAAAAATTTAACTTGAACTAAGGTAAAAAAAATTGGGTTTGATTAGTGAATAATCTGGAATGGTATTGGAATTGGTAAGTTAAAATTTTGAAAATCGAGAATGGAACTCGAGTTAAGAATGAGATGTGATTTGAAGATATAAACTGTTTGGAGTTGATTGGTATGGCATAATATATGCAGAATTTGGTAACAGGTGCAAAGTGATATAATGATATACCCGGCAAAAAGGTACAAGTTTATATTTCATATGAGTTTGGTGATTTATGAGCATATTCGGCAAGCCGCTTGGTTGTTTGATTTTCTTTTGGTTGGAGAAGGCCTAGAGAGGCGAGTTGTGGTTTTACCGATAGGGCTGTACAAAGGAGGTTATGGCGAAATTTTCTGAAAAATTTAGGTGTTAGAAAATTTTCAAATTTTTTGGAAATTTTAGTTAGTCGGAATAAATTAATATTTTAGTCGATACTAATTGGTTCCGTTGAAACTGAAGTTAAGGGGTAAACTGATAAATATTTACTCAGTAGATAGGGTCGTCCTCTACCTTAGCAATTTCGAGGACGAAATTATTTTAAGTGGGGAAGAATGTAATGACCCGGATATTTGACAGTGTAATAATTAACTTATTTAATTATTTAAATAACGAATATATTATTTAATTGACGACGTTAGAACGTATAATTATATTATAATTAAAACCGAGCTCGAAATGGCGCTGCAGTTCGTAATTTGACGATTCGAACTTCAACTGAGTGTACAGGATTCGTTTTAAATCGGATTTCTGTGAAACAAGAAACGTGTGGAGCTGGTGGAGTATATCTTTCTAGTGGAAGAGAAAAATCAGGATTTCGTCGTGTAGATTTTGAGATATGTCCAAATCAAATTTTAAAATAGTCGTTATAGAATCGTTTATCGACCGTAATGGGTTATTCGATATAACTAGAGATAGGGTTTGAATTTAGACAAGGTTCATTTGGGAAGTAGTGATAATTTAATTTTTAGAATTTTACTGTAATTTTTAATTAATTAAATAAGCAACTTTTTATTTGAAGAATTTTGCACCCTGTAATCAACATTTTGGGGTTTCACAATATGAGTCAATCTACCGGTATTTTTATATTTTTGGGATCGTGGCACCACGCTGGACACGATGGTATTTTTATTTTTGTCCATAGCAGTTCATACGTGTACAGAACTGTATGTATACCGGTGTACATTACTTTGAAATAAAACCATATGTGCTTCTCTTAGAAGCCACCGTGAAGCCACGTTGAAAATAGATATTTTCATTCCTTCGAGTCGAAGCCAGTAAGCCACCGTGAAGCTTCCCTTAAATGCCCAACCTTTCTTGTTATAAAACCGTCCCCCTTAAAAATATCCTAACTTCTCCTAAGGCGTAAATAAAGCCACGTCCACCATTCTTCTCAACCGCCCTTTTCTCTTGGCCTCAAAGCAGGAATCGTGGCATTCATCAAACCAAAACAATTCATATACCTTACTTATAAATATACCCATGCTCTCCTCTTGATTTTTCTTCTTTCAGCAAACGCCGAAGCCTATTTTAATGGCTTCAAAGAAATCAAACAGCATAAAAACTTCACCAAAATCCTTAAAAGAAATATGTTTCGGACCCTATGATTTTCTCTACGTCCTCATACGATTTCGAACAGGGTGAAGTCAGCAGATTAAGGGGATAATGGAGGATCGGCAGCAGTAGAGGGTGTTGGATTCAAGACGAAAAGGAAATGGTTCGGGGGTTCTCCTGAGTCCACTGTCGTTGTTGTGCGATGAGATCTAGGAGGTGGCGTCGAGCATCAAGTATTGGTGTTCGGATAAGAGAGGGTTAGAGGGAGGCAGTGCAAAATGGGTTGATGAAGAGCTGGATAGTGGAGTTGTTTCAGAAGAAAGCAAGGAGTGGGGTGGATAAAACGTGTTCGGCCATGCAATGATTTACTGGAGCAAAGGGGCGTGAAAATCTTGTACTGAGTAAAGGAGGACGTGGATGGTCAAAGGTTTGAGATGGAGGAGGAGCTCTGTTCGAAACGCAGAGGAAGGACGAGGTGTAGAAATGATTGGAAGCATTGAATAACATGGGGGTGGACGTGGTGTACAGAGGGAAGGAAGTGGTGTTTAGATAAGGGAAACCGTCGATCAAGACAGTGGGTATGTTGAAGTGCGATTTCATTGTTTGTGAGATGTAGGATTTACTGTTGGGCTTTATGAAGTTGGTTTGGAAAATAATGGTGAAACAATTTGCTGATGTGCGTGATTTCCGATGAAGAAGTAGAGAGATCATAACTTGAAGGGGAGGTTTGCACGAGTTCAAGGGTGTGCAGTGGGGTCCATTGTGAGATTAACAGTTGTTGTTTGGTTTTAAAATCCATGGCTGTTTGTAAAAGTAAAGACAAACAATGCAGCATAAATGGAAAGCAATGTACACGTGTATGTTGTGAGGAGGCCTTTATGGGGATCGGATGAGATGTGTTTATGGGAGTAGCGTATTAAAAGGGAACGAGGGATAGTTATGTTAATCGGTGATTAAGGGTATGGTTACTGCGATGTTTAATTCCTTAATTGGAAAGGGGCGCAGCTTGGATTTGAGAATTGGGAAATGGCTACTGTGAAATACTGGTACTCGCGTTTTAAATTGTAAGTAGAAGGAGAATGGTAAAGGGATCGAAGAAAGGAGCAGTACTGGTTGTCAAGTGGAAAAATAGCGGACTTGCTACTGTGCGAGTGTGTGTCGAAGAAGAAATACCTGTTGGGTATAATAGGTTTGTGAATGTGTTGATAGTAGATGGAGATGCTGAAGTTATATGTACTGAAATGATGAATGGTGCGGTCAAAGAAATGCAGAAGAGGATGAGCAGTTGGAAAAGTCTGAATCTGGAAAGACCGGGAATCAACTGCGTTCTTTTTACTGGAACAGACGACTGGAAATGGGTTGGAGCTCGACTGAATTTGTAACGGAATGAATCGTATGATCAGAACCATCGACCGTTATTCGTATTTAACGATTATGGACAATGTGAGTAAAACTCACTAACTCTCCTCAATTTATATTTTAATATAAATTTTACTTTATTTATTGACTGTTGTATATTGATTGTTAAACTGGACTGTTAAATAGATTTGATTGAAAACGTAGTTATAGTTAATCTATGTACTGTTAATCAAATATGGTTCTGTACAGCAGGATATTTCATTTTAAAATGAAATATGATATATATTATACTGTGTAACATCTGTGGATGCAGGGAGACAGGTTGGAGGAATCCGACTGGATTCCTCATCAATTATTTTACTGTTTTCATATATTGTGTTATATGATGTGTTATATAATCTGTTCTGGATTATGTGTGTTAGAATGATATTAATCATTGTTATTCAATATTTTACATATCATAAGAAACCCTGAGTTGTGAAATGGAATATTTCAATGTATATTGAAATAAAGGAATTTTATAAAATCACAGGATTTTATAAAAGGAAATTATTTATAAAACGAACATGGTTTTATAAAAGGAAATTATTTATAAAACGAACACGGTTTTACAAAAGGAAGTATTTATAAAACAAATAGAGTTTTATAAAAGGGATATTTATTTAGAAAATAAATAGAATTGAAAAGGAGAATATTTATTTAGAAAATAAATATAAATAAGAAATATTTATTTAGAAGATAAGTAAACCATTATAAATAGGAAATATTTGTAACGGTAAATAGAAGTTGTAAATAGGAAATATTTGTAATGGTAAATAGAAGTTGTAAATAAGGAATATTTGTAACGGTAAATAGAAGTTGTAAATAGGAAATATTTGTAATGGTAAATAGAAGTTGTAAATAAGGAATATTTGTAACGGTAAATAGAAGTTGTAAATAAGGAATATTTGTAACGGTAAATAGAAGTTGTAAATAGGAAATATTTGTAACGGTAAATAGAAGTTGTAAATAGGAAATATTTGTAACGGTAAGTAAACGTTAAAAAAGGAAATAGTTGTAACGGAAAATAAACGTTATAAAAAGGAAATTGATGAGATATAAAAGAGATAATCGAAATAGAGTAACTGAATATTAGTCATTCAAATAGAAATAACCTGATTTGAGTTAGTCTAATATTAGTTAATCGAATAAGATAGTCTAATATTAGCTAATCGAATTTAGTAACCGAATACAAGTTAATCAAAAGGAGTTTATCGAATTTAGTTATTCGATAGAGTTAATCAAAAGGAGTTTATCGAATTTAGTTATTCGATAAAGTTAATCAAAAGGAGTTTATCGAATTTAGTTATTCGATAGAGTTAAATCAATAGAGCTAATCGACTTATAGTATTCGAATAAGAGTAAATCAAATAGAGTTAAACAATATTAGAAACTGACTAGAGATTGGTAAGTTGAATATTTTTTTGAGTGTTGATCTGATGTTGGTTTCGGCCTTCGGGGTTTATACTTAGAGAATTGTTCTCTTACTAGTTTACAGTTAGGGACTAATAGTTGTGGAATGGTAGTAATGCGTGAATGAGGATTGGAAATGTTTTCCAATGTAAATAAACGTATATTTTCTAATCAGAGAAAATAAGGAAATATAAATATATATATACATATGTTGGATGATTTGATTGATAGTTCCATTTGGGATTAAGATCGTTGTGTGAACACCGACATGTTTCATTGATAGTTAAATCACAGACTATCAAAGTTTGACCATTTTAACGTTGTTAATATGGAGAGACCGGTTGGATTCTTATCCAAAGAACCACTCTGTATTGGCATAAGCATTGCGAATATGCTGAAGATAATTGAAGACGGTGTTATGCAAGGGCTGTTCTGTTTACAGAATAGTGCCTTCGGTTTTGTTCAGTCCCAGAACGAACGTATGTGGACGAATGTCTGACAGAATATTTCCAATGATCGAATGAGTTGGACAGTACAAATATATATGGTGGCCAACGGATTTATTCTCCTTCGCATAAAATCCAGAAACTATTTGTATAAACCCAACTAATGATTTACGGATCTGAAAATGTGGCATTCAAAGTGATCGTATTATCAATAAAATGGAAAGTAAGCGTAGCTTCTAGCCTCACATCCGGTAAATGACAAAAATCGGGCAGGCAGCATGGCTAAGTCGGTCGCTCCGAAGTAGGGTGTATAATCACCTATCTAGAGAATATTCATTTGCTTCTTAAATCTATCAATGCTGTCCCATATATATTTACGGGAACGGTTGCTGATCCCAACCGTCGGTGATGTACATTCGATACACTCAAGCGAAATGAGTGGTCGGTCATGTGTGGCTGAGTTACAAGATGTTCTTGTTGAACTCCAGTGTATCGTTCCTAGAGTACACTGATCGGAAGGTGGTTCCATACCTTGTCATAGTTGGAAATCCAATCATCCAATACGCACCCGCGGTTTTGATTGTATACTATATATGTAGAACGTGAGATGAAAGCATTTCTGCTAGATTGATATCTAATTGTATTTAGACATTATTATAATATCGGTGATACTGCTTTTCAAAGATGTTGGATTCTCATAAGGGAAAAACCCGTTCCGTATTCACGGCGTGGTCTTATGAGATATCATATACCTGTTAAAATGATTTGAGTTTACTCACACCAGTCCATGACTGACCCGGAGTTTATTTGTTTTGTTTCCCTAAACTCTTAGGTGCCTAAATTTGTACGGGCAGTCAAGTAGTCGGGATTTACAGATATACTGGAAGAGCTTGGAGCAGGAGGCTTCAGGATCATATAGCTATAGTTATTTCCGCTATGTTGTAAGTGTTGTACTCTGCAATATTATTGTATACATATACTGTTTGTATTTCGAAAGTATGTTATATTTTATTCGTTCCGCTGTGAGATTCGTGTTAATCTGATGATGATGATCTTCTTCTTCTTCTATTCTAATAGTTCTACCTTATCTATTCTCACCCTCTATCTTCTTTCTATTAGTTTCTTGAATTTCCAGTGCAATTTGGGGTTGGACTTGTGTTATTTAGTCAGCTCAAATTTGACCGGATTTTCGGGTCACTACAAATCTTCTTTTGAATATCATTTTAAGAAGATTTATTTAACTAGTCGGGATTAGCGAACATTATCGAAGTAATCATTTATTATTAATCCCAATCCCAACCTATTCATCTCATGGAGCAAAACTGGCAGTACTCCATATCTAACACCCACGGTGTTATTGGTAAATTTAATTACCATTTCACGTTCAAATCTAATTAAAGATTTAACTATCGCCTGGAGTAAAACTAGTGGTACTTCATTCTTGATCATTTCAAGAATTTCATAAATCTAATTATCTTGTTTCCATTTCAATATAATTTAGTAAAACTCCAATTTGGTTTTAATATCAAAAATCATTACTTTATGATTATTCAAATTTAAGAAATTAATCTTATTTTAACTGGGTTAAAGAACCAATGTAGTTTAAAACACAGTTCACGATAAATCCAAAATCATCTTCCATCAGAATGGAATCTTCACAAAAATCATATTAATATATAACTAATTTAAATTCCCGTATCAGACTAATAATATAAATGGAATAATGGCAAAGCCTTTTAAATTCCATATATAGTAACGGTCTTCATTCACAAAAGCTCATCTCGATTATTATTAAATCAAATTCCATTCAATTCCAATTTATTATATTAAATTGGGAAAAAAACTTTACTTTGGAAAATTTCCATTTAAATTTTAATAAAAGATTTATGAATTCCACATTATATTTTCACTGTTAATTGGGTAAAAGAACAAATGTAATTCACATTTCATTTTATTCCAATTACAAAATATAATTGGAAAATCTAATAATCTTAATTAAAAGATTTATAAATTCCAAAATTATATTCTATTTAATTCCAATTAAATATTAATTGGAAAACTTCATTAAATCTTATTTAAAAGATTTATTCTTTTCTAATCGGCGTTTAAGAACAATGTTATTAAATGTAACAATCCGAAAAATCAGAACCAATTTAAAATTTTTTACTTTGGAAATTTTAATGAATTTGGAATATTTAAAATTATTTATTTTTAATAATTACGACCAGAAATTTATTTTCGATGAAATTAGAACATATATAATTATTTAAATCGAAGTTACAATATAATTATTTATTGTAATTATAAAAGAATTGAAAATGGCGCGGTAGTTTAAAATTTTGATTTCAAATTTCAAATCACTATACAGGATTCAAAACAAACTAGATTTTAGTGAAACTAGAAATATTTGAGTCTGTTCGAAAATATCTTTCCAACGAATCTGAAAAATCCAAATTTCATAGTGGGAATAAAAAGTTATTCCCAGTTGAAATTTCAGAATAGTCGCTATGGAAATACAAGACCTAGAAAAGAACCATTTTGCAAACGACCTCCGTTTTCGACGAAACAACTTTTGTTGGATCCTGAATGTCAAATTATTTCTAGATTCCAAAATTCATAATTTTTGGGATCAATATGTGAGCGTGGCAAAAGAAAACATGTTTTGACAGTTTCTGTCAATTTGGATCGACCAGAAAATGACCATTTTTCAAACAGTCTTCAAATTTGATGAAATTAGTTTTGTTAGGACCGTATCGTCAATACAAAGCTAGATATAATTTTTCTGGAATTTTCACAGTCCGTATGTGGCTTCAGTAAATTGAAATGTGCGTTCAAATTAAATATATATTGATTTATAATTTAATTTAAAGAAAAACTTATTGTAACAGCCGAATCGGCTTACGAAACATGTTCCATTGCGTTCGGAATTGTGAAAACCCGTAACTTCCCCGTAAAGGAAAGTGTCGGATAGTTCGAGAACAAGCCGCAACAGAACGCAAACAGAAGAACATTTCATTGTATATTACAACAATGCATCAGATTACAAGAATATACAGAGTATAAATGAATATTACACAGAAATATCAGAGATTCAAATTACATTTAAATACATCGCAGCGGAAAATAATACAATACACAACTAGAAGGAGATATACGGATACAAAGCTTTCCGGATATCGTTCTAGCTGTAAACCAGGATCCTGTGAATATAAATCTGCAAAACCAAAACTACTAGCTGCCCGTGTCAAAATAAGGGCACCCAGAGTTTAGGTTAAAACAATAAACTCCAGGTCAGTCATGTGACTGGTGTGAGAACTAAAACAGTTATAAATCTTTATTTTAAAGTTAGGTAAATCAAGGGACCACGCCGTATAACACGGAACGGGTTTCCTCCCAAGAATACCAGTGCATAAAACAAACAGCGCAATGCTAAATAAAGAAAGATGAAGCTGTTATAAGACCCAGGTCCCATCACACAATGCAACGCAGCCGAGGATAGGGTTTTCCCTTATAACAGCCAAAGAATGATTGATACGTTTAAAACAAATCGTTTGATACTATTATAAGTGCATAGTGTATAAAACAACTTCAAATCATAAGTATCAATCATAGGCGGCATGAGCGCCCCATCCCACTATGTCGCCATACTAGGCTCTACAAATAAAACCGCAAAGGTCACGTATTTGGAAATTGGATTTCCATCTATGAACCGAGGCAAAAGATAGTCCTCAACCGATTCGAGACGCTCTAGTCCGTGTCTCAGGAAAGTACTCAGTCAAGCCTTTGGATCGTCAGGGCCAGTCCACCGATGTGGATTAAACTTAAACCCTGAACATGTGTTTCCCCGCCCTATGGGGCGTAGGTGAGCCAACTAAATGACTCCATCGGACCCGGATCGTCTTATCAAACCGAGGCGCCTCGCAACAGCAACAACCACATAAGTCAAACTCGTCAGGGCGTGTAAAACCACTGACGCCACTTCTAACTAGAAAGAAACGCATGCCCTCCCTGAGGTCCGTCTCCCGTTTTTGGTTCATACCGGGTGTCAAACCCGCGAAGTAAACGTTACACAAAGCTATGCCACAAAGGCCGTGCTTTGATCATCACCACAAGACTTTGCTTTTCAACAGAAGCCTCGATCAATTGCCACTTAGGCATGCCACACAGGCAATTCACTCCATGCGTTTGATATCCATCAATATATAACCCCTGAGCTCGTACGTCTCAGAGAAGGGAGTTAAGCAAGAGAATAAATTCTCCGCCGCCAAACAGATATATATTTAATAGAGATCAATCACACGGACTAAAATCCAATGTCAGACACACAGTCCATTTACAAGTCCGTTCTGGGTCTGAACGAAACCGGAGGCACCTAGTACCCCGCATATCCATCGATCTCCAAGTACGTCTGGACGATCACTAACTGTTTCCATCTTCTTGGGTGTACAGCCCAATCAAGATCATCAGTAATCACCCAAACGACGTGAAGACTTCCGGTCTTCGACCATCGTCTTCATCTTCGACTTATCGTCGTATCAGTTATTCGGAATGGGATAAACCCGGTCTTTCCGAATAACTCGCGTATATTTTAAATAAGTGTTACACAAACACAACATACGCCTCATTCCAATTCATCAGTCACTAACCGTAAATTAATCAAGAGAATAATTTCCCAAATATTAACCCCGAAGGCCGAAACCAACATCAGATCAATATCCAGAAAACCATTCTACTTAGCTAACCGACAGTTAGTTTCTAAATTTCACATTCACAGGGAAATGTTCCCATTAATTTTATCCAAGATAAATTCCTTGAATTTATTCTTTATTCTATTTTTGAATCTCAATTCAAACTAGTCGGGATTAGCGAACCTTACCGAAGTAATCATTTATTTTAATTTCCCCATCCCAACCTATTCATCCCATGAAGTAAAACTGGTAATACTTCATATCTAACACCACAGTGTTATCGGTAAATTCAATTACCATTTCACGTTAAAATCTAATTAAAGATTTAACTATCGCCTGGAGCAAAACTGGTGATACTCCATTTTCGATCATTTCAATCTAATTAAAGATTCATTAAAACTCCACTTAGTTTTAATCTTCGACTGGGTTAAAGAATCAGTGTCATTTAAAACATGGTTCACGGTAAACCCAAAATCACATTCATTAATTATCGGGTTAAAGAACGAGTGTTATTTAAAACACTGTTCACGATAAACCCAAAAATCAATATCGATTCAATTCCAATTAAATATTATTTAATTGGTACTCTTCATTAAATCTAAATAAAAAGATTTAATCTTTTCTCAACTGGGTTCAAGAACAGTGTTAGTGGAGACACCATTCACGATAAACCCAAATCACATTTGATATTCAATACAAGGCTCTGAATAGAAAATATATCGGCTTATATTCAATATCAAATTCTACGACTAACAAATGTCGTATTGGAAATAACGATAAAAATATATATCTTTCAAATTTCCATAACAACATCTGTATAATCACGAATTCCAACATCGAAATATTCTGAAGACAATTTCGATTCAAATCCATTCCAATGCAATCATTGGAAATTTTGGTTATTTTTAAAACCCTTTTCAAATTCAATTTATTTATTTAAAAATAAATAGAATTATAATTCTAGTTCAAAACTAGTTCATTTCGATAAAAATCTATTTTTATCTTTTCAAATATGGAGTTTTTCATCCCAATTTTTCCCCAAATCATTTCTTATGATTTTACACTAATTATTACTATTTTTAATAATTTTATCAAGGCCCGTACAGTCGATTTCCATCAACGACCATCGAACTGCACTTACAGCGACCTTTTTCAAATTTTATTTGGACGTATCTCCAAATCCAACCGTTAGATTTTGAATTTCTAATGTTCATTAGAAAGCTCTTTTCGATACGAACCCAACGGTTCCGGTTTTAGGAGAATCCGACGGTCGGATCTCCCGTAATGTCCGTTTGAAATAAATGGTCGAAATTCACGAACTGCCGCGGCGCGGCGCGTTCTATTCAGGCCATTATATTATATATATATAATATATATAAAATATATTTCGTCGATTTCTATTTAAAACGAATTTTATAAATAGTTTTAAATTCGTTTCAAAAGCAATTTCAACTTCCTTTTCAATTCAAATCAAAATTGAATTCTTCTTTATAAATTCGTTTTAAAATTTATTTCTATTCAATTCAAATTTCAATTCAATTTGAATTCATTTCAATTCGCTTTCAATTCAATTTGAAATCGTTTTCAATTCAATTCATTTCGAAATCGTTTTCAATTCAATTCATTTCGAAATCGTTTTCAATTCAATTCATTTCGAAATCGTTTTCACTTCAATTCATTTCGAAATCGTTTTCACTTCAATTCATTTCGAAATCGTTTTCACTTCAATTCATTTCGAAATCGTTTTCAATTCATTTCGATATAAATATCGTTCACGTCAAAATGGTGTCAATCTAATCAACACGGCTTCATAAATTTCTATTTTCAAATATTCTATTTCAAATATTTCTTTTTCAAAATAGTTGTTATTATCAAAATATTTCGTTCAACACATGACCAATCTCAATGGATGAGTACTGTCAACACATGAACCTTTATTTTATATTTTATATTATTCTTTATTTTTCAAATTGGAATGAGGCCCAATCGATTACCATATAAAGTTAATTATATGGTTTCCATACAACACATGTATATAATAGCATTGAAAAATAATCAACCATCAACCAAAGTGCACTACACTGTATAAGCATCAAATATAGATATCTAACGCTTATAACAGCCTGTCAATCGATCGATCGACATATTTAATCAATCAGGATGAGTGAACTTCAAATTTCATCCTAACACCCGTGTGGGGTTTCAAACAATCAAACACATTTTATTTGTGCAGTTGGGCGATGTGTAAAATTTATCGTCCCAATCAATGTCCTTCAAATAGGTGTACATAAACAAACCGTCCGGTTTGTAAATGAATATTTATTTATTCACATTCACGTTAAAAATTATATTTTTAACGATAAAACATTTTATTTAACCTATGAATATTCTATTCGGTTCATTTATTCAATAAAATGATATTTTTATTTTTCTAACTTATTTTAGAAAATTTCGGCGGCATAACGGCACGATACTAGAAACGGGACAAGGCCTAGCCTTATCCCCGGTCTAGTGAAGGCCCACGCCATTCACACATCAATCATATTCACCAAACAACCAAATTCAAATCAAATCATCAAACTAATCTATGCAACCAAACAAACAAGTCCATGGTCTGTGGACGATTGTGTCGAGTGCTACTAAGCACCGTCTGCATCCTAGTATATATATATAACTAGAAAATGAAATTGAAAGGTGAGAAATTCTCACCGATAGCTATCCAAACATCTTGACTCTTCTTTTATAGAAATCTTCGCCATTATCTCATCTCCGTCATCTTCGTTGCCCGTAGCCACTACATATGTAAAAATCGAATTTTTACTTCGCTATTCAATATATAAAAATCACATTTTTACTATGCTTTCAATATATAAAAATCGAATTTTTATTTCGAAGTTCAATATATAAAAATCATATTTTTATTTCGAAGTTCAATATATAAAAATCATATTTTTATTTCGAAGTTCAATATATAAAAATCATATTTTTATTTCGAAGTTCAATATATAAAAATCATATTTTTACTTCGAAGTTCAATATATAAAAATCATATTTTTATTTCGAAGTTCAATATATAAAAATCATATTTTTACTTCGAAGTTCAATATATAAAAATCATATTTTTATTTCGAAGTTCAATATATAAAAATCATATTTTTATTTCACTTCTCATATAATAAAAATCATATTTTTATTATACTACCTATATAAAAATTTCAGTTTTCTATTTTAAAAACATATATAAAAATTTCAGTTTTCTCTTTAAAAAACATATATAAAAATTTCAGTTTCCTCTTTTAAAAACATATATAAAAATTTCAGTTTTCTCTTTTAAAAACATATATAAAAATTTCAGTTTTCTCTTTAAAAAACATATATAAAAATTTCAGTTTTCTCTTTTAAAAACATATATAAAAATTTCAGTTTTCTCTTATAAAAACATATATAAAAATTAGATAAACAAATAAATAAATAAAATACTCACTTTTTTATTGTCCAAAACGGAACTTCGCCACTGGAGGGGGTTTCACGGGCGGGGCAGCGCCGTTGGCGGAGCGTGGAGGTGGGCTTCGGTCGTCAGGTGGCTCGACGAATTGGGGGGGGGGCTGCAGTTGATTTTCGCCTAGGGTTTGGGACAGGACGGAAAAGAAGGTGGGGGGGGCGGCGGCGCTTTCGGAGATGGGGGAGGAGAGAGGGGGTGGAGCGCCAGTCTTCGGCGGTCGTGGCGAGGGGGCGACTGGCCCTAGCGTCGGTGGCTGCTCCGTCCTTCTTTCTTTTCCCTTTTTTTTTTTAAATCGATCGATCCATCTGAAAGGTGAAGTCAACGGGAGGGATTGAGGGGGTTAAGTGGTAAGAGTGAGATATATATTTTTATGTTAAATTTATTATTATTTTAAGTTCTAAAAACAACTTTTTATTTTCAACTCGAAATCGAACTCACCGATTGTCGTCCATAGCTAATTATCCCCATTCCGGACACAATGGGATATGTATCGTAAGCTGATTCAATCGTTTGAATCAGTTTCCGTTAAAATCAACATATAACTCTATATATTGAATTTGAACGCGCCTTCCAATTTATCGGGGTCACATACTAACTCGAAAAATTCTATAAAAATATTTCTAGCTTCGTATTGACGATACGGTCCTAACAAAACTAGTTTCGTCGAATTCTGAGACCGTTTGAAAAATGACCATTTTCCAGTCGATTAAAATCAACTAAAACTGGTCAAACGCGTTTTCCTTTGCCACGCTCACATATTGATTCGAAAAATTATGAAATTTGGAATCTAGCAATAACTTGACATCACGGACCCAACAAAAGTGGTTTCGTCGAAATCCGAGGTCATTTGCAAAATGTCCATTTTTAAGGGCATAAATTCCATAGCGACTATTCAGAATTTTCAACTGGACATATCTTTCGATTCCCGCTATGAAATCTTGATTTTTCGGATTCGTTGGAAAGATATTACCAATTAGATCCTAATGTTTTTGGTTTCACTAAAATCCGGATTGTTTTGCACCCGGTACATTCAATTGAAGTTTGAAATCGAATTATCGAACTACCGCGCCATTTTCAATTCTATTTATAATTATATATAAATATTTATATTCTAACGACGACGCGTATAAATATATACGTTCTAAATATATTCAAAATAAAATTTTGTCGATATTATTTAAAATAATCTATTTTAAATATTCAAAATTCGCTAAAATTGCCAAAATAAAAATTTTAAACTGGCCCAGATTTTCGGGTTGTTACAATCTCCCCCACTTAAAACTTTTCGTCCCCGAAAAGGAACAAAGTCGAAAGTGGTTTGATTAATCAACTCTACGTTCGATCTGGCTTCCATTCTCCAACTTTTCAGTTTCTGAGAATCTTCTAAAATTTCAAAAATTTGGCTAACACCCTAAATTTTCGAAAAATTTCGCCATAACCTCCCCTGCACCGGGAGCATCGGGGAATTTCAAATAGCTTCCCCGGTCCTTCAGATCTCAAAAAGAAAAAGAAAAAGCCAAGCGGCTAGCCAATAGGCTCATAAAATCATCATCACCCAAACAAAACAGTAAATTATGTAGTAAACATGTACCTATTTGTCGGGCAAACAAATTTTATTCTCTGCTCTAGCCTCCTTGCTATGACCTGTTTAATGCAAGTATATATATATATGCAAGCAAATGCGACCAATTTTCAATATAATTCAATATTTGGTTCAATTAGGCTAAATGACTAAAAATTAGCAAACAAATAAACAAACAACACAAACATCAATCAATTAGTGAATTAGAGATTCAAATTCATAATTTTGATATATATATACAAATCATATTTTTGATACCAAATCACAACAATAGGTCCTATCTAATTTTGGTTCTCACACCAGTCAATAGGAAATATATAGAAAGTCCACCTTCGTCACACGAACATAAATTCTAATGATGGAGCTCCATCAACAAAATCATCCCCGGGCGATTAGAGTGTAATTCTATATCTATCCAGTATATTAAAACTTCAAATACACGTTTGCAAGACGTATATGCAAAATCTTTAAATAATGGATTGTCCCGATCAATATAGAATAAATAATCAAATACGAATAGTTGATTTAAATTTTCAAAACAAAATTGTTTTCATTTTCAAAAATATACTCTTCACACTCGTTCTAGGATACTACTGATCCTATCTCTAACGAGTCATTCTCGTTGGATATTACTAATCCAATTTCTGATGAATTCTTTCGTATGGTTCTTGTGTCTTGTTCTCTGAACTTTGTAAACCTCAGCTCTGATACCAACTGTGAAAACCCGTAACTTCCCCGTAAAGGAAAGTGTCGGATAGTTCGAGAACAAGCCGCAACAGAACGCAAACAGAAGAACATTTCATTGTATATTACAACAATGCATCAGATTACAAGAATATACAGAGTATAAATGAATATTACACAGAAATATCAGAGATTCAAATTACATTTAAATACATCGCAGCGGAAAATAATACAATACACAACTAGAAGGAGATATACGGATACAAAGCTTTCCGGATATCGTTCTAGCTGTAAACCAGGATCCTGTGAATATAAATCTGCAAAACCAAAACTACTAGCTGCCCGTGTCAAAATAAGGGCACCCAGAGTTTAGGTTAAAACAATAAACTCCAGGTCAGTCATGTGACTGGTGTGAGAACTAAAACAGTTATAAATCTTTATTTTAAAGTTAGGTAAATCAAGGGACCACGCCGTATAACACGGAACGGGTTTCCTCCCAAGAATACCAGTGCATAAAACAAACAGCGCAATGCTAAATAAAGAAAGATGAAGCTGTTATAAGACCCAGGTCCCATCACACAATGCAACGCAGCCGAGGATAGGGTTTTCCCTTATAACAGCCAAAGAATGCTTGATACGTTTAAAACAAATCGTTTGATACTATAATAAGTGCATAGTGTATAAAACAACTTCAAATCATAAGTATCAATCATAGGCGGCATGAGCGCCCCATCCCACTATGTCGCCATACTAGGCTCTACAAATAAAACCGCAAAGGTCACGTATTTGGAAATTGGATTTCCATCTATGAACCGAGGCAAAAGATAGTCCTCAACCGATTCGAGACGCTCTAGTCCGTGTCTCAGGCAAGTACTCAGTCAAGCCTTTGGATCGTCAGGGCCAGTCCACCGATGTGGATTAAACTTAAACCCTGAACATGCGTTTCCCCGCCCTATGGGGCGTAGGTGAGCCAACTAAATGATTCCATCGGACCCGGATCGTCCGATCAAACCGAGGCGCCTCGCAACAGCAACAACCACATAAGTCAAACTCGTCAGGGCGTGTAAAACCACTGATGCCACTTCTAACTAGAAAGAAACGCATGCCCTCCCTGAGGTCCGTCTCCCGTTTTTGGTTCATACCGGGTGTGAAACTCGCGAAGTAAACGTTACACAAAGCTATGCCACAAAGGACGTGCTTTGATCATCAGCACAAGACTTTTCTTTTCAACAGAAGCCTCGATCAATTGCCACTTAGGCATGCCACACAGGCAATTCACTCCATGCGTTTGATATCCATCAATATATAACCCCTGAGCTCGTACGTCTCAGAGAAGGGCGTTAAGCAAGAGAATAAATTCTCCGCCGCCAAACAGATATATATTTAATAGAGATCAATCACACGGACTAAAATCCAATGTCAGACACACAGTCTATTTACAAGTCCGTTCTGGGTCTGAACGAAACCGGAGGCACCTAGTACCCCGCATATCCATCGATCTCCAAGTACGTCTGGACGATCACTAACTGTTTCCATCTTCTTGGGTGTACAGCCCAATCAAGATCATCAGTAATCACCCAAACGACGTGAAGACTTCCGGTCTTCGACCATCGTCTTCATCTTTGACTTATCGTCGTATCAGTTATTCAGAATGGGATAAACCCGGTCTTTCCGAATAACTCGCGTATATTTTAAATAAGTGTTACACAAACACAACATACGCCTCATTCCAATTCATCAGTCACTAACCGTAAATTAATCAAGAGAATAATTTCCCAAATATTAACCCCGAAGGCCGAAACCAACATCAGATCAATATCCAGAAAACCATTCTACTTAGCTAACCGACAGTTAGTTTCTAAATTTCACATTCACAGTGAAATGTTCCCATTAATTTTATCCAAGATAAATTCCTTGAATTTATTCTTTATTCTATTTTTGAATCTCAATTCAAACTAGTCGGGATTAGCGAACCTTACCGAAGTAATCATTTATTTTAATTTCCCCATCCCAACCTATTCATCCCATGAAGTAAAACTGGTAATACTTCATATCTAACACCACAGTGTTATCGGTAAATTCAATTACCATTTCACGTTAAAATCTAATTAAAGATTTAACTATCGCCTGGAGCAAAACTGGTGATACTCCATTTTCGATCATTTCAATCTAATTAAAGATTCATTAAAACTCCACTTAGTTTTAATCTTCGACTGGGTTAAAGAATCAGTGTCATTTAAAACACGGTTCACGGTAAACCCAAAATCACATTCATTAATTATCGGGTTAAAGAACGAGTGTTATTTAAAACACTATTCACGATAAACCCAAAAATCAATATCGATTCAATTCCAATTAAATATTATTTAATTGGTACTCTTCATTAAATCTAAATAAAAAGATTTAATCTTTTCTCAACTGGGTTCAAGAACAGTGTTAGTGGAGACACCATTCACGATAAACCCAAATCACATTTGATACTCAATACAAGGCTCTGAATAGTAAATATATCGGCTTATATTCAATATCAAATTCTACGACTAACAAATGTCGTATTGGAAATAACAATAAAAATATATATCTTTCAAATTTCCATAACAACATCTGTATAATCACGAATTCCAACATCGAAATATTCCGAAGACAATTTCGATTCAAATCCATTCCAATGCAATCATTGGAAATTTTGGTTATTTTTAAAACCCTTTTCAAATTCAATTTATTTATTTAAAAATAAATAGAATTATAATTCTAGTTCAAAACTAGTTCATTTCGATAAAAATCTATTTTTATCTTTTCAAATATGGAGTTTTTCATCCCAATTTTTCCCCAAATCATTTCTTATGATTTTACACTAATTATTACTATTTTTAATAATTTTATCAAGGCCCGTACAGTCGATTTCCATCAACGGCCATCGAACTGCACTTACAGCGACCTTTTTCAAATTTTATTTGGACGTATCTCCAAATCCAACCGTTAGATTTTGAAATTCTAATATTCATTAGAAAGCTCTTTTCGATACGAACCCAACGGTTCCGGTTTTAGGAGAATCCGACGGTCGGATCTCCCGTAATGTCCGTTTGAAATAAATGGTCGAAATTCACGAACTGCCGCGGCGCGGCGCGTTCTATTCAGGCCATTATATTATATATATAATATATATAATATATATTTCGTCGATTTCTATTTAAAACGAATTTTATAAATAGTTTTAAATTCGTTTCAAAAGCAATTTCAACTTCCTTTTCAATTCAAATCAAAATTGAATTCTTCTTTATAAATTCGTTTTAAAATTTATTTCTATTCAATTCAAATTTCAATTCAATTTGAATTCATTTCAATTCGGTTTCAATTCAATTTGAATTCGTTTTCAATTCAATTCATTTCGAAATCGTTTTCAATTCAATTCATTTCGAAATCGTTTTCAATTCAATTCATTTCGAAATCGTTTTCAATTCAATTCATTTCGAAATCGTTTTCAATTCAATTCATTTCGAAATCGTTTTCACTTCAATTCATTTCGAAATCGTTTTCACTTCAATTCATTTCGAAATCGTTTTCACTTCAATTCATTTCGAAATCGTTTTCATTTCATTTCGATATAAATATCGTTCACGTCAAAATGGCGTCAATCTAATCAACACGGCTTCATAAATTTCTATTTTCAAATATTCTATTTCAAATATTTCTTTTTCAAAATAGTTGTTATTATCAAAATATTTCGTTCAACACATGACCAATCTCAATGGATGAGTACTGTCAACACATGAACCTTTATTTTATATTTTATATTATTCTTTATTTTTCAAATTGGAATGAGGCCCAATCAATTACCATATAAAGTTAATTATATGGTTTCCATACAACACATGTATATAATAGCATTGAAAAATAATCAACCATCAACCAAAGTGCACTACACTGTATAAGCATCAAATATAGATATCTAACGCTTATAACAGCCTATCAATCGATCGATCGACATATTTAATCAATCAGGATGAGTGAACTTCAAATTTCATCCTAACGCCCGTGTGGGGTTTCAAACAATCAAACACATATTTTATTTGTGCAGTTGGGCGATGTGTAAAATTTATCGTCCCAATCAATGTCCTTCAAATAGGTGTACATAAACAAACCGTCCGGTTTGTAAATGAATATTTATTTATTCACATTCACGTTAAAAATTATATTTTTAACGATAAAACATTTTAATCAACCTATGAATATTCTATTCGGTTCATTTATTCAATAAAATGATATTTTTATTTTTCTAACTTATTTTAGAAAATTTCGGCGGCATAACGGCACGATACTAGAAACGGGACAAGGCCTAGCCTTATCCCCGGTCTAGTGAAGGCCCACGCCATTCACACATCAATCATATTCACCAAACAACCAAATTCAAATCAAATCATCAAACTAATCTATGCAACCAAACAAACAAGTCCATGGTCTGTGGACGATTGTGTCGGGTGCTACTAAGCACCGTCTGCATCCTAGTATATATATATAACTAGAAAATGAAATTGAAAGGTGAGAAATTCTCACCGATAGCTATCCAAACATCTTGACTCTTCTTTTATAGAAATCTTCGCCATTATCTCATCTCCGTCATCTTCGTTGCCCGTAGCCACTACATATGTAAAAATCGAATTTTTACTTCGCTATTCAATATATAAAAATCACATTTTTACTATGCTTTCAATATATAAAAATCGAATTTTTATTTCGAAGTTCAATATATAAAAATCATATTTTTATTTCGAAGTTCAATATATAAAAATCATATTTCTATTTCGAAGTTCAATATATAAAAATCATATTTTTATTTCGAAGTTCAATATATAAAAATCATATTTTTACTTCGAAGTTCAATATATAAAAATCATATTTTTATTTCGAAGTTCAATATATAAAAATCATATTTTTACTTCGAAGTTCAATATATAAAAATCATATTTTTATTTCGAAGTTCAATATATAAAAATCATATTTTTATTTCACTTCTCATATAATAAAAATCATATTTTTATTATACTACCTATATAAAAATTTCAGTTTTCTATTTTAAAAACATGTATAAAAATTTCAGTTTTCTCTTTAAAAAACATATATAAAAATTTCAGTTTTCTCTTTTAAAAACGTATATAAAAATTTCAGTTTTCTCTTTTAAAAACATATATAAAATTTCAGTTTTCTCTTTAAAAAACATATATAAAAATTTCAGTTTTCTCTTTTAAAAACATATATAAAAATTTCAGTTTTCTCTTTTAAAAACATATATAAAAATTAGATAAACAAATAAATAAATAAAATACTCACTTTTTTATTGTCCAAAACGGAACTTCGCCACTGGAGGGGGTTTCACGGGCGGGGCAGCGCCGTTGGCGGAGCGTGGAGGTGGGCTTCGGTCGTCAGGTGGCTCGACGAATGGGGGGGGGGGGGCGGCTGCAGTTGATTTTCGCCTAGGGTTTGGGACAGGACGGAAAAGAAGGTGGGGGGGGGCGCTTTCGGAGATGGGGGAGGAGAGAGGGGGTGGAGCGCCAGTCTCCGGCGGTCCTGGCGAGGGGGCGACTGGCCCTAGCGTCGGTGGCTGCTCCGTCCTTCTTTCTTTTCCCTTTTTTTTTTTTAAATCGATCGATCCATCTGAAAGGTGAAGTCAACGGGAGGGATTGAGGGGGTTAAGTGGTAAGAGGGAGATATATATTTTTATATTAAATTTATTATTATTTTAAGTTCTAAAAACAACTTTTTATTTTCAACTCGAAATCGAACTCACCGACAGTCGTCCATAGCTAATTATCCCCATTCCGGACACAATGGGATATGTATCGTAAGCTGATTCAATCGTTTGAATCAGTTTCCGTTAAAATCAACATATAACTCTATATATTGAATTTGAACGCGCCTTTCAATTTATCGGGGTCACATGCTAACTCGAAAAATTCTATAAAAATATTTTCTAGCTTCGTATTGACGATACGGTCCTAACAAAACTAGTTTCGTCGAATTCTGAGACCGTTTGAAAAATGACCATTTTCCAGTCGATTAAAATCAACTGAAACTGGTCAAACGCGTTTTCCTTTGCCACGCTCACATTTTGATTCGAAAAATTATGAAATTTGGAATCTAGCAATAACTTGACATCACGGACCCAACAAAAGTGGTTTCGTCGAAATCCGAGGTCATTTGCAAAATGTCCATTTTTAAGGGCATAAATTCCATAGCGACTATTCAGAATTTTCAACTGGACATATCTTTCGATTCCCGCTATGAAATCTTGATTTTTCGGATTCATTGGAAAGATATTACCAATTAGATCCTAATGTTTTTGGTTTCACTAAAATCCGGATTGTTTTGCACCCGGTACATTCAATTGAAGTTTGAAATCGAATTATCGAACTACCGCGCCATTTTCAATTCTATTTATAATTATATATAAATATTTATATTCTAACGACGACGCGTATAAATATATACGTTCTAAATATATTCAAAATAAAATTTTGTCGATATTATTTAAAATAATCTATTTTAAATATTCAAAATTCGCTAAAATTGCCAAAATA
Source organism: Allium sativum (assembly GCA_030737875.1). Lineage (NCBI taxonomy): Eukaryota > Viridiplantae > Streptophyta > Magnoliopsida > Asparagales > Amaryllidaceae > Allium > Allium sativum. The sequence continues at coordinate 59,870,297 of CM060913.1, forward strand.
AAAATTATAAACTGGCCCAGATTTTCGGGTTGTTACAGGAATAGGGGTAATTAGCTAGGAACGATAGTCGTTGGGATTCGTTTGGAGTAAGAATGCAAAATCACCTTTTTGAATTAAAATAATATAAAAATATAAATATAAATTAAGCCAAACCCTAACTTTCCTGGTCACAAATTTTCCGTCGTTGGTCCTCAAAAGCGAAGGCTATTTTATTCGAAACTTCCCTTGAATTTTTCACGTAATTCATGGATTACTTCACCGATTTCAAAACATGAAATCAAAGAGCAAAGAGTGCTCTCTCCGTCCAAACCCGAATGGCCTTCTCTCATGGTGTATTGGGTGCCTTTTTTTAAGGGAAAGGGGGCAATTTCTGGGTGGAATTAGGCAAGGAGGAGGGTGTCGAGCGCCGCCTGGCTTCAGGCGCTAGGTGGCGATGCTCAGACGAAAGGAAAGGTATGGCCTGATCGAGGTTTAGGGCTTCGGTGTGCGTGAGAGGAGGAGAGAGAGTAAGGGAGAGTGGTCCGCATTTTTACAGAGGGAGGATTGGGGAAGAAGATGGTTAACGAGGGTAACGCTTTTTAGTGTTGTTAATTTTAATTAATTAGTTAATTAGTCATTTAATTAATCGTCCAACCTTTAAAATATTGTATCTATTTCGTACGAGGTCGGAATTGCGCGAAACTGGATCTGTTGCGATCGTGGGGACGAGAACTTCACAAGAAGACCAATCAGGTTCAATTTGGAGCACACTAGAATTTTAGACAAATTCAGACCTGAACGACGGCGAAATTCAGAAATAAAAGAAACTCTGTGAGAACTCCTCACTACAGTTTCTTTTACAGTTATTTATTTTATAACTGCATATTTGAACATCACCCCGCCATCCACAGACCATAGACGACTTGTTTGATTATTTAGTTTGGTTGATTTGTTTGTTTAAATTGACTATGATGTGTAATGGAATGTAAATATTCACGTGTTGAAATAAAATACTTTATCGTTAAAAATATAATTTTTAACGTGTATATGAATAAAATAAATATCCATTTGCAAATCGAACGATTTGTTTATGTACACCCATTTGATTGATATTGATTGGGACGATAAATTTTACACATCGCCCAACTGCACAAATAAAAGATGTGTTTGTTGATTGAAACCCCACACGGGAATTGGGATGATATTTAATGTACACTAATATCAATTGTTTAATGGTATGTCGATCGATTGGTTGATAGGCTGTATAAGCGTTAATTATTTATAATTAATGCTTATACAGTGTGGAATGCACTCTGGACGATGGTTGATTGTTTATTATTGTGGTTATATACATTTTTTGTGTGAAATCCATATAAATAACATTATATGGTAATTGACTGTGTCTGATTCTAATTCAGAAGAAAAGAATATTTTTAAAATAACAAACATTTTAAAATAATGAATATTTTAAATAATATTCAGTAAAAGATCAAAATATGATTTTGATGTTCGACTTGGGATGGACACGAATATATTGAAATGTATAAAATCATGTTGGTTAGTTATGCGCCATTTTGACACGAACGATATTTATATCGATTTTATTCATTTTTATAATGAATATCGAAAAGGAAGTGATTTCAAAATCTGATGTTTGAAGGTATTATCATTTATATGTTAATGATATGGAATATTCAATTTTGATTTAAAATTGATTATGAAGTTGAAACCATTTTTAATACGAATTTAAAACGATTTATAAAATACGTTTTGAATGGAAATCAATGAAATATATATAATATATATTATATATATGGAAGGCCTAAATTGAACACGTCGCGCCGCGGCCGTTCGCGAACTTCGACCATTGACTTCGATTTGACATTACGGGAGATCCGACCATCGGATTCTCCTGAAACTGGGACCGTTAGGTTCGTATCGAAAAGATCTTTCCAACGAATATCATAGATTTGAAATCTAATGGTTGGATTTGGAATTATGTCCAAATCAAATTTGGAAAAGGTCGTTGTAAATGCAGTTCGATGACCGTTTATGGAAATCGACTGTACGGACCTTGATAAAATTATTAAAAATATTAATAATTTGCGTAAAATCATAGTGAATGATTTGGAAAGATGTGGGATGAAAAATTCCATTTTTGAAAAGATAAAAATATATTTTTATCGAAATGAACTAGTTGGGAACTTGAATTACAATCCAATATTTTTAAATAAATAAATTGGATTTAAAATGGTTTTAAAAATAACCAGAATTTCCAATATATGAATTGTAATGGATTTGAATCGAAATTATCTTTGGAATATTTTGATATTGGGTTCCGTGATTATATAGGCATTGTGCAGGAACTTGGAAGATTTATATATATCCTTATTCCAATATGATGTTTGTTTAGTTCAGAATTTGATATTGAATATAAGCCAATATATTTTCTATTTAGAGCCTTGTATTTAATATCAAATAGGATTTTGGATTTGTCGAAAACGGTGTCTTCACTAACACTGTTCTTAAATCCAATGGAGTTAAGGAAATTAGAAACTAACTGGAGGTTAGCTAAGTTGAATGGTTTCCTGGGTATTGATCTGATGTTGGTTTAGCCTTCGGGTTTAATACTTAGGGAATTGTTTTCTTAATAATTTATGGTTAGAGACTGATGGGATAGGGTCTTCAGTAACATTGTTTTAAACCCCGTGTGAAAAGAATAAATCTTTTAATTGAGATGTAGAGAAGAATTACCAATTAATTAACATTTAATCGAATTTGAAATGGAATGTGAATTGGGTTTATTGTGAACTGTGTTTCTAACGACATTCTTTCTTTAACCCGATTTACAGTGATTTGGGATTTATAAATATTTTGTTAAGATTTAAAGGAGATTTTCCTAAGTAAAGTTTTCCAATTTAATATATTAAATTGGAATTGAACGGAATTTGATTTGATAAAAATTGAAGTGAGCTTCTGTAAAGGAAGATTGTTAATATATATGGAATTTAAAAGTCTTTGCCTTTATTCCATTTATATTATCGGCCGGATATGGAAGTTCATATCGATTTGTTTTCCATGAAAATTCCATCGTTATTGGAATTAGATTTTGGGTTTATCGTGAGCTATGTTTTAAATGATATTTGTTCTTTAACCCAGTTAAAGATAAGATTAATTTCTCAACATTGAATAATCATTGAGTAACGATTTTTAGAAATTAAAACTAAATTAGAGTTTTAATGAATCTTTAAATAGATTGAAAGGTGAATTTGATAACTAAAATTATCAAATTCAAGAAATGATCGAGAATGGAGTATCACCAATTTTGCTCCAGGCGATAGTTAAATCTTTAATTAGATTTGAACGTAAAATGGTAATTGAATTTTCCAATAACACTATGGTGTTAGATATGAAGTATTACCTGTTTTACTTCATGGGTAGAATAGGTTGTGATTGGGAAATTAAACAAACGGTTACTTTAGTAAGGTTCGCTAATCCCGACTAGTTTGGAAAACTTTGAAATGGTCTGAACTGATATCCAAAGGAAGATTAAAGAATAAATTTAAATAATTTATCTTTGATAAAATTAATGGGAACCTTTCCTAAAGTATAAGAATATTTGAATAAAGTAATATTCTGGATTGGAATGAGGCGTATGTTGTGTTTTTATAGCACTTGTTTATTATACACGCGAGTTATTCAGAAAGATCGGTTTATCCCAATCTGAATAACTGACTCAACGATATGTCGAGGAAGAAGATGGTGGTTGAAGACCGAAGGTCTTTACATTGTTTGGATGATTACCAATGTCTTGATTGGGCTATACACCCAAGACGAGGTAATAAGTGGTGATCGTTCCAGACGTACTTGGAGATCGACCGGATATGCAAGGGCCTCTCTCCTTTATTGGACATACGGGACGAGGAATAAGGTGACTCCGGTTTCGTTCAGAGCCAGAATGAACTTGTAAATGGATGTGTATCTGACACCGGATTTCATTCTGTGTGATTGATAGATATCGGTTGCATGGCGCGAATTGCCTGTGTGGCATGCTGAGATGCAAATGATAAAGGCTTCTGTTGAAAATCAAAGTCTTGTGGTTGATGATCAAAGCACGGCTTTAATATAGCATAGATTTGTGTAGCGTTAATTCGTGAACCTCGCACCCTGGTGTGAATTAGAAACAGGAGAGGATTTCAGGGAGGACATGCGTTTCCTTCTAGCTAGGAGTGGTGTCAGCATTTTGCAAGCCATGACGTTTTACTTATGTGGATGATGGATAGCGAGGCGCCTCGGTTATTTCGGTCTCTGCGGAGCTGATGGATGTTCTTTATATAGATTAGATTTATGCCCCATAGGGCGGGGAAACGTAGTGTTGAGGCATTTTAATCCACTCTGTGTGGACCGGCCCTGACGATCCAAGGTGCATTTACGGCTGTTCCTGAGGCTCGGGCTAGATAGTCTCGAAGCGGTAAGGACGATCCCTTGCCTTGGTTCACAGATGGAAATCCAACTTCCAATACATGACTTTGTGGTTTTGATTGTAGAGCCTAGTATTGGCGACATGATATATGGTACCCATGCCGCCTAGGTCCATACATTTATATTTGAAGTTGTTTTATACACTATGCACTTATAATAGTATCAAATGATTTGTTTTAACGTACCAAGCATGTTTGGCTATTATAAGGTAAAACCCTATCCTCCGGCTTGCGTTGCATTGTGTGATGGGTCCTGCGTCTTATAATAGCCTCAGTTTTCCAAAAATCATTGCGCTGTTTTGTTATATGCACTGGTATTCTTGGGAAGAAACCCATTCCGTGTTATACGGCGTGGTCCCTTGATATATCTGACTTTGAAGTAAAGTTTTAAATAACTTTTTTAGTTCTCACACCAGTCACATGACTGACCTGGAGTTTAATGTTTTAACCCAAACTTTGGGTGCCCCTATTTCCACATGGGCAGCTTGTAGCATTGGGTTTTGCAGATTTATATTCACAGGATCCTGGTTTACGTCTGGAATGATATTCGAAAAGATCTGTATCCGTATATTCTTTTCAGTTGTGTTTTGTATTATTTTCCATTGCATTGTAATTTGTAAATCTCTTATATTTAGTAAATGTGTAATATTTATTCATACTCTGTATATTTCTGTATTCTGATGAAATTGTTGTAATAAGCAATGTAATGTTCTATTGTTCATGTTTTGATTTGTTGTGTTCTCAAAGCAATCCGTGCTTTCCTTTACGGGGAAGTTTGGGTCGCTATATTTGGTATCAGAGCTTTGGTTTACAGAGCTCGGAGAATAAGACACGTTAGAACCAAATGAAAGAATTCATCAGAGATTGGATTAGTAATATCCAATGAGAATGACTCGTTAGAGATAGGATCAGTAGCATCCTAGAACGAGTTGGAAGAGTGTTGTTTTTAAAATATAAGTAAAAAGAAATCTTGTTTTGGAAAATTAAATCTAATTATACGTATGTGAGTGTATTATTTTATTTGATTTTGGACAATCGAGTATATGAGATTTTGCATGTACGCGTCATAAATGTATATTCGAAGTTTTTATATAGTAGGTAGATATAGAATCACACTCTAGTCGCCCGGAGATGATCCTGATGATCACTATAGCATCATCAGTGCTTGTGTTCGAGTTTCGAAAGTGGGATGTCTATATATTTCCATTAGACTGGTGTGAGAACCAAAATTACGTAGGATTATTTGTTATGATTTAGCCTCAAAAACCTAATTTTTGACTATGTATTAAAGTTATGCATTTGAAAATTAATCAACTAATTGATTACTGGTTCTGTTGTTTGATTATTGGTTTGACTAATTAAAATATTGGTACGATAAAACCCGTATGTGAATGAATGGTAAACTAGCCCAAATGAGTCAAATGTTGAACTGAATTGAAAATTATTTGAAATTGCATGCATGTACATATATATGTGTGTGAACAGGTCATAGCAAGGAGGCTAGGGAAGAGGAATAAAATTATATGTTCGACAAATAGGTACATGTTTACAAATTTATTGGGTTTGGATGATTTTATGAGCCGATTGGCTAGCCACTTGGCTTTTTCGTTTTCTTTTCTAGATGAGAGGGCCTGTGTGGTGGTTTAGGGATTTTCCCGGTGCTCCCCGTACAAAGGAGGTTATGGCGAAAATTTTCGAAAATTTAGGGTGTTAGCCAAAGTTTTGAAAATTTTGAAAAGTTCTTAGAAACAGAAAAGTTGAAGAACTTAAGCCGTAATGAAAATAAAGAAAGTTGAGTTGATTTGTTAAACAACTTTTACTTCGTTCCTTTTCGAGGACGAAAAGATTTTAAGTGGGGGAGATTGTAACAACCCGGAAAATCAGAACCAATTTAATTTTTTTTATTTTGGCAACTTTAATGAATTTTGAATATTTAAAATGATTTATTTTAAATAATCATGACAGGAAATTTATTTTCGACAAAATTAGAATGTATACAATTATTTAAATCGAATTTAGAATATAATTATTTATTTTAATTATAAAAAAATTGAAAATGGCGCAGTAGTTTAAAAATTCGATTTCAAATTTCAAATCACTGAACAGGATTCAAAACAAACCGCATTTTACTGAAACCAGAAATATTTGAACCCGTTTGAAAATATCTTTCCAACAAATCTGAAAAATTCAAATTTCATAGCGGGAATAAAATGTTATGCCCAGCTGAAATTTCAGAATAGTCGCTATGAAAATATAAGGCCTTGAAAATAACCATTTTGCAAACGAAGTACGTTTTCGACGAAACCACTTTTTTTGGATCCGGAATTTCAAATCGCTGCTAGATTAAAAAATTCATAATTTTAGGGATCAATATGTGAGCATGGCAAAAGAAAACGTGTTTTGACAATTTCAGTCATTTTGAATCGACCAGAAAATGGCCATTTTTCAAATGGTCTACAAATTTGATGAAATTAGTTTGTTAGGACTGTATCATCAATAAAAAGTTAGAAATAATTTTTCTGGAATTTTTATAGTCCGTATGTGGCTCCAGTAAATTGAAATGTACGTTCAAATTAAATATATATTGATTTATAATTTAATTTAAAGAAAAACTGATCGTGAGAGCCGAATTGGCTTACGAAACATGTTCCATTGTGCTCGTAATGGGGGTAATTAGCTACGGACGATAGTCATTGGGATTCGTTTGGAGTTAGAATGCAAAATTACTTTTTCGAATTAAAATAATATAAAAATATAAATATAAATATAAATTAAGCTAATCCCTAACTTTTCTGGTCAGAAATTTTCCACCGTCGGTCCTCAAATGCGAAGGCTGTTTTATTCTAAACTTCCCTTGAATTTTTCACGTAATTCATGGATTATTTCACCGATTTCAAAACACGAAATCAAAGAGAGAGAGTGCTCTCTCCATCCAAACCCGAATGGCCATCTCTCGTGGTGTATTGGTGCGTTTTTTTAAGGGAAAGGGGGCGATTTCTGGGCGGAATTAGGCGAGGAGGAGGGGGCCAAGCGCCGCCTGGCTTCTGGCACTGGGTGGCGGTGCTCAGACGAAAGGAAAGGTGTGGCCTGATCGAGTTTAGGGCTTTGGTGTGCATGTGAGGAGGAGAGAGAGAGTAAGGGAGAGTAGTCTGCGTTTTTACAGAGGGAGGATTGGGGAAGAAGATGGTTAACGAGGGTAACGCTTTTTAGTGTTGTTAATTTTAATTAATTATTTAATTAATCATCCAACCTTTAAAATATCGTATCTATTTCGTACGAGGTCGGAATTGCGCGAAATTGGATCCGTTGCGATCATGGGGACAAGAGCTTCACAACAAGACCAACCGGGTTCAATTCGGAGCACGCTAGAATTTTAGACAAATTCAGATCCGAACGAGGGCGAAATTCAGAAATAAAAGAACCAATGTGAGAAACCCTCACTATAATTTCTTTTACAGTTATTTATTTTACAACCGCATATTTGAACTGCTCCCCGTCGTCAACAGACCGTGGACGAATTGTTTGATTGTTTGGTTTGGTTGATTTGTTTATTTGAATTGATTGTGATGTGTAATGGAATATAAGTATTCACGTGTTGAAATAAAATATTTTATCGTCAAAAATATAATTTTTAATATGTATATGAATAAAATAAATATTCATTTGCAAATCGAACGATTTGTTTATGTAGACCCATTTGATTGATATTGATTGGGATGATAAATTTTACACATCACCCAACTGCATAAATAAAAGCTGTGTTTGTTGATTTAAACCCCACAGGGGTATTGGGATGATATTTGACGTTCACTAATCCCAATTGTCTAGTGGTATATCGATCGATTGGTTGACAGGCTGTATAAGCGTTAATTATTTATAATTAATGCTTATACGATGAAGAATGCACTCTGGATGATAGTTGATTGTTTATTATTGTTGTTATACACATTTGTTGTGTGAAATCCATATAAATAACAATATATGGTAATTGACTGTGTCTGATTCCAATTCAAAAGAAAAGAATATTTTTAAAATAACGAACTTTTTAAAATAACGAATATTTTAAAATAATATTCAGTAAAAGATCAAAATCTGATTTTGATGTCCGATTTGGGATGTACACGAATATATTGAAATATATAAAACCGTGTTGGTTAGTTATGCGCCGATTTGACGCGAACGATATTTATATCAATTTTATTCATTTTTATAATGAATATCGAAAAGGAAGTGATTTCAAAATCTGATGTTTAAAGGTATTTTCATTTATATGTTAATGATATGGAATATTCAATTTTGATTTAAAATTGAATATGAAGTTGAAACCGTTTTTAAAATGAATTTAAAATGATTTATAAAATACATTTTGAATGGAAATCGATGAAATATATATAATATTTATATATTACATATATATATGGCCTAAATAGAACGCGCCGCTCCGCGGTAGTTCGCGAATTTCGACCATTAAATTCGAATTGACGTTACGGGAGATCCGACCGCCGAATTCTCCTAAAACTGGGACCATTGGGTTCGTATCGAAAAGAGCTTTCCAAAGAATATTAGAGATTTGAAATCTAATGGTTTGGTTTGGAATTATGTCCAAATCAAATTTGGAAAAGGTCGTTGTAAGTGCAGTTCAATGGCCGTTTATGGAAATCGACTGTACGGGCCTTAATAAATTATTAAACATATTAATAATTTGTGTAAAATCATAGTAAATGATTTGGAAAGAAGTGGGATGAAAAGTTCCATATTTGAAAAGATAAAAATAAATTTTTATCAAAATGAACTAGTTGTGAACTAGAATTATAATCCAATATTTTTAAATAAATAAGTTGGATTTGAAATGGTTTTAAAAATTATCAGAATTTCCAATATATGAATTGGAATGGATTTGAATCGAAATTATCTTCGGAATATTTCGATATTGGGTTCCATGATTATACGACCATTGTGAAGGAATTTGGAAGATATATATATCGTTATTCTAATACGATGTTTGTTGAGTTCAGAATTTGATATTGAATATAAGCCGATATATTTTCTATTCAGAATCTTGTATTTAATATCAAATGGGATTTTGGGTTTGTCGTGAATGGTGTCTTCACTAACACTGTTCTTAAAACCAATGGAGTTAAGAAAATTAGAAACTAACTGGAGGTTTGATAAGTTGAATGGTTTCCTCAGTATTGATTTGATGTTGGTTTCGGCCTTCGGGATTAATACTTAGGGAATTGCACTTTCTAATTTACGGTTAGAGACTGATGGGATGGGGTCTTCAGTAACACTATTTTAAACCCATTGTGAAAAGAATAAATCTTTTAATTGAGATGTAGAGAAGAATTACCAATTAATTAACATTTAATTGGATTTGAAATGGAATGTGAATTGGGTTTATTGTGAACTGTGTTTCTAACGACATTCGTTCCTTAACCCGATTTACAGTGAAATGTGATTTGGAATTTATAAATCTTTTGTTAAGATTTAAAGGAGATTTTCCAAAGTAAAGTTTTCCAATTTAATATATTAAATTGGAATTGAATGGAATTCGATTTGGTAATAATCGAAGTGAGCTTCTGTAAGGGAAGACTGTTAATATATATGGAATTTAAAAGTCTTTGCCGTTATTCCATTTATATTATCGGTTGGATATGGAATTCATATCGATTATATATATCAATTTTTTTCCATGAAAATTCTATTGTTAATGAAATGAGATTTTGGGTTTATTGTGATCTGTGTTTTAAATGACATTAGTTCTTTAACCCAGTTAAAGATAAGATTAATTTTTTAACATTGAATAATCATTAAGTAATGATTTTTGGAAATTAAAACTGAACTAGAGTTTTAATGAATCTTTAAATAGACTGAAAGGTGATTTTGATAACTAAAATTAACAAATTCAAGAAACGATCGAGAATGGAGTATTTCTAGTTTTGCTCAAGGCGATAGTTAAATCTTTAATTAGATTTGAACATGAAATGGTAATTGAATTTGCCGATAATACTGTGGTGTTAGATATGAAGTATTACCAGTTTTACTCCATGGGATGAATGGTTGGGATTGGGAAATTAAACAAATGATTACTTCTATAAGGTTCGCTAATCCTGACTAGTTTGGAAAACCTTAAAATGGTTTGAATTAATATCCAAACGAAGATTAAAGAATTTATCTTTGATAAAATTAAGGGGAACCTTTCCCAAAATATAAAAATATTTGAATAAAGGAATATTCTGGGTTGGAATGAGGCGGTGCAATAACCAGGAAATCTGAACCAATTTAAAAAATTTATTTTGGCAATTTTGATGAGTTTTGAATATTTGAAATGATTTATTTTAAATAATAACTACTAGAAATTTATTTTGAATAGAATTAGAATGTGTAAATTTGTTTAAATCGACATTAGGATATAATTATTTATTTTTAATTATAAAAGGAATTGAAAATGGCGCAGTAGTTTGAAAATTCAATTTCAAATTTCAAATGAATGTACAGGATTCAAAATAAACCGGATTTTAGCAAAACCAAAAATGTTAGAATCTATTTGAAAATATCTTTCCAACGAATCCGAAAAATTGAAATTTCATAACATGGATAAAAAGTTATGCCCATTTGAAGTTTCAGAATAGTCGCTATGGAATTTTGGCTCTTGAAAATGGAAATTTTGCAAACGACCTCCATTTTCAATGAAACCACTTTTGCTGGATCCGGGATGTCAAGTTATTACTAGATTCCAAAATTCGTAATTTTCTGAATCAATATGTGAGCGTGGTGAAGTAAACGTGTTTTGACAGTTTAAGTCAATTTGGATCGACCAGAAAATGACCATTTTTCAAATGGTCTCCAAATTTGACGAAATTAGTTTTGTTAGGACCGTATCGTCAATACGAAGCTAGAAATATTTCTCGGGAATTTTTAGAGTCCGTATGTGGCCCCGGTAAATTTAAATGTACGTATAAATTCAATATATATATATTTATATTTTAATTTATAGCGAAACTGATCGAAACGGTCGAATTAGCTTGCGGGACATATCCCATTGTATTCGAAATGAGGGTAATTAGCTAGGGGCGATAGTCGTTGGATCTTGTTTGGAGTTCAGACTGTTAAACAAGTATGGTCGGAATTAAATAATATATTAAATAAAGTATATATTAGAATCCTCAACCCTAAGTCAAAATTATACAAAACGGTCAACCCTTGTTGTAGCCTCCACTTTGAAAGTAAAGGTCTGAAGTCCTCCCGATTTTAATCCCTAAAATCGCATCCTACAAATCGAATTAAAATCTAAATTCAAAACAGAAATTGGAGCGCAAGTTGAGGGCTTCATGATGGTGTGGTTTTGATCATTGTTCATGGTGGAGGTAGCTCGATTTTCGAGCTCAAGCATGGCACGTTCGAATGTCGTTTCACATTAGGAGGGACACCGAACTCGGCGAGGAGGCTGGCGAGGGGAGAGGTTGTAGGAGGCTTCGAGGTGGTGGGTCCCGATGGTCCTCCGATCGCGTATGGAGGTGGCGGTGATGAGGTTTTCGCGTTGAAGAATGGGTTCAAAAGAAGAAGAAGACGCAAAAGGGAGGACGGGTTTTATTGGTACAGAAGAGGAGCGATAAGGAGACAATTAAAAGAGGATTAGGGTAATTTCAAAATTAGTTAATTATTTTTGTATATTCAGTAGTAATAAATTTTGTAAATAAATTGGATTGTTTTTCAAACATGAATTTGCTTTGTTTTTCAAACATGAATTTGCATTGTTTTTCAAATATGAATTAGCGTTGTTTTAAAAATAAAAAGACCGCTGTTGAAAATATAAATATACTTTGTTTTTGAAAATATAAACATACTTTGTTTTTGAAAATATAAACATAGTTTGTTTTAAAAATATAGATATACTTTGTTTAAAAAAAATAAAATAGAATTAGATTTTGAAAAGATAAAAATAGAGTTTTTTATCGTATGTTAGAAATATTTTTATGAAGATAAAAATAAAAATAGGATTTTTGTCGTATATAAGAAAAATATACATATGATTAGAAAAGAAAAATATACATATGATTAGAAAAGAAAAATATACATATGATTTGAAAAGAAAAATATACATATGATTTGAAAAGAAAAATATACATTGTTTTGAGAATAAAAATTGCATTGTTTCTTTTCAGTTTTAAAAGAAAAAAAAGAAATAGCAAGATAAAGTATGATTTTTATATATATAGTAGCATTATTAAAAATCTGATTTTTAATACAAATGCATGAAGCAGACTACGTTGGAAGCACGGTGAAGAACGCTACACATAGGAAATGAATCCGAACCGTTCAGAAATAGAGAATGGAGGAGTGGATCCCAAAGGTGAGAACCCCTCACTTTAATTTATTTTCTAGTTAAAATATATACTAGGATGCAGACGGTGCTTAGTAGCACTTGACACCCATCGTCCATAAACCATGGATGACATGTATGTTTGATTGATGTGTTGTAAAAATTGATTGTGTGATGTGGAATGGAATAAAATATTTTATAGTTAAAAATGTAATTTTAACGTGTATATGAATAAAATAAATATTCATAAATAAATCGGACGATTTGTTTATGTACATTGATTTGACTTATACTGATTGGGACGATAAATTTTACACATCACCCAACTGCACAAATAAAACTTATGTTTGATTGTTTGAAACCCCACACGGGTGTTGGGATGATATATGACATACACTAGTCCCAATAATTAGTTGTATGTCGATCGATTGATTGACAGGCTGTTGTACGCGTTAAATATTTATATTTGATGCTTATGCAGTGTTGAATTCACTTTGGATGATGGTTGACTGTGTTTGATTGTTGTTGTATACATGTTGTATGAAATCCATATAATCACATTATACGGAAATTGACTTGTCTGATTCCAGTCCAGAAAGAATGAATATTTTAAAATAACGAATATTTTGAAATAATGAATATTTTAAAATAATATTCAGAAAAGAATCAAAATATGATTTTGATGTCCGATTTGGGATGGACACGAATATATTTAAATATATAAAGCCGTGTTGATTAGATTGGCGCCATTTTGACGTGAACGATATTTATATCGATTTTACTCATTTATATAATGCATATCGAAAAGAAATTGATTTCAAAATCTAATGTTTTGAAAATATTATCATTTATATATCGATGATATGGAATATTCAGCTTTGATTAGAAATTGAATATGAAGTTGAAATCATTTTGAAAATGATTATAAAACAATTTATAAAATACGTTTTGAAAGGTAATCGATGATATATATATAATATATATATTATATATATATAATGACCTGAATAGAACGCACTGCGCTGCGGCAGTTCGCGAATTTCGACCATTGACTTCGAATGGATATTATGGGAGATCTGACCATCGGATTCTCTTAAAACTGGAACCGTTGGGTTCGTATCGAAAAGAGCTTTCTAACGAATAATAGAAATTAGAAATCTAATAGTTGGATTTGGAATTATGTCCAAATAAAATTTGGAAAAGGTCGTTGTAAGTGTAGTTTGATGGCCGTTTATGGAAATCGACCGTACGCGCCTTGATAAAATTATTAAAAATATCAATAATTAGTGTAAAATCGTAAGAAGTGATTTGGAAAGAATTGGGATGAAAAATTCCATATTTAAAAAGATAAAAATAGATTTTTATCAAAATGAACCAGTTTTGAACTAGAATTATAATTCAATTATTTTTAAAATAAATAAATTGGTTTTGAAATGGTTTTAAAAATAACCAGAATTTCCAATATATAAATTGGAAATGGATTTGAATCGAAATTATCTCTGGAATATTTCAATGTTGAATTTCATGGTTATACAGATATTGTTATGGAAGTTTGAAATATATATATATATATATATATATGTATATATATATATTGTCATTTCCACTACGATATTTGTTGATTTCAGAATTTGATATTGAATATAAGCCAATATATTTTCTATTCAGAGCCTTGTATTAGATATCAAATTGGATTTTGGGTTTGTCGTGAATGGTATCTTTAATAATATTGTTCTTGAACCCAATGGAGTTAAGAAAATTAGAAACTGATTGGAGATTAGTTAAGTTGAATGGTTTCCTGGGTATTGATCTGATGTTGGTTTCGGCTTTTGGGGTTAACACTTAGGGAATTTTTCTCTTACTAATTCACGATTAGAGACTAATGGAATGTGAATTGGGTTTATCGTGAACTGTGTTTTAGTGACATTCGTTCTTTAACCCCATTTACAGTGAAATGGGATTTGGAATTTATAATTCTTTTGTTAAGATTTAAAGGAGATTTTCCAAAGTAAAGTTTTCCAATTGAATATATTAAATTGGAATTGAATGGAATTCGATTTGATAATAATCGAAGTGAACTTCTGTGGAGGAAGACTGTTAATACATATGGGATTTAAAAGGCGTTGCCATTATTCCATTTATATTATTGGTCGGATATGGAAATTGATATCGATTATATATTGATTTGTTTTTCCGTGAAGATTCCATAATTAATGAAATGTGACTTGGGTTGTCGTGAATGGTATCTTTAATAATACTATTATTAGACCTAGTGGAGTTAATAAAATCAGAAACTAACTGGAGATTAGGTAAGTTGAATGGTTTCCTGGGTATTGATCTGATGTTGGTTTCGGCTTTCGGGGTTAACACTTAGGGAATTTTTCTCTTACTAATTCACGATTAGAGACTAATGGAATGTGAATTGGGTTTATCGTGAACTGTGTTTTAGCGACATTCGTTCTTTAACCCAATTTACAGTGAAATGGGATTTGGAATTTATAATTCTTTTGTTAAGATTTAAAGGAGATTTTCCAAAGTAAAGTTTTCCAATTGAATATATTAAATTGGAATTGAATGGAATTCGATTTGATAATAATCGAAGTGAACTTCTGTGGAGGAAGACTGTTAATACATATGGGATTTAAAAGGCGTTGCCATTATTCCATTTATGTTATTGGTCGGATATGGAAATTGATATCGATTATATATTGATTTGTTTTTCCGTGAAGATTCCATAATTAATGAAATGTGATTTGGGTTGTCGTGAATGGTATCTTTAATAATACTATTCTTAGACCTAGTGGAGTTAATAAAATCAGAAACTAACTGGAGATTAGGTAAGTTGAATGGTTTCCTGGGTATTGATCTGATGTTGGTTTCGGACTTTGGGGTAAATACTTAGGGAATTGTTCTCTTGCTAATTTACGGTTAAAGCTGATGGAATGGAATGTGATTTTGGGTTTATCGTGAACCGTGTTTTAAATGACACTGGTTCTTTAACCCAGTTAAAGACAGGATATGGTTTCCCAAGTTAAACAATTGTTAATATTGATTTTTGGGAAGATTAAAACCAAGTGGAGTTTTTATGCATCTTTAATTAGATCGAATTGATATCCAAAGGAATATTAAAGAATAAATTTAAAGAATTTATCTTTGATAAAATTAATAGGAACCTTTCCCAAAGTATATGAATATTTGGATAAAGAAATATTCTAGATTGGAATGAGGCATATGTTTTGTCTTTATAGCACTTGTTTATTACATACGCGAGTTATTCAGAAAGACCGAGTTTATCCCATTCTGAATAACTGATAAGACGATGTGCTGAGAATGAAGACGGTGGGTGAAGACCGGAGGTCTTCACATCGTTTGGATGATTACTGATGTCTTGATTTAGGTTGTACACCCGAGACAAGGTAATAAGTGGTGATCGTCCAGATGTACTTAGAGATCGACAGATATGCAAGGGCCTCTCCCCTGTATTGGACATATGGGGGAGGAATAAGGTGCCTCCGGTTTCGTTCAGACCCAGAACGAACTTGTAAATGGATGTGTCTCTGACATTGGATTTCATTTTGTGTGATTGATAGACATCGGTTGCATAGCGTGGATTGCCTATATGGCATGCTGAGATGCAAATGATCAAGGCTTCTATTGAAAAACAGGGTCTTGTGGTTGATGATCAAAGCACAGCCTTTGTGGCATAGCTTTGTGTAGCGTTAATTCGTGAGCCTCACACCCTAGTGTGAACCAGAAATGGGAGAGGGCTTCAGGGAGGGCATGCGTTTTCCTTCTAGCTAGGAGTGGTGTCAGCATTTTACACGCCCTGACATTTTACTTATGCGGATGATGGATAGGAGGCACCTCAGTTATATCGGTCGATCTGGGGCCGATGGAGTCATTTGGCTCATTTACTCTCCATAGGGTGGGGATACGTTGTGTTCAGGCATTTTAATCAGCATCGAGTGGACCGGCCCGAACGATCTAAGGGACGATGCGTTCTGTTCCTGAGACATAGGCTAGATTGTCTCGAAGCGGTAAGGACGATCCTTGCCTTGGTTCACAGATGTAAATCCAACTTCTAATACGTGACATTTGCAGTTTTGATTGTAGAGCCTAGTATTGGCGACATGATATATGGTACCCATGCTGTCTATGTTTGATACTTATGATTGAAATTGTTTTGACACTATACACTTACAGTAATAATAAAAGATGAAATTTCACGTACCAAGCATATTTGGTTATTATAAGGTAAAACCCTATCCTCCGGCTTTCGTTGCATTGTGTGATGGGACCTGAGTTTTATAATAGCTTCATTGTTCTTTATTTAGCATTGCGCTGTTTGTTTTATGCACTGGTATTCTTAGGAAAAAACCCGTTCCGTGTTATACGGCGTGGTCCCTTGATTTACCTAACATTAAAATAAAGATTAATAACTGATTTAGTTCTCACACAAGTCACATGACTAACCTAGAGTTTATTGTTTTAACCTAAACTCTAGGTGCCCTTATTTTCCGCACGGGCAGCTAGTAGTTTTGGTTTTGCGGATTTATATTCACTGGATCCTGGTTTACAACTGGAATGATATTCGGAAAGCTTTGTATCCGTATATTCTTTTCAGTTGTGTTTTGTATTCTTTTTCCGCTGCATTGTAACTTGTAAATCTCTGATATTTAGTAAATGTGTAATATTTATTCATACTCTGTATATTCTTGTATTCTGATGAAATTGTTGTAATAAGCAATGAAATGTTCTTCTGTTTGTGTTCTGATTTGTCTTGTCCTCAAAGCAATCCGTTTTTCCTCTTCTCCTCGGAGATCGAGGAAGTTTCAGGTCCTTATAGGCGTATGTTGTGTTTTTATAGCACTCGCGAGTTATTCAAAAAGATCGGGTTTATCCCATTCTGAATAACTGATTCGACGATATGTCGAGGATGAAGACGGTGATTGAAGACCGGAGGTCTTCACATCATTTGGATGATTACTGATGTCTTGATTGGGCTGTACACCCAAGACGAGGTAATAAGTGGTCATTCCATACGTACTTGGAGATCGACCGGATATGCGAGGGCCTCTCTCCTGTATTGGACAAACGGGACAAGGAATAAGGTGCCTCCGGTTTCGTTCAGACCCAGAATGAACTTGTAAATGGATGTGTGTCTGACATCGAATTTCATTCTGTGTGTTTGATAGACATCGGTTGTATAGCATGAATTTCCTGTGTGGCATGCTGAGATGCAAATAATCAAGGCTTCTATTGAAAAGCAGAGTCTTGTGGTTGATGATCAAAGCACGGCTTTAATATAGCATAGCTTTGTGTAGCTTTAATTCGCGAGCCTCGCACCGCGGTGTAAACCAGAAACGTGAGAGGACTTCAGGGAGGACATGTGTTTCCTTCTAGCTAGGAGTGGTTTCAGCATTTTGCAAGCCCTGACATTTTACTTATGTGGATGATGGATAGCGAGGTGCCTCGGTTATTTCGGACTTTGTGGAGCCGATGGATGGTCTTTATACTGACCAGATTTACGCCCCATAGGGCAGGGAAATGTAGTGTTCAGGAATTTTAATCCACTCCGTGTGGACCGGCCTTGACGATCCAGGGTGCTGTTGCGGCTATTCCTGAGGCTCGGGCTAGACAATCTTAAAGCAGTAAGGACGATCCCTTGCCTTGGTTCATAGATGGAAATCCAACATCCAATGCGTGATTTTGCAGTTTTGATTGTAGAGCCTAGTATTGACGACATGATGTATGGTACCCATGCCGCCTAGTATTGATGCATTTATATTTGAAGTTGTTTTACAGTATGCACTTATAATAATATCAAATGATTTGTTTTAACGTACCAAGCATGTTTGGCTATTATAAGGGAAAACCCTATCCTCCGGCTTGCGTTGCATTGTGTGGTGGGACCTGGGTCTTATAATACCCTCATTTTTCCAAAAAGCATTGCGCTGTTTTGTTATATGCACTGGTATTCTTGGGAGGAAACCCATTCCGTGTTATGCGGCGTTGTCCCTTGATATAGCTGATTTTGAAGTAAAGTTTTAAATAATTGTTTTAGTTTACCATCCACATGACTGACCTTGAGTTTATTGTTTTAACCTAAACTCTGGGTGCCCCTATTTCCACACGGGCAGCTTGTAGCTTTGGGTTTTGCAGATTTATATTCACAGGATCCTGGCTTACAGCTGGAATGATATTTGGAAAGCTCTGTATCTGTATATTCTTTTCAGTTGTGTTTTGTATTATTTTCTGCAGCATTGTAACTTGTAAATATCTGATATTTAGTAAATGTGTAATATTTATTCATACTTTGTATATTCCTGTATTCTGATAAAATTGTTGTAATGAGCAATGAAATGTTCTATTATTCGTGTTCTGATTTGTCGTGTTCTCAAAGCAATCCAGGCTTTCCTTTACAGGGAAGTTTGGGTCGTTATATTAAAGACACCGTTCACGACAATCCAAAATCCAATTTAATCTCTTTAATTCTAACTAAATATTAATTAATTGGATTTTTATTCTAGTTAATAACTAGCTCATTTCGATAAAAATATATTTTTATCTTTATAAAATTGGAATTTTCATCCAAATTCTTTCCAAATCATTTACTATGATTTTACATGATTTTTCCATATTTTTAATAAATTTAATATCGCCCGTACAGTCGGTTTCTAGTATCGGCCACCGAACTGCATCCACAACGACCTTTTTGAAATTGATTTAGACATATTTCCAAATCTAACCGTTAGATTTCAAATCTCTTGTATTTATTGAAAGCTTTTTTCGATACAAACCCAACGGTTCCGGGTTTAGGAAAATCCGACGGTCGGATCTCCCATTAAATCCATTTGAAGTTAATGGTCGAAATTCGCGAACGGTCATTATGCGGTGCGTTCTATTCAGGCCATTAAATATATATAATATATATATATATATTATATATATTATATATATATATGTGTGTGTGTGTGTGTATCGTCGATTTCGATTTGAATCGTATTTTATAAATCGTTTATAAACTCGTTTTAAAACGATTCCAACTTTGTTTTTAGATTTTAAATCAAAATTGAATATTCTATATCTTTATCATATTAAAATGATAATAGTTTCAAAATATCATACCTTGAAATCATTTCTTTTCGAATAAAATGAATAAAATCGGTCAATAAACCCGTTTGGGTTAAAATGACGTTTGCTACTTAATTCGGGTTCATATTTTTATATTTTTGTGCCCATCCAAAATCGAACATCAAAATCATAATTTTATTCTTTACTGAATATTATTTTAAATATTCATTATTTTAAAATATTCTTAATTTTTAAAAGATTCTTTATTAAAATATTCTTTATATAAAAATATTCTTGATATTAAAATGTCCTTTTACATTACTAACATTAAAAATGTTCTATTACATTAAAATGGCTCTTCCACATTATAATGATTCTTTTAAATTATTTACATTAAAAATGTTCGATTATATTAAAATGATTCTTTTTCATTATTTACATTTAAAATGTTCGATTATATTAAATCGATTCTTTTACATTATTTACATTAAAAATGGTTCCTTTCATTAAAGTGTTTTTTGTATAAAATATTCTTTTCATTAAAATGTTTCTTTTACATGAAAATGTTTCTTTACATGAAAATGTTTCTTTACATTGAAATGTTTCTTTTATTTTGTTGACAACTGTATTTCAACAAAATGATTAAAAATGATTCTTTTATTTTGTTGACAATTCTATTTCAACAAAATGAATAAAAGTGTTAACTTCATTTTGTTAACAATTCTATTTTATCAAAATGAATTAAAGTGGCAACTGCATTTTGTTAACCATTCTATTTTAACAAAATGAATTAAAGTGATAACTTTATTTTATTTACAATAATATAATTCAACAAAATTGACATTTTTGTTTTAACACAAATCTATTTAACAAAAATATTATTTTTGTTTTAACACAAATCTATTTAACAAAAATGTTATTTTTCTTTAGAATATTTCGTTTCAAAAAAAAAATGATATTTTGGTTTCAACTATTCTATTTCAACAAAGATGTTAATTTTAATTCTGAAATGTCCTATTAATTCTAAAATTTTATTTTATTCTAAAATGTACTTTTTCATTCTAAAATGTTATTTGATTCTATAATGTACGTTTTACATTATAATGTTATTTTATTCTAAAATGTACTTTTTCATTCCAAAATGTTATTTGATTCTAAAATGTAGTTTTTCATTCTAAAATGTTATTTGATTCTAAAATGTACTTTTTACAATATTTTTTTTCTAGAAAGTTATTTATTCTAAAATATATTTATTCCAAAATATTGTTTATTATAAAAACATTGCATATTTCTGAATCGGAATGCGACTCAATCAATTACCTATAATTTCAGTTATATGGATTTCATACATCGCATGTATGCAACAATAATGATAAATAATCATCAAACGGTCCAATCACATCTAGAGTGAAATTTCCAACTGTGTGAGCGTTAAAATAAGTAAATAACGCTCATCATAGACTGTCAATCCATAGATCGATATACAAATAAATATTGGGACTAGTGTATGTCAAATATCATCCCAAAACCCGTGTGGGGTTTTCAAGTAACAACATTTTATTTAAACAAATTATTGGTTAATAAATTATCCAATTTTCACTATTCAAATTATAAATGAATATTTATAATATAAATTTCACTATCTATTAATATTAATATTATTTTTAATATGATAAGCATTTCACATCACAAACAACATGCAATACAGTCAATTTAAATCATCCATGGTTTGTGGACGAGGGAGGTGATCTAACAGTACAATTTATAATGAATAACTAATAAAAATCTACACTGGCAATTCTATATATTTTTCAGCTATGAAAATAAATAAATAACAGTGCAGAAATTTTAGTGAGGAGTTCTCATCTTTGGTTTCCACTCTGTTAGTGTGTATTTCTGAATTTCTAGTATGGTTTGGATTCCGCTTTGTTTCCAGAGAGTTCCGTCACAATCTATTTCACGCGGTATGTATACTAAAGATTATATTTTTAATCCATGTTATATAAAAACCATATTTTTATTTTAAGCTATTTCTTTATAAAAATTTCATTTTTATAACAATGTTATTATATCGAAAATACACAAAAACAATGTGTATTTTATTTACAAAACAATGTATATTTTGTTTTACAAAACAGTGTATATTTTGTTTTACAGAACAATGTATATTTCATTTTACAAAAAAAAGTTTATTTTATTTATCAAAATAGTTTAAATTTTACTATTCAAAACAGTGCTAATTTTATTAAAAAAGAATGCTCTTTTTATTTTTTAAAAGAATGTTCTTTTTATTTTTATAAGCAATGTTCTTTTGATTTTTATAAACCATGTTCTTTTGATTTTTATAAACCATGCCATGTTTTCCTTTTAAAACAATGTTATGTTTTCCTTTTAAAACAATGTTAATTTTGATTCCAAAAAAATGTTAATTTTGATTCGAAATCAATGTTAGTTTCGATTTGAAAACAATTTTACTTTCGATTCGAAAACATTGCTAATTTTGATTTGAAACATTTGCTATTTTTGTTTTGAAAACATTTGCTATTTTTGTTTTAAAACGTTTGCTATTTTTGTTTTGAAAACATTTTACAATTTATAACATAATTTATTAACAATAAAGCCCTTAATCTCTTTATCCTCATCATCGTTTTTCTGGAGCAAAGCCGAACAACAGAAACCCATTTCCTCGTCACCAAACTTCATGTCGCGCCCCCTCCTCGAGCCACTAGGGCTCGATCCTTCGTCGCCACCTGGACGAGCGTCCCGCCGCCTCCCTGCACCTATGCCAGCGTGGCACTCGGTGATCCCCCTTGGCCAACAATCGGCTTCAAAGTCCGTGACTTCACTGATGAAATTCCACCACCATATCAAATGAGAACGGATCCTGATCATTGATATTGAAGGGCTCAAAGAGTGGAAGGTTTTTCATGTTTAAATTCTTGAAATCATTACTCGATGGAGGAGATAGAAGAGGAAGAAGTCGGCTGCGTTTCAGCCATTGAAAATCATAGTGGCGGCTACAGGAATGTATTAGGGTTAGGATAGAATACAGAATATTTGTATATATACGTGTATTTTTATTTTTATTTTATTTATTTAATACCTTTAAATTCAATATAACTCCTGTATCGTTCCGAACTCCAAATTAAACCCAACAAGTGTCGCCCCTAGCTAAATACCCTTATTCTGGACACAATGAAATATGTCCAGTAAGCCAATTCGATCATTTCGATTAGTTTTTATCAGAATTAAAATATAAGGCGTTATATATTCAATTTAAACGTACCATTTTAATTTACCGGAGCTACATACTGACTCCAAAAATTCCAGAAAAAATATTTCTAGCTATGTTTTGATGATACGGTCCTAACAAAATTACTTTCGTCGAACTTGGTGATCGTTTGAAAAATGGTCAATTTCTGGTCGATCCAATTCAAATTTAAATGGTCAAAAAACATTTTCTTTTTTCACGCTCACTTATTGATTCCAAAAATTATGAAAAGTGGAATCCTGCAATAATTTGACATTCCGGATCCAACCAGGGTGGTTCGTCGAAAACGGAGGTCGTTTGCAAAATGGCTGTTTATACGGGCTATATATTATATTAAATTCCTTAGTGATTATTCTGAAAATTCAACTGGCCATAACTTTTGACTCTCGCTATGAAATTTCAATCTTTCGGATTCGTTGGAAAGATATTTTTAAATAGATTCTAATATTTTAGGTTTCACTAAAATCCGCTTTATTTTGAATCCTGTACATTCATTTGAAATTTGAAATCGGATTTTCAAACTACCACGCCATTTCGGGCTCGTTATATAATTAAAATAAATTTATTTATTCTAACTTCGATTTAAATAAATTTTTAGTCGTTATTATTTAGAATAAATTATTTGAAATATTTAAATTCCATAACAATTGTTAAAATAAAAATTTTAAATTGGTTCTGATTTTCCGGGTTGTTACAATCTCCCCCACTTAAATTCTTTTCGTCCTCGAGAAGGAACGAAGCTGAAAGTTGTTCAACTAATTAACTCAACTTTCAATTCTAATAAATTTTCAATTCAGTTCAATATTAAATTCGATTTAGCTTAATTTATCATTCTTTCTCATATTGGTTAAATAAATTATCATTCCAATATTTTAATTAGTTAAACTAATTATCAAACATCATAACTAGCAATCAATTAGGTGATTAACTTTTCAAATATATATAACTTCTATATATAATTAAAAATCATATTTAGTGCAAATCACAACAATAAACTCTATCTAGTTTTGGTTCTCACACCAGTCAATTGGAATATATAGATATACCACTTTTGAAAATCAAACATAAACACTGATGACGCTAGCAATCATCAGAATCATCTCCGGGCGACTAGAGCGTGATTCTATATCTATTTAGTATATTGGTGACTTCGAATATCCGTTAATTACGTGTATATTCAAAATCTTTATATACTTGATTGTCCAAATTAAAGTAAAATAACATACTCAAATATGTATAATATGGTAAAATTTTCAAAACTAAATTTGTTTTCATTTTTATTTCTTTAAAATTAATACACTTCACACTTGTTCTAGGATACTACTGATCCTATCTCTAATGAGTCATTCTTATTGGATATTAATAATCCAATCTCTGATGAATTCTTTCGTTCGATTCTAAGTTGTCTTGTTCTCGAGCTCTATAAACTAAAGCTCTGATACTAAATGAAACGACCCAAACTTACCCGTAAAGGAAAGTACGGATTGCTTTGAGAAAAACACTAGCAGAACACAAAAAGAAGAACATTTCATTGCTTATTACAACAATTACATCAGAGTACAAGAATATCATAGAGTATAAATGAACAATATACATTTTGATAAATACAATAATATCACAGATTTATAATTACAATGCAGCGGAAAAATAATACATAACACAACTGGAAGGAATACATGGATACAAAGCTTTCCGAATATCGCTTCAGCTGTAAATCAGGATCCTGTGAACATAATATCTGCAAAACCAAAACTACTAGTTGTCCGTGTCGAAAATATGGGCACCCAGAGTTTAGGTTAAAACAATAAACTCCAGGTCAGTCATACGACTGGTGTGAAACTCAAAACAGTTATTAATCTTTATTTTAAAAGTTGGAAATCATGGGACCACGCCGTATAACATGGAACAGGTTTACTCCACATGAATCTTAGGTTAAAATAAAACAACACAATGCTTTTTGGAAAATGAAGCTATTATAAGACTCAGATCCCATCACACAATGCAACGCAAGCCAAAGGATAGAGTTTTCCCTTATAATAGCCAAATATGCTTGATACGTACAAAACAAATTTATTTTGATATTACTATAAGTGCATAGTGTTAAAAACAACTTCGAATATAAATGTATCAATCATAGGCGGCATGGTTACCATATATCATGTCGCCATACTAGTTCTACAATCAAAACCGCATGACGTCATAGTGGAAGTTGGATTTCCATTTATGAACCAAGGCAACGGTTCGTCCTTACCGATTTCGAGACTCTCTAGCTTGAGCCTCGGGATTCAGCCACAACTGTACCTAAGTAACATGTAGGGCCGATCCACACTAAGTGCGATGGTGGATCCATAATTCCTAAGCAAGCGTTTCCCCGCCCTATGGGGCGTAAAATCTGGTCAGTAATGTCAATCATAAAAATATCTGAGGTGCCTCTCTATCCATCAAGTAATAATAAGCCACATCCACATGAGTAAAGTGCTAAGGCTTGCAAAATGCTAACACCACTCCTAGCTAGAAAGAAACGCAGTGCCCTCCCTGTTGTCCTCTCCGGTTTCTGGTTCACACCGAGGTGTGAAGCTCGCGAAGTATCGCTATACATAAAGCTATGCTAATTAAAGTTGTTCTTTGATCATCATCCACAAGACTCTGCTTTTCAACAAAAGCCTTGATCATTTGCATCTTGGCATGCCACATTGTCAATCCATACCATACCATTGATTTCTGCCAATATATAACCTCTAAGCTCGTACGTCTCAGAGAAGGGTGTTAAGCAAGAGAATAAATTCTTCACCACTAAACAGATATATATTTAGCAGAGATCAATGAATACAACATAAAGGAATACAACGTCAGACATACTATACGTTTACAAGTCCATTCTGAGTCTGAATGAAACCGGAGGCACCTTATTCCTCGTCCCATATGTCCAATATAGGTGAGAGGTCCTCGCATATCCGTTGATCTCCAAGTACGTCTGGACGATCAATACTTATTACCTTGTCATGGGTGTACAGCCCAATCAAGACAACAGTAATCATCCAAACGATGTGAAGAACTCTGGCCTTCAACTACCATCTTCATCTTTGACTCTTAATCGTCGTAGAGATTATTCGGAATGGGTCAAACCTGGTCTTTCCAAATAATTCGCGTATTTTATAAACAAGTGCTATAAAACAGATCATACGCCTCATTCCAATTCAGAGTATTCTTTAAAAAAAATATTCATATTATTAGGGAAAGGTTTCCATTAATTTATCAAAGATAAATCCTTTTAAATTTATTCTTTAATCTTCTTTTCAATATCATTTTCAAAAGATTTATTTAACTAGTTGGGATTTCCGAACCTTACTGAAGTAATCATTTATTATTAATCCCAATCCCAACCTATTCATCCCATGGAGCAAAACCAGCAGTATTCCATATCTAACACCCACGGTGTTATCAGTAAATTTAATTACCATTTCACATTCAAATCTAATTAAAAATTTAACTATCGCCTGGAGTAAAACTGGTGGTACTCCATTCTCGATCATTTCAAGAATTTGAAAAATCTAATTATCTCGTTTCCGTTTCAATCTAATTTAGTAAAACTCCAATTTGGTTTTAATATCAAAAATCATTACTTTATGATTATTCAAATATAAGAAATTAATCTTATCTTTAACTGGGTTAAAGAACCAATGTCATTTAAAAAACATTTCACGACAAACCCAAAATCATCTTCCATCAAAATGGAATCTTCACAGAAATCAGATCAATATATAA
Source organism: Allium sativum (assembly GCA_030737875.1). Lineage (NCBI taxonomy): Eukaryota > Viridiplantae > Streptophyta > Magnoliopsida > Asparagales > Amaryllidaceae > Allium > Allium sativum. The sequence continues at coordinate 59,897,190 of CM060913.1, forward strand.
CCAATTTAAATTCCCGTATTAGACTGATAATATAAATGGAATAACGGCGAAGCCTTTTAAATTCCATATATAGTAACTGTCTTCATTCACAGAAGCTCATCTCGATTATTATTAAATCGAATTCCATTCAATTCTAATTTAATATATTAAATTGGAAAAAAAATTACTTTGGAAATTTTCCATTTAAATCTTAATAAAAGATTTATAAATTCCGAGTTATATTTTCACTGTTAATTGGGTTAAAGAACAAATGTAATTCACATTTCATTTTATTCCAATTACAAAATATAATTGGAAAATCTAATAATCTTAATTAAAAGATTTATAAATTCCTAAATTATATTCTATTTAATTCCAATTAAATATTAATTGGAAAACTTCATTAAATCTTATTCAAAAGATTTATTCTTTTCTAATCGGGGTTTGAGAACAATGTTATTAAAGACACCGTTCACGACAACCAAAAATCCAATTTATTCTCTTTAATTCCAAATAAATATTAATTAATTGGATTTTTATTCTAGTTAATAACTAGTTCATTTCGATAAAAATATATTTTTATCTTTATAAAACTTGAATTTTTATCCAAATTCTTTCCAAATCATTTACTATGATTTTTCATAACTTTTCCATATTTTTAATAAATTTAATATCGCCCGTACAGTCGGTTTCCAGTATCGATCACCGAACTACGTCCATAGCGACCTTTTCTGAAATTGATTTAGACATATTTCCAAATCTAACCGTTAGATTTCAAATCTCATATATTCATTGGAAAGATCTTTTCTATACGAACACAATGGTTACATTTTAGGAAAATCCGACGGTCGGATCTCCCGTTAAATCCATTTGAAGTTAATGGTCGAAATTCGTGAACGGTCATTGCGCGGTGCGTTCTATTCAGGTAATTATATATATATATATATATATATATATATATATATATATATATATATTGTCGATTTCCATTTGAATCGTATTTTATAAATCGTTTATAAACTCGTTTTAAAACGATTCCAACTTTAATTTTCAATTTTAAATCAAAATTGAATATTCTATATCTTTATCATATTAAAATGATAATATTTTCAAAATATTATATTTTGAAATCATTTTTTTTCGATATTCATTATAAAATGAATAAAATCGGTCAATAAATCCGTTCAGGTTAAATGGCGTTTGCTACTTAATTTGGCTTCATATTTTTATATTTTTGTGTCCATCCAAAATCGGACATCAAAATCATAATTTTATTCTTTATTGAACATTATTTTAAAATATTCGTTATTTTAAAATATTCTTAATTTTTAAAAGATTTTTTATTTTTAAATATTCTTTATTTAAAAATATCCTTGACATTAAAATGTCCTTTTACATTACTTACATTAAAAATGTTCTATTACATTAAAACGGCCCTTTTACTTTATAATGATTCTTTTACATTATTTACATTAAAAATGTTCGATTATGTTAAAATGATTCTTTTACATTAAAAATGTTCAATTATATTAAAATGATTCTTTTACATTATTTACACTAAAAATGGTTCCTTTCATTAAAATGTTCTTTTATTTAAAATATTCTTTTCATTAAAATGACTCTTTTACATGAAAACGTTTCTTTACATGAAAATGTTTCTTTACATTAAAATGTTTCTTTACATTGAAATGTTTCTTTTATTTTGTTGACAATTGTATTTCAAAAAAATGATTAAAAATGATTCTTTTATTTTGTTGACAGTTCTATTTCAACAAAATGAATAAAAGTATTAACTTCATTTTGTTAACAATTCCATTTTAACAAAATGAATTAAAGTGACAACTGCATTTTGTTAACCATTCTATTTTAACAAAATGAGTTAAAGTGATAACTTCATTTTATTTACAATAATCTAATTCAATAAAATTGACATTTTTGTTTTAACACAAATCTATTAAACAAAAATATTAATTTTGTTTTAACACAATTCTATTTAACAAAAATGTTATTTTTCTTTAGACTATTTCACTTCAACAAAAAAATGATATTTTGGTTTCAACTATTTTATTTCAACAAAGATGTTAATTTTAATTCTAAAATGTTCTTTTAATTCTAAAATGTTATTTTATTCTAAAATGTACTTTTTCATTCTAAAATGTTATTTGATTCTAAAATGTACTTTTTACATTATAATGTTATTTTATTCTAAAATGTGATTTTTCATTCTAAAATGTTATTTGATTCTAAAATGTAATTTTTCATTCTAAAATGTTATTTGATTCTAAAATGTACTTTTTACATTATAATGTTATTTTTTCTAAAATATATTTATTCTAAAATATTGTTTATTATAGAAACATTGTTTATTTCTGAATCTGAATGCTACTCAATCAATTACCATATAATTTCAGTTATACGGATTTCATACATCGCATGTATGCAACAATAATGATAAATAATCATCAAACGGTCTAATCACATCCAGAGTGAAATTTCCAACTGTGTGAGCGTTAAAATAAATAAATAAATAACGCTCATTACAGACTATCAATCCATCGATTAACATACAAATAAATATTGGGACTAGTGTATGTCAAATATCATCCCAATAACCGTGTGGGGTTTTCAAACAACAACATTTTATTTAAACAAATTATTGGTTAATAAATTTAACCAATTTTCACTGTTCAAATTATAAACGAATATTTATAATTTAAATTTCACTATCCTATTAATATTAACAATATTTTTAATATGATAAGAATTTCACATCACAAACAACATGCAATACAGTCAATTTAAACCGTCCATGGTTTGTGGACGAGGGAGGTGATCTAACAGTACAATTTATAATGATTAACTGATAAAAATCTACACTGGCAATTCTATATATTTTTCAGTCATGAAAATAAATAAATAAATAACAGTGCAGAAATTTTAGTGAGGAGTTCTCACCTTTGGTTTCCACTCCGTCAGTGTGTATTTCTGAATTTCCAGTTTGATTTGGATTCCGCTTTGTTTCCAGACAGTTCCGTCGCAATTTGTTTCACGCGGTATGTATATTAAAAATTATATTTTTAATCCATGTTATATAAAAACCATATTTTTATTTTAAGCTATTTCTTTATAAATATTTCATTTTTATAACAATGTTAATATATTGAAAAATTTACACAAAAACAATGTATATTTTATTTACAAAACAATGTATATTTTGTTTTACAAAACAGTTTATATTTTGTTTTACAGAACAATGTATATTTCATTTTACCAAACAATGTTTATTTTATTTATCAAAACAATGTAAATTTTACTATTCAAAACAGTGCTAATTTTATTCAAAAAGAATGCTATTTTTATTTTTTAAAAGAATGTTCTTTTTATTTTTATAAACATTGTTCTTTTGATTTTTATAAACCATGTTCTTTTGATTATTATAAACCATGCTATGTTTTCCTTTTAAAACAATGTTATGTTTTCCTTTTAAAACAATGTTAATTTGGATTCGAAAACAATGTTAATTTTGATTCGAAAACAATGTTAGCTTCGATTTGAAAACAATATTAATTTCAATTTGAAAACATTGCCAATTTCGATTTGAAAACATTTGCTATTTTTGTTTTGAAAACATTTGCTTTTTTTGGTTTGAAAACATTCTACAATTTATAACATAATTTATTAACAATAAAGCCCTTAATCTCTTTATCCTCATCATCGTTTTTCTAGAGCAAAGCCGAACAGCAGAAACCCATTTCCTCGTCAACAAACTTCACGTCACGCCCCCTCCTCGAGCCACCGGGGCTCGATCCTTCGTCGCCACCTGGACGAGCATCCCGTCGCCATCCTCTACTTGTGCCAGCGTGGCACTCGGTGATCCCCCTTGGCAAGCAACCGACTTCAAACTCCGTGACTTCACAGATGAAATTCCACTATCATATCGAACAAGAATGGATCCTGACCGTTGATATTGAAGGGCTCAAAGAGTGGAAGGTTTTTCATGTTTAAATTCTTGAAATCATTACTCGATGGAGGAGATAGAAGAGGAAGAAGTCGGTTGCATTTCAACCATTGAAAATCATAGTGGCGGCTATAGGAATGTATTAGGGTTAGGATAGAATACGGAATACTGTGTATATATACGTGTATTTTTATTTTTAATTTATTTATTTAATACCTTTAAATTCAATATAACTCCTGTATCAATCTGAACTCCTAATTAAACCCAACGAGTGTCGCCCCTAGCTAAATACCCCTATTTCGGACAAAGTGGAATATTTCCAATAAACCAATTCGATCATTTCGATCAGTTTTTATAAGAATTAAAATATAAAGCATCATATATTCAATTTAAACGTACCATTTTAATTTACCGGGGCCACATACTGACTCCAAAATTTCCAAAAAAAATATTTCTAGCTATGTTTTGACGATACGGTCCTAACAAAATTACTTTCGTCGAATTTGGAGATCGTTTGAAAAATGGTCAATTTCTAGTCGATCCAATTCAAATTTAAATGGTTAAAACACATTTTCTTTTGCCACGCTCACTTATTGATTCCAAAAATTATGAAAATTGGAATCCTGCAATAATTTGACATTCCGGATCCAACCACGGTGGTTTCATCGAAAACGGAGGTCGTTTGCAAAATGGCTATTTATACGGGCTATATATTATATTAAATTCCATAGCGACTATTCTGAAAATTCAACTGGCCATAACTTTTGATTCCCGAAATGAAATTTCAATCTTTTGAATTCGTTGGAAAGATATTTTTAAACAGATTCTAATATTTTTAAATTCACTAAAATCCTCTTTATTTTGAATCCTGTACATTCATTTGAAATTCGAAATCGAATTTTCAAACTGCCGCGCCATGTCAGGCTCATTATATAATTAAAATAAATTTATTCGTTCTAACTTCGATTTAAATAAATTTTTAGTCGTTATTATTTAGAATAAATTATTTGAAATATTTATAATCCATAAAAATTGTTAAAGTAAAAAATTTAAATTGGTTCTGATTTTCCGGGTTGTTACACTTATAGTAATTGTTAGTCGCATGTCGGTTTTTCTTCATCCTTGCTCGTTGTAAACAATTCAGGCCTTAGTCTCCCTAAAATTAGTCAAGGTTAGTCGATATACTCGAATTGTCTAACTTAAATTCATTTATATGGTTATTTTGTGTTTTTGAGACTGTAATGGAAGTTATAGTAAGCTTCCTCTATGAAATTTCTACATCAGTGAAATACTAATCTGGGTTCATCTTTGAGGTTATGTATCTCCTTCGTTTTTAGTTGGTTTTGTGTAAATGTTGTTTCATTTGATAGAGTAGTTACCCGCCTTCCTGCACGTCAAATTTGAGTTGATTCTGAGCCTTGTAGGATAGATACAAGTACGCTCAAAGTTGGATATAAGAGTACATTAGTTTACCTGGAGATTTGTTCGACCTGTGTCGACATACCCATGGGTATATGTCAACAAAGGCTTTGAAATCTTTCCACGGAATTTTTCCCTAGATGTTGCTTTTCGAGAGCCAAAGTGTACAACTGTTGCAAAAACTCAAAAATCTGGGCCAGTTTAAAATTTTTATTTTGGCAATTTTAATGAATTTTGAACATTTAAAATGAATTATTTTAAATAATATCGACGAGAAATTTATTTTGAATATAATTCGAACGTATGTATTATATACATCGTCGTTAGAATATAAATAATTATATATAATTATAAATAGAATTGAAAATGGCGCGGTAGTTCGATAATTCAATTTCAAACTTCAATTGAACATACCGGGTGCAAAATAAACCGGATTTTAGTGAAACCAAAAATAATGGAATCTAATTGGGAATGTCTTTCCAACGAACCCGAAAAATTGAAATTTCATAGCGGGAATCAAAAGATATGTCCAGTTGAAAATTCTGAATAGTCGCTATGGAATTCAGGCCCTTAAAAATGGGAATTTTGCTAACGACCTCGGATTTCGATGAAACCACTTTTGTTGGATCTGTGATGTCAAATTACTGTTAGATTCCAAATTTCATAATTTTTTGATTCAGTATGTGAGCGTGGCAAAGGAAAACGCGTTTGACCAGTTTTAGTTGATTTTAATCGACTGGAAAATGGCCATTTTTCCAACGGTCTCAGAATTCGACGAAATTAGTTTTGTTAGGACCGTATCGTCAATACGAAGCTAAAAAATATTTTTCGGGGATTTTTCTTTTTAGTATGTGACCCCGGTAAAATGAAATGCACGTTCAAAAATCAATATATAGAGTTATATGTTGATTTTAACGGAAACTGATCGAAACGATCGAATCAGCTTATGGTACATATCCCATTGTGTTCGGAATGGGGGTAAAACGCTATGGACGACAGGCGGTGGGCCTCGTTTCATGGTTGAAATAAAAAGTCAACTTTTTGAATTAAATAATTTAATAAAATAAATAAAATCTTACCTCTCTCTTCCCTTATTCCTTTATCTCAGCCCCCCTTTTTTGAAAATCGATTCGGCAAAAAACAAAAAAACAAAAAAAAAAAAAAAAGGAGAGAAGGGGGGATCGCGACCGCCGTCGCCCCCCCGATGAGTCGCTGCCGCTCCAGGTGGGGCGCCACCACCTGCCGCCTCCCTCTCCTCTTCTTCCTCCTCTTCCTTTCTTCCCTGACCGAACCCGCACCCCCTCCCTCTAGTCGAACGCAGCCCCCCTTCTTCCCCCGCCGCCTCCTGCTCCACCATCTCGAAACCCGCACCCCCTCCCTCCTGAAACCCTGCGCCTCTCCCTCCTCTTCATAAACCGTCGTGCTTTCCCCCCTCCCCCCCCCCCCCCCCCCTCAAGCTGTAAGTTTTTATTTTATTTTTCTATTTTCAGTTATCATTTTATTTGATTTTAAAACTGAATTTTTTTCGATAGGAAAATTAGAGATAGAATTTTTATTCGATAGGAAAGTTAAAGATATGATTTTTATATGATAAGGAAGTTAAAAATATAATTTTTATCGTATGTAAAGGTTGAAAATATAATTTTCATATTATATAGATAATAAAAATATAATCTTTTATATTGTAGAAGGATAAAAATATGATTTTTACACAGTAGGAACTATAAAAATATAATCTTTATAAGATAGAGAACATAAAAATATCATCTTTGTATATGTAGCGAAATAAAAATCTGATTTTTATTATATATATGTTGAAATAAAGAGGTGATTTTTATAGTGATGAAATAAAAATGAAATCTTTATATTTGAAAAGGCGAAATCATTATATTTGAAAAGGCGAATTTTTTTATAAAGAATAGCATGATAAAAATATAATCTTTATTCTATATAGTAGCGATGTAAAAATAGAATTTTTATCTATATAGTAGCGATGTAAAAATAGAATTTTTATCTATATAGTAGCGATGTAAAAATAGAATTTTTATCTATATAGTAGCGATGTAAAAATAGAATTTTTATCGATATAGAGTGATTATAAAAATATGATTTTTTATATACATAGCAACAATATAAAAATGTGATTTTTTTTACATATGTAGAGAATACATGCAACGAAGGTGACAAAAAGGCGAGAACGACGAAGATTTCTATAAATGAAGTGTCGTGGAGTTGGGATAGCTATAGGTAAGAATTTCTCACTCTTCAATTTCTTTTTCTAGTTATATATGTATACTAGGATGCCCACAGACCATGGATGACTTGTTTGTTTGATTGATGTGTTGTGAAAATTGAGTGTGTTGTGGAATGATTGAATAATAAAATATTCTTGTGTTGAAAGGAAATAAAATATTTATATAGTTAAAAATATCTTATCGTTAAAAATATAAATTTTTAACGTGAATGTGATACACTGATTTGACTGATATTGATTGGGACGATAAACTTTACACATCGCCCAACTGCACAAATAAAAATCTGTTTTTGTTGATTTGAAACCCCACACGGGTGTTGGGATGAAACTTGGCGTACACTAATCCCAATTATTTAATTGTATGTCGATCGATTGGTCGACAGGCCGTGTAAGCGTTAATTATTTATATTTGATGCTTATGCAGTTGTGTGGTGCACCCTGGATGATGGTTGATTGTTTGTTATTGCTATTATATACATGTGTTGTGTGGAATCCATATAATTAACATTATATGGTGATTGATTGGGCCTCATTCCAATCGGGAAAATAATGAAAATTATAAAATAAGATTTATGTGTTGACAGTACTCATTTGTTGAGATTAGTCAAGTGTTGAAAGAAATATAGATTCATGTGTTGAATAGAATAAATATTCATTTGTCGAATAGAATAAAGAAGTTTTTGAAAAATATAAAGCCGTGTTGATTAGAGATGCGTTATTTTGACGCGAACGATATTTACATCGATTTTATTCGTTTTACAATGAATATTGAAAAGTGATTTCAAAATTTAATATTTTGAAATGAAATTCAAATTAAATTAGATTAAAATTCAAATTGAAATTTTATTGAATCAATTTGAAATGAATTCGAATCGAATAGAAAATGAATTCGATTCGAATTGAATAGAAAGTGAATTTGAATTCGAATTGAATAGAAATGAATTCAAATTGAATTAAATTGAAATTGAATTAAAAACAAATTGAAATCGTTTTGAATGAAATTTAAAACGAACTGAAATTGAATAGAAATCAATTTGAATTGAATTCGAATTGAATTAAATAGAAGGTAAATTCAAATTGGATTGAATTAAAGCGAATTAGAATTTGAATTGAATTGAAATGAATTTGAATTCGAATTAAATAAAAATTGAAATGAATTCAAATTGAGTTCGAATTGAAATCAAATCGATTTGAGATTGAAGATGAAGTTGAAATTGTTTTTGAAACGAATTTAGAACTATTTATAAAATGCGTTTTAAAAAGAAATCGACGAAATATATATGTAACAACCCGTATTTTCAATAACCTGTTATAACATAAATCGAGGCAGAATTTAATTCTAAAATCTGAATCAAGGGAAACGGGCTATGCCATTGCGTTCGTCTTGGAAAAATACGCGAGATAGAGTCCGAGTTTTCGAAAATCGGAGTCCGTATGACCCAGTTAAGGCCCATTGAAGTTTTCAGAAATTTCCATATTAAAAACAGATTTAAATTTTAAATTAAAAACAAGGATTAGGGCTAACTGGCGTCAGGCGGGAAAACTCCCGCCAAGACCCCCATGTCGACAGGCATGTCGACAGGGGTCTAAGGGTGTCGACTGCCCTGTCGACAGCCCTGTCGACACGGGGTGGCCGAGCAGTTTTGCCTGGCGCACCATTTTTGATTTGGGCTTGGTTGTGTGGCTTGGTTCTGGAGACTTCCGAAATCTGATGGACCTAAACTAACCTAGGGTTAATCCTAGGGCTAAAAACACTCTAATCTTCTATAAATAAGACCCTAACCTACCCTAAATCACTCATTATTCATTCTAGCAACCAAACTATGTCAAATTGAATTCTCAAATGGCCCCCACCTAAAAACCCTAGCCTCCACCCTCTTCATAAATCATTCCTATGAAGATTATGATGTTCATACAAGCATTTCTAAGTTGTATGAATGATCATTAGCTTGCATACATCATCAAGTTGCAAGTTTTATTTGCTAAGCTAGAGTTTTTGGGATTTTTGTTAAGAGTGTTTCTTATTGGAGCTTTGTTTTGGGTTTTTATATGCTTGCATAAAGGGCTTCTCAATCTTTATTAGTAGATTTGTGTCTTCATAATATTGGTAAGCCCTCTTACCTTCATTTTAGAAACTCTAAAGTTAATATGTGATGAAAGTTGGGATTTATGCATGTTTAATAAGTTATGCATGCTTATGCGAGTTCACTATGCTATGTTACACATGTTTAACAAGTTATGCATGTTTATGCAAGTTCACTATGCCATGATTTGCAAGTTTAACAAGTTATGCATGTTTATGCAAGTTCACTATGCCATGATTTGCAAGTTTAACAAGTTATGCATGTTTATGCAAGTTCACTATGCCATGATTTGCAAGTTTAACAAGCTATGCATGTCTATGCAAGTTCACTATGCCATGATTTGCAAGTTTAATAAGTTATACATGTTTATGCAAGTTCACTATGCCATGATTTGCAAGTTTAACAAGTTATGCATGTCTATGAAAGTTCACTATGCCATGATTTGCAAGTTTAACAAGTTATGCATGTTTATGCAAGTTCACTATGCTAAGTTATGCAAGTCCAACATGTTATGCATGTTTATTATGATATGTAAGATTCATCATGTATGTTGTGCCAAGTTCCCTCTTTCTATCCTTTATGCGTTATGACGAGTATGTAAGCGATAGAATGACGTTGGGGGGGTTTGGGGTAAAACTTAAAATACATGAAGATATAAGATTGGGAATTTACCTATTAAGTTAGGTCTACCCCTTGGGAATTTACCTATTAAGTTAGGTCTACCCAAGTATTTGTTAAACTTGTGATTATGTTTTGAAAATAAAGTGGACATGACACTTAGAAAACATAAGTGTGGCCAACTCGAGGTTGGGTTGAGTTTGTAGCGTAAACCTACCCGGAACCGACCGGCTTAACTAGTTGCTACAAACAATAGGACCCAATGTGAGAAGTTGGTCATGTGTACCTTGGACCCGAGGTTAGACCAAGTTGTGGTGTAAAGCTACCCGGACCCGCCCGGCTTAACTAGTAACCGCAACAAAGTCTTATATGAGAGGTTAAGGCACAATTAAATTAATTAATGCCTCATGATTAGGGTTAAGTCATGGCCCGCTAATACTTAACCAATTTTGGGGATACGAGGGATTAAATGGGGTTAAGTGGTGAACTGTTGGTTACACTTAACTAATTTAATCCATGATTAGTAAGGGGTTAAACCACACTTAACCCTCCTAGAAAACCCTAGCAACGTGGTCTGTTCCAGCAGTAATCCCAGTTTGGTATCATTCACAACCCTAGAGGCTAGGCTAGGGCGGGGCACGATTACTGGACTGATGTAAGCGACCAAAGCGACGGCTGAGTGGTACAGCGGTGCGGGTCCAGGCGGGCTACGGACGTGCACGTAGTCCGGTGTTGGACAAACTCGAGGCACGGGTACCAGTAGGTTTAGATTGTGCATTATTGCTTAGGTGTCTGGGGTTGACACCCGAGGGCTTGATACACCCGAAGGTGGACCCAGCACAGTCTGACTACAACCATATGTGGGCCGTATGGACACCAACACTTGATGTGTTAGGTTTATAGGGAGCCGATCGACTAGACCGTTGGGCTGGACCTCGTATTAAGGTCACCTCATGTTATTGGGCCAAAGTTTGGGCTGAGGGATCAATACCTGTTATGTTAGTTTGCTAGTACACTGTGGTGCAAAGCTTAATCTTCTCTATGTGATGACACCTTTATCTATTGCCAGTATGTTCATCTCCGTTTCCATCATGATGTTAACTTTATTAGTTTATAGACTGATCGTAGTAGGGCTTACCAGTCTTTTTGACTGACCTGTTTTCTTTCGCTTCTTTTCTTCCGTTCCCCCCCCCCCCAGGTTCTCAGGGAGGGAATAGTGGTGCTTAGCTTGGATCGCTTGCTTGTTTGCTGGATAGCTCATGTATGTCTGGACATTGAGCTCGCTATGGCTTATCATCTTTATTTTAGGGATAGCACTATGTATTTCAGTATTTCTGTTTATGATGTACTAGACATGTTTATTTTGGCAGTTGACTTTATGATGTACTAGACTTGTTTTGAGATGGTTTGAGATATTCCGTTGTTTTATTCTCACTTACTCTGTTTTACATATATATTTATGTTCTTGTTCTGCCTTGATATATCATTATGCATGCTTACCCAGTTCTAACGCCCCCCAGAAGCTAGTGCCCCCAAAAGAGTGACCCTAGCGGAGGTGGGGTGTTACAAATTTGGTATCAGAGCATATGGTTTACGAGAAAGAACAAAAAGGTTTTTAAAAGACTTTTGAAAAACTATTTTCAAAACAAGTATAAAGTATTTTCCAAAGAAAAGTCTAGTATTTTAAAAGGCTATTCCCCAAAAAGCCATTAGCGTTATCCTTCGTTCCCTTGACCTAATCTTATCTTATCTTTCGTTTCAGTATGGCTGAGAATCTTGCCATCCCGGATGGAGTAAACGTACCACTCTGGTATAGGAGACTTCTAGAAGCTAGGGCGGCAGCTGGCCCCGCAAACCCTACTCCCACTCCTCCTCCTGTAGTTGAGAATCCTCCCCCTAATGTCCCTCCTCCGGTGGTTCCTGTTCCCCCTCCTCCAGTAGTTAATATTCCTCCTCCCGTTGCTAATGTTCCTCCTCCTCCTGTTGCTGAGGCTCCTCTTCCTCCTCCTCCCCCTCAGCATCCTCAGGTTGAGTTCACGAAGGTTTGTAAAGACTTCAAGGCGATGGGAGGCAAGAATTTCCTAGGCACGGAATCTTTTGTTGAAGCTAGGAATTGGCTGAAAGACACTGAGGACTTGTTTGCTATCTTTAGGATTGATGACGAGAGGAAGATCTTATTGACAGTGTGGCTTTTGAAGGACGAAGCAGCCTATTGGTGGGAGGTCACCAATGGGACGAGGCCCGTCGAGACTTGGGCCGATTTGAGGGCTAGATTTGTGGCCAAGTTTCTATCTTCTGCTGAGGCGAATTTACAGATGGAGAAGTTCATTGCATTAAAGCAAGGTGATATGTCTGTCAAGGAGTATGTGAACAAGTTTAATCAGCTGGCCCGTTTTGGTTTGGATATGGTAAACACTCCTGAGAAGAAGGCTCTTCGATTTGCTAGAGGGTTGAATGAGCCGCTGCAGGGTTTGGCGATGTCACATATTCCGCATGGGGCTACTTTTGAGAGTTTGGTCGATATGGCTCTACTTCAGGGAGATGGAAAGAAAGAGGTCAAGTCAAGTGATTCTCAAGCAAAGAAGACTGATTCTCAGGGTAAAGGCAATCAAGGTGGTCAAAGCAGTAAGGGGAATCAGAGCAAGAACAAGAAGGGGAACAACAACAAAGGCAAGGGAAAGTGCAATTACTGTGGTATGCCTGGACACTTTGCTAAGGATTGTAGGAAGAAGAAAAGGAAGCTTAATGGTGGATGTTTTTCCTGTGGTGAGGCTGGACACTTCAGCAAGGAATGCCCGAAGAAGAAAGGGCAGGGTCAGACTCAGCATGCTGGACCTTCAGGAGGGCAAGTTCATGCTTTCAATACCGCTCCAGTTCCCGATCGAGGTAGTGTTTCTGTTGAGAACCTTGTTTATGTTTCCGATCTTCCAGTTCGTACCTTGTTTGATTCTGGTGCATCACATAGCTTTATTTCATCTGATCTTGTTGATAGTTTGCACCTTAGTACTAGCTTAGTGGATGATCCCGTTTGTGTTTCGAATCCCATTGGGGGTTCTGCTCATCTATCTATGATATGTGAGGATCTGAGGATCTCTATACTCAGTGTAGAGTTCTTGTGTAGTGCGTATGTTCTTGGTTTCAGGGGATACGGATTGATTTTGGGCATGGATTGGCTGTCTAGACATGGAGCCATTCTTGATTGTGAGCATAGGGTTGTGAGGCTTGTGACTCGCCTTGGCAACACCTTAGAGATTTCATGCAATCCGAAGGATCCCGTCATGTTGTGCTATCTTGAATCTCTCGACTCGTCAGAGGAAACCCTTCAGTCTGTAAGGGTGGTCCGAGAAGATCGAGTTGATTCGGAGACGAATGAAAGCGGCCCAAGACCGACAGAAATCCTATGCTGATAAGCGAAGATCCAATTTGGAGTTTGATGTTGGGGATATGGTTTTCGTAAAGGTTTCTCCTTTGCGGAATGTGGTCCGATTTGGAGCTGTTGGGAAGTTAGCACCGAGATTTGTTGGACCCTTCCCTATCATAGAGAGAATTGGGAAGATGGCTTATAAAGTGCAATTGCCCGAGAAGCTGTCCGGAGTACATAATGTCTTTCATGTCTCGCATCTCCGAAAGTGCCTACATGAGTCCGCTGAGGTGGTTGAACCTAGCATTCTTGAAGACATGGAAGTAGAGAAAGAGGCAACTTTGAGGAGAGCTCCGATTCGTATCTTGGGGACGGAGACCAAGAAGCTAAGGAATCGAGAGGTCAAGTTGGTGAAGGTTCAATGGGGTGAAGCCGAAGAAGACGCAACTTGGGAAACCGAGGAGAAGATGCGTGGGCTTTATCCATTCCTTTTTGAGGGTACACTCTCAATCTCTTTCCTTTGTTAGCATATCTTTCTCTTTGCTATCCATGTTTATCTGGTTGTCGTGCTAATCTTGTCATGAGAACCTTAGGTAGAAACCCTTTGGATGAAACATGTGTTTGAGACATGTTATGTTTGATGGTTGCAAGTGGTTGCAAGTGTTTGCAAGTGGTTACTCGTGGATGCATGATACACATTAGGCACTAGATCGGCTCACACACTCCTCATATTGCATGTGCATGAGTGTTTATGCTTATTCTTGGATGAAATTTGTATGCAATCACATGGATGTTGCATATGGATGTATGATTGAGCACGCATGTAGATATTATACATTATGTTAGGGATTTGCATACATATGGATACATTACACTAACATATTTTGCATTGATCTTTGCATTAGATAAGTACATATACACACACTTTTGCATATGTTCATACAGCATTTAGAATCTTTTAAGGACAATGATTGCTCGTGGATGATGCTTTGAGTAGATGGATGATTGGATGGTAGGATACGTTCTTCCTAACTTGAAGATTTCGGGGACGAAATCCTTTAAGGAGGGGAGAATGTAACAACCCGTATTTTCAGTAACCTGTTATAACATAAATCGAGGCAGAATTTAATTCTAAAATCTGAATCAAGGGAAACGGGCTATGCCATTGCGTTCGTCTCGGAAAAATACGCGAGATAGAGTCCGAGTTTTCGAAAATCGGAGTCCGTATGACCCAGTTAAGGCCCATTGAAGTTTTCAGAAATTTCCATATTAAAAACAGATTTAAATTTTAAATTAAAAACAAGGATTAGGGCTAACTGGCGTCAGGCGGGAAAACTCCCGCCAAGACCCCCATGTCGACAGGCATGTCGACAGGGGTCTAAGGGTGTCGACTGCCCTGTCGACAGCCCTGTCGACACGGGGTGGCCGGGCAGTTTTGCCTGGCGCACCATTTTTGATTTGGGCTTGGTTGTGTGGCTTGGTTCTGGAGACTTCCGAAATCTGATGGACCTAAACTAACCTAGGGTTAATCCTAGGGCTAAAAACACTCTAATCTTCTATAAATAAGACCCTAACCTACCCTAAATCACTCATTATTCATTCTAGCAACCAAACTATGTCAAATTGAATTCTCAAATGGCCTCCACCTAAAAACCCTAGCCTCCACCCTCTTCATAAATCATTCCTATGAAGATTATGATGTTCATACAAGCATTTCTAAGTTGTATGAATGATCATTAGCTTGCATACATCATCAAGTTGCAAGTTTTATTTGCTAAGCTAGAGTTTTTGGGATTTTTGTTAAGAGTGTTTCTTATTGGAGCTTTGTTTTGGGTTTTTATATGCTTGCATAAAGGGCTTCTCAATCTTTATTAGTAGATTTGTGTCTTCATAATATTGGTAAGCCCTCTTACCTTCATTTTAGAAACTCTAAAGTTAATATGTGATGAAAGTTGGGATTTATGCATGTTTAATAAGTTATGCATGCTTATGCGAGTTCACTATGCTATGTTACACATGTTTAACAAGTTATGCATGTTTATGCAAGTTCACTATGCCATGATTTGCAAGTTTAACAAGTTATGCATGTTTATGCAAGTTCACTATGCCATGATTTGCAAGTTTAACAAGTTATGCATGTTTATGCAAGTTCACTATGCCATGATTTGCAAGTTTAACAAGCTATGCATGTCTATGCAAGTTCACTATGCCATGATTTGCAAGTTTAATAAGTTATGCATGTTTATGCAAGTTCACTATGCCATGATTTGCAAGTTTAACAAGTTATGCATGTCTATGCAAGTTCACTATGCCATGATTTGCAAGTTTAACAAGTTATGCATGTTTATGCAAGTTCACTATGCTAAGTTATGCAAGTCCAACATGTTATGCATGTTTATTATGATATGTAAGATTCATCATGTATGTTGTGCCAAGTTCCCTCTTTCTATCCTTTATGCGTTATGACGAGTATGTAAGCGATAGAATGACGTTGGGGGGGTTTGGGGTAAAACTTAAAATACATGAAGATATAAGATTGGGAATTTACCTATTAAGTTAGGTCTACCCCTTGGGAATTTACCTATTAAGTTAGGTATACCCAAGTATTTGTTAAACTTGTGATTATGTTTTGAAAATAAAGTGGACATGACACTTAGAAAACATAAGTGTGGCCAACTCGAGGTTGGGTTGAGTTTGTAGCGTAAACCTACCCGGAACCGACCGGCTTAACTAGTTGCTACAAACAATAGGACCCAATGTGAGAAGTTGGTCATGTGTACCTTGGACCCGAGGTTAGACCAAGTTGTGGTGTAAAGCTACCCGGACCTGCCCGGCTTAACTAGTAACCGCAACAAAGTCTAATGTGAGAGGTTAAGGCACAATTAAATTAATTAATGCCTCATGATTAGGGTTAAGTCATGGCCCACTAATACTTAACCAATTTTGGGGATACGAGGGATTAAATGGGGTTAAGTGGTGAACAGTTGGTTACACTTAACTAATTTAATCCATGATTAGTAAGGGGTTAAACCACACTTAACCCTCTTAGAAAACCCTAGCAACGTGGTCTGTTCCAGCAGTAATCCCAGTTTGGTATCATTCACAACCCTAGAGGCTAGGCTAGGGCGGGGCACGATTACTGGACTGATGTAAGCGACCAAAGCGACGGCTGAGTGGTACAGCGGTGCGGGTCCAGGCGGGCTACGGACGTGCACGTAGTCCGGTGTTGGACAAACTCGAGGCACGGGTACCAGTAGGTTTAGACTGTGCATTATTGCTTAGGTGTCTGGGGTTGACACCCGAGGGCTTGATACACCCGAAGGTGGACCCAGCACAGTCTGACTACAACCATATGTGGGCCGTATGGACACCAACACTTGACGTGTTAGGTTTATAGGGAGCCGATCGACTAGACCGTTGGGCTGGACCTCGTATTAAGGTCACCTCATGTTATTGGGCCAAAGTTTGGGCTGAGGGATCAATACCTGTTATGTTAGTTTGCTAGTACACTGTGGTGCAAAGCTTAATCTTCTCTATGTGATGACACCTTTATCTATTGCCAGTATGTTCATCTCCGTTTCCATCATGATGTTAACTTTATTAGTTTATAGACTGATCGTAGTAGGGCTTACCAGTCTTTTTGACTGACCTGTTTTCTTTCGCTTCTTTTCTTCCGTTCCCCCCCCCCAAGGTTCTCAGGGACGGAATAGTGATGCTTAGCTTGGATCGCTTGCTTGTTTGCTGGATAGCTCATGTATGTCTGGACATTGAGCTCGCTATGGCTTATCATCTTTATTTTGGGGATAGCACTATGTATTTCAGTATTTCTGTTTATGATGTACTAGACATGTTTATTTTGGCAGTTGACTTTATGATGTACTAGACTTGTTTTGAGATGGTTTGAGATATTCCGCTGTTTTATTCTCACTTACTCTGTTTTACATATATATTTATGTTCTTGTTCTGCCTTGATATATCATTATGCATGCTTACCCAGTTCTAACGCCCCCCAGAAGCTAGTGCCCCCAAAAGAGTGACCCTAGCGGAGGTGGGGTGTTACAATATATAATATATATATTATATATATAATGGTCTGAATAGAACGCACCGCGCCGCGGTAGTTCGTGAATTTCGACCATTGACTTCGAATTGACATTACGGGAGATCCGACCGTCGGATTCTCCTAAAACCAGAACCGTTGGGTTCGTATCGAGAAGAGCTTTCCAATGAATATTAGAAATTTGAAATCTAATGGTTGGATTTGGAATTATGTCCAAATCAAATTTGAAAAAGGTCGCTGTAAGTGCAGTTCGATGACTGTTGAGGGAAATCGACTGTACGGGCCTTGATAAAATTATTAAAAATATTGATAATTTGTGTAAAATCATAATATATGGATTGGAAAGAATTGGGCTGAAGAATTCCACATTTGAAAGGATAAAAATAGATTTTTGTCGAAATGAACTAATTTTGAACTAGAATTAAAATCAATTTATTTTTGAAATAAATAAATTGAAATTAAAAGTGATTTTAAAAATAATCAATATTCCCAATACATGAATTGGACTGGAGTTGAATCGAAATTATCTTCGGAATATTTCGATGATGGATTTCGTGACTATACAGATATGGTTATGGGAATTTGAAAGATATATTTTATATCGTTATTTCCAATACGATATTTGTTGGTTTCAGGATTTGATATTGAATATAAGCCGATATATTTTCTATTCAGAGCCTTGTATTTAATATCAAATGTGATTTGGGCTTATCGTGAACCGTGTTTTATATGACATTGGTTCTTTAACCCAGTTAAAGGTAGGATGTTGATTTTTGAAGGGATTAAAACTAAGTGGAGTTTTAATGAATCTTTAATTAGATTGAACTGGGAATTGATAATTTAAATTGTCAAATCTGAAAGGTGATCGAGAATGGAGTACCACCATTTTTGCTCCAAAGCGATAGTTAAATCTTTAATTAGATTTGAACGTGAAATGGTAATTAATTTTACCGATAACACCGTGGTGTTAGATATGGAGTATTACCAGTTTTTCTCCATGGGATATATAGGTTGGGATTGGGAAATAAAATAAATATTTACTTCGGTGTGGTTCGTTAATCCCGACTAGTTTGAAATGATATCCAAAAGAAGATTAAAGAATAAATTTAGAAGAATTTATCTTGGATAAAATTAATGGGAACCTTTCCCTAAGAATGTGATTTTGTGAATAAAAGAATATTCTGAATTGGAATGAGGCGTCTGTTGTGTTTGTGTAACATTTGTTTATCATATACGTGGGTTATTCAGAAAGGCCGGGTTTATACCCATTCTGAATAACCGATTCGACGAGATGTCGAAGATGAAGACGGTGGTTGAAGACCAGAAGTCTTCACATCGTTTGGGTGATTACTGATGATCTTGATTGGGCTGTACACCCAAGATGAGGGAAACAGTTGGTGATCGTCCAGACATACTTGGAGATCGATGGATATGCGAGGAAAGTGCCTCCGGTTTCGTTCAGACCCAGAACAAACTTGTTAATGGATTATGTGTCTGACATTGGATTTTATTCTGTGTTGATTGATCTCTATTAAATGTACATCTGTTTGGCGGCTGAGAAATTATTCTCTTGTTTAACGCCCTTCTCTGAGACATACGAGCTCAGAGGTTGTATATCGATGGACATCAGTCGCATGGAGTGAATTGCCAGTGTGGCACGCGTATGTGGAAATTGATCAAGGCTTCTGTTGAAAAGCAAAGTCTTGTGGTTGATGATCAAAGCACGGCCTGTGTGGCATAGCTTTGTGTATAACGTGAATTCGCGCGCCTCACACCTCGGTATGAGTCAAAAACGGGATAGTGACTGCAGGGAGAGCACGACGTTTCTTTCTAGCTAGGGTGGTGTCAGTGGCCTACCAGCCCTGACATTTATATACTTTTCACCTGTGTGGTTGTTGGATACGAGGCGCCTCGGATATAGGTCTGTAAGGACCGGGAAACGTGTGTTCAGGAATAATTAATCCTCCAAAGTTAGGTGAGGACCGGCCCTGAAGATCCAAGGATCAGAGTGGGGTCCTTGCTAGAGTGTCTCGAATCGGAGAGGAGCTTGCCCCTTGCCTCGACTCATGACGGAATCCAATTTCCAATACGTGATATTGCGGTTTTGATTGTAGAACTAGTATGGCGACATGATATATGGTACCCATGTCGTCTATGATTGGTATTTATGATTGAAAATATTTTGACACTATACACTTATAATAGTATCAAATGATTTGTTTTTAAACGTATCAAGCATTATTTGGCTATTATAAGGGAAAACCCTATCCTCCGGCTTGCGTTGCATTGTGTGATGGGACCTGGGTCTTATAATAGCTTCATTTTTCCAAAGAGCATTGCGCTGTTTTGTTACATGCACTAGTGTTCTTAGGAGGAAACCCGTTTCGTGTTATACGGCGTGGTCCCTTGAATTACTATCTTTTAAAGTAAAGTTTTAAATAACTGTTTTAGTTCTCACACCAGTCACATGACTGACCTGGATTTTATTGTTTTAACCTAAACTCTGGGTGCCCCTATTTTCCACACGGGCAGCTAGTAGTTTTGGTTTGCATACTTATATTCACAGGATCCTGATTTACAGCTGGAACGATGCTCGGAAAGCTCTGTATCCGTGCATTACTTCTAGTTGTGCTTTTGTATTATTTTCCGCTGCGATATATTTAAATGTAATTTAAATCTCTGATATTTGTTGAATGTATTCTTGTATCTGATGGAATTGTTGTAATAACAATGAAATGTTCTTCCGTTTGCGTTCTATTTTGTCTTGTCCTCAACGCCACCCGTGCTTTCCTTCACGGGGAAGTTTGGGTCGTGTCAGTTTGGTATCAGAGCTTTGGTTTACAGAGCTCGAGAACAAGACACATTAGAATCATACGAAAGAATTCATCAGATATTGGATTAGTAATATCCAATTAGAATGACTCATTAGAGATAGGATCAGTAGTATCCTAGAACGAGTGTGAAGAGTATATTTTTCAAACAAAAACAATTTTGTTTTGAAATTTAAATCGTTTTAAACGTATTTGAATATTTATTTATTTTGAATATGGACAATCGAGTATATAAAGATTTCGCGTATACGCGTCATGAACATATATTCGAAGTTTTAATATACTGGATAGATATAGAATCACATTCTAGTCGCCCGGAGATGATGTTGATAATGACCACGGCATCATCAATATTTATGTTCGTGTTTCGAAGGTGTGGTTTCTATATACTTCCATTAGACTGGTGTGAGAACCAAAATATAACTAGATAGATACATTGTTGTAAATTGGCATCAAAAACATGATTTTTTGTATATGTATCAAAATTAAGAATTTGAAACTCTATTTCACTAATTGATTGCTGGTTGTGTTGTTTGTTTATTTGTTTGATAATATCGAACCATTTAGCCTAATTGAACCAAACATTGAATTGTATTGAAAATTGGTCGCATTTGTTTGTAAATACATGTACTTACATTGAACAGGTCATAGCAAGGAGGCTGGAGCAGAGAGTAAAATTTGCTTGCCCGACAAATAGGTACATATTTACTATAATTTACTGTTTTGTTTGGGTGATGATGATTTTATGAGCCTATTGGCTAGCCGCTTGGCTTTTTCTTTTTGAGATTAGAAGGCCTGTATGGCAATTTCGGGATTTTCCCATGGCTCCCGGTGCAGGGGAGGTTATGGCGATTTTTTTTGGAAATTTAGGGTGTTAGCCAAATTTTTGAAAAATTTGAAAAGTTCTTAGAAACTGAAAAGTTGAAGAACTTAAGCCGTAGTCAAAATAATGGAAGTTGAGTTGATTTGTTAAACAACTTTCAGCCTTTGATTTAGAGTAGAGTAGAATATCATCAATAAAAAACAGAACAAATTTATTCAATTAAATCACACATTGAACTGATTAGAAAATAGTTAGAAATATATACTTGTGCATTATATATGTTTGAACAGGAAATTGGATAGCTGTTGAGTAAAGATTTTATTCGCGTGCCCGACAAATAGGTAAACCTTAATGAGTTGGATGCACACTTTTATTATTATATCAAATCCTGTGAGTGCCATTGGATGCGGAGTACTGGTTATTCTGTGTGTAATTAATAAATGTCGCCATAGGATAACAACAATTAATTTTGAACTACATTGCATAGCATACTTCTGG
Source organism: Allium sativum (assembly GCA_030737875.1). NCBI lineage: Eukaryota > Viridiplantae > Streptophyta > Magnoliopsida > Asparagales > Amaryllidaceae > Allium > Allium sativum. The sequence continues at coordinate 59,919,075 of CM060913.1, forward strand.
AAGATAGGCATACTTCATCATATACCACATAGGCATTTGGAGCTTGTGTGACGAGGTGGAAGATTTACCATACGAGCGAGAGGCTTGTATGGCGATGACTATATTTTACAGGTTGAACTGATGACTGATATGGATAATATAAAATTGTAATGGTAAAATAGCCAGATTAATAAAAACCCCACACGGGTCTAGAGTTGACAATAATCACGTCTCTCTAGTTATTAGATACGGCACATGGACTATTTATTTCCCACACGGGACGAGGTGACGAGGATTTATCCTCTGGAGCATTTAAAATACACACTCCCTCAGGCTTTGACAGGGTGACGAGAATTTATTCTCTGGAGTTATTATCAATACACGCTCCCCTGTAAACAACAGAATATATCACTATAAATATGTGTATGCTTATTAGGATTTATTGGGTACCTAATACGGCCCAATAAATTTCCAAACCTCTCCCCGTACAAAGGAGGTTATGGCAAAAATTTTCGAAAATTCCGGGTGTTAGCCAAATTTTGAAGAATTTGAAAATTCTCAGAAACTGAAAAGTTGGAGAATGGAAGCCAGATCGAACGTAGAGTTGATTGATCAAACCACTTTCGACTTTGTTCCTTTTCGGGGACGAAAAGTTTTAAGTGGGGGAGATTGTAACAACCCGAAAATCTGGGCCAGTTTAAAATTTTTATTTTGGCAATTTTAATGAATTTTGAACATTTAAAATGAATTATTTTAAATAATATCGATGAGAAATTTATTTTGAATATAATTCGAACGTATGTATTATATACGTCGTCGTTAGAATATAAATAATTATATATAATTATAAATAGAATTGAAAATGGCGCGGTAGTTCGATAATCCGATTTCAAACTTCAATTGAACATACCGGGTGCAAAATAAACCGGATTTTAGTGAAACCAAAAATAATGGAATCTAATTGGGAATATCTTTCCAACGAACCCGAAAAATTGAAATTTCATAGCGGGAATCAAAAGATATGTCCAGTTGAAAATTCTGAATAGTCGCTATGGAATTCAGGCCCTTAAAAATGGGAATTTTGCAAACGACCTCGGATTTCGACGAAACCACTTTTGTTGGATCCGTGATGTCAAATTATTGTTAGATTCCAAATTTCATAATTTTTTGATTCAGTATGTGAGCGTGGCAAAGGAAAACGCGTTTGACCAGTTTTAGTTGATTTTAATCGACTGGAAAATGGCCATTTTTCCAACGGTCTCAGAATTCGACAAAATTAGTTTTGTTAGGACCGTATCGTCAATACGAAGCTAAAAAATATTTTTCGGGGATTTTTCTTGTTAGTATGTGACCCCGGTAAAATGAAATGCGCGTTCAAAAATCAATATATAGAGTTATATGTTGATTTTAACAGAAACTGATCGAACCGATCGAATCAGCTTATGGTACATATCCCATTATGTTCGGAATGGGGGTGAAACGCTATGGATGACAGGCGGTGGGCCTCGTTTCGAGGTCGAAATAAAAAGTCAACTTTTTGAATTAAATAATTTAATAAAATAAATAAAATCTTTCCTCTCTCTTCCCTTATTCCTTTATCTCAGCCCCCCCCCCCTTTTTTGAAAATCGATTCGGCAGAAAACAAAAAAAAATAAAAAAAAAGAGAGAAGGGGGAATCGCGACCGCCATCGCCCCCCCCCCCCCCCGATGAGTCGCTGCCTCTCCAGGTGGGGCGCCATCACCTGCCGTCTCCCTCTCCTCTTCTTCCTCCTCCTTTCTTCCCTGACCGAACCAGCACCCCCTCCCTCTAGTCGAACGCAGCCCCCTTCTTCCCCCGCCGCCTCCTGCTCCACCATCTCGAAACCCGCACCCCCTCCCTCCTGAAACCCTGCGCCTCTCCCTTCTCTTCATAAACCGCCGTGCTCCCCCCCCCCCTCGAGCTGTAAGTTTTTATTTTATTTTTCTATTTTCAGTTATCATTTTATTTGATATTAAACTGAATTTTTTTCGATCGGAAAATTAGAGATAGAATTTTTATTCGATAGGAAAGTTAAAGATATGATTTTTATATGATAAGGAAGTTAAAAATATAATTTTTATCGTATGTAAAGGTTGAAAATATAATTTTCATATTAAATAGATAATAAAAATATAATCTTTTATATTGTAGAAGGATAAAAATATGATTTTTACATAGTAGGAACTATAAAAATATAATCTTTATAAGATAGAGAATATAAAAATATCATCTTTGTATATGTAGCGAAATAAAAATCTGATTTTTATTATATATATGTTAAAATAAAGAGGTGATTTTTATAGTGATGAAATAAAAATGAAATCTTTATATTTGAAAAGGCGAAATCTTTATATTTGAAAAGGCGAAATCTTTTTATAAAAAATAGAATGATAAAAATATAATCTTTATTCTATATAGTAGCGATGTAAAAATAGAATTTTTATCTATATAGTAGCGATATTTTCATCTATATAGTAGCGATGTAAAAATAGAATTTTTATCTATATAGTAGCGATGTAAAAATATAATTTTTATCTATATAGTAGCGATGTAAAAATAAATTTTTTATCCATATAGAGTGATTATAAAAATATGATTTTTTATATACATAACAACAATATAAAAATGTGATTTTTTTTTTACATATGTAGAGAATACGGGCAACGAAGGTGACAAAAAGGCGAGAACGACGAAGATTTCTATAAATGAAGTGTCGTGGAGTTGGGATAGCTGTTGGTGAGAATTTCTCACTCTTCAATTTTTTTTCTAGATATATATATATATATACTAGGATGCAGACGGTGCTTAGCAGCACCCGACACCCGTCATCCACAGACCATGGATGGCTTGTTTGTTTGATTGATATGTTGTGAAAATTGAGTGTGTGGTGGAATGATTGAATAATAAAATATTCTTGTGTTGAAAGGAAATAAAATATTTATATAGTTAAAAATATTTTATCGTTAAAAATATTTTATCGTTAAAAATATAAATTTTTAACGTGAATGTGATACACTGATTTGACTGATATTGATTGGGATGATAAACTTTACACATCGCCCAACTCCACAAATAAAAATCTGTGTTCGTTGATTTGAAACCCCACACAGGTGTTGGGATGAAATTTGGCGTACACTAATCCCAATTATTTAATTGTATGTCGATCGATTGGTCGACAGGCCGTGTAAGCGTTAATTATTTATATTTGATGCTTATACAGTTGTGTGGTGCACCCTGGATGACGGTTGATTGTTTGTCATTGCTATTATATACATGTGTTGTGTGGAATCCATATAATTAACATTATATGGTGATTGATTGAGCCTCATTCCAATCGGGAAAATAATGAATATTATAAAATAAGATTCATGTGTTGACAGTACTCATTTGTTGAGATTAGTCAAGTGTTGAAAGAAATATAGATTCATGTGTTGAATAGAATAAATATTCATTTGTCGAATAGAATAAAGAAGTTTTTGAAAAATATAAATCCGTGTTGATTAGAGATGCGTTATTTTGACGCGAACGATATTTATATCGATTTTATTCGTTTTACAATGAATATTGAAAAGTGATTTCAAAATTTAATATTTTGAAATGAAATTCAAATTAAATTAGATTAAAATTCAAATTGAAATTTTATCAAATCAATTTGAAATGAATTCGAATCGAATAGAAAATGAATTCGATTCGAATTGAATAGAAAGTGAATTTGAATTCGAATTGAATAGAAATGAATTCAAATTGAATTAAATTGAAATTGAATTAAAAACGAATTGAAATCGTTTTGAATGAAATTTAAAACGAACTGAAATTGAATAGAAATCAATTTGAATTGAATTCGAATTGAATTAAATAGAAGGAAAATTCAAATTGAATTGAATTAAAACGAATTAGAATTTGAATTGAATTGAAACGAATTTGAATTCGAATTAAATAAAAATTGAAATGAATTCGAATTGAATTGAAATCAAATCGATTTGAGATTGAAGATGAAGTTGAAATTGTTTTTGAAACGAATTTAGAACTATTTATAAAATAAATTTTAAAAGGAAATCGACGAAATATATATAATATATATATATTATATATATATAATGGCCTGAATAAAACGCGCCGTGCCGCGGCAGTTCGTGAATTTCGACCATTGACTTCGAATTGACATTACGGGAGATCCGACCGTCGGATTCTCCTAAAACTGGAACCATTGGGTTCGTATCGAGAAGTGCTTTCCAATGAATATTAGAAATTTGAAATCTAACGGTTGGATTTGGAATTATGTCCAAATCAAATTTGAAAAAGGTCGCTGTAAGTGCAGTTCGATGGCCGTTGAGGGAAATCGACTGTTCGGGCCTTGATAAAATTATTAAAAATATTGATAATTTGTGTAAAATCATAATATATGGATTGGAAAGAATTGGGCTGAAGAATTCCACATTTGAAAGGATAAAAATAGATTTTTGTCGAAATGAACTAATTTTGAACTAGAATTAAAATCAATTTATTTTTGAAATAAATAAATTGAATTTGAAAGTGATTTTAAAAATAATCAATATTCCCAATACGTGAATTGGACTGGAGTTGAATCGAAATTATCTTCGGAATATTTCGATGTTGGATTTCGTGACTATACAGATATGGTTATGGGAATTTGAAAGATATATTTTATATCGTTATTTCCAATACGATATTTATTGGTTTCAGGATTTGATATTGAATATAAGCCGATATATTTTCTATTCAGAGCCTTGTATTTCATATCAAATGTGATTTGGGCTTATCGTGAACCGTGTTTTATATGACATTGGTTCTTTAACCCAGTTAAAGGCAGGATGTTGATTTTTGAAAGGATTAAAACTAAGTGGAGTTTTAATGAATCTTTAATTAGATTGAAATGGGAATTGATAATTTAAATTGTCAAATCTGAAAAGTGATCGAGAATGGAGTACCACCAGTTTTGCTCCAAAGCGATAGTTAAATCTTTAATTAGATTTGAACGTGAAATGGTAATTAATTTTACCGATAACACCGTGGTGTTAGATATGGAGTATTACCAGTTTTGCTCCATGGGATATATAGGTTGGGATTGGGAAATAAAATAAATAATTACTTCGGTGTGGTTCGTTAATCCCGACTAGTTTGAAATGATATCCAAAAGAAGATTAAAGAATAAATTTAGAAGAATTTATCTTGGATAAAATTAATGGGAACATTTCCCTAAGAATGTGATTTTGTGAATAAAAGAATATTCTGAATTGGAATGAGGCGTCTGTTGTGTTTGTGTAACATTTGTTTATCATATACGTGGGTTATTCAGAAAGGCCGGGTTTATACCCATTCTGAATAACTGATTCGACGAGATGTCGAAGATGAAGACGGTGGTTGAAGACCAGAAGTCTTCACATCGTTTGGGTGATTACTGATGATCTTGATTGGGCTGTACACCCAAGAAGAGGGAAACAGTTGGTGATCGTCCAGACGTACTTGGAGATCGATGGATATGCGAGGAAAGTGCCTTCGGTTTCGTTCAGACCCTGAACGAACTTGTAAATGGATTGTGTGTCTGACATTGGATTTTATTCTGTGTTGATTGATCTCTATTAAATGTACATCTGTTTGGCGGCGGAGAATTTATTCTCTTGCTTAACGCCCTTCTCTAAGACATACGAGCTCAGAGGTTGTATATCGATGGACATCGGTCGCATGGAGTCAATTTCCAGTGTGGCACGCGTAAGTGGCAATTGATCAAGGCTTCTGTTGAAAAGCAAAGTCTTGTGGTTGATGATCAAAGCACGGCCTGTATGGCATAGCTTTGTGTATAACGTGAATTCGCGAGCCTCACACCTCGGTATGAGTCAAAAATGGGATAGTGACTGCAAGGAGAGCACGACGTTTCTTTCTAGCTAGGGTGGTGTCAGTGGCCTACCAGCCCTGACATTTATATACTTTTCACCTGTGTGGTTGTTGGATACGAGTCGCCTCGGATATTGGTCTGTAAGGATCGGGAAACGTGTGTTCAGGAATAATTAATCCTCCAAAGTTAGGTGAGGACCGGCCCTGAAGATCCAAGGATCAGAGTGGGTCCTGGGACATTTGCTAGAGTGTCTCGAATCGGAGAGGAGCTTGCCCCTTGCCTCGACTCATGACGGAAATCCAATTTCCAATACGTGATATTGCGGTTTTAATTGTAGAACTAGTATGGCGACATGATATATGGTACCCATGTCGTCTATGATTGATATTTATGATTGAAAATGTTTTGACACTATACACTTATAATAGTATCAAATTATTTGTTTTTAAACGTATCAAGCATTATTTGGCTATTATAAGGGAAAACCCTATCCTCCGGCTTGCGTTGCATTGTGTGATGGGACCTGGGTCTTATAATAGCTTCATTTTTCCAAAAAGCATTGCGCTGTTTTGTTACATGCACTAGTGTTCTTGGGAGGAAACCCGTTCCGTGTTATACGGCGTGGTCCCTTGAATTACTATCTTTTAAAGTAAAGTTTTAAATAACTGTTTTAGTTCTCACACCAGTCACATGACTGACCTGGAGTTTATTGTTTTAACCTAAACTCTGGGTGCCCCTATTTTCCACACGGGCAGCTAGTAGTTTTGATTTTGCAGATTTATATTCACAGGATCCTGATTTACAGCTGGAACGATGCTCGGAAAGCTCTGTATCCGTGCATTACTTCTAGTTGTGCTTTTGTATTATTTTCCGCTACGATATATTTAAATGTAATTTAAATCTCTGATATTTGTTGAATGTAATTTTATTTATTTAGACTATGTATATTCTTGTATCTGATGGAATTGTTGTAATAACAATGAAATGTTCTTCCGTTTGCGTTCTATTTTGTCTTGTCCTCAACGCCACCCGTGCTTTCCTTCACAGGGAAGTTCGGGTCATGTCAACTGTGCACCTTTTTCCTACCCTTTTTCTACTTGGATTTCCTTGTGCATGCATGGTTTCAATCTACTTGTTTGTGTGGCTATTAAAAGGCCTAAATCTTATAGCAATTTTGAATTCGGGTTGCATATATGTTGTGTATATTTCGATGTGATTGTTATCCTGTATTCTTGGTGGTTTTCCATGCTGATCACATTATAGAAAACGATCTCTGAAATTAATTCTCTCTCTATATATATATGTATATATATATATATATACACACACATACATACATACATACTAGGTTGGAACCCGTGCTACGCACACAGGGAGTTTTAGATATCATGTTGTGATGGGAAAGGATGTGGGTTGATACACATGAGGGTAACACAATGCATGCACAATAGCTATGAATGTGATATAAATAATTATAACATATGAATACTATTACAATATGTTTAATAAATTCTCGTAACACAATGGTAAGAAATTGGAGAATATAAGCAGCTTCGTTTATTTAATGTTCCTTATGGCTCAAGTCAAGTAACCTTCTTTTTTTAGCGTGATTTTAGTGAATATGTTACTGCTGCACTTCTTTGGCCAACATCCTCTTTTCGCAAAACAACGTGTACATATCGTGGAAAACAATCATTTTACAAAACGAAGTTAACATACAAAACTAATAACAACTTTTTATCATTTTTTCATATTATAAGAAATAACGGAAGAACGATGTCAAATTCATCCATCCACCATCCTCCATACCCTCCATCATCCCCTCCGTCTTTAGTCTGTCACCTCCATTACCCTTCAAATCTTTGCATCTTTCGAAATAAACGTTGAAAACTCAAAACATGAAATAACCAAACACTTCCTTGGTATTGAATAACATTCAAAAGAATAAAAATTGGATATCAAGTTTTAGTGCTCAGTAGCAAAGACTCGGCGTACAATGAAAACTTTACTATTTGACATGATTATAGTTGCGTGATATGGAGAGCTATGTGACTATTTCTTTCTAGCTATCCCTTAAAGAGTTACAGTGTTGTTGATGGAGAAGCCTTTGTAGCATAATTGTTCGATAGTTAAGAACCCCATAGACTGCTCTCCATTTTACAAAGCGTGGTCATCCATAAACTTTGGGTTGAGATCACCTAAACTTGGAATTTCGTGGTCTTCTGGATCCAACCAATCAAAGGTCCCAACTTCCACTAGTTTGCAATTAAATCTCTAAAAGACTAAGTATAATTGCAAAATACTCAAATCAGATTCTCGGATTGGCTGAGTCCAAGGGACTATGTGAATTTGGGTTCAGGTAATCGGCGCACATAAACTTTAT